>JAWNOI010000098.1:0-686256 GCA_035046045.1 Zaprionus bogoriensis | reverse complement strand
TTGTTATTATTTATTTTTTCTAAAGACATCGTGAACGACCCACGCATATAAGCCGAACCCCATATTTACTTATGAGGACTTAATACAAAATCCGCGTCAAATTCAAATGGAATTTTAAGCACAGCATACTCTTAGGCGCATGCAAGCAGTGTACACGGCAAACTAAGCAGTAAAGCACTGCTTGTTGCAAGCAGTTAACGAGCGCAAAGGATATTTGTGCGCGCGCATTTGAAAACAGCAGCGTAGGGAAATTCTTAGCTAAGGAAATTCCTTAAACGATGCAGTCCGAAATAGAAGCAATATAAAAAGTAAACAGAATAATAAAGTAAATAAATATTATATTATATAAATATAATATAAACAGCCATGGTACTTGTAAGCAGCATCACGCACTTAATTGCTGTCAATACGGATTGACTTCAAGTTTCCTTTAGGGTGGAAGATAAAGCGCGATTGCGAACACGAACATATAGAACATATAGTATCCCGCGGCTACTGTCGTCGTCGTCGTCGTCGCCTTCTCGTTCTCACGCACTTCGCGCTGATTCCCGCTGCTGAGAAAGCAGCAAGAAGCAGCGACGACTCTAGCCTCTAGCATCGGCCCCTCGCACCGCCCGTCGGACCCCCCATACGCACGTGCGAAAGTCAAGTCGAAAGACGCCGCAGAAAGGGGCGCGTGACTTGTGCGCAAATAATTGCATTGACTTCGATGACGTCTCCTACGGCGCTGGAGCGCAGCGTGTGTGCATGTGTGCAGCGCACCCAGCGCCGCGACCGCCGATTGGTGCGCGCGCCTCTCAAGGGGGTTGAACGCTGCGCAGTAACCCTCTGGGGAATACGCCACTGCGATTGCCTTGCCGGCACTTTTTGCTTTTGTTCCTTGTGCCTTATGCTTGTGCTTGTGCTTTGTCGTCTTCTGCACTGTTTTGTTTTGTTTTGCTACGCTTTGTGCGTGTGTGTGTGTGTGTGTGTGTGTGTGCTTGCTCTTGGGTGGTTGCTTGGGTGACAGTGCGTGCGGCGCTCTCACACGCAGTCGGCGCTCTCTCTGTAAGTTTCTAGCTTGCGCTCTTTACGTCTGTGTGCTCTGTGTGCGGCGCGCTCTCTCGCACGCGCGCTCTCACTCGCTTGCGCTCTCATTGGTGCCATTTTGTTTAAGAGCAGTGGCGCGTCTGTTTTGGCATGCCAGGACTGCGTTGGGCCAACAGGCGAGTTCAGTCAGTTGCCGACGCTGCAAGCGCAAGGATATCCCACGCTCTCACGCATTTCCAGTACGAACTTTGCATACGAGTTTGGCGCGCTTTTCACGTAAACGCAAAGAAAACAAAAAAAAAAAACAACAAAAAGCTAAAAAAAATAAAAACATTTAGTGTCAGTGTTAATTGTGCAACTGCTTGCCACTGCCATGTCGCGGCGCAAACAGGCCAAGCCGCGCGCCTGCCTGAAACGTAAGTCGAAAGCTTCAACTGGACAGCAGCAGCAGCAGCGCAGCAGCTCCCTAGCGGCAGCAGTTCAATGTGTGTGTGTGTGTGTGTGTTTGATTGATTTGGGGCATGGCTACAGGCGTCACGGGAATTGCTTGAAATGTGACAAGTGCAAAGGGGAGTAGCAAGGGGGGGGGCAAGGCTCCCCAGGGAGACGCTACACCTAACTGTCAGACAGGCTGGCAGCCACAAGCAGTGGCACAGGCAAGCCCAAAAATGAAGCTTTTACTGCCAACTGCAACTGCAGCTGCAGCCAAGGCAACCAAAGTGCCGTTAATTTTTAATACAATTCCAAATTGTGTCAGTGTAAATAACAGCAGAGCAGCAGTAGCAGCAGCAGCGGCAGCAACAACAACAACAATGATAACAAATAAAATTGACAATAAATCCAATGCACATGTGCGGCGGTAACTGGCAACCGGCTCGAGGCCCCCAAAGACAGCGCCGCACACAAATTTACACACACACAGAGAGAGTCAGCGCCAGAGACAGGCACACACACACACAGACACGCACATGCACATGCATAAAATTTCCCCAACGTATACAACGAAAGCGAAAAAAAAAAGATGAAGCGAACTTTGGCTTTGCTCTTTTTTGCCTGCTTTGGCGCTCGCTCGCGCGCTCTCGCTCTCTCGCTCTCACTCGCTCTCCTGCTGTCAGTGTGTCTCTGTGTGTGTGTGTGCACGAAAAAAGCACAAAACACAGAAAACCCATTGCCATGTATTTCTCATGGGAGTCGGCAACGGCTCTGGCCAATCCCAGGGGATTGGCGTTGGCGCAGGCAGCACACAGGCGCACGAACACACAGACACACACAGACACACACGGACAGGCACACAGACAACAACGGCAAACGAAACATGCGCAACTCTCGGGGGAATTCTCATTCGTTGACGCGACGGCACATACCTAGCACACACTCACACACTCACACACCTACACACGCTTGCATATGTATTAGTGCGTGCTTATTGACAAGCTTCTGCGCGCTCTTGAAAAAAAAACACACACACACACTCACACACACTGCTTTGATTTGGCTGCTCCAACTATGCGCCTGCTTTACACCTAAACGAAAATGTGCAGTGCGAAGGAAGCTTTAAAAGCAACAACAAAAACAATAACAACAACAAAAACAAAAACAAAAACAAAGACAACGACATCGACTTCGCTGCCGGCGTCGTCATCAACGCCCGGCGAATTCCCGCCGCTGAGGCTTAGCATTGCGACAGGCTGCCATAAGTTGCTGCTGCTGCCGCTGCTGCTGTCCCTCGCCTCTGCCGCTGCGCTGCTGCTGCTGCTCTCGACGTCGTCAACGTGTGCGCGTCCCCGGCGTATTGGCAAAATATTTGCTATGACATTGCAAAGAGCGCGGCGCCAAAATAGCAACAGCACCAGCGCCAGCAGCAGCAGCACTTTGGGCATAGGCTATGTGCCAGCTGAGGGGTTACATGGGCTTGTATGTGTGTGTGTGTGTGTGTGTGTGTGTCTATATTGGCTGAGGGTTTGCGTCTAACGGTAACGGTAACTAGTTGGGTAAATAGATTTGCTGTGGGCGTTGGGATCGTCATGTTGTGCTCGACGCTTTGTCCCTGGGGAATTTCCCAGCAGCGGCATTTTGTCAGCGTCGTGGAAATTCCAGCGCAGCAGCTTACACTGCTTGCTGGCAGCGAGCTGCAGCTGCTTGATCGTCGCTTTGTCTTTGCACTTTGCTGCCGCGTTGCCAACTTGCATACAGCTTTAAGAGCGCAGCTTAGACTGCTTGCTGTAAGCAGCAGAACTGCAAGAGCGCAGCTTCGACTGCTTACTGTAAGCGGTAAAACTGCAAGAGCGCAGCTTAGACTGCTTGCTGTAAGCGGTAAATCTGCAAGAGCGCAGCTTAGACTGCTTGCTGTAAGCAGTAGAATTGCAAGAGCGCAGCTTCGACTGCTTGCTGTAAGCGATAAAACTGCAAGAGCGCAGCTTAGACTGCTTGCTTTAATTAGTAAATCTGTAAAAGCGCAGCTTAGACTGCTTGCTGAAAGCAGTAGAACTGCAAGAGCGCAGCTAGACTGCAGTTGAAGCAGTTGCGGGCAGCGAGATGTGCAGCGGCAGTGGCAGCGGCTAAGGTGTCGATAATTCGATTAATTTATTAATTAATGTGATTTTAGCGTTGCCAACTGCTGGAATCATAGCGAATTGAAGCCTAGGCAAATTATTGCCAATTGCTTAGCTTGCGTCGCTTACACTGCCTTGTTTGCAGCGCCATTTGCTGCATTTAAGCCACGGCACTGCTTGTTCAAACGTAGCTTAAATTTATTTTGGCGTTGTCAACTGCATGGCTTTGCCTGCACTCCAAGGCAGTTCAATAGTTTCAAAAGCGTAATTTACACTGCTTGCTTGCAGCCAACTGAAGATGAATCAGCTGCGTTGCCAACTACTTCGTTGTCAAAAGCGCAGCTTACATTGCTTGCTCAACTGAATTCAATCAAATTGAACGCATCTTAAATTTGTTTTGGCGTTGCCAATTGCCTGCACTATAAAGCAGTTCAATAGTATCTAGAGCGCAGCTTGCACTGCTTGCTTGCAGCCAGGCGCTGCTATTGTGAAGTTTAATCAGCTTGAATGCTGCTTAATTGTTTTCGCGTTGCCAACTGCATGTTGCCAATTGCTTGCACTGCAAAGAAGTGCAGCTTACACTGCTTGCTTGCTTGGCTTTCCTTAGCTCGCTGACGCTGCGTGATCGTTGATTTATCGATTGTCTTTTTTTTATCGCGTTGCCAACTGCTGGCGCGCTCTGCTCGCGCAAACTATTGATGAAATTTATTGTTGGCGCTTTTAACAACACCTTCGGGTTTGTTATTTCATTATTTTTTTAATACACTCGCACACACACATACAGTTTGCCGTGTGGCAATGCCATTATAAAAGTTGCAGGCGGCTGCGGCGCGTCGCTGGCTTTGTTTTTAGCGCTGCGTCGCGCTGCTGCTGGCCAACCACCCCTCCTCCCCCCTCCCCGCTCACCCTGCTCCCCTGCAGCGCGCTGCTCGCTCTCTACACACGCTTAGTAGCCATTTGGGAGCTGGAAAAGTGGCAAGCGGCGGGTTCTGGGGTTCTGGGGTAGTGGCAACGGATTGATGGGTCAAAGGGGACGACGCTTATTATTACGTTTACAAATATGTCTGAGTGTGCGTGCTGCATGTGTGTGTGCGAGTGTGTGTGTGTGTGTGTGTTGGGGCGGATGCGGGAGCCAGCGCGCACCTTTTTGGCAGCGGCATCAGGCGGGGGCTGTGGGGTGGAACGCTTAAAAACATGCCATAGCCGAAAAACAAGTAAGAAACACACACACATGCGGGCACTTGCGCTCCCCCCACACACACACATACACACATGCCAATACTCTCCCAAACACACACGCACACACATGCACAGCCAGCGACCGAGTGCGAAATGCACTCTGGGGGGCTTTAAACAAAAATGAAAATCGCTTGCATACATATGGGCGCTTACACACACACGCGCGCACTCACACATACACGCTTGCTGCCTTGCACAAAAAGAACTTGACTACGACGTCGTCGTCGTCGTCGTCGTCGTCGTCGTCGCTGTTGTTGTTGCGGTGCTTCGACAATTTTAACGACCATAACTGGTTCTCACACCCAGCCCCGCCCCGCCCCCCAACTGCTTGCCGCCCCTTTGCTGCTGCTTCGCTCGCATTTATTTTAAAATACGCGGCACTTCCGCCGCAAACGGCACACAGTTGCCGCTGCTCCCAGTGCCCCCTCTGCTTCCCCCTGCCCCTCTCCCCCTCTGCCTGCCACCCCCTCGCCCCACCCCCCGGCACCCAATCAGCACGTCCTTTCAAGTGGCTCGCGCTCTTTTATGGCCTGCGCTCGCCGTGGCGCTGCGCTTTTATATGGAAATAATAACCAAATGCTCGCCGTGCAGCTCAAGCTTGCCCCCTCTTTGCCCCTCCCATGCCCGCCACTGCTCCACTGCCTCCTCCTGCCATTATGTTGACCGGGCAATCGTCCGGCTTGGCATAATGTTGATTTCCGTGGCGATTCCTTGCGGTGTGATTCCGGCTTGTCCTTTTGCCCATATATTTTAAGCCGTTACCTTGCCGACGCGGTCACCAATATGAACACAGCACCACCACCCCCCCCCCCCCATTCCTTTCCCACTACGCTGCTCATTTCACAGTGCTTCCCCCTCCCCTGCTCCTGTGCTCAGTGCATCATTCACAGTTTGTGTCGCTCTTGTCGCTGGCATTTCAAAGTGCGTTCGCCTGGTCAATGAGTTAGTCAATGAGTTGATTAAAGCATATTAGCATAAATAATATATATAATATATTTAATTTATATAATATAATGTGTAATATTAATAATTCGGAAACACGACTATTCGGACACTCAGTCATTCGCAAACTAAAAAACGATTTTATTTTGTTCTCATCAATACGGAAATGTTCTTTTAATTCCTGTTTGCATTAAAAATAAAAAAAAGTGAAAAAAGAAAAAAAAACCGTAAATTAATTTCTTAATTAATTAATTATAATTAATAAATTAATTTCTTTAAATTCATTAGCCTAAATTTTAAATTGATTGGTTCGAATCCAATGTCTTTTAAATAAAAATATTACAAAAGGTAAACTATTTTTTACAAAACGATGTGTTAATCAATGATGTTTGATTATTCATTAAGCTCAATTGATGTGGTGTACTTTTAAATATCAGTATTAATTCAAAACAATAATTATCCTATATTTAGTAATCGAATTATTAAGAATTAAGAAATTTACAATATTGAAAGCGGGTCAACCATAATTTCAACAATGCTAAGCATCGATTTTCTAAAAAAAAAACATATATATAATTTTAACACTCCAAGCAACTAAAAATTGACTCAACTGATCAAGTATATACAAGTTATACCATGATGATTTGTCTGCTGCATTATTACTTTATAAAAAGAGTTTAAGATCATGAGAATATATATTTTAAATATAAACAGTACATAAGTATCTTTTTCATACTTTCATTCGCTCATTTCAGGCCATGCAGCCGCCTGCTTGCACTATGTAAATGATTTTCCACCTGTGGCTCGCCCAGTGGCGCTCAGAAAGTCATAAACTCGGACGTAGCACTCGCACAACTCGCAACTCGCTTTGGCAGCAAAAAATTTATGAAAAATTCAATTTAATTGCACAATTACACATGTTCCACATTTGCCAGAGCTCCTCGAGGCGACTCTCTCTGTGTGTGTGTGTGTGTGTGAGTGTGTGTGATGGTGTGTTGAGTGTTGTTTGCTTTGTTGTTGTTGCTGCTGCTGCACCCCTTGCAATTACTTTTGAAGGCAGTTGTTTTGGCAAAGCCAACGACCCCCTCAAGACTGGCAGCAGCAGTAGCCAAGCGAGCGCCATCGCTCACGTGCGGCTTTGCCAGAGACACATACATGTACTCACACACACACACACATGCAGAGACAAGCTCACAGCCGTGCACTTTGGAGTTTTTGAGCTATTGGCAACGGTTTCGGTTTCTTCAGCTCGGCAAGCGGCACCAACAATAAAACACAAAACGTGTAAATAGAATTTTTGGCACGATGGCCGCCCGGGGAGTGCTTTAGCATAATCTGCATGAGTGTGAGTGCCAGCGTGCTCACAGCGGTGTGAGTGCGAGTGCGAGTACGAGTATGTGAATGGGTGTGAGTGGGAGTTGGCCAAGTGTCGAGTACTGGCAGTGCAGGCTCTTGGTAATTTCTCCAAGTCTATTGAACGTTCATTCCGCTGTTGCATACCCTGCATGCCAGTGCAGTGTGGGGTATGCACAGCCAGATATTGCACATGCATCTTTCTGAATACACTGTATGCGCAACTATATATCGCTATTTCATTTGGCTGCTGTATACCCTGCATGATACTGCAACGTGGGGTATACACAGCTCTACATCGCACATGTGTTTCTCTATTGCATACCCTATAATAATGTGTATTCATTGTATTGAAGCTATTTGCTAGTACAACGCAGTGTATATACCATTACATACTATACTACAAATGAAGCGAGCTGCACTCGACAGTAAAATACCTTTCACCCAATTTGTCCGTTAGAAATTTATTCTTAAAATTAAATACTTCTATTTAGCAAATATACATTGCATTGCATTGTTTTTCACATAGTTTATTCAAATATTTTGTAAAATGAGCATGTATTAACGCGACACTAGCGTATGCCGTTCTCACACGCACTTGCTGATCTCACGCATACAGTCAAACGCAAGCATTAACACCGAGCCTCTGCTGCGTCGCTGCTTGGGCACACTACTGGCATCTATTACTTCTGTCTTTGTTGACCAAACGAGCTGAAATTTGTACCAGATTTCTACATTATCATTAGCTTTATCCTTTTTTTTGCATCAATAATTTAAAATAAATATCGAAAATATCGATTTTACGAAGCGGTGCGGGTGGGTCTCAACGTTTGAAATAAACAATTTCAGCGTATGCTATACAGAAATGCTCATGCCAAATGTGGTGTCTCTATCTCTTGTAATAGCTAACATCTGCGTGTTTTTATAGACAAACGGACAAGGTTATACCAACGCTGCTATTGTTGCTGATCTAAAACATAAACTATATATATATTTATGCTAGAATATATATCTACCACGCTTCCTTTTGTCTATTCCCAACATTTGCACCAAGTTAATATACCATTTTTTGGTATTTTTAATGGATAAATGGTAAAAAGGCGTAAGCTTTGGCCAAATTCGCTTAAAATTTCTTGCGACTGCCTAAAAGTATGCAGCAGTTTCTGTATACGCTTGCAATGCCTGCTGGGTGCAGGGTATTGCTTGGTCGCACCATTACAACTACTTCCTCCAGCTGATTAGCCGCAATTCTTAACTCATTGCAGTGGGCGAAAAGGAGGAGGAGGCCGCCGAGGCTGATGGCAAGAAGTCGCCAAAGGCGTCCGATTTGCTGGAGCCCAAGGAGGAGCTGCTTGGCGCCGACGAGGAGGACGACGGCGAGGAGGAGGGCAGAAGCGAGGACGATGAGCCCGAGGATGGGCAAAGCGGCGATGAGTCGCAGGCTGAAAAGGAGCAGATGCAGAAGCACAAGCAGAAGCCGCCGCCGCGACCGCCCAATGAATCACAGCAGAGCTGGCGGCCAACAGCTGATGATGCCACAGCAGCAGCAGCAACAACAACAAAAGCTAAAGCTGTAGCCGATGCCAATGCCAAAGCTGTAGCCGGCGCAGCTGCAACGGCAGAAGAACTACAACGCCCTGGGGACGCTGCCGGGGCCGCCGCTGCAGCCAATGGGCACTGCAAGGCGAGCAGGTCCGAGGGCGATGGCAATGCCGATGGCAACGGCGCCGCCTCTGGTAAGTTCGACTTCAATTTGCATATTTTATTGCCTTTTGCCAAAAGATATATGCGATATGAGCTGCTGACTGCCCCTTGCCCGCAGCATGTAGCCCCTGCCCCAGTCGCTCTGCCTGGACACACACGTCTTGCATTGAGGCGCTCGCCCCCGTCCATGGCCATGGTCAGAGTCCAAGTCCGAGTCAGAGTCAGAGTCCTCGTCGTCTTGGGGCATTTCCCACGGGGCATTCACATGTCCGGCTAATAACTCTCGACAGTCTCATAAATAGCAAATGCTGCCCTGCTCCCTCCCCCTGCCTCCTCCTAGCTACGTGTGCAGCTTCCTAGAGGCTGTAGCTGGAGCTGGGACTGGGGCTGGGACTGCTGGCTCCATTGATGCACCACTAGCGACGGTTTAAAAGAGCGAAACTATCTTGTAAATTGGATAATGTTGCGGCTAGTCGGACCACAGGGTGTTCACGCTGCACTGAGCACTGCTTGCGGGTATAGGTTTTGGTATATTTAAGTGTCTTATTGAGAAAATACATGCGTCTAGTGTTGAGTAATGAGTGGGGTGCAGCTGCAGACTGATTTTATACTGGTTTGAAATTCTTTATGCTTAGTGAAGTTTTTTTTATAGCTCATAATGGTTTTTAGGACTTTGCATTTTCAATTGATTTTTGTGACTGGAATTTTTTTATTCAAATCGTTTTTATTTACCATTTTATTCAGAAATAATAGTATGCTTATTATTATTAAATTATTATCAAGATCATTTCTTTTTTTATTATGCATAATGACATTTTTATGTTTTTTTTTTTTAATTTTATTATCAAAATCATTTATTATTTTGGGAGATTAATAATAATTTTAGATTATATAAAACAATCATTTCTTATTTTACATTTTATTTAAAAATAATAATATTTGTATCCTTATTGTTATTTTAAGCCCCGTTTATTCTGACTAACAATTTATTTATTGAAATTAATTTTGTTTTATTAATTATTATTAATTTATTATTAGTTATCAATTATTAATTTTTACTTATTTTGGTCAATTTTTTAAATCTATTCTTAAATGTTTTTATTGAAATTAAATATATATAAAATTGTATCTAGATATTTTAAATTAATTGTACAATTATTATTGATAATTATTTATTTTCATTATTACCATATACTTGAATGTTTATTTTGTTAGTTTTTATATTTTTGTGCTTTTAACTCATATTTATTTAAAACGTTATACAATTATTCCGTTTTTTTTTTAATTTTTTACTTTTTTTTTTATTCTATTACCATAAATCATTAAACATTCAGAAACTAATATGTATTGGCTTAGTCGGTTTTTACCTGATTTTCCTTTTTAGTTTGTGACATATATTTTATATGCTTATATGATATTATATTGAACTTTTGTATAATATATATTTTATATTCCTAAATGATATTATATTCTTTTCAATTATCATATCATATATTTTATATATGATATTTCACTATTTATTTTTTCATTGTATTCCATTTTATTTTTTCGCATATATTTTGCTTTATAATATTTTTACTTGTATATTAATATTATTTGTGGATTTTAGATCTTATTAATTTTATCATATACATATTATGATTATATTTTTTTTTTAAGTTTTCTTTTGTTTATAATTTTCTTTAAAATTTTCTTTTTATGCTTAGTATTTTCTTAGTCACTGCAACAGTGCACTTTTCCGCTTGCTAAACTCTTTGCGCCGCAAAGTCTGCAGCAGTTTCGCTGCGTCATGCGCTCCGCCCGAAGCACCCTGTAAGCGTTAAGCCCCCACCCCCTGCTCCTATAAAGACAGGCTTTTGGAGGCTGTTGCCACAGTTACAGTTACAGTTAGCGCAGCTCTGTTGCCGCTGCTGTCGGTGCATAAAGTTTGATGTGTCCGTGCGGCATCATACACGCGCACATTTACATGCTCACCCACACACACACACACACACACACGCGCGCGCAGGCAATACACGTGTTTGCGCTGTTGTTGTATTTGATATTCCTGTGCGTCATTGGATTATGGCACTTGGGTGTGTAAAGCCATCGATTCGAAGCGCCAGTTGCCATTGTTGTAGTTGTTGTTGTAGTAGTTGTTGTTGTTGTTGTAGTTGTTGTTGTTGCTGCTGCTGCTATTGTTGTTGCCGGCTTAGCCAACAATAATAAAGCAAGCGCAATGTTTAAATGGAACACAAACTGACAACACACACTCAAACACACACACACACAAGACTGCATGCATGCGTGTGTGTGTGTGTGTGCGCGCTGCGAGTGTTTGTTCATTATTTGTTGCTCTTTTCTCTGTTGCCGGAACATATTCCCGCCGGAGCCGGAGACAAGCCAAGCGGCGGCATAGAACATCATCATCATCATCAGGCTAGACCGTGCGTCCACTGCTTCAGCGTGCCACGCCCCGTTTCGACAGCCGCTGGGAGCAGGCAGCAGCCAGCAGCAGCCAACTGGACGGCGGTACGAGCCGTGGCATGTGCTACGGTCTGGGTGCCCATGTTGTTGTTGTTGTTGTGGTTGCTGCTGCTGCGCTTGTAGTTATTGTTGTTGTTGTTGTTGCTGTTGTACCTGGGCGCCCGCTCAAGTTCTGCTTGTGCTTGTGGCTCTGGCCAAGTCGGTTTTAACCTCACTCGCACAACGGGCCCCACTAACGGCACTATGGAGGGCCAAACTTTATCACCAGTGCGCGCAGCTACACTCGCTACCCGCCACCCCCCTCTGACACCACCCCTCCCCCACCCGCTTTGTATATGACAAGTACACTGCAGCAGTGCGTCCTCCGCTGCCTGCGTCGCAGTCGCCTCGTTTACTGTCACTGCCACAGCCCCTGCCTCTGCCCCTTCCTCTGCCTCTGCCCCTGGCCCTGGCTTTACTCTCGCCTCGTGCTGCCACAGCTCTCCAGTGTGTTGTATAATGTTCTAAAGGGAAATCGAGAGGCTGTGATAAGTTTGGGGGATCCGAAAATTGTCTTTCTGCCTCGTTGTTGTTGTTGTTGCTGCTGCTACTGCCACTGCTGCTGCTGCCATGCGAAACCCGGCGAGAACGAATTGGCCCTTTTGTGCGCATCAACAACACGGCCCAAGTTGAGGCACCAGCAGGCCCAGCACAGTGGGGCAAGCTGCAAAGCGTGGCATCAAATACGAATACTGATGGCTTGTCAATCAATCGATTTTCTCAATATTTATGCACACACTTCGATTTGCAGCATTTGTGTATACCCTTGCCGCGGGTATATTAGTTTTGAACTGATGTTTGCCACACTAAAGAAAAAATTGACAGCACTTTAAAGTCTATAAATTATTTATTAGTATTCACATAATCCCAACAGGTCTTTTTATTTCCTAGCTTGCCTAGCTGTAGCTTCGATATGAGGTGTAAATTCTAATAGATTTATATATATATAATTCCATAAAAAACAGAATCAACCCGATTTATCGCTTGGCCGCTGAAAACCCAATTGAACAATCTTTGTTAACACACAACAATTTTATATACTCAGCATAGTTGATTCTTACCTTGCTCAAATTAATTGATAATGATATATTATAATTATATAGCATATACCTGCTTTCGACAAAATCTTTCTCTAAATCAAACTTATATAACATATATCTGCTAGGCAGAATCATTCATATCATTAATATGATATTTTGACTATTGAATGATTTTTTATACAAATTTAAAAAATTGATCATGTATGCAAATTTTAGTTATTTATGAGTATTTGAAGATTTTTATATACAAATTTAAATAATTATTGATGTAAACAAATTTCAGATATTTTATATGATATTTTTTTGTGCTATACAAATTTTAATAATTTCTCAAATATGTAAATTCCAATTATTGTACTATATATGATATTGGACAAATGAATGATTTTTTGTACATAAATTTAAATAATTTCCATTATACACAGATTTTAATTATTTTATATAATATTATAAATAATATTTTGTATACAAATTTAATTAATTTCTCATGTTCTTCTATATGATATTATGACGAAGATAGTATTGCAATGCAGTTACACTATTTTGGCATCCATAAATCATAGACAATAATTTCGCACCACTGTGCGAGCGCCAAAGTGTCACAGTCAGCCCGAAACTTGCGGCGTTTGCTAACCAAGGTTGTTTCTATAATACACTTGCTCACTCTCTCGCTTACTCACTGCAGGCAGCTCTCTCGCTCTCTCTCTCTCTCTCTCTCTCTCTCTCTCTCTCTCTCTCTCTCTCTCTCTCTCTTCTGTTGCTCTCTCGCTCATATGCTATGACATTAATATGAGTTTTGCTGCTTATAGATTATATTTGTGTAAAGTTTTATGTTGCAATATTTCGGTTCTCTGCTTGCACACCCGAATGGAGTGTGAGTGGGCGTGGTAGGGGGGCGGGTGGCAGAGCTGGGACAGTTTGCTACGACGACGACACATCCTTGGGGAACAACCTGGGTGCGAATAAAAATTATACATTGCCATATAAGCAGGCGAGTTGAGTGCGGGACAGGGGGAGGGAGGCAGGCAGTAGGAGCTAACTGAGTGCCTCTCTCTCTCTGTATATGTGTGTGTGTGTGTGTGTGTCTGTGCGAGAGCATGTTTATTGGTATGCTCGCTAGGGAGCATCTTGAGACCGAGACGGAGACCGAGACGGAGACATATTCTCGTTGCATAGCGAAGTTGCTCATTTTGCCATTATTATTCCGTTGTGTATCGAAAACGAAACAAAAGTGAGTTATCATCTCGCTCTCGCACTCCCCCACTCTCTTTGTGTGTGTGTGTGTGTGTGTGTAATGTAAAATTATCAGGTGCAAAGCAAACGCAGAAACCCTTGGAGCTGCCTTGCTCGGGTTACTCCAGGGAAAGCACGAAAGGTGCGTAAAATTTTATGACAAAACTTCATTGCTTTCAGTTGACTTTGATTAGGGAATTGCATGCAGTCCGTGTACATACATATATACCTGTGTCTCTGCGTGTGTGTGCAGGTGTACAGGTGTACAGGTGTACAGGTGTGCGTGGTTGATGTCCGCCAGACTTGACAAATGGCATGACAAATTTTTATGAGCCATAACCTCAATTCTCCACGGTGTGCGTATTGATTAATGATTAGCTCGATTTTGCATAGTTAATCGATAACTTGCCGGAAGTGTAGCTAATTCACTTATATATAATTTTTATATCTATACCATACGTATATACTTCTATAGATACTATTACTATATACTGTATAGTATACAATTTAAACATTTTATGCATGTAAGCTAAAATGACTTTAAAAGTTATCGATTAATTATCATTAAGAGAGAATACGCGTTGCTAACCTAACGATTACGAGCACGAATCATTATCGATAGCCTTAAGTATATTTAACTATAAGAGAATAAGGGAAATAAATTTAAAAGCTATTGTTATCGATAGTCAAGAGTCTGCTTTCCGCATTTTCCATCAGCTGCTAACTGAAGGAGCAGCAAGAAATAATGTGATAAAAAAATATTAATTATATTAAATGCTAATGTAGTTCAGTTGTTATCGATAAATAATCGAAAGCAGTTGCATATATACAAAACACGATTCATTTAATATAATTTACTTGAGAAAAACGTTTTAAACAAATTAATTAAATGCTAATGTAGCTCAATTGCTATCGATTAGTAAAATATCGAAAGCAATCGCAACTATACAGAACCCATTTCATTTAATATGCCTTATTTAAGAAGCAAAAAAGAATCAAATAAGTTTGCTTCGATTGCAATTTGATTATTGTCGATAACTAAATTATCGAATACCATATACAACTCGCTGCTGAGCTCAACACAAAGAAATATTAAAAAAGCTTGTTGCAAATTCGAGTAAGACTGTTATCGATAGTCCTGCAAAACACATTAAGAGATACCTTAGCTATTTAATAAGCATCGATTGCAGTTACATTGTTATCGATAGTATATAGAATGCAATCCATTGGTGAGCTCACTAAATAGAGAGAAAAAGAAAATGTTAGTAAACCAACTTGAAAATTTTAGTTTAAGTTCGACTGTCGATAACGGAACTATCGTATTGTGGACATATCGATAGAATTGAATTGTGAATCCCTCTAGCACTGAGCACAGGGCATTTATCGCCTGGTAATTGCATTAGGGCCAGCTTGAGCGCAACTACTGCGCCCTGGCACCTCCCCGGGGCATTCGATTACACCGCTGCCTTATTATGCGCGGCTATATATAGACTGTACAGTGTGCTGTGGCTATAGATAACTGCAAATATATCTATATATATTTTTATATAGTCTCGCAGCGTTTGGCATTTGCCTTTTTATTTTGCTTGCAATAATTTTCAAACAGAAACACACAAAAAGCATTTGCGCAACAATTCCCCCCGGGGCGGTCGGGCGCAGGGGAAGGAGAGTAGGAGAAGATGGAGGGGGCGGGGTGGGGCAGTGGGGGCAGCAGCTGCAGACGACACTGGCAAACGAATCGAATTAAGCGTCGTCCCAGCGCCGCAGCGAGCTCCAGCTCTAGCGCCCGCTCCCTCTCTGCCTCTTACTCCTTCTCTCTCTCTCTCTCTCTTTCTCTTCCTCTCTGCTTGGACTAATCCCAGGGGCAGCTCAGACGGCGGTCGCTTCAGCTGCTCCCGCGGGACTGGCGCGCTGGCGCAGTGTGGCCGAACTCTGCCTGCAGTGTCCACGCTTTGTTGTTGTCTCTGCTGTTGTTGTTGTTGTTGTTGTTGTTACTGCTGGCCGGACTGCGCCTCGGGCTGCAGCTGGAGCTGGAGTCGAGCTGCAGCTGGAACTGGGGGCCTGGCGTAGGCATCGCTTGGGGAAATTTGCGCGAGTGTTCCGAGTGCCGGCAGTCACGTGTGGGCGTGGCAGCAGCATAATCAGCAGCAGCAACAACAACAACAACTACAGCAGCAGCAACGGGAGCAGCAGCAGCAGCTGCAACTGCAGCAACATCAAAGCGCAGCATAAAAACGCGCCTCGCCTCGTCTAATGGCCGCAAGATGGCGCTGCCAACATATGCAAATTTCGTTCGATTTATGAGCGCGCACACACACACACAACACACTCTCACACACACACACACACACAGACGCTGGCTTCATTAACATGACGAGCGCGCAAGATGTGAGCCATAAAATTAGCCAGGCAGGCGACTGTCGATGCTGATGAATGCAACCCAAAGCTGCCCCTGCCCCTGCCCCTGGCCCTGCCCCAGCCGCTGCTGCCCTACCTACTCCACCTCCTACTATGCGCTAGTCTTGCCCCTCGCACCCCTCCATCCATAAAAACGCAATGAGCGTCGGTGTGCAGTGTCGAAAAATTTGCAAAACTCAAAGCAACAATTCGACGAAAGCCAATTTTGCAGCCAGCATCAGAGAGAGAGAGAGAGAGACAGCTAGAGAGAGGGAGAGCGAATGCACAATCGCTGTGGAGAAAGAGCCACACTGTGAGAAAGGGATGACTTAATCTTAGTATTACTAAGATTGAAACTGAAAGTTATTATTAACTTAAATAACTTTTTTCCAGGCACTCGAGAGAAATATGAAATAATAAATACTAAAAAATACTGCATAATTTATATTTTAAAGTGAGTTTTCTCCAAAAGTTCTCTTATTACTAGACGACAAAAAAAGGCCAATTAATGTCAGTTTATTTAAAATTAGCTTTCTCAGAAGTTATTTTTGCTTTTCTTTCGATTATTCCTTTTTCAGTAAAATACATCGAAATACTTAAAAATTTCACTGTTAATTATTGTTACTATTGTTACATATCGATTTCTGCTACTCTCATTATTAATATTCTCATTGATTAGTCTGTCAATGGTAAGAAATACTACGTTCCAAGCCAATTTCGTTCTCTTAAAAAACCTTAAAGAAATTTGCTCCTCACACCTCTTAACAATTTTCTCTCAGCACAGCGACTAGCTAAAAAAAC
This sequence comes from Zaprionus bogoriensis, assembly GCA_035046045.1. Lineage (NCBI taxonomy): Eukaryota > Metazoa > Arthropoda > Insecta > Diptera > Drosophilidae > Zaprionus > Zaprionus bogoriensis. Next base: position 669,461 of record JAWNOI010000098.1, on the reverse strand, counting down.
TAAAACCGCTCTCAATAAATTTCTCTCAGTACAGCGAGAAGACGACGGTTAAAAAAATTATTTTATTGGCTATTTTATTGAAATTGGCTATTTCGTTCCCATTTGATTGTGTTTTCAATAAAAAAAAAAAGTAAAGAAATTTTCTCCACACACCTCACAATAAATTTCTTTCAGTGCAGCGAGTGTTTGCCAAAAGCAAAGAAAACAAGGGAAAATACCAGTTTCGCTACTATTTAAAAAAACTAAATATAGTTTGGACACACAGCTCTTAATAAATTTCTCTCAGTGCAGCGAGAGGACGACAGTATAAATCCTTATCTTTAAGCCAGTTTCCGTCTCATTAGATTTTGTATTCGATAAAAAAAACTAAAGGTATTTCCTTCATACTACATCGAACAAATTTCTCTCAGTGCAGCGAGTGTAAGCCACAAGCAAAGAAGACGACGCGCGGCGTGGCGGGGACATACGGTCATACGGCTCCCCATAGAGCGCATGTTGAATAATCATCATCATCAGCGGGAGAGAGAGATAGAGGGAGAGTGCGATATTGAGAGCGAAAGAGAGCGTGCAGCGAGGGGCGGCAAAGGGGGCGCGGCTAGAGGGCCTGCGACGGCGGCGGCGTGTCAAAGTCGCCAGTTGCCTCATCGCCCGGCGAACGTGGCACTTGCATTGCGTTTTTGGCATGTTAAAACTTGTCCATGTGGCTGTTGCCGGCCGCTAGATGGCGTCTGGCGTCACGTGCAACAGCTACACACACAAACACACACACACACACACACGCTGCAAGAGAAATTCGTAAAATTTTGTTTCCGCTGATGAAGTATTCCCCAGCTGCAGGACAAGGATTATTGGACGTGTGGCATCAGTTCCATGAGCCAGACCAACCACCCACCACCCCGCCCCCCCCTACCTCTTGTCGCCCTACTCCGCTTTCAGGGTTATGCGCGCGCGTATGCAAAGTGGCATAAAAGCACATCGTCAAAACGTCGACGTCGAATTCGCCAGGATCATTGGAGCCATCAAAGAAATGCCCCGAACGCTCGCGCTTGGCGCTTAGAATGTTGCATTTGGCTTTGACGCTCGCTCGACTTTGTCGCTCTTCTCCTGCTCGTTGTTGTTGTAGTTGTTGTTTGGCCCGAGTTGTTGTGGTTTTTTAGAGGCAGCAGCGAAATTCCATTTTGTCATTAGAAACTAATAAAAAAGGTTGTGGACAAGCAGGTTGTTGGGCGGGCTAATAGAGGTACATATATAGTCTATATGTTGGATAGTTAGGGAGATGTATGCTTTCTCGATTTACGAGCGAAATACTAAGAGTTATTTGATTCCGCATAACGAACTTATTGGAAAGTACGGCAGTGGGTTGACCCAAAAGTCGGAAGGGTGGAAAATATTATGCTGACTTTTAACTGCGCAAATCAAGTCCGTAGAGTTCGACATAACTTGGGTTTATTTGCCATAAAGGCTGACGAGCTGAAGAGTGAGGAGAAATAAGGCTTAATATTGCTTAACGCTGACTGTATTGAAGCTAAATCTTTATATAGTTTATACCTTTGGTATAAACTTATCCCTTTATTAGTCAGGCCCGTTCTCTATATAGTTGCCTGTGCATTAGATCTACTCTAAAAAGTTATATAAGTAATAAATTTATATAATAATAAGTAGTTAGCTTTAAATAAGATAAGTGCTTAAGTTAATATAGTGCACTAGATAGAGTACGTCAAGTACTAAGCTCTTTGTAATATAATATAGTGCTTTAAAATTAGTCAGTTAAAATATTCTAAGATTATATTCTAAACTCTAGCACAAAGTGTCTTACAACAAATTTAATTATATTTAGGGTTTTTGAAAAGTTTGAAATATCGTATCGATATTACTTTATTTTTTTAAAAAATATGACATCATATTTTAAACATCACTTCGATAATTTTGATATTTTTAATTCCCATAAAAAATTTCAGCAATTCAAATTAAAACCAACTGAAAACTTACTAAATGAGCGTATAAGCTCCATCGAGAATTTAGTTTCATAAGAAGATACCAGTGAAAACTAGAATTGAGTGACTATAATTCGGTTTAATGCCCATTTTTTACATTTTTATAAGCATTAAATTTATTATTGATTAATTAAATTTATTATTAAATATAAAATATAATTCTGATATTATTATTATCGTGATACGATATAAATATAGTATTTTTGATATTTTTGCGAAAAAAATATTTCGATATAATTATGTTATGTTTCTAAAAAATATATATAAATTTATTGATACTTATGTATATAGTTAGCGAATATGTCTAATATATTAAATTCCCAGCTCTACTTCAACTTCTTCAAATAACTATTCAGACACTGCCCTCACTTCAAGCTTGTTTATAAATTCAATTACTCGCATATATAACTTTACAATCCGCACTCGATTCTCGTCTTGCTTGGCAAAGCCTAAAGACAAATTGGAAATTCCAAGAAATCGTAGCCCAGACGAGACTGAGACACAGACTAAGCTGCCTGCCCCCGCTCTTGCTCTTGCTACACCCTACCCGAATCCTCCTACATCTAACCAAAACAGAGCGGAATGTGCAGACGAAACGCGTCAAACGTGGCGTATGAGTAACCCGCGGCAGGCAGACGAATTCGCAGAGAAGCTACTCCCCCCCCCCCCCTTGCTCTCTCTCTCTACCACTCTCTCTCTCGCTGAGGAAACACGTGTTTTGCTTTGCCAACAGCTGTTTCTAGTTAGTTAGTACTAGTGGGCGCAAGGGAAGGGGCAAGGCAAGAGAGACAGAGAGAGAGAGAGCAAAAGAGCGCGAAGCTGAAACCAAAACAAGACGCGCTCTTCGCGTGCTCTTCGCTGGCGCCTGCGCACTGCGCTCGCTCGCTCTTCGGCGCTCTTAAGTTGGGCAGCAGCTGGCGAGGAAGCTGATGCGGGATCAGGGGGATGGGGGTGCACTGGGGTCGAGGGGGTCAGCTGGGCTTGGAATTATGGCACCCAGGGGCTTAGCATAATCAAAATTCCTAGCACCTGGGGACGTGGCATGCAGCACAACGTGCCACGTCGAGGTATGCAGCCGGCACAAGAAGCTGCCGCCGCCATGTATGTGTATGTGTGTGCGCCTTGCTCATCTGCTGCTACTTCTTCTTCTTGTTCTTCTTCAGTTATGCAGCACATGAATGTGGATGCGGGCGAGGATGCCGAGAACGAGGAGCAGCAGCACGAGGACGTCGATGATTTGCTCAGCCTCAGCGGCGACGAAGATGACGACGACGACGGGGAGGAGGAGGAGGAGGACTACGATGACGACGAGGAGCTGCACAGCCTGGACAGCTTCTACTCAGGTGAGTTCCAACTGCTTCATCCGATCCTGTCACACGTATGGGGCGTAGCCAGTGGCAGTGCCAGTGCCAGTGCCAGCGCTGCGTAGCATCGAAAATTGCCGTACGGGGTGTTATCCGAGCTGCCGGAGACGACACTCCGGGGTGCCCTACACCTGTGCCGCGGGTGTCGTTTCGTCTGGCGGCGCCCGAGCTGTGGCCTAACTACGTTTTAAAAACCCCAAACAGCAATCAACACCAAGCAGACGACTCCGACCGGGTCACAGCTCCACTCCGCACTCCGCCTTCCCCTACGCTTCCCCCACCACCCCCTGCAGCAGCTCTGCTCTGCTCCACTTCACTTTCGCCACATACATCCTGGTTGCCATTTACGAGCTGTCGAACAGCCGGTGGGTGGGGGCAGGGGCAGGGGCATGGACAGCGGCACAGACACATCATGAGCTACGGCCACAATATGACCCAATCTCCCTTCCCGCTCCGCGCTCTCCTACGCTCCAGCCGCATTTCTCTCTAGTGCCATTTCGTATGCTTTTTCTGTGTTATTTGTTTCGTTTTGTGGCGTTATTCCTTGCCCCTTGCCCCGCCCCTGCTGCTGCTTCGTCTTCCTGCTTCCTGCTCTCCACTTTGCTGCAGCACTTCCTGCCACTTTTTTTGCGTCGACTTCCTCGCTTGTGCTTTTTGTTGTCCTCGCCTCACAGTTTCACTGCTTGCCCGAGCTGCTCCCCCGTCGCTCCACACTCCCTTCCCCTTCTTCCCGTTGACTGGCCATTCGCATACACACTCACTCACATCACACTCACTCGCACTCGCACTCATTCACACTCAACTTGCTCGACTGAGCTGGCGCTGGTTTAATGCCTTCGCTAGCTTTCCTTATGCTTTCACTGCACTGCGAGAAATTTGTGTGTACTTTCTTGCTTACAGTATTGACTGCTGCAGAGCATACTGCTACTGCTGCACTTATATCATTAATGCTACTACTTTTCTTATAATGATAATAGATATTCTACTACTAAAACCAACACTAATACTTAGTTTGCTACTGTTTTCTCAACACTAATTCATAATTGCTTAATTAATTTTTCCTTTTTGAATTTTTCTACAATTAATAATTAATTCCTTAGAACCATTTGAACTACTTTTGGTGCTGGAAAATTGGTCAAATAATTATACTCCCTACCTAGTCTCATTTTATTAATTATTACTGTTCGAGTAATTTCCACATTTTTCAGATGCTATACTTCTACTATTTATACTAAATTTGTACGACTACTTCTACGAGCTACTACCATTAATACTACCTTTCTACAATTACTTATACCAATTACTACAACTTTTCATACTAAATTTCTACTATTACTTTTACCAATTACTACTATTTACACTAATTTTCGAATACTACTTCTACCAGCTTTTACTTAAATAGTAGTGCTAGCTTTTTACTACTACTCCTACTAGCTACTACTTTTACTAGCTACTACTGCTTATACTTCTTTTCTACTACCACTTTTACCATTTGCTATTTACTATTTATACTAACATTCGTCGACTACTTCTACTAGCTAATACTTTTTCTAACTACTACTACTTATACTATCTTTCTTTTTTTACATAAGCCTGGCAGTACGATTCCCTCTATTCAGTACTACTAAAAAGTATCTTTTAACACTTAAGTATAACAGTTTTGACTGTTTATAAGCCTAATACTCGTTATTGATATATTTAGTCTACTACTATGTAGCACAATTAATTCTATCGCTTCGTATTGGAAGCGAATTGTACTTTTACTTCTTCAAATTTTGCTACCGCTTTTTCTACTACTGTTTGTGCCGCTACTATTTGTTACTACTTTTGTTTCTAGTTCTTCTTCTACTACTACACTACGCTATTATTTCTACCACTTCTACTTTCAATTCTTTCTACTTCTACTACTGCTCAGTCTGCTACTACTTTTTATGTTACTATTTCTACTACTTTTCTTAATAAGCATATTGCTACTACTTTTTGTGATATACTTCTAATACTTTTGCCACAACTACTACATTTGCTACTACTTACTCTGCTACTGCTTTTTCTGCTACTATCTCTACTACTTTCGTTAATACTTAAGTGATACTATTTCTACTACTTTTGTTAAATGTTTTTTATGCTATAATTTCTACTACTCTTGCTACTGCTTATTTTGCTACTATTTCTACTACTTTTGTACTAAGTTTTCTGCTACTATTTCTACTACTTTTTAATACTTTTTGTGCTACGTGCAACTACTATTCCTACTACTTTTCTAGCTACCTAATTTGGCTTATACATTTTCTACTAGTTCTTGTGCTCCTACTTTTAACCGTTTTCCACTGCCTTGCCTTCTTCAATTTTCCACCCGCCTGCTCACTTGTTTCTCGCAGTGCACACACTTACTTAACCCACCGCACGCTGCGCTCAACACTTGGCCAGTCTCAAACACTCCCCTTTCTCCCTGCCCCCAACTCGCTTCTCTACAGCCAACGTCTCTCCAAGGGTTGAGCTGCTGTCTTGGCTGCCGGTTCTCCCTCTTGCGCTGCTCGACACTTGTGAGCTCAGGCTGGGGCTGTGTCTCTGGCTCCATCTCCAGCTCGGGCTCCATGGAAATCTCGACGGCTGCAAGGCTATTTGGCCACAATTTTGAAACGTTTTACGGCTGGCGATGAGATTCGCAGGAATTTTGTTGCAGCTGCTGCCGCTGCTGCTGCTGCGGCGCCTAAATGTATGCAATGAAATGCAATTAGTTGCAGACGGACAGACGGACAGAGGGACGCAGCGTGCCAAGGTCCTTGCAGCATCTCAGCAGAGCAGGCAAGCAAGAAGGGGGAGTGGAGTGGAGGGGTATATCCTTTGGCTCTTTGTGAAAGTTTGCCCAAGTCATTTCATTTGTTTGCCTTTGCGTTTGCCTTGGACTTCCGAGCGGATTCTCAGCTTGTCCTTTTGATTTATTAATAGCACGTGTATGTACAGCGGGGTGGAGTGGAAGATGGCGAAGAAGGGCTGCAACATGGGTACCCAAGCGGACCTCAAGTAGTTGTAGTTGTCGTTGTCGTTGAGTTGGAGCTGGAGTTGTGTCTTTTAAAAACTGGCACGGAGTATGCAAATAGTTAGTTAGTTCCGTTTCAAGTTTCCTTTTGATGCGACGCAATTAATTACACATTTGTCTTACAAGACAAACAACCGACAACAACAACAACAACAACAACAACTTGGAAAGAAGACAACGCCTCACATGTCCACATAAATAATTGCTGTGCCCGAATAAAAAAGTGGTTTGGGATTGCGATTTAATACCCTGTAGCTAAGGAAAATGTTGATGAATGACTTGATTTAGTTAGAATACATACATTAAAAGATCACTTTAAGATGATAATATAAGGTAGATATACCCTACTTACACGAGTTACCTAAGCAAACTCAGCTAGCAGCGAAGCTACAGCTCTTAAATTAAGTCCACTTGCTGCTCATTACTAGATCTTTTAATCTGTCTTTGAATAAATGGGGTAGTGATTGCGCTATAATACCCTACGGCAAAACAAAATATTTTGTAGAACAGATTGATTTAGGTAATAAAATATATATAAAGAATATTTTAATATTTCACATCATATTTAGAGATTCTAAATTAAATACATTAGCTTCTTATTCTAATTCTTTCAATAATAAACTGTAATATTAGTGATTAAATTAAAATAATAAAGTTTTAGATTTGAAATGCTATCAGTGTATGTATCCATTATTTTAGCTTTCAGTTTATAACACATTTAATCAGATAATTATAGTAATTCAACTAAACCGAGCTCTAAATTGTAGTCTGTTCAATTTTTTTTTTAATCTGCAATACTTTGAAGGATAGCTTTAGAATGATAATTTAAATATAGAGCTATAGGCAAAGATGAACTGATGCAGGTATATATAGTTTAGAAAATTCTTATTTAAAGTACTGTCAATCTGAAGTAATTTTGAATATAGCTTTATGATGCTGATTTATAGAAAGACATATAGGGTTAGATTGATGAAGATCTCAAATTTAATTTAGTAAATGCTTATTCCAAGTACTGTCAATCTGTAGTTATTTTAAATATAGCTTAATTATGCTAATTTATATAATCCTATAGATTGATAAGGATCTAAAGTTTAGTATACAAAATTATTATTATAAGTACTGTCAAGCTGCAATACTTTTAAATATAGCTACACTTTGCATATTTATATATAGAGATAAATTTATAGATTGATGAAAATCTGAAATTTAGCTTAGAAAATTCATATTTGCAATACTCTCAGTTCGCAAGACATTTAAAAAATACTTCAGGTGTCAAACCATGTATTAAGATATTAATAGACTTATCATACCAAAACGAGATCAACTTAGCCACCAGCAGTATTCGAGTTTTGTAAGTAATTTCTGTTAACTTCTCTGTGCTTGCAATCTCTTCACGTTTACCCCACCTTACTTAAACTGTTAAGGGTATACGCCATCTCATCGCAGCTCGTCTTAATGGTTCTTCAGACTGAAGATGCGCGCTTAAAGTGCCAATTCACACAGTTTCTGGTAGCTTGTTCAAGCTCAAGTCCGTTGCTTTCTCGAGAAATGAACACAAATTGCTTCAGATTGAGATCTGTTTCGCTCTCCCTCTCTCTCTCTCTCTCACTCCATCTGGAGCTGGTGGAAAACTGGTCAGCTACGTTGGAGGTTTCGACTCGGTTAATGAACCGTTCAGTCGTAGGGCCGAGATCACGTTTCCGCATGGAGATCACTTGAAAGCCGCTCGCGCTCCATGGTAATTGGGTCAGAAGTGCTGAGAGCAGTACTATTTGCTGCTCCATATACCAATCTATCGTATAGCTATCGCTATCTATAGCTGTGCCCCTGCCCGTCTAGACCATAAATTGCCAACCGACAAAACTCTGGGAAATGCCGGCAAACTATGCGAACAACTTTGCAATCTCAGGTGGAAAAACGCCTTGACACCAAAGCTAAACAAAGTGCAGAAAAGTTTGCTTCTCTTGAGGCGGGCTGTACTGGGGGGGGGGGGGGGAGGCGTGGCAGCCAGTCAGCCAGCCAGCTGCACTCGTCGCCCTGTCAGCTGCAGTGTTTTTTCTTCAATTTCTTTGCAAGTTTTCGCCGTCTGTTTCCCGCGAGTCCGCGTCCGAGTCCGAGGAGTTTCCCCCGCGTACCCCAGAGGCCGCGTGGGCGAGCCAAAAGTTATGACACGCCCCGGCGTTCTGCTGCAGCTCCCGGTGCCACCTTTTGCATGATTTATGTTCTCCGTTAGGTGTTGCCAGGCAACTTTGCGCCAGCTCCGTACTCCACTCGCCGAGGCGTGTCCTGTCCGCAGCCAAACTTGTTTTTCTTTTCGCGAAGACGTTTTCATTTCATCGCATAAAAACGCTCCGCACACGTTTTACGACACACACACACACACACACATACAGAGAGAACCAATTGAGTGTGTGTGGGCGGCCACACCCAACGCCCACCGCCCACCGCCCACTGTTGGTGGCTCCCATGTGCATACTTTTGGTGCCACTTTCGCCGTTGCACGTCTTATGCGACTCCAAGGCACAATTTCGCGCGGCTCGCTCCCAGGAGAACCACTCCGAACACCAGCCCGTACCACTGCGCAGCAACCCGCCGTTCCTGCCACTGCTCCCGCTCTTCCTCCTCTTTCACATTTGCGTATTCGCATTCCGGTATTCTCTCTCTCTCTCTCACTCTTTTCCCCTTGTTTCTCTTTATTCGAAGATAAATTTCTGGTAATTTAAATGAAATACTCGCTGAAATGTTGCCCCGCTTCGGGCTTAAAGGATTTAATTTGGACGTATTGTTATGGGTTCTCCGGTTTCTTGGGTTGGCATCCGGCGTAAATCTTATGGGCAGGTGTAGTTTGAGGGTGACTTGCGGTGTATTTTGCATACTTCCTTGCCGTAGTACGGGCTTAATAAGCTGGGAGACTGGGGCAAGAGACAAGTCGATTATTCACATATGAGATATACGTTAGATATATGTATATTTATGAGTTCCGAACTCTCCAAACGAGCTGCTTAGCTGCTTCACCTTCCTCCCAAGTGATTTACTCAACGGGCTTTGCCTTTGCCGCACATAACCTCACTTTGCACTAACCTAACCCTATTTTAAAATTGTGTTGTATATTTATAAATTTGCAAATGAGCAACTTAGCGAAAGGTAAAGTGCGCTCTCTAGTTATAGGTTGGGTTACTTAACTGACAGTCTTACTTAACCTCACTTTAAGCAAACCTAACCTAACTTTCATAAATCCCGTTAGGAATTTTCAATATTTTAATGCTTCTTAGTGGAACTCAAATCATGAACTCCTCCTAGCATACTCAAATTAATAGTTAAGCAACCTCAACCTTCTTTCTCAACTTCTTTACGAAACTGTGCCATCTTTAGGATACCTAACCTCACTTAACATCAATAATATACGCGTGTCTTCATCATAAATCGCTAAGCTAATTGACCCTAACCTCTCTTTTGCTCAACGTCCAACAACTTTCAGAAGCATTGTGTATATTCAGGAGTTTTAAAACAGCAAATAGTCTGCTTAGCGTAGACATTCAATCTCTAATCTTAACAGACTTACTCAATTTTTAGTTTAACCTAACCTCACTTAACTACAACATAACTTAACTAAAACAAATTTAGTGTAAATACGTTTCTTTAACTTGCGAGTAACCGACTGTAACAACTAGTGGAAGGTGTAGCCAAATCTGTTGACGTACTCAAATCGAAATCTTCAACTTAACCTTATTTTGGTGCAACTTAACCTACCGATGGCAAATTTGGTATATATTTATCTATAACTTCCGAGCAAAAAAAGTTGTGTATTCCTTGAGGAAGGTGGACACAACTTCTGCAGACTTATTTAAATGCAAACCTTCAACCTAACCTCACTTTGGTCCAACCTAACCCAACTATGACAAATGTGGTGTATCTACAACTTCCAAATTGCTAAATTAAGTACTTAGTAGAAGGTGTAGCCAGACTTCGACTCCACAAGAGACTTATTCAAATCCAAACCTACAACCTAGCCTCACTTTAGTCAAACCTAACCCTAATTTGTCGACAAATCCGGTGCCCCACTGTGCGCATTTCCAAACACTCGACAGTCACTTAATATTATTTACCAAAACAATAATTAGGACTGGGAAAAGGTAATCAGATTTCCAGAGCAGCACTTAGAGAAGCGCGGGGTGAGGGTCGAGCGGAGAGGACTGAAACTGTCGAGTCACGACACAGGCTCAATCAATGATAATGCGCAGGATAATGATGATCCCTAATAAGGATGAACGAATGGTAAATTGCGTCAAAGTCTCAATGAAAAATGATGACGAAAGGGAACTCAATCAGGGAGCAGGCATCGCAGGTGAGAGCGAGGAGGGAGAGGTAGAGCCAGGTAGGCCCATTGATAATATGCACTACGCTGACGAGGCGTTGAAGGCGATCTTGATCGACTGTCAGTGTGTCTAATGATGCGCCTGGCGTCGCGTCGGGTGCGTCCTGCGGTGGCAAGCGGTTACGCCCTGTCGCCGCTTGAAAAGGGTTCTCGAGGCTCGAGGGTTTCGATTGGGACTGGGTTTTATTTTGAGTTTTTGGATATTTGATTTTTGATTTCGGCTTGACTGACTGCCCATAATTGACTTTCGCACCTGCCAACCGCAGAGTGGAGCCTTCCTACTTCCATTCTCCCCTCTCTGCTGCGCTCTACACTTCGCACACTCGCCTCGTCTAGTTCTGTGGCACGTGCTTTAAGCTTGTGGTTGCCCGCTCAAGCTGCGAGCTTCTGGCTGCGGGCAGCTGCCGCCACGCGCTGAAGTGCGCGTAATTGAAATGCAGTGCGAGGGCCCAAAAGAAAGAAATGGTTTGAAGGTGGAATTGAGGGGCGAGAGACGCTAGAGCGAGAGAATGAAGGCAAAGCAACAGATTAACATGTCCGATTGCCACATCCGATGTCTTTTGTGCTCCGGCGATTCCGGTCCACTGATATGTATCTCTGGCTCGCTCGCTCTCGCTCCTCTCTTGCCCTCTCTCTTGGGTTCTTTCGCGGAAGACGGAAACTAGAACTTGAAGTGCGTTTCAAGTACCGCCGTCGTCCATAACGGAACTAAACCCCAGCGTAAAGGGGTCGTCTGTCGCGCGCTCTCTCTCTCTCTCTCTCTCGCTCGCTCTACCGCTCTTCGGCGGACTGGCGAAACTGGGTTTACGAGCCCACACGGTAGTTTTGCCAGAGATGATGTTGATAATAAACGTAAAATCATTTTATTGCCTCCATTCCGACGGCAGTTCGTTGGCATTTAACTAATAAGCGGGCAACGGGAGGGGACAGCGAGGTAGTAAGACCAAGTACAAGAGCATAGGCTTGAGCTAAGGTTGAAGGGTTTCGCTGCGCCTCGGCAATTGCATTTGTTATGCATGTGAACTATGCGCATAAAATTTACGATAATATGCAGTCTATATTTATGCTTCACTATATGGTATTATTTATGGCATAGTTCGCTGTATTAGGGTCTCGCTGGAAAGCTGTAGAGTTTACAGGGCAAAGGGTGCTTATAATTGTGTCACTCTACGGCGTATTCCATCACATTTCAAGTTTCAAAAACTTATTAAATTATAAGCACAATATTATTTAACAGTATTATTTAATAGTCTACTTGCAATACAATTCTGTTTACCACAATACCTTAAAATTCGTTGAAAAATTTTACTATATAGTTTTTTAAATAACTTCTATACATGTGATTATATTAAAATTTTAAGTAGACATTATTGCTATTACTAGCTCTCCATATCCCAAATTAGAGTTTTTCAAATTTTAAAAAATTACTTTCAAAGTAAAAAATTAGACTTAGGATAACGTTGAACGTAAAACCTTAGGTGGTTTGGTGGTTTGTAGACTGTATGGCATATTTGGTGTTTTTACCTCTCGTAATAATTAAAATAACTAAGAAAAAATTCGATTCGTGATAAGGAACGAAACCACTCAACTTTTTAAAATATGGCTTTAAAAGTTAAAGTCAGATTTATGATAATATTGGACGTAATACACTAATTTAGATATTAACGTCAGCTTTGTATGGCATATTTGGTGTTTTTATCTCTTGTAATAACTAAGATTTGCGCGATTGTATAGACAGGCCAATCAAAGATATACTTATATACACTTTGGTGTTTTTAGTCACATATCTATTTGCCTTTTAGACCATCCTTAAATACCCCATTTCCCCCATTTGCAATATTTGCGGGTATAATCAGCTTCCGCCAGTATGAAAATACATACTTTTTCCTCAATTAGACCGCAAAAACGGCTCAAGTTATGATTATTTTATTTCATATCGCATTACCTAATGCGCTTTTAATACTTCGCTCTCACTACAAACTCGAGACGCGAAAATCTCTGGTAAAAAGCAAAAACGAACCTTTTTTCCCGCCTCTAATTAAATGTGCTTTAAGCGTCTGATTAATTGTGCACTTAAAACTGGCCGAGGGGCAGGGGGGCAGACTACGCAGAGTCTGTGGAGACACATGGGCATGCATTAATTCATGTGCACGGTAACTCGGGGCCCTCGGACTTGTCAGAGAGACTTCAAAGTGACAATTTGAGTGAGAGCGACTTCTCTGCAAATGGCAATAGGAATGGCCAATTTAAAATGCGCCGCAACAAAAGGACACTTGCGCTGAAGGACAATGGCTGACAGGTTGCTGATGTGGCCCGCTCTTACCCCATCACCCCATCACCCCGTCCTCAAACCCACCCACTTATCGCAGCGCATGTGAGTTGTGCTTATTTTTATAATTTATCTATTATGCATGCGCTCGTCGGGGTCAGTTGGCTGCGACACAAACCCTTTGCCTGTCAACACACACTCACACACACACACGCGCACAGCCTGTCAGTCTGCTCGTATGTGGAGTAGGAAAAGGCTACAGCGGGCACAGGTCCCTGCCTGGCAGCGCCAGGCTGCTGTGCCGCTGACCAACAAATCGCAGTCAAAGTCAAAGTTTTTGGCGTCACATTAGCCGCGCATTAAAAATGCACAGAAATCAGAGCGCAAGATCAACGGTAGCGGGGGAGTGGGCGGCTAAGTAGATACCCTGTACGGGAAAAATGTGAGTGTGTAGCTTTTAAAGCAGACTGAAGAGCAGAAGTGTGAGAATACAGTATCAACATTTACTGAGAAAATACCTTGATACCCTATAAGTGAAGCGTGTGGGAAGCTACAGATTTATAGGAGACAATTAAGGAGACTATGTTGATAAAAAAAAACGTGTTTTTCTTATCAAGTGTTATTAGTTAATATTAATATTAATTGTACTTAAAGGCAATAGTGTAAGCATAGTAGATTGAAAATCTTCAAATATTTGATTGAAAAACGCCATATGCTACTAGGTAGAAAAAGTATAAGCCTATAAAATAAAGATAAAAGCTAAAGGCAAAAAAACTAAAAATTAATTACTTAAAAAATGAAAAAAAGCTGTATGAGTAAAGCGCAAGAGACCTAGGCCTTATATTATATTAAAGCTAAAGATTAAGTCTCCATTTTCAAACATTTGCTTCAAAAATCCAGCAAAAATAGCATACTAAAATACCCTATAAGCCGATTACACAACTGAATATCCGCTCAAACGCTAATACAATTCATGACCACACGTATTCCGGTCGTATCACTTACAGGGTATCAGAAAAGGGCCAGACCCAGGCTCAACTGTGGCTGGCAGGGCGCAACTACCTGCGCTGAACACCCTTTCGCCCACCGCGTAAGGAGCAACCCCCTGCCACCCAGCACCGTCGTCGTAGTCGTTGTCGTGGTCTGTGCCAGCGCCTGTCACAAAACTGTCACTCAAACGTAATTAACACAGCGACAGAGAAACAGGCCAAAAAAGAGAGTCAGAAATCCTCGTCTCGACTCGCACGAGCCGGGAAAACTTTTGCATTTTTAAGCTGGAAACTTGATTTTTGTCAACAGTTCCCGAAATTGTACAGTTTTTGCTTGTTGTACACTGAAAAACGCTTAGCTCTCGTGCTGCTCAGGTGGGCTTACTTGATGAGAACATCATCTTGCTGCAATTAGTGGAAAATCTCCCTCGGTTGGGGAAGGCAGGGAGTTTTTGAGTTGGATTTCAATGTTTTGACATTTTCCAAGTTTTCCAAACATTAAAAATTAAAGGTGCCAAATTAACTTTAATTGCTTTTCCAGCTTGAGATTGAATTGATATTGGCTTAGATGGATTGGATGGGACAGTCCTTAATTTTTAATGAATTCTGTGGGTTACTTTGAGAATTTGCTGGATATTTGAAAGGTGAAAATTGACTTTTAGCCAATTGCTTGGATTTTTAAATGATGTTTAAGTTGGATAAAGGTTCAAGTCAATTTTTTGTAGGTTCTTTTGCATGATATATTGGGGGTTGGTGGCAAACTTCAGAGTTTTAGGCAATTAAATAAGCTGTGGGAAGAGTTTTTTACTTTTGGCAATTAAATAAGGTATATATAAAAATAATTAAGGTAAAAATAAGGTATATAACATAAAAGCTCAATTTCAAACTAAATTCAGCGTGTATAAATTTCCAAATTCCTCTATTTTTTAATTCAATAATTCACATTTCCAAAAGTGGTCAAAACTTTGCCTAAATTTTATGTTTTTTTATCAAAATTTTTTGCATTTTTCCTTTATTTGTTTTTCTTTTATGATTTCTTAATGATTTTCACAAGTTTTTCTAGCATTTCCTTTCTAAATGCAAGCCTTGGGCAATATATTATTACAAATTTAACCAACCACAAAGAAAACCCTAACAAAAAGGCGAAAAAACGGAATAGTTTGCAGGCAACTTTAATACCAGCAGTTCCTAACCTCAAACCAAAGACTCAAACGACAAACTCGCGCGCACACGCAAACACCAAAAACAACAACAGCGCAGCACATAACCGCAATTAGCGCAGCGAAAGCTGCAATTAAACAAGGCGAAGAAGCAGCAAAGCAAAACGAAAACAAATCCAAAATCGACGGCGCTGTCAATAGAAACGGCGTCGCGTTGCCCAACGAGTGCTGGGTACATAAGCGCGAGAGCAGCGCAGCAGCTGCAGCCGGCTGTCTCGCTCTGCGCAGCGACGCATGCGTCGGCAGAGCGAGGGCGAGCTGCCATTGGCTGGCGGCGGCGGCCAATGGGAAAGTGAACAAAAAACCTGGCAAGAGCTGTTAATTCGTAAAGTGATTTTTTAATTGCTTTTATAGTTTGCGATAAAGTGCGACCAGGGGGCGTGGGACTTGTGGGCGTGTGGACGTTTGTCTGCTGTTGACAGGCCCAAAAAAAAAGCTGCAAATAATAGCGAGAATCACAGCTGTTGTTGTTGTGGTTCTTCTTGTTGTTGTTGTTGCCGTTGATGGGGCACACTGCATGCATAATTAATTTGGCTTTTAGTGGTGCATCCTGCATGCTGCGTCCTTTGGTCTTTGTCCTCGCTGCGCTGATTTTTGCCAGCATCGCTCTCAACTTCTCTATTGTCCCCCTTGGCCCCTCGCCCCCCTCCCCCTCCCCACAGTGTCCTGCCTTGGCCGCATTGACGGGCGACATTTGCGTCTCTTAGCGCTAATGGCTTAAACGTGTTCGCTGCCTTTTTTGGCTTTTTGCTTGGCTGTGCGTTATTTTGGCTTTTTGCCTTCTGGCTTTTGGTTTGTGGCCATTTCGTGTGCTATTTGCCATTTTGTGTCAATTTTGATTTCTTTATGGCCTCAGCCAGTTTATTGACAGGCCGTGCGATGTGCTGTCTCTGCATGCTAATTTGCGTAGGGACAACTGTCAGTGGAGGCTCGGATAATGAATGTGGCTCAACGTAGGTTCCATTATGAGAAGGGACATATAATGATTAAGCTCATAAAATTTGCAGCTGTAGAAAATTGAAGCGAAATATATTAAATTAATTAAACTTATATATCCCATCAAAATAATACAGAAAATCTATTTCAGAGTAGCAATTTTTCAAATTTTCACAAAATTCTTTCAATCTAAAAAAAAATTTATTAAATTGATCAACTAAAATAATTAATTAAATTCACAAGTTTTCGAACTAGAGAGAATTGAAGTAGATTTTAATAAGTGGCACAAGATATAAATATATTTTCTCTTAATAAGGAAGTTTTACTATCAAAAAGAAAAAATGCACATAAATCTTCCATTTTCAATAATTCAATATACGTTTTTCAACTAAAAATGTTATGTATAAATAAAAATTTAACTTTGAGAAGATATTACATTTGAATTCATACATTTTTATATTAAAATCAATACAAATGAACTATAGTAAGATGTGTAAAGGAGTATGATATCGTTCACAAATGATTCAGTATAATGAATGACTTCATGGTATTGTTAACAAGGATTTAATGCTGTTTCAATTTAATAATATATTTCAAAACTATATTACAAAATAAACCGATAATCTATTTAAAGAAAAATCACATTTCTCGAAATTAGAATTGAAATTTTCACCTAAGCCAAAACTCGTGAGCTTATTTAAATAATATTAATTTAAGAAAATTTTAAATCATATTTTAAGCCTTTTTAAGCTTATTTTAATAAGAACAAAGCCGAAAAAAATATTATATCATAACTATTTTAGGAAACTTTAGATCTGTGAAAACTTTTATATAAACGCACTTTAAAAACTCCCCAAAAAAATGCACTTTACTACAGAAAATCAACGCTTTCAACGTGCTACACACCATTTTCTAATGCCAACCATTTGCGGGGCAAAGACAAAGAGAAATCATGGAAAACTTTCGAAAAGCCTCACATCATCACCTGACATTTGCCTCATTTGCATTTTTCGTTTTTTCTCGCTCGTGCATAAAGTATAAACCCAACGTGGCGGACTGCCCAGCACACTGTACAGTGTATACCTACCCCCCTCCCCCACACATACACAACAAATTAACAAAGCGTTATCCCCTACCCTCGGCCGTGGCGACTCTCCCACAGACACGAAGCGAACGCCCAATGTGACAGCTTCACCGCAGGGGCTCCCATGCTCCGCCTTTTGCCTGGCTGTACATAAACAGCTGAACAGCCACACACACATACAGGCACACTCACGGGCACGGGCACCAATACATGCGCGCTCGTGTGTACCTACTCTCTTTCTCTCTCGGCTGCTGGCGCGCGCTCTTGTTCGCTCGCTCACGCATGGCTGCGTTTCGGCTTCGTCGTGTACGGGGCGCCATTTAATGCCTGCTCGGCGTCGTTGTTGCTTCTCATTTGCCAGCTGCAGCGCGGCAGCGACGCCGATGTCGACGCCGACGCCTAAAGCTTTGGGTCGAGAATCCCAACAGGCAGGCCACGCACCAACACACAGACACACGCATTCACACACGAGCACCGCGCGCACACACACAGACACGCATGCGCTCGGAACTGGTTCGCCAAGTGCTCGCATTGTTGTTTTTATAGGCGTTGACGCCCGTTGCTCTCAGCCTGCGGTGGCGTCGGCGGCGCTGCTTCTGCCTTGTTGTTGCTGTTGTGTGCTGTGCTCGCTCGGGTTTCCTACGGCGCTTGGCTCTTGGCTCTGATTTAGTCACATTTTGGTGCTCGCGGCAATTGGACGTCCTCTCAGTCGTTCGACGTTCGACGGCGCGACCAACAACAACTACAACACCAACGGGAGCAACTGCGATCCTTTGGTGTCTCGAGTGTTAATCGGGAATTCCCGCTGAGAATTCCAACCGAATGTACCGCCATTAAGTTATAGAATATCGCGAGAGCCTCAAGTTCTGTTGTTTATGTTTATATGTGTGTGTGTTTGAGCTACAACTAGAGACAATGCCATGATGGCCCTAAAGATGTTGTATCGCGGTCCCAGTTCGCGTTTGGAGAACTTAATCGAAAAGATTCAGGCTACCAAGGAGATTACGAACAACGGTAAATAGCCAAGGGATTTGGTGGCAAATTGAGTTTTAATTGCATCAAATAAATTGCTTCAATCAATGATAAAACTCGAAAGAAGTGAGAAAAGTTTTCATATTTAGCAAGAATTTTAGAAACTTTTGAAAGTCAATAAATTGAAACACATTTTTAAAAGAATCTTTAAGTGAATCTAATACCGCCAATTTTGAACGATATTTTAAGCATCATTTAAAATTTCTTTTTATTTATTTGGATTTGTAGAAAGAATTTATTAATTAGGCCTCTGCAAAGCTTATAGAATTTTTTTTTTGAAAATTTTAAGTTATATAAAAATTCAATGAAATCTTTTCCAATGAACACTTCTTATCGGGAATACCTGTGTAAGCCATTATGTTGTTGAGAAAACTTATCATATTAAGCAAGAACTTTTGACATTCTTAAAAATTGAGAAACTAAAACTTAATTTCTACTGGAGATTATAAACCGTTTTTTGAGCATAATAATAAAACTTAAAAAGAGATTTAAAGGTAAAGGAAAAGTTAAAGTTAGGCCTTTGCAAATGGAAATAACAATAAACTTAAAACTCTTCCCAAGAAAATGACTTATTTGCAGTTGATTGACATTATATATATAGTATATCAATATAACTTAAGCACCCATAATCATTTGAAAGGAAACAAATTTCAAAATATCCAAATTTTTCATTCAGTTCTTTCTGCAGAAGATTTAATAATATATGATATCCTATAACATGTGATGTGTTTTGAGAATCCTTTCCCACTTGTAATAAAATATATTTCGAAAGAAGGAGTTGCTAGCTTCTTCTTACTATAAAACTCTTAATATATTTAAATCGGCATTTGAACTAAGATGGCAATTTCCATTTGATTTGATTTTAAAAACCTAGCTATAAATGTATGTGTAAAAAACAAGTGTTTGGTAAACCCGGCTTAAAAATATTTTAGATGTGAGATTTCTTTGCATATTACCATGTGAAAGACCCCAAAGTCTCTGCTTACCTCTCTAGTCTTTATTTAGCAGCCTCTGAGTTAAGAATCCTAGCAATTTTTGGAAAATCCTTATTTAAAACTTATACTATAAAAAATCAAATGTTATAAAATATCTAAAATATTCAATCAAGCTCTTGCCACCCACTTACAACTCTCTTCTAAGCCCCGTCTGAAATCAGTTCAACCCCTTCGAGAACTCAACTCAATCAGAAGCTGTCTTCAAGATTGTACAAATCTCTAGTGACTTTCTTTGAACCCGAGTTCTTGACATTTGACAAGTCTCGCGCCGCCCCTCCAATTAATCTGACGGACTATTTTCATGTTTCCTAATTAAAGGCAAAGGAAAACTCGAGAAAATTAGCTTGGCCACACTTCGTAGAGCGGATCAGAGTTCAAGCGACGGCAGCCAAAACAAACAGTTACAGATGCTGAGGCGGGGGGCATGGCTATGGCTAGAGATACAGACGGATCAGACACAATTAGCTTTAATTAAAGTTTTCCAAAACGGAAAGTGAACCAAAAAACCCGACGACACTTGGCGCGTGGTGATAGATGACCGCCTGACCAGATCGAAGTAGTTGCATGCGCTGAGAGAAATTGGCATAGAGTGCTGCGCCTGCCTGCACATCCTAATGCTGCCGCCCAATTAACTGTCACTGTCTATTGCTGTCGATTGAGCGCAGTTTCTCTCAGTGCATTGATGCGCTGACCCTCATGGCGAGGCGTCAAGTGGCCGATCGTGTAATTAAAATGTTCTTAAGTACAAAGAGCGCAATTAGTTTGCATGAAACAAACGTGCGGCTCATTTACAGCCCAAAGGGGGCGGCGCGGGGATCACTTGGGATTGGGTCACTTGTGTTGCACTGGGGTGGAGGCAACACCAAACGTTGCATGTTAATTGAATTAAGCGCGGCGATCCGCACACTCGGAGTAGTCCGAGCACTCCGAGCACTGCGAGCCTCCGCCTCCGTCTCCGTTGGCGTTGATTTCCTGCCTGACTCACACAGAGAGAAGCCGCTCGCAGCTAATAAGGATGCAGTCGCCGTCGCTGCCCACACGACATGATCTTAATTGTACTAACACCCCTCCCCCATCCCCTCTCTCTCTCTCTCTCTCCACAGACATGTACAGCACGCACACCTCGTCCAGCTACTCGCCCAGCATCTCGGACGGCACACTGACGCCCAACTCACTGCAGCCTGCCGCGGGCACGGAGGAGCCCAAGGCAAATGGCGACTCGGCAGCCGGCAAGAGCGAGGAGGAGCGGGAGCGCGACCGGGAGCCTGCCAAGGCGAAGCGCCCCGCCCACTTGCACCACCATCATCATCATCATTACCACCATCAGCAGGCGCTCAAACTTGCCAACAAGCTGCGCAAAATCAATAAGGAAGCCAAGCTTGCAACGGCAGCAGGCGGGGCAGGCGGAGCAGCAGGCATGGCAGCAGCAGCAGCGGCAGGAGCGGCAGCCACAAAGTTTGATAAGTTGACAGGCGATGGCATTAAGAGTCGCGGCGACGGCTCCTATCAGTGTCAGTTCTGTGATAAGTCATTTCCGCGCCTCGGTTACTTGAAGCATCACGTTCAGGTGAGTTCGCTGGGCATGGCAATGGGGATGGGCATGGGGATGGGACGCGGGCCAGGGGATCTGCTATGTGGGAGCTGTCTAAAGGGTTAATTACTCGCTTGACAGTGTCTAAGGCGCTTACGACACAGCGCTGGGTGGGATTGTCGAGGTGGGGTTGTTGGGTGGCTTTCGAGTTGGGTGGGGAAGGTCGCGTTCACTGTGATTTGGGTGTCACTCGGAGCGGCGGCTGTCGCTTTGGGTGATTGACAGTGGGCTGAGTTCACCACTCTGGAAATTTGGCAAATCGATGGTACAGCTGAAATTGGGTTAATTACAGGCGAACAGAGACAGAGACAGAGAAAGATAGAGAGAGAGGGAAAAAAGAGACAGTAAAAACTTCTAACGTACAAAATTTATTTTAAAAATTAAATCGAATATGGTAAATGTGAATACATAGGAACAAAAAAAAGACAACATTTTTAAAACTGAAAATAAAAAAGATGGAGTAAGAAAGGGTGGAGACAAAGAAAAAGGAATTTCAAAAGAAAAGACTTGGAGTTGAAAAACAATATAGGAAATATAATTCCAGTGAATTTGAATATTCATGAAAATAAAAACTATTTTAAAAAACTAACAAAATAAAGGGGAAAAGGTGAAGCACATATAAATGTACATAATACAATACATATCATATTATGTACATTTACACATGCAGATTACACAAGATATAGAAGGCATATAGCTATAAAAGATAAGCGAAGATAATGCAATGAGATATATGTTAAAATATTTATTGTATTGTAAAATAAGTCTGATTATAACATATTCAAGCTTATAAAGAAGTATAATGGGCACTCCTTAAAAATATAACTCAATTTAAAAAAAATTGAATAGAATATGAAAAATTAGATGAAAGAAGAGATTTTTAAGAATTAAAAAGAATTTTAATTTTTTAACAATTATAGTAGCTTATTGAGAAAGCGTGAAAGCTTTTTTAGTAAAGGAAGATAAAAGAAAATAAAAGAGTTAAGTTAATAAATAAAAAAATATTTACAATTAATTTGAGGTATCACAAGTGAAAGATATAGAAGAAATGGAGACTGCAATATATGAAAATATTATAAAGCCAGAAAAATCGAGAGATGTAATGAAAGGGAAAAACCAATAAATAGTAAAAGTAAATTAATATTTATTAGTTACTCTGTTATAGACTAAATCTTTATTAAATAGAAGGAGGCAGAGGCAGAAAATAAAAAATTCAGTATATAAATACTAGGCTTAGCTGAAATATTAAAAATTCAATTTCGTATTCATAAGGTCTCTCATGCAAAGTGGCAGGAATGTTAGGCTGCAACTCTGCTCGTGAATCTGTTCATATGCGCAGGGTATGGCACTACCTGCCAGAAGAGCTGCAAACGTAACCCCCGAGGCAAATGTTTCAGTAGCACTTTCAGTCCAAAGAACCTGCATATATCTCCGCACGTAGCCACCACTTCCCTCGCCTGCCACTCTCCCTCCCTCTCCGTCTCTCTTGCGCTGCTTCACCCACTAGCCCGTCTGTCCTGGGGTCTACTCCTGCTTCTTCGCTCCCCTCCTCCCCCTTCTTGTTGGCAACCAACGCCCATGACATCAGCAAGTTGTTGGCCCAATTGCAGGCGTGTTTAGGACTACCGCGCGGATGCTTATCGCCGGGCCTAACAAGCAGGCGCTGTCTTTGATCCTCGCAGGGCATGGGATAGAGAGAGGGGGCAGAGGATCTTCGGGCGTATGCTGATGATGAGCTTGATGATGTCGCCGATGATTGGCGCGACAGTTTAAAAAACCATAACCAACACGCGAGAGAGCGCTAGAGACGCCGCCAACCTCTCCGGGCGCGACTCCAGCGGAGACTCGCTGAACTCGGCCAACTTGGCTCATATTGTGCAATAAGCCAACTCGAGCTGGGGGGCTGCATACAAATGGGCTAATTTTTTCGTGTTTCGCGAGACTTCAAAGCGTTGCGCCGACGCAGCCAGCAGCGGCTGCGGCAGCGGCAGAGGCAGAGGCAGCGACCGACCGCCAAAGAACCCAAAACGCAAACCGGTTGCGGGTGTGTTTGGAGCTGCCTACCGCCCAGCTCCCCGCTGCCTCCCGTTCCCCCTATTGCCGCAGCTCCCCTCTGTTGGGAGGGTTGCGTTGCGCATTTAGATGAATTTGTGTCCAGAAGCCACCTACGATACCCTGGTATGCAGATCCGAGATCCGAGATTCGCGATTCGCGATTCTGATTCAGAAATTGAGATTTAGTCAGCGGCTGCAGTGCAGCCATAAATCGCGGCCAGGAATCGCAGCTGGACAAAGGCGACGCGCAGCGAAGCGACACGACACGGCGCGTCTTCTAAGAATTTCAAATGAGATTAGTCAGACGGCAGAACTGGCAGAACTGACAGACCTGACAGACCTGACAGACCTGACAGACCTGGCAGATCCCGCCGACGGGAGACACTTGTCGGGACTGCAACTCATTATCTCACTATCTCTCTTTCACTCACATGCTAATCAACTCCCTCTCGCTTTCTCTCTCTCTCTTCTTGCAGAGCCACGCCGAGCACTTGCCCTTCAAGTGCGAGTACTGCGCCAAGCTGTTCAAGCACAAGCGCTCCAGGGATCGCCATAAGAAGCTCCACACCAACGAGCGGAACTACAAGTGTCCGCACTGCGAGGCGGCCTTCTCCAGAAGGTAAGCGAAGGGGAAGCAGAAGGGGAATAAATAATAAAAGATAGGATGATCTTTGATCCTAGAGCTTTTTAAGTCTTCTTCGTGACATCAAAATCCTCATATTTTATAGTAAACGACTATAACAAATTGTCTCTCTGCTCCGATCAAATACTTATCCATTTAAGAGAAATGAACTGTGATTCTAGATCATAAAAAAACGCTTTAAGTCTTCTTTATCACATCAAGATCTGTAATTTTATAGTAAACGATCATAACATTATGTTGCTTTCCCTTCTTCAGTACCTCAAATTCTTTATATTTTATAGTAAATGCGTCGACCCGATTGAATAGAGAAGTTCTTTAATCTTAGTTTCTAGAAAATCAATATTAGGTTTCTTTACTACCTTAAGATCTTTGTATTTTATAGTCAACCATTATTACCATTCCTCTGCTCCGATAAATGACTCGCCCATCTGATTATCAAATTAATATGCAAAGATGTGAACTATAGTCGGAAGATAACTTTAACTATAATATTTTTTAAGATAATTTTTGATGCAAAAGCTAAAATATCGATGCAGTCAATATTCTAGTCAATCATATTTCTTATTCCCTTTACTATTCAAGCTTTCTTTGATGCAACTATAAAGCAACTAAAGCTACTTCTAAGTTTTCTTTAGTCCACGAGATCAGTAGAATACTGCTTTAGGCACTATCAATTAATTTACTTTAAGGCTATACTAAGCTTAAGACTTTAACTATGAATTGGCAGTGTTCTAATCTGATAGCTAATGTAAGTGTAGACTTTAGCTTGGTGAGGGTAAAAATAAAAGCAATGAAAGCTTGAGAACTTGAAGAACCTTCTGTACTGCAAGTGTTTACTTCTTCAACAGAAAGACTTTAAAATCTCACCTGCACATAGTTCAAGTTGTTTTAGATAAAAAAAATACGCACTTTAACATTTTGATTGACTTATGAATGAAATAAATTAAATTTTTAACTCCCAGATCGGCTAATATCCTAGTCTGAAGGCTAAGAAACTTAAAAGTCTAGACACTATGATTGCATTAAAATGTAATATAGTTGTAAATAGCCTATAGAAAATTTTGACTTTCTTTATCTGCAGTCAAATTACTGAACTCAACTATACCACTTTCGGGTTTTTTATTGTTAAAGCGTGGAAATCTATAGAAATATAAGAAGAGAAAAGAAGAAAAGCTTCTCAAAAAATCTCACTTTGTTGCAATTCATATTTTTCAATACCCAACAGAACCCGATCGAAAATTTTCGGTTTTAAGAAACCTAAAGTCTTAAGAGAAAAAAAAGGTCCTCGAAACTATTACTTTGCTTCTATTGATATTTTTCAAAACCCAACAGAACTCGATCATACTTACTTGAGAACCTTAAGTCTTACCTAACTTAATATTTGAGCTATCAGACGTACCAAATAGCAGGCTTAACGAAGAGCCCTAGACTATCCTCCTTGCCAACTATAGTTTACCATACCCAACAGCACCCAATTCTACTCAGTCTCAACATTTAAGCACCTTTAGTCTTAACCTACACACAGTTTAACGCTCTAACCATTCTTCCTTCCCTCTCTCTCTTTCTCTTCTTCGTCCAATCAGCGATCACCTGAAGATCCACATGAAGACCCATGACATCCAGAAGCCCTTCCAGTGCAGCATGTGCAACCGTGGCTACAACACGGCGGCGGCGCTGACGTCGCACATGCAGAAGCACAAGAAGAACGCGGCGATACTGGCGGCAGGGGGCAATCCCAATGCACTCAACTACAGTCCCAGATCGACGGGCTCCGCGTCGATCTCCTCGAGCGGAAGCCTGCACAAGCGGCGCTACGCGCTGGCACTCGCCTCCGACAGCAGCCCCAGTCGCATGGAGTTCCCCAAGCGAGCGCGTGCAGCGGCCGCAGCTATGCCAACCACGCCCACACCGAGTGCGACGCCCACGCCGACTCAGCTGCTGCGCTGCAGCTACTGCCCCAAGCCGACGGAGTTCGCGAGTCTCGAGCAGCTCAATGCGCATCTGCAGCACACGCACGAGTCGCAGCAGCAGGCGCGAGAGGCACGAGAGGCAAGGGAGGCACGGGAGGCGCGGGAGCCGGCGGCACTGCTGGACTCTGGCAATGGCTTCCAGCTGAGCTGCGAGTACTGCACCATGCGGTTCCACAACATCGCCGGGCTGTTCCAGCACATGAGGGCGACGCACCTGGACCGCCTGAGCAGTCCGAACTCCTACTACGAGCACTTCAATCGCCTGGCCACGGCGGGCACCTTCAGTCCGCGCTTGGCGCTGGAGCTGCCCAAGCAGCTCAAGCAGGATCTGCCCAGTCCGCACAAGCCCGAGCAGCAGGAGCTGCCCACCGATCTGAGCAGCAACAAGCGCCGCACGCTGACACCGCCCGGAGCAGGCGGAGCAGCTCCGGCGCCTGCGCCTTCCGCCTCCGCTCCCGCTCCGCCTGGCATCTTCTTCTGCAATCAGTGCAACGCCGGCCTGCCGGACTTCGAGAGCTTCCGCAACCACCTGAAGAGCCACATCGCCGAGGGCATGCAGCTCGTCTGCCCGCACTGCGGCCTCAGCCTGCCCGAGCAGAGCGAGTTCGAGCGGCACGTGGTGGCGCACTTCCTCATCGCCGGCAGCGAGTTCAACTGCAGCGTCGCCAGCTGCGGCAAGTCCTACGCCAAGGCGGACGAGCTGCAGCAGCATCTCGGCCAGGAGCACGTGCTCACGCTGCTCAAGTGCGGCATCTGCGCGGAGCTCTGCGAGAACCGCATGGCCATGCAGCTGCATCTGGCCTGCGCGCACAGCCAGGAGACGAAGCTGCTGCGCTGCAGCGCCTGCCTCGAGCTCTTCCGCAACGACACGGACTTCCATGTGCACGTCAAGACCCGGCATCAGCTGGTCACCCCCGGCGCAGGAGCAGGCGCAGCAGCAGGCCCAGGCGCTGGCCCAGTTGCTCCGACTGGCGCACCCGGCAGCACGGCCGGCACGCTGCAGTGCATGTTCTGCCGCGCCGTCTGCGCCTCCGAGCTGGAGATGCACTTCCATCTGGCGGCGCATGCGCGTCAGTTCCGCTGCCCCTCCTGCCCGGAGACCTTCCACGTGGAGTTCCTGCTGGACAGGCACATGCAGAGCCAGCACGGCCAGGAGCAGAAGGAGGCCGCAGCAGCTGGCGCGGCAGCTGGAGCCGGCTCGCCCAGCATGGGCAGCCTCTATGTGAACGCGCTGCTGCCGCCGCTGGCAGCCGCTGCAGCCGCTGCCGCCGCGGCGACCAACAACAACAGCAGCCTGCACATCGACTACAATCAGGCCTTCAAGGGGCTCTTCGCGGGAGCAGGCGCCGCTGCAGCGGGCGCTGGCGCTGCCGGCAAGTTCTACAGTCCGCTGCAGGTGGACACCAGCGGGCTGAAGCCGCAGCAGCAGTCGCAGCCGCATCCCGCGCTCATGTACGGCCTGAGCCAGCGCTACCTCATGGAGATGTACGCGGCCAAGGCGAGTTCGCCGGCTGCGGCAGCGGCGGCACCATCCGCTGGGCCCACCGAGCTGGCCGCGCCGGCGCCGGCAGCGAGTGGCGCGCAGCTGAGCTGCGGCATGTGCGAGCGGCAGGATCTGCGCAGCGAGGCGGAGCTGCACTCGCACCGCAAGCTGGCGCACAACCTGAAGACGGGCGTCAGCCTGCGCTGCGCCTACTGCTCGGGCAACTTCAAGTCGCGGGCGGAGCTGGAGCAGCACATGAAGAGCTGCCACAACTCGAGCGGCAAGCACAAGTGTCTCATCTGCGACGAGATCTTCCCCTCGCCGGCGATACTCGCCGAGCACAAGCTGCAGCACTCCAAGGTGGGGCAGTCGGGCAAGTGCGCCCACTGCGGCCTGCAGCTGGAGCACGTGGCCGCCTTCAGGGCGCATCTCTCGGAGCACGGCGGCGATGGCAGCCTGCCGCTGGCCTGCATCTGCTGCCGCCAGACGCTGCACTCGGAGTTCGAGCTGAGCCTGCACGCCAAGTTCCACACGAAGTCCGCCAATGGAGGCGTGGGCTCCGGCAGCCTGCTGGAGCCTGTCTGTGCGCTCTGCCTGGAGCCGCTGCCGGGCGCGGGCGAAACCGCGAAGCTCTGCGAGAAATGCTGCCGCAAGCACAATCTGAACGGCAAGCGCCCCGGCAAGGAGGCAGTTGCTCCGCCGCCGCCGCCGCCGTCGTCAGCTGCAGCAGCAGCGAATGCCGGCGCGCAGTCCGGCTCCGTCTACCTGGAGAACCGCTGCAATCTCTGCAAGATGATACTGCCGCACGCGCAGAAGCTGCAGGAGCACCTGGTGGAGCACACGTTCGCCGGCACCGAGCAGCGCGGCTTCAACTGCTACATCTGCTCCGCCGTCTTCACCGCGCCCGCCGGCCTGCTCAGCCACATTGCGGAGCACGGCGCCAGGCCCTACGACTGCAACCTCTGCCCGGAGAAGTTCTACTTCCGCGCCGAGCTGGAGCACCATCAGCGCGCCCACGAGCTGCGGCCTGCTGCCCCGCCTGCTCCCGTTCGCCTGGCCAAGCAGGAGCAGCTCAGCTCGCCGCAGCTGGCGCCCAGTCCCAGTCATGTCAAGCAGGAGCTCTACGAGCCGGACGCACTGCCCGCCTCCCCGCCAGCCATAGACAGAGAGAGAGAACGGGAGACTGTCCAGCCGCAGCCCGAGGAGGAGGAGTACATCGAGGTGGAGCAGATGCCGCACGAGACGCGCTCCGGCGAGCTGCTGACCGCCGGCCACACCGAGCGCTCCAGCAGCAGCGCCTGAAGTATTAGAAAGCACCTAATCGCATACCATAATCGTCGCTAGCCCCCTTAAGATTAGGCCCATATACACCTAGGTAAATCCCAAGAGAAGCCTGAGGGGCGACCCCTCGCCTATAGCCAAGTTCCGACTGTTCTACATACTTATTTCATAGATCAAAGTAGTACAATAATTTTCTCATCATTATTTCGCACTTGATAATACCCTGCATTATTTTAATTTTGATAAGAAGTACGTTCTAGGTTTATAGGCAACTCCCCCCTTTTATAGTAATAAGTATTCATTTATGTATTTATGTTGAAAGTTCTCGATAGACCTCAAGTCTTGCCCAAGCTCTACAAAGATTTAACCACATATACTCGTCTATATAGCATATATATAGTGTCGTGACAACCATCGTAACTATCGTAACTCGTGAGAGTTCATCCTAATGATAATATCGAATATTTCTAGCGTAGTTTTCTTCACAAAACATTTGTGTGTGATAGTTTTCAAAGATAAAAGATAAAAGATAAAGGAAAAAATTACTTTTCTAATCCCATATGATATCTATGATAGTTTGTATGATATTACGATAATTGTAACGATTGTAACGATTGTAATCGCTTTATGTTGTAGTAAAAGACGCGTTGCGTCTCCCTCGCCCCTGTATTTATATGGAACCATACATGCGATGCGAGTTTAGGTTTTCGCATCATCACGCTACGAAACCCGAGTACATTTTTGATCTAGGTATGCCTCGCGCGGGCACCAAACATTTCTAGTGTGTAGCATTGAAAGTGAGGCGAGAACTAACGATGAGTCCTACACGAACCAGAAACACTGAAATCCAGAAATAACGAAATATTTAGAGTAAATAAAACAAAAAACGGACAAAATAAAAACACAAGTTGAAGAAATAAAACAAAAAACCTCGCGTAATTTCTTTTATGGCTTTACTTAGAAGTTTCGCCTGTAAATCTGATAAGATTTTTTATGGAAGCTGACGACATGCGTCTGCGTCTGCCACGGGAGCTCCAACAATTTTATGGCGAATATTTTGTGTGGCTTTTCATACCCTGTAAACTTGGTATAGTGGGTGGATTGCGATCGACAGGAGTTTTGGCAAAGGCGGAAGCGGAAAATTGATTGGAATATGCTCTTTTGAGCAGATCTCTGGAACTAGCTGGGATAAAGAGCTGAAATTTGGAGTGCATATTGCCAAGAACTTTAAAAAACTTTACTTTAAATCAAACTTATGTTATAGGGTGTCTTGTAGTCACGAATATCATTTGCAAGCCTAGTCTAGTCAATTTTTAGGTTTCAGTTGAAATTAAATTCAATTTAGACAATTTGGGTCTTGCAATTGGCATTACAGAGTATCTGCCAGTCGTGCACTTTCCACACTGGTATTCTGCGTTGTTTTCTCTGCCGTATTTCGGCGACCGCGACACGTAACATCCATAAAAAAGGTGCGCGCGAGGGTAACTCGTTTTTGGAGAGGCTTCGCTTTTGTTGCTCTTGTTGTTGTTGATGTTGTTGTTGCTGCTGTAGTTGAGGTAGTGTGGAGAGGCGACAAAACAAATTGGCGCTGGGTGATGCCTATCTATAAGACCGGTGGCAATTATGCCCCTGCCCAGTAGGAGGGGAATGGGGAGAGCGCGAACAAACTAGAGGGAGGTCGTGCGAGGAGAGCGATGCAAGAAGAAGCTGCTTCCTAGAATGAAATGCACTTTGCTAATTCTTCATTGGGTTGGAGGGACAGTGAGAAGAGGACTTGAGGTAGAGACCGAGGGAGTCCGAGAAAGGACAGTCGTGCTGCTTACTGGAATGAGGTGCACCTTGCAAATCCTCAGCTATGATGTAAGTACTTCAGCTGCGTAGAATGCAGAGTGCATGGAAGAGAAGAAGAGTGAATAGATGAGTCTAGAGAAGATAAAGCTGGAAGCTTCTTCCTAGATTGAAATTAACTCTCAGCTTAGGTGAAATGAGGGAAAAAGATATAGAGAGCCGAGAAAGAGGAGGAGGCAAGAGGTAGAAAATAGATAAAGGAAGAGAGAGCGAAGGTTTTTTTTAAGATAAAAAGGGTATATGAAATACGGAAAGAAAACACTAGTACTTGTAGATGCAAGAAAATAAAACAGTTTAGAATCCAGTGTAGTTTGGATAGAAAGAAAGCAAAGAAATGTTAAGAGAGTAGGATGAAAATAAACACATTGTCAGCCAAGGGTTGGTAAATGGACTAGAATAAATAAACTTTGCTAGTTTTCAGTTTGAATGAAAGGACAGAGTGGGGTAGAAAAATGCAGAAGGTATAAAACAGTAAGATGAAGAGAGATTGGAACTCGAAGGGCACCGATAGGGAAAATCTTCTTATTAGAATGAGGTGCATCCAGCGAAGCCATTTTAAGCAGAAGATGAAAAAGGAATAAAGAAAGTGTACTTTATAAAAAAAAAGGGAATAGAGGGGAGAGGATACACGAATAGAGTAATAGATGGAAGGAAATTTAGCCTAGAAGAATACAG
Organism: Zaprionus bogoriensis; assembly: GCA_035046045.1. Classification (NCBI taxonomy): domain Eukaryota; kingdom Metazoa; phylum Arthropoda; class Insecta; order Diptera; family Drosophilidae; genus Zaprionus; species Zaprionus bogoriensis. The sequence goes on along the minus strand of JAWNOI010000098.1, from coordinate 638,618 downwards.
AAAGGTTAGGATAGAAGAAGAGAAACAAAATAGAAGAAAGTCGGAAGAAAATGTAGAAAGCTGTACGATTTTTTTTGTAATCAATGGACTTTGCTAGTTCTCAGTTTGGGTTATAGGCTCAGAAAGTATACAACAATAAAACTAAGAGAGAAAAGGAGAGAGAGTTCGATGGAAACCTAAGGCAAAAACAGCTTACTAAAAAGAGGTGAACCTTGCGAATCCTAACTAGCCTAAGATGTGCCTAGGTACAGGAGGAAAAAAGGCGAAAAAGCATAATGGGAGTATAGACAAGAGATAAACACAGAGAATAGCGAAAAAAAAGCAGTATGCAATGAAAGGGAATAAAGCGAAGAGCAACAACATAGGAAAGAACGAAAAATAAGGAGTGTGTAATGGGTTAAAGTAAATTAAGCTTAGAAAATAAAGTGGGGCTGGGATAGGAAAAGATTACAAATATGAGAAGAGAGTAAGCTGAAGACAAGCAAACACATCTCCAGCTAAAGGTGGAAGATTCTTCCTAGAACTCAGTGCACTTGACTAATCCTCCACAAGGGAACGAGTGCGACTTCAGAGGAGGGAGACAAACATGCCGGCAGGAAGATAGGGGGACTGAGGCCGGGCAGAACGGAAGAGCACCTCGCGGCTTCTGAGAAGCAATTGCAAATAAATCGCATTTAATAAATTGCCAGAGCGAAGCCGCTTGCACCTGTCCGTGCAGGAACTGTGGCCAGAACCGCGTCGCTGCTCCTTGGCTCGGCGGCAATCATCAGAAATCAATAAAAATGTTTATTTGCAGCAATTGGTTGGGCTTGGCGAGCGCTAAACACCGGCAGTAGTTAATTAGCGCCATGCCCGGAATGCCTCGGCGTGCGGCGCGTCGCTGGAAAACCAGAAAAACCCGCGACGAGGCCCCAACGAAAGCCAATGCAATCCGCAGCTTCAGCTTCAGCTTCAGCTTCGAGCTGCTGATCCGATGGCGAACTGCGATTCCATTGATCGTTTTCGCCGCCCAGACCGCCAGGCGCGCGAGTCGCACCACCCCGCCACGTTGCCCTGCTCCTAACGTGGTATTGCACTCCTCCTGCTGCCCCTTCTTCCTAGCGTTGCAGTTTCCGCGAAGTGTTTTTCTTTGCCTGCCGCCGCTGGAAACGTCACCAACATGTGCCCTCTACCCCCTCCCCCCTTTCAGCTACACAGGCGATTCAGCTCCCGACGCAGATATCACGCATCGATCTACGGCGATTTATTCTCTGGCATGTGCGGCATTTGACGGGTTTTTGCCACTGCCACCACAGTGCGTTGCAGCGGAGTGCACAGTGCTTCAAGTAGCAGCGAAACTGGCGGGGAAAGTTGTACGGTTGAGAAGAAGCTGTTATAATACATTTTCTTCTATTTTCTTTCTATTAGGAGATTCATACACCTCGCTTATAGGCTGGCCGAACCCAAACTTAAGAAGTTCGTATAATGTATTGAAAACGTCGATAAATTTTGCCTTTGATAGACTATTTCTATAGACCATAAAACTAGCAGAAAATAGTGAAAATATAGAAAAAAGTTGAGAAAGAAAGAAAGAGAAGGGAGAATAAAAAATAAATACTTTTTCTTTATTCTCACTTCTACTAAGTTGCATCAAAAAGCTTCTAAAGACAGCAAACGGACAGACGGACATGCCAAGTGGAATTCGACTGGTGATGCTGATCAATAAAATAAATATTTAAGAAAGTCAAAAATATTTTCTACTATGTATTGAAAACATCTGGCCAAAATTATTACCTATAAATATGCAACAAATATATAAAAAAGAAAGATTAAAGAGCAAAAGAATAAAATGAGAAGAAATAAATATAAAGAGAGAAAAATTGGAAGAAAGAGAGAAATAAAAATTTCAGTTCATCACCTCTCTCTATCTCTTTTCTAGGAACTTCAGAAGACTGACTTAATGTTTCATTATTTATTGGGTATTCAGATTGCAATTTGGAGATATTTTAACAATTTATTGACCTATTTAACAAGAATCTGATTAAATAATTAATTCAAAATAATTAATTAAATATTAAAATTTAAAGAATTACGAAATTACCCTAAAATTTCAAAAAATTGTATTCTCTCGCTATTTTAAGTATGTTAAGTTTGTTCACTTCAGCTGTAAAAATATGTTAGGTGCATAAGCTTATATCTTGGCGGCTCGAGATAATTCAAATCGACACGCCTTTAGATGCTGATCAAGCGTATATAATTAGTGGGGTTTGTCACGCCTGCTTCTGCCTGTTTTCCACCCACTTTCAATGGGCAAAGGCTAAAGCAACTCTTTACCTTTTTTTCCAACGTTGTGCCACTGTGCGGCGTTTGAAAGTCTAGCAGACAGACGCGCAGGCGGACGGACAATGCGAGTGACAGACCGAGCGACTGGCAAGTGGAGCAACTGCAGCTCCGCTCCGCGCTTGTCTGTTTGGAGACGTTTGGCCGCTTGGTGTGGCAACTCCTTGTTGTTGCGGGCTGCAGTTAAGTGTTGGCCTTCGCATGGCATGCTTCAAGTTGCTGCATGCTCCCGCTACAACTGCCTGCTGCCTGCTCCTCCCCCCCTTCACCTTGCCACGACTGTGACATGCGAGCGTCTGAAACATTTGGAAAAGCGCTGCAGGCCATAAGAAATGTTGTTGTTGTTGCTGCTCGAGTTGTAGTTGTTGTTGTTGTAGCTAAGCGCGCGTAAGTTTGACAAATGAAGAAGAGCTGCCAAGCGCGTCCAACTAGACGCAGCAGACGCATTTGGCCTGATGATGCCGCCTGACGAGTTGCGTCCAGTGGAAACACCTAAACCAAAGCGAGCGCCTCGCGTAATGGATACTGTTCAATCCTATAGAGTACACATGGATTGAACACTGCAGTTGAGATGAAGTTTAGAATGCTAAGATTAGTTTCTTGCCGTTGTCAACTCATAAACAATGCACTAGAAATAAGTTTTTGACACCAGCAACGTTTAGAAGGCAATGAACTTTCTGAATCGAATAAATACTTTGTCAAGCAGATGAGTTCAAAAGGTTAAATATAAATCAGTCCAACACTTGAGATAGGCCTGACCAAAGCAGCGTGTAGGAGTCCGCAGCATATGCATATGACAACAGCTGGACCCACGCAATGCAACATTACACATTGTGACCCTAAATATAAATACACACTTATCGCTTAGGGCGCTCATGTAACCCCCCGTAGCTTAATATAGAGATAAGTTAGAATAAGATTTTGATATAAATAAAGGAGCCGTGAAAGCGGCTCATCAGTCTGTTTTGGAACTCGTGTCGCGTACTTCATTTCTGCCGTTTTCAGATACAAATGATGATAAAGCTGAAGGCGCGTGGGGGCGGGGATGGTGCGCGAAGGAATGGGAGATGCGAGTGACTGAGGATGTGGGAGAATCGCAACTGACGTAGCTGGAAAATGGGAGCTGGAGCTGGAGTTGGATTTTCAGTTGCGTCTTGAAATGCTTTCGCCTTATTAAGCAGGCAAAAGTGAAATATGCTTTCGGTTTTTGTGCTGCAATATACCCTGTAAGTGGTGAGGGAGTAGGGTATGCTGACGATGGCAAAGAAGTTACAGTTAGACGGTTGAGAAAATATATAGCTTTAGATTTCTGCATTTTGAGAGTTTTTTATTTATTTATGACTTGCCATACCTCACCATACTTATAATATATATCGACAACTTTGTATGGTTTACCTATAAAATAAATTATTATGCTACTGTTGCATGGTAGATATTTTCATATCAAGCCATTTCGTGTCATATCTCAGCATATTTGGCCATATAGACCCATATTTTGCTATACCTTATCAAACATTGCCAAATCTCAAGTTAAATTTTGCTGTAGCTTCCTAACTTGGTGTCCTAAGTTGCCATATCTTATGTTGTGTTGCCTTTCCTTAACATAAATCTGCCATACCTTGTCATATTTTGCCAAATTTTTCAGATCTCGAGCAATAATTTGCCATACTTTACCAAATTTGAACAAATTTCCAGCAATAGGGCAAGTTACTTTATCAAATCTGAAGTAATAACTTGCCATACTTTAACATAATATGTCATATTCAGCTCTGCCTTGTCTTTCCTTACCATACCATCACATAGCTTTTTATATTAATAATATATGTTTTTATTTTATAATATTTTTTTATATATAGCAAACTATTTATAAAAATTACTTAACATTTTTCGCATTACTTCGAAAAAATCTGTCATATGAAGCTGCAATTAATATATCAATATCCAACCATACTTTACAATACCAGGTCTAGTCTGGTGATCTTATCATATAATATATTCTTTTTTTGAGTTTTTGATAGTCTTACAAATAGTAAAGCCAAGTTTTATAAGTTTATAACTACCAATCTTTGCCAGACCGCCTCCTACTCTGTCATATTAAACTTCAATTCAGCATACAGAGTATTTTCCCGTCAGGCAGTGCAGTGCCTGCTCGTTTTTCGCAAGGGTTGCCACCCCCACACCAGCAGACACACACACTCACTCACTCACACCCCCTGTGTGGTGCGAGGGCAAATGTTTCCTTCCGGCTGCAGGGCATGACAGACTGATGCAGGAACCAGGAACCAGGTCGTCGGGCCATTTCGCACTGCGAATGTGTGCCAAACATGCGAAGTGAGTCGCTGCCACGCCCTGCTCGCCCCCGCACCGTTCACATAATATTCATTACGAGCTTATTAGCGTGATTTACCGATTTGCTGGGGGAGTGAAGCTGCTCTCGCTGCGAGAAGGAAGCGCAAGGATGCTCGACGACGCTCGAGGATGCTCGACGATGTGGCCGTAGGATGCGGCTGGGAAAGTGACTTGGCAAGCGCCACGAGCATATAAACACGATAAATGTATGTTGTGCTTATGTGTGGGATATCCGTTGTCAATAACGGTAACTCAGCCCTAACCAGGAGTAGCTGTAGCCGTTAATGATACCGTGCGAATCGCGTGATGGATGGCAGTGCGAGCTATTGAGATGTGTCAAAAGCTGTGGGAAATCGCCGGCAAGACGCGCCGTTGTCTGTCACATGCAAATTTGGTGCCACTGTCCGACACAGGAAACTCATAAAACTCTAATGGAGCAGTGCCAGCCGAAGGCAGGGGGATTCGGATAAGCAGCCCGTCAATTAGCTGTCACTTCCTGTGCTCAATTAAGTTGACTTTGCTGTTTGTTTTTTTCGCTGCGCGCCTAACTAATTAAGCGACCCTCGCAGCCAGTGCCGCGAGTGGCATCTTCGGGCGGGACGCATCTCCTCGCGGCAGGCGCTAATTCAATTAATGATCTGTCCAGCGGCACGCGTGATCTTTATCGGACATATAAGTTTTAATAAGCAGCGCGAAGCGCTTGATAAGCACAGTGAACGCTCGCTAGATACGAAGAGGCTGCAGAGATAGGACTGGTGGACAGGCAGATAGACAGACTGGGCAACAGGCGGACAAACGGACAGCTAGACTGAAAAGCAAAGAGAGACAAATCGATAAGGACATGCAGACAGACATATAGACAGATGGAGAAGCTATCAGATAAACAAGCGGACAGACGGACATACAGATAGACATAAAAATAAGGACAGACAGACAGAGAATGGAAAGACAGACCGAAAGACAAGAAGACAGATAAAATGGCAGACAGACAGTAAGACATACAAAAAGACTGAAGAACAGACAAACCGTTAAACGGAAAAGCAAAACGACAAAAATATATAAACACAGACAGACAGACATTCAAACGCACAGACAGAGTGACAAAGAGGCAGGCAGACAGAGATAGAGAGACATGCCGCAAGAGAGACAGAGAGATAGGCAGGCAGAGAAACAGACAAAAAATATATGCGGACAAACGGACATAAAAAATGACAGAAAAACAGAAAGAGAAATAGAAATAGACAGTCAGGCTGAAAGAGAGAAAGACAGACAGACAGATAAGCAAAAAGACATACAAAAAGACAGACAGGCAGATAGACGGACTGACAAACAGTTGAACAGAAAGGCAAACGGACAGAAAAACATATAGAGAGACCGACTGACATACGAACAGACGGACAGACATAGTGAAAAAGAGATACACAAACTTATATTAGACACAAAGCGGCAGTCAAACGGACAAACAGCGAGAGAGACGAACGGACAGAAAGACAGAGTGACAAAGAGGACAGACAGAAATACAAAGAAACAGTCAAACGGACAAAAAGCGAAAGAGCTGAACGGACAGACAGAAACACAAACAGGCGGACAAACAGCGAGAGAGATGGACGGACAGTCAGACAGTGTGACAAAAAGACAAACAGACAGAAATACAAGGAGACAGTCATACGGACAAACAGCGCGAGAGTCAGACGGACAGACAGAGAAACTGATAGACATACAGACGAACTTTCGCGAGCCAATCGATGGCAGTTGCACTTCTCTCAGACCCATCCCTCTTCTCGACGGCCCACTGTGCCTGTCAAGTACACGAAGTCTTCCCCCAGATCATTCCTAATTACACACGCTTAATTATTCGGTCAGGCTGTGCGCACGAGCCCACGCCAGAAGATACATAAGTAGCGCACAGATACAAAGATACTACAACTAGCAGAGATGCGAGTGCGAGATAGAGATACATTCACATTCAGCTACAAGTTGCAGCACTTGCGCCCATTTCATTGGCTGTCCCAGGTATATAATCAGCATGTGAGTGTGTGTGAGGGTATCTGTAGCTGTGTTTCTGTGTGTGTGCACGTGTGAGCTTGGTGTTTATGTACAAGTTTCGTGTGGCTGCTAATCGGCTGCATATGCAGGCATTCGTATCTGTATCTTTCTTCGTTTCTGTAGCTGTCTGTCTGTATCTGTGGCTGTAGCTGTAGGCGTGGCATGGGTGAAGGAGATACAAATGTGTATTTAGCTCGCTGATAAAGCGGGTCAGCAGTTGAAGGTCTGCTGCGCAAATGAAAATAGCTTATTAGCATTTCTTCTATTATTCCGTATTTGCTGTATATTTTTTTTATTTTATTTTTATACTCCTGCAGAGCACTGGAACTGTAAATAGTTCACACAATATTGTAAAAATATCTGCATTGTTTTAATATGATGTTAGACTAGGACTTATAAAGGTCCATCTCTAAACATAAAAGACACTTCTACGCTGTGCTAAAACAAAATAGGCAAGATTTAAATAAAAATTCTGAGCATTTTTGCGAAAATACTCCCAATATTTCTTAGGTTTTAAGAAGATAAAATATTTTAGACTTTTTTTGAAAACAATTCCATATACTCACTATGTATCGCTTAAAATTTTTTTTACCGTATGGCTAGATTTAAAAACAAATTGCCAAAATTGAGGACTATTTTTTTCAAATATTTTTAAAATATTTCTCATGTTTTAAACAAATAAAATATGTTCAATATAGTCATCCTTTGAAATTAATTCCATTAATTCATCGTTTTTAATAATTTGTACCGGGTTTTTTGGTATTTTAAATATCTACGTTACTAAAGAAAATAATTGTGTACAAAAAAAAAACAAAGCTCTAAAATAATATTTAATTTATTTACTAAAACATTTTTTATTAAAAATAATAACAATGAGTAAAATGAGTAAAAACTGTTTAATAAAGAGCAGATAGTAATTTCCAACAAACATTTATGAAATTGCAAAAAGCTCTAAAATAATATTAAATAAAATAATTAATTTATTAAATAGTTGTTTATTAAGAATAATAACCATTAGTTTATGCCTGGCAATTGCTCAATTTAAAGCTGATAGTAATTTCCAACAAACATTTTTAAAATTGCAAAAAGTTTTAAAATATTTTTAAATGTTTTGATTAAATAATTTTTTTATTAAAAATAAGAACTATTAGTTATTGCCTAATTTAAAGCTGATAATATTTTCAAACAATTATTTTTAAACTTAAAAAAACCTCTAAAATATTATGTAATTAATTTATTCAATAATTTTTTTATTAAAACTAAGAACTATTAGTTATTGCCTAAGTGCTTAATTTAAAGCTAATAACAATTTCTTACAACGCTTTATAGCTCTAACAACTAAATTGCCGAAATGGCAGGACTTCTTCAGCTCTACAGGCGCATGAGTTTATGTATGTATATTTGTCTCACTTCAACTAACGTTAATGTTAAAGCAAAAAAGCTTAAGTATGCAGTGTACTACTCTTCCTGCAGGCTATGTTTAGAGGAGCAGCAAGCATCGATTTAACATCGATTTCGATAACTCATGCTAACTTAACATTATCCTAGAATAATTAATTCAGTATTAACAGCTTATTCTTAAGGAGCTTGAAGAGCAGCGAGCATAGATTTAACATCAATATCGATAACTCATGTTAACTTAACATTATCCTAGAATTGTTATTTCAATGTTAACAGCTTTTTCTGCTCACCTTTTGCCTGACTTCAAGCTTTTGCTTCGCCTTTGCCTTCACCTTCAGATTCTCGCTCTCGATCCCGTCCCGTTCTCGAGCTGGCTCTGCTGCGTTCTCAGCCCGCGGGACTCGACATCCTTTCCCAGCTCGCCAGAAATTCGATCTTTTCGCTGTGATAAGAAGACCGAGGAAGGCGAACAAGGCGCAAGAAAATGCGCCAGGGGCCCGGGCCTCTCCCCATTGTCTTTGAGGACCTTTGTCTGGCGTCTTATCAAGGCGAAGTTGTCTCTCTCCCTCGCTCTCGCCGTATTGCTGTCCCGCTCTCCTTCTATTGGGTAATACAATACTTTTGCTCCTTTATAATTATTCGCGAGAATTTAAGGCGGAGGTGCGCTGTTGCCTTGCGACGGCCTGCTGCTGTTGCTGCTCCTGATCCCGATCCTTGCGCTATGCCCGCTGCTGCCCCCGTCCCTGACCCTGCGCTCCCGATCCTCGAGCAGCTTTGATTATTGTGTCAGCAACTTTTTAAATTGCGCACAAAACAAACCGCCCGCAAAACCAAACGCAAACTGCGCTCAGCGCTGCGTCTCCTTTGTCGCTGTTGTTGTTGTTGTTGTTATTGTTGTTGTTGTTCTGATTGTTGTTGTTGTTGTTATGCTGAATGGCAATCAATCAATTGCGCGTTTCAGATCCAGATCGATTTACATAACGCAATTGCGGCACGTTCGAGGCGCAGGAATTTCTAATTGATAGGAAGAAGGTTAATGCCTTAGAAGGGAGAGGGAGAGGGAGAGAAAGAGGGAAAGGGAGAGGGAGAGGGAGAGGGAGAGGGAGAGGGAGAGGGAGAGGGAGAGGGAGAGAGAAAGAAAGAAGTGGGAGTGAAAGGAGTTCGAAAGAGAAGGGATAGAGTAGAGGAAATGGAAGAGGGAGAGGGAGAGGGAGAGGGAGAGGGAGAGGGAGAGGGAGAGGGAGAGGGAGAGGGAGAGGGAGAGGGAGAGGGAGAGGGAGAGGGAGAGGGAGAGGGAGAGGGAGAGGGAGAGGGAGAGGGAGAGGGAGAGGGAGAGGGAGAGAGAAAGAAAGAAGTGGGAGTGAAAGGAGTTCGAAAGAGAAGGGATAGAGTAGAGGAAATGGAAGAGGGAGATATTTATTTCTAATATAGGAAACCGAGGGAGAGTGGAGTGAGAAAAAGAAGACAGAGTGGGAGAGAGTACGGGAGTGGAGAGGTACGGAAGTGTTGGAAGGGTGGCAGTGTGGAAAAGGATGGACCAAGAAAAATAAAAAGTGATGCGAAAAGGTGAGGGAAATGGAGGTGCAGAGGCAAAAGAAATTGGAGTTGCAGAAGGGTAAAGTGGGAGAACGATCTATAGAGCAATTAGCGTGGTAATTTATCAATTCCCAAACGATATAAACACGATTATCCGCAATTAAGGGTTTCTTTCCCATAGCATTTTGAAGGTAGGAAGATTAATTCAGGGAAAAATAGTACTAATCTCAACGGAAATATGCGTGGACAAAATAATAGTAGACTGGAATAGAACATTATTTTAAGGTTCCCTATGACCAAACAGAAGCAATCATAAGCTACTTGCGAAAGTTCCTGGCGTCAAAATTATATTGGGTAGTCGAAAAAGTCACTCGTAATTTATCAAAAGGTGGCCTTGGAGTCTTCTATCTCCAGTGCTGCTCATAAATATATTTATGCAGTTTTGACTAGGTTTTATAATTTGTTTTTTGTCCAGAACTGATTAAACGGACAGCCAGATGGACAAATGGACTTGGCTAGATTAACATGAGTATTGGTGTTGTGCACTAAGTACTATAAATGTAAATATTTATATTTTTACATGATTACTATACCATATGCTCTACAAAGTCCTACCAAGGCCCGCCTTCTAGCTGAGGCTGGGGAGATCACACGGTGCGAGTCAATGGACGCTATATGGATCGCTTGCGGAATGGAGATTACATAAGTCGGACACTACACATCACAATGATGCCCCAATGCGACTTGACGACTTGGAGAAGTAGCCGGGAGAGGGGGGAGGGTGGTAAGCGTTTCGGGCGAACTGAAGACCTTCATTAAATTTTGAGCCAGAATTCTGTGGCAACTTGTTCCACACTTGCCTTTTATGACCCACGAACACACACGCACAGGGATTGGACATCGGACCAGTTTCACAATCTGCTTGGGCTCTCTGCGCCTGTCCCTGTCCCTGTCCCTGCCCCTGGCGCTGTCCAGCCGCCGCTGCCGCCGGCAGGGCAGAGTGCGTCTTGACCTCTTGGCGCGTACGTGCCTGGCCTCAGAGTGTGACAAACTGGTTGTAGTTGTAGTTGGAGTTGTAGCTGTAGTTGTTAACGTACTTGTTGTAACATGCATCCCTAGAAGATGTGTACAAATGGTATGCTCAGTTTGTGGAGATGTCTGTACTATAATGCAAGATATATAAGTATATATTCTCGATCAGCTGTCGATCTAAGCGCTTCAAACTCAGCAACTTTTAGTGCTATAGAAGCAAAATTTAGAACGCAGCTCAAGCTGACTTTGATTTTATAGTCAAATATTAGACAAATGCTGCGAGCTATACTATTTATATTTGACACACTTATAGCTGATTATACTGTGAGTCTATGCTGCAAATTTAATTGCAATCGCACAATAAACACCAAAGTTATTTGCAAAACAAAAGCAGCAGCAGCGACAAGCAGTTTTATTTCGTTTTTACTGCCAGGTATTTACCAGTCGCGTGAGCTCGGCTTTACTTGTTGTAGTTGTCATACTTGTTGTAGTTGCTTTTATGACTTAATGCCGCGCACGCCACGCAATTTCATTTGCGGGCCAAAAGCGCGGCGACCCAAGTGGAGTTACGGCTTCATAGAGCGACACTTTCATTAGCCTGATGTCGCAGCTGTAAAATTACTGCACGCGCCCTGCCGACTGACAGGCCCGCCCTCAAAACCGCCTGCCCCTGCCCATGCCTAGCCCAGCTCCCAACAGTTGCGAGCCAAAATTGACGTATAATTTATGCGGCGCAACTAGAGAAAAACCTGAAGCTTACGCTCAACCTGAAGCTGAAGCTGAGGCTGAGGCTGAAACAGTAGCTCGAGCGACCACGAGTGGAACCGGTAACTGGACTATGGAGGATGGCCTCCGGCCTAACCTAGGCACGTGTCGGTCTTTATGATTTCTGCGGCTCGTTTCCACCTCCTGCTGCTGCTTCACGTCGCGCTCTCCATTTTCTTCGTGTTTAGCTGCATGCATTTTTGATGTTTTGCCGCGCACAAGCGCTGAGGTCATCTCTGGATTTAATCAAGCGCCTTGCCAAAAACTGCGCAAATTGCAGCAGCTCGAGTAAAGTTAACACTCTAAAAAATGCAAGCAAACCTAATGCATTTTTAAATAGAAGTAAACTGCAAAAAGCACAAAATTTGAACTTCATAAAATTTATTTAATATTTCCCATATGCAAACTAATAGAAAAAATTTCAATTGTGCCTAATTTTTCATGCCATTTAGCACTTTATAATATTTTCACTTAACACAAATAGAAATAAAACTTTAGTCTTTTTAAATCTGCGCGCCATTGGCAATCAGCTGCTTAATATAAAATATCAGTGTGACCGTTTTGAGCAAGAAATGTATCGATATATCGTTTGCGTTAGCAGCAACGTACGTCTCTTGCTCCTCATGAGTACAACGCCTTTTTGCGTTAACAGCTGTTATCAAGAGCATATATCTACACTAAATAAATTTTAAACAATTTGCAGTGCAATTGCAATTTTAAACCAATAAATATATCAGCTATTACTGTAGCGTATTTTCGTGTTATTTCTTAACTGCTCATTTGCAAGAAATTAGATTGACTAATACACATGCGTACAGAGCGTTTTTGCGTTAACAGTTGTTAGTATTAGCATATTTTAAATTATGTGCTCCAATGGAGCTGTTAGCAAACAGTTAAATTCAAAGTGAAATAATAGATTTTGAATATTTCTTTTATATTTGCATTGTATTTGTATACTATTTGCTTATTTAGTTTAATTAATGCACTATTAAATTACAGCAAGCATGCGAAAGTTTGTTAAACGTTTTCACTACTTGCTGTAACTTAACATAAGAACTTACTGCTATTGGACTCTGCTATGTTAAGCGCTGAGAGCAAGAGCGGCGGGCACTGCAGCAAGAGCAGCTGTCGCTGGCATCAGTCGAAAAGTACCATTGGACGGAGCCGGTAGTGAAAATGCAAAACTGAAGCAGTTGTTGTTGTGGGTGATTTATGTGATTTTGTACGCGCCCGCGCCGTTAAGCCAAACGCAAACGCAAACGCAAAAGAGGACGAACGAGGAAGTCACGCACAAAATCAAACAAAACACAAGTAGGAAACACACACACACACAAAAAAAAACGTGCAATTCAATTTGAAATTGTGAATTAAGAACAAGCAAGATTTCGGTACGCCGTTAAACCAAACCAACACTAATCAAAAATATCAAAAGCCAATCATGTTGATCTCGTGCGAATGCCTGAATTTTATTGCCTCCTCGCCGCGGCTGCAGCGCAGCAGCAGCAGCAGCGCCACTGCAAGTGCCTCCGGAGGGGGTGGCAATAATGTGAACAACAACAGCAATGCCGCTGCCTCTGCCTCTGTCTCTGCCGCTGCTGCCGGCGAGGCTGCTACGCTGGAGCTGCTGCTGCTGGCCTTCGTGCAAAAGTGTCCAAGAAATTTTGAATACTACAACAACTTTATGGATTTCTTCGAACATGTAAGTAAACCAAAAGAAATACATAGATATATGACAAATATGTATAACTATAACTGTATAAATCGTGTATTTATTTCAATTTTATCGGCTCTGCCTTATGCGCAGCGTAACAATTTTCCACGCAGCATAAAAGGCCCAGCAACAACAACAGGCGCAATGCTAGGGCCACATACATTTGCACGTATGTGTGCGTGTGCGTGTGTATGCTGTAAGTGCGTGGTGCCGTATGTATGCGTGTATGTATTATCGTTCTTTATGCTTTGTGTGCCGGCCAACCGCTGTTTTGCCGCTGCCGCTGTCGCTGCCTGCGCCGCTGCCTCAGCCTATTCTTGATGCACACACATACGCATGCATAGATATGTATGCGATGATAGTGAAGCAGCGGCACAAGCAAATAGGGTCACTCATGGGGCACATTGAAGAAAACTGCGCCTGAGAAAATGCCTTTCCTTTTCCTTTTGCCTGACAATTGGTGTATTTTCACGCACAGGCAACAAATATGCGCGCGTGTGCGTGTGTGTGTGTGTGTGCTACACTGCACTGCTTCACTCTGGCTACACCTGTTTTGCCTTCTATTCCTGCGCCGGAGCACCCTGTATGTGTATGCCGTGCCTATGCCAGTGTCTGTGCCTGTGTGTTTGTCCGTTTCATTCTTCTTTTCTCTGTTTGCTTTTTAACCGATCGTCGTATTTTTAGTTTTCCGCTTCGCTTTCCATTTCGTATGCGGCATTTTTATTTTATTTCTTTTTTTTTCGTATGTATGATTTATGCACTCTCTTTTACTCTTCCTCTGCTTCGACTGCTGCTTTCGCATGCGCCCCTCCCAGCCACGCCTATTTTATGCAATTTGCATAATTCTATACAATTTTCCACACACAACTGAAATGTCAGGGGTTAAGTGAAGTCACTGTGTGGAAATGTTCTCAGATCTCGATCGGAATCTAAATTAATAATAATAATAATTATGTTTAGGAAATTATTTGTATTTCCTTCCAGAACTTGTTTAGAAGTGAGGCGAAAACAAAAACAATAAATCTAACGGCAGAGTAACCAATTAAAATACCAGCAAAATACCTTGATACTAATAAAAAGCAGAGCAGTTGCTATAAAAAAGAAACGATTACGATAACGATAACGATAACTGGTTGCAAATTGCTACTAATATGCATTTAAAATTTTGTTGTTTATGATAACTTAAATCTAGCGCAGCGGCACTCTCCAAACATTGAGTAATATCCAAATGCCTGTTTGCTTGATAATTTCGACAATGACTTGGCTGAAAAGGTGAAATACTCTAGACGAGAGACAAGTCGAGACGCGTAAAAACTTTTTCTGCTTGCATATGTGTGTGTTATGTGTGTGTGTATTGTTTGGTATTTTCAAGGTTAAATCAAGCAACAGCTGTAGAGTCTCTCGGTTTGTTTCTGTTTTGGTTTTGCTTCTTATTTTCTTCGGTCTTCGCTTCTACACGTGTCGCCGCGCTTATAAGCAGCACTGTGATCGCAGCCTGCTAAAATTTGTTAACAGAGCAGTGACTCACAAACTGTACGCGAATCATAGGCCAAGCTCTCGATAACATGTGCACTGCAGCTGTGATCACACACACACACACGAACACAGACAGCGCGCATGTGTTGCGCAAGGCATGCGCCCGCCGCAAGCAGTGCTGCTGCCCCCTCGACTCCCCCTCCCCCACCCCACGCTGCTCTTGTGTCATATTGACTCTTGCGGCTGGATTGGTTTGCATTATGCGTCTATTTTGATGGAAATTGAATTGTTATGCATTATTATTAATATTGTTGTTGTTGTTGTTGTTGCGGTCTGGAGATCGTGCAAAAGTTCTTGCCGCTGTTGTTTTCGCTTTGCACCCACTTGAAGCGCGCTGAAGCGTACAACAACAACAACAGCGCAGCAGCAACAATGGGCGCTTGGCAAATAGACCAAAAGTGTTATTTTGAATAATTCAAAGCGCAAAGCAGAACAAAACAAAACAAAACAAAAAAAAAAGGCAGGCAGGCAAAAGCGAGTATTCAAATATATATACATATATCGCCATATACACTACACACACACGCACGCAGAAATAAAGTGTGTATGAATAAATATGTATTTTCTCTCTATATAGAGCCCAAAACGGAACGCTTTTAGAATAAATTACGAAACTGACGACAAACACAAGCAAAGGCAAAGAAGGAAGGCAGCAGCAGCAGCAGCGGCGGCCGCAGCCGCAGCAGCGCAGCACCAAAATACAAAAACAAAACCAAAAACAAGAGAAAAAACTTGTTTATACATTTTGTTGTATAAACAAGTTTTTGAGATTTCCAAATGCGACCGATGGCCAGCTATAGGGCATGCGGTGGGAGGGCGGGAGGTGTCAGAGGGGGCAGGCGACGCCTTTGCTCCGCTCTGCTCTGCGCTGTCTGTCAGCGAGGGGGAGTCGTATGTAGGGCAGGGTGTAGGACTGGGCACAGGCTTCCGCTCCGCTGCTCATCCGATCCGTTGGTAGGCAGACAAAGCAGTTGAGTTGACAAGCAGCAGCTTCTGTACCCCCCCTGCATGGGGCGCCCGCAGTTAACTGCTTTTGGGGCTTCTCTCTTTGTGTGTTGAGTTGGGCCGCAGCATAGACTTTAAATTTGATTGTTTAGCGTATGAATTTATGCATAAACTTTTTGCTGGTAGCCCTATAAACAAGCCTGTTAACATTTAATGGGCCATACAAAAATATGCGGCGCGTGTGCAGTGCTTGCATTCATTAACAGGCATTCGGAACCATTAACAGCAGCTTAGCAGCAGCATTAAGCGGCCGGGCGCTGTTATTAACAGGCTGTGCCGAAGCCAGTGTCGCCGGCAGGCGGCACACAAACATGCACACACACACACATAAAGAGACAAACACGAGCATATGCACGAGTCTTATCAACACTTTAGTTGGTGCAGTCAGTCCATCATTTCACACTCAAGCAGTGCGCCCACATGGAAACAGTGGCGCTTTTCTAGGTTATCAAACGGTAAAACCGACAGCAGCAACAACAATGCGACATATTTATGCGCTTAACGTCGCAATCGGCATAGCGTCGCGTTGAGACTATTTTAATTGATTTATTTATGATTAGATTCATAATTAATTTGTTTTTAGCTCTTTACACATTTGTGGTCTGCCTCCGTATTATTTTTAACATCATACCTGTAGTGAATGAAAGGGGGGGGGGGGAGAGGGAACTGCAGCGTCGGAATTTATTCGCACATGTGTAAAGATGCGGCGACACATTCAATTAGCATGACAAAACTCCGTTTTATTTGGGCTATAAAATCGCTCAATCGCGAAACGAGTTTGACAAAAACACAAACAACAATAAAGACATAAATATGGAAATTATACTATATATTTTTCATATGCCCATAGTTGTTGTGCATTTTTAAGCTTGATCTGGTGAAACACGATAAACTCTTACAGGGACTGCGACTGCTTTGCCTACTTAACTCTGTTAACGAGAGCGCGAATGTTATCAATAGAAAGAGAAGGAGATAGAGGGGGTGATGGGAAAGAGGAGAAGCGAAAAGTTTGCAGTGCAATAATTTCCTATAAATAGCAGAGCATTATCAAATTCCAAGTGAATGCAGAAAAACACCGAGTTATAAGAACTCACTGCTTAGTGGCTGTCAAACTGTTTACATGGCATATATAGGCATATAGTGTTTATCAGACGTTGCGATTAGCGAACTGAGAGTATTTATTTACTTAATCAGAAACAGAACTTGCACGCTTCATTGATAAACGCTTGTTTGTGTCTTTTCGATGACTTGCTGTTTATTTTCAAGCAACAAAGTAGAGTCAGGTGAAAGCTACACTGAGAAAAACAACAGGCACATGGCATACAAAATGTATTCTAAAAAGTATACAAGTCCAGAGCGGTATTTAAGTTTACCAGTTGCAAGGGCAAGGACAAGCAGCTGCAGGAAGAACAACAACAACAGTAGCAGCAAGAAGCAACCCCAAATGCAAAGCAAAGGCCACAGCTGACAAGGTTACAGTTTGACAGCCACTGTGACGAACTGTTGCTGCTGTGGGAGCAAGAACAATGAAACGGAATGGGACAGTGTCGCTTATGTCAAACGCTCTCGCTCACTCTCTCGAAGTGCTCTCTCTCTCTCTCTCTGTCTCTCTCGCTAGCGGGTGGCCCAGCGCGTGTTGCTTAATTGAAAACCAATGTTAATCTTTAACAAATATAACCTTGAAGACATCGCAGCAGCAACAGGCGTTGCCACCTCCGTCGAGGTGCTAGTGCGGGGCTACTTTGCGCACTATGCAACACTGGTTGATTTATTGCCATAACGCCATAATGAGCGTTAAACGCACACAGCGCCGCACTTTTAACCTCTTGGTGCTTAGGCAGAGGCGTGGAGAGGCAGAGGCGGGGGGGGGGGGGGAGCACACTTGCAGCGAGTGCTCGCTCTTTCGTTCGCTCGCAGTGTTGCCAATTTGCATGTAAACAAAACTATAAATTCACAATGTGCGCGCTTTTTCTCTAAAAATAAAATTGTACACGAGCAGCGGCAACAACAATAACAGCAATAACAACAATGGCAGCAAGAACAACAACAACGACAATCAATAGAAAATGAAAACACCTTTTGGCTAGCGCAGATTTTTCGAATATTTTTACGAGAATTTTATTTTCGAGCTCGTTAAATTTGCGTGTGTAAAAACGGGACGCTGTGATTCTAGGTCGGATGCTAGCAGGGGTGGGGTGGTAGGGGGGGTAGGGACAGGGGTTGATTTTTCGGCGATTCTCACACACACGTTAAGGCTGCGTGATCTCAAGGGGTTGCACTGCACACCGCCAAATCCTTCTCTGCCTCTGCCCCTCCCGCCGCCTCTCCCTCTGCACTTTATATTATGGTTACGCGCAGCGCGCATAAATATTTACCTCCAAGCAGCAGCAACAACAATGACGCTGAATTTGTGTCAAATGTGCGGCCTGAGATTTGTTTGCTGCAAATAAACAAGCGAACAACAAGGCAAAACAACACTAAATAAACAAGCACACACACACACACACACATAGACATACATACACTACTTGCAACGGACTTAAATGAGAGTGAAAAGAAAAATGGCGAAGCTGTAAAACAGTAGCTTAATTAACAGCGACTTAACAGCTGTTAAGAGATAGGCTTGCTTGCGGCATTCTTGGCTTTGGGCTTGCGAGTGTGTATATGTGTGTGTGGCTGTGTGTGTTTGGCGCTCCTTGCACAAATAACAGTCTATAAATAGGCACGCGTAGACTCGACGCTCCACGCTTATCAAGTTTTAAGGTAGCCCAGCGCGCCAGGCAGATGTCAAGCGAAGAGACCCCGAAAGATGATCTCATATTATAAACTAACAATTAACAGCAGACGCACACAGATGTGCAGTAAATTCGCCGCTGTTTGTATATTCAATTTGAGTTACACACAGGCACAAAGGCCTATGTACACACAAACACACACACACGCACAGACACACACACGCACTCGCTATGTAAGAGATATGGCGGCAGAGCCGACAGCCTGCACATAGGCCCGACTAGCGAGCTAAACAAACAACACACGTCAACGAAAATTGTTTGTCAAAGTTTTTAGATAACACCCGGGCCCAACCCCTTGCCAGCCCGCCGCCCCTACCGTAGTCCCCTCCAACCTGACCCATAAATTGGGCTGGGCGAGACAATAAAACCGGACCCGGTCCGCAGCCGGTAGACAAACAATGTTGCGCTTAATTTACTGTTATGAGCGAGTCTCAGCCTGAATAGGTGAGCCTATGTCTGTGTGTGTGTGAGCGCATTTGTGTGTGTGTCTGCCGCCTAATCAGACGCCATATAGGTATTTGGAGCTAATGAATAGGGTCTATCATCGCACGTGTGCACGTTTCAGCTAGCCTGGCGGCGGGCCTTATTAGCGAAAACTTATTCACAGCTTCGGGTGGGCGATCTGACTGGGGAGCTGGGGAGAAGCAGAGGCAGTGACGAACGAGAGGACGGGGTGTGGGGCAGGCCAGGCACACGGATCGAGGGGGCCATTGGCTGGCCTGGCCGAACGTAGAGTCTGGGGTCTGGGTTGTGTTTGGGTTTCATTCAGTCTTATCAGATTTTCGATTTGTTTTCGAACGACATTGAAAGGCTAGAGATAACTGGAATTCTGATAAGAGGGTCCCACAGAAAGAGAGAGCGAATGCACGATAGAAAGAGAAAGAGAGACAGACAGAGACAGTGAGACATACTTCTTTGAAAACGAGATTAAACACATTTGTTTCAATAATAAAAGCTTGTCATGGGTGGACGGCAGGGGTATAGAGACCTTTGAGTCTATTTCAAATCCGAAAACAAAGATCATATCGCAAAAGCTAAACGACAGCAAAGCTAAATTTGCAGAACCAAAAAGGTTCTCCCTAAAACATTAAAAAAAAACTTGTTGACACGCTTTTCGACCAAGAATTCATTTTTTTCACTGATTTTAACTATATGAACTATAGCATATGTTCACTTATGTATAATATATAAATTAATTTACAACTTAAAAAAATAAATATTTAGAAAAAAGCACATACTTTATTTTTACTATCTTATGCGATAGTAAATTCATGCAAATTGGTAAATTGATTAAAATTTGTAAATTGATTAAAATCTTTACACAAAAATATGGAATATTTGCATTACATAGTTTATATTAATGAATGAAAGTATTGAATAAAAACACTACATTTTTGACTATCTTGCGGTATCTCATGCAAATTGGCATACAATAAAATTATAATTACAAGATTTAAATTATTTTATTGCTTATTTTAACTTTTAAAATGAGATGCAATTACTTGTCACTTTATGATATTGTATTGGAGTTGCAAATTTTCAAATTGAGTAAAATATGTACCCAAAAATAGTTAATATTTGCATCAGAGACTTTATACAGAAATTAAAATATTGAAAAAATTAATATGTCTTTAGAAAAAATAAATAATAATAATAATAAATATAAAAACACTGTTTTTTGCAGAATTTTTTTTTTATTTTTCAACATAGTCCCCTTTTAGCTCTACACACTTTGCCAATCGTTTTTCCAACATTTTTATCCTGTCCCAAAAATAAGATTTCGGATTTCTTCACTCGGATTTTCTAAGGACTTATTGAACGACCCTCGTATCTTATACGATAGTAAATTCATTAAAAAAAAAGGATACCAATTAGAAAACTCGAATAATATTATTTTTTATATTTTAAATGAGATAATTGAAGTTGAAAATGTTTGAATTGAATAAATATGTACCCAAAATTGGTAACATTAGCACAGGCTTCACTGTATAACCCACATCTGGCGAAAAAGTCTCTCTCTCTTTCTCTCTTATTCTTTCAAATGGCGATTGAAGCCGCAATAATCCTGTTTTTCATGCCTAGTTTCCCAGCTATGCGAAACAAGTTGTGTCATCATGTAAGCCCGAGCTGTGCGCGAGTGTGTGTAAATATGAGTGTGAGTGAGTCATCGTGTAAAGAATAAAACTTCAATTGGAAGACAACTGGCTGGCCCGACGGCCCAATGGACAGACAGACAGACGGAGCAAAGACCAAAACCCAATGGAAAATTTTTCGAGTAGCGCGCGCAAAGAACTGGCGGAAAAAACAAACCGAATTGCCAATTCGCTCGTAATCCAACTGAGGCGACTCTACGTGCGCCCCTCCGTCCCGGTCTGCGCTCGGTCTCTGTTTCGGTCTCGGTGTTGGTGTCGGTGTCGGTCTCGGGACTCAGGCCCGCGGGCCCCAGCTGTCTAAAGTTGTTGTTTATGATAATGGCCCAACGGTTCGGTCGGTTCCGTCGGTTCGTACGGGCGACGACGTATCTGAGCAGAATGTGTTTGCGCTTTTGGGGAAGCAAAAAAAAAAAAAAAATGAAAAAAAAATACGACGAAACAGCAGAGTAATAATACAGAGAGAAACCGAAAACAGCAAAAAATGGTATAATTTTTGTGAGCGCCCGAGCGGGCCGAACTACATAAGTCGCGCCCGAGCAGACCAAAAGCTATAGCGAATATATACACACTCACACACACACACAACTGCATAGCAAAAAGCCAAGCAAATCTATTAAAGATTATTTTCGTAGTTTCTTTTGTGCGTTGATTTGTTTACAACTTATTTTCTTTTTGGCTGATGAAACGAAACGAATTGAATCGAGCCGAGCCGAACCGAACCGCAGCGAGCAGAGCCGAGTTATCACAAAGCAGTAAAAAAAAAGTAAAATTAAATGAAAATATAAATAGAAAACAAAACAAAGGCGAATGCGTCAAGAGGAACGTCAGATAGGCACAATTTTCATTGCCGAAAGGTGCGCCGACAGCTACACGAAAGTGTTGTGGTCACTGGGAAACTGCTGATGATGATGATGATGAGGGGGAGGAGGATGGAGCTATCTTAATAAAGGTTCAATTAGAAACGAATCAATAGCAATTAATTTGTTAATTAGCTGCTGTCACAGCGGGCGCAGCATTAAACGCTTGCAAGCTGCAATTAGAGCGACGCCTGCTGTTAAGTCAACAGCTGCGGCTTAACAGTCGCCGTCTGCAGTAATAAAGTGATTTGCAAGTGCGCTGTTATTGTCTTACTGCCTGCCCTGCCCGCCTACCTGTCTAGGGCTATTATCATTTCAACTGCTTGCAAGCAGCGCAGAACAAGGCGGAACGAGGCAATAGCCAAGTCGTCGGCCATTGTTACAGTTAAATTTAGTTTGTTATTTTGTTTTTCTCCTACGGGCAGAGCTAATTGAAATGCTGCGCATTAGACATTCCGTCTGAGAGCGAGAACCACTTAGGAAACTAGCGCCATGCATATAATTAATGCCAAGCAATCAATTAAATTTGCAAACCAGCCGACCGACCCCGCGCCAACAACAGCAAGAGCAATAGCAATAGCATGAGCAGCAATAACAAACGCATAAACAACAATATAAATTATGCAAAATGTGCAAATTAATATTTGAAGTTGTTATTTTTATAGCCAGTGCTCGAACAGACGTCGGCGCATTGCATTTCTGTTGCATAAGCAGACGCGCTGCAGCAGGCGCAGGCTGTTAAAAATATTCGCAGACTGGCGAGCGGAGTGCGCGGTCTGGCCATAAAGGCTTGTGTCGCATGGCAGATGGCGGGGGAGAGGGCACTGCAGCCAGACAGTCTGATATGAATTACAATTGTTTTAGTTGGACATTTCAAGTGCGACACAGATTGATAGTGAATCTGTTACAGTTCGAGCAGCACTTTACTATGACTGGTTAAGTTGTATTTTTTTAACAGCTGTATTGCATAGCTGCTGTTACAGCTTGAGAAGCATTGCTTAATAGCTTGTAGTTAGCCGCTGTTAAGCGTAGGTGTAATCGCTGTAAAGCTGTAGAATGCAGCTTGATGCGCACTGAGTAATTATAATATTATAATATAATACAATATTTTATGGAATGCCGAATAGGCCTGTAGTTGCATTGTTTTTAGCAGTGTCTGAACCATTCCCAAATATGCTGTTGGCATTTAAGCATATTAATAGCTGCTGTTAAGTTTATGCACACTGAATAATTAATTATAAAGCAGTCCACTGCACTGCTTTGCATTCTGTAAGTGCTGTTAAAAGCTTATCAGGATATCGTATAATTCGCACAAGTCCACAATGAACTCGGTCACTTCTGCTCATATTGATTTCCGATATTCGCCGTCACCATTGCCGGGTATTACGTGCACGTCAGCACGTTTCTTCCGTCTGAGTTCTCTCTCTCTTTCACTCTGCTTGTGTTCTGTGTTCTGTTTCTGTTTCTGGCAGCGAGAAACATGCGATGTTTTTATTTATTTATTATATTCTGTGCGTCGCTCGATTAGCATGAGAGTGCTCTGCTTTCGGCAAATGCGATTAATCAATGAGCCATAAATATGCTTATAGAATAACTGAGCACCACTGAAGTCAATAAATAAATGGCAATTTAATTAGAGCGACGGGCGCTAGATGGCGCCACAGTGCATAATTAGCGACAAGACAGCGTTTAGTTTCAATTAACAAAAAGTCAACAAATTGTTATTGGTGCAATGGCGTTTGTGTTAATTAAGCAACAGCGACAACAACAACAGCAACAACAACAGCTGCTGCTGCTGCTGCTGGGCTTCAATTGTTATTGCTGCTGCAGTCGAAGTCATTGACATTTGTGCACATTGCGAGAGATGCGCGCCGCGTCGCGCCGCGCCGCATTACAAAATGCAAGGCAAGTTGTGCAAACGGACAGGCGAACGGACAGACAGACAGATGGAGGGAGGAACGTACGGACAGGCAAACGCAGCTCCCAACTTTTAGCGAGTGCGATAAAAACACACACACACATAGAAACATGCACGCACACAGCGAGCGTAGGCCGTAACACCCACTTGAGGCGGTAATAAAACGCGTAAATATGGCTAAAAGGCAAATCGACAACAAGAACTGTCGCTGTCCTTCCCCCGCCTGCCCTCGCTGTGTCTAACAAAGACAACAACAGATCGTAAAATTGCAATGCCAAGACTTGGCAAATAACCAGAGAGTAAAGAAGAGAAGCAGGAGGAGAAGGAAGAAGTAGGAGTAGGAGGAGCTAGTAAACAGCTAAAGCGCAAGCAGGCAAAGGCAAAACATGCACAATAAAAATACTACTGCCTCGAATGGTGCGAGTACTTACCAAATAGTTACTGCACAATAGTTATCGCACATTCTGTCTAGTATAAACAACTCTCAGTGCTTGCCGGACTAATTACAGTCCTGCCCGATTAGCTTAATTTGGGAAAAACCCTAAACGTTGCAAAACTGCTAAGGAATTTCACTTATTTCTGCTCGTTTATGCTATGGAAACGTGGATTTCGAATCGTGACAAATGTCACGATCGAATAACTTTAGGAATTTCAATAATTTTTGCAAAATATGCGCCCTAGATTAAACTTTCAGGAGGGGGCGTTTTTAAATATACCCTTGCGTTAAACGTTCGCTTAGTCTGTTGGCTAGTAGTATTATGGTCACTTTAAAACTTTAAACCTACAGTGAATATTGCAAAAATTTGACTAATAATTTTGAGTACTTTATTATTAGACTTGTTCGCTTGATCGGCGTGCGATATAGTCACCCTTCTTCAGAAATCATTAGAAAATACAAGTCTTAGGATACCTCAAATATTTGTAATATTTTCTAAAGATATATTGTCTACTGTATGTTGTATGGTCACCCTAACCATAACAATCTTCAACGACCATTACAAATGCTAGAGCCATCTGTACCTATACTCAACAGAGACTGGGGCGCTCGTGTAATGTCCCTTCGTATGGTCACCCTAACCTTAAAAACATTACAAATATTAGAGCCATCTCTGCCTATACACATTAGAGACTAGGCTATTCCAGTAATTCGCTTGCGTGTCGTATGGTAACCCTAACCTTAAGAATCTTCAATCACCATTACAAATACAAGAACCAGCTGTACCTCTACCCATTAGAGACTGGGTCATTCGTGTAATGCGTCGCCTAGGCCGTATGAAGGTCACCCTAATAAAAGCCCGAACAAACGGAAAGGGGTCAGATGCAATTTCGAATGCGGAAGTGCCACACGCGCTTGGATGCTACTTTAACGGATCAGGTTTCCTAATGGAAACTGATGGGAATTTACATATAAACAAAATTAAGACTCGACAGCACGGCACAGCACAGCCATACACTATATCTGCCAGCAGCTGTTGAATGTTTATTTTATTTACGAGTGTCATACGTACACTTTGTCCATGCATTAAATTCCACCTGATGGAACTGTGTGCGATGTTGTTGTTGTTGTTTTTATATGCAAACTAGTCAGAAATGTGAACATCCATTAGAGGAATCGCCGAGCGGGCAGAGGCAACATTGTCATTTGATTTGTGTTGACGTTTGCAGTTCATACCTTAATTCAATTTAATTTCGGTTCGTACAGAGTTGCCCGCCCGACCGAGCGCCTGCCTGGCAGCTTAGTTCATTGTCGAGCTGTGCACATATCCATAGCGTACATACACATGGCTATTGTGTTCCAGCCGAGTGTCAAATTTAGCAGCAGAGAGCATTGTCAGCCGGCGAACACGTGCCTAAGGCTAGGAAACATAGCGCGACTGCAGGTTATCCTATAAAGCTCGAGTTCAATTCAAATACAAGCAAGCGTGTTGACAACCCTGTTCAAGCGCATATGACATTATGTTAAGCACCTGTAATTAACATAATAAGTGCGAGCACAAGCAGTGAGTGCGCACATGTAATTAACAGAACATAAAATACATGATAACTTCATAGCAGAATCTGTTACACACGCACACACACACACTGCTAACAGAGTGTTCATAATCAAAAGACAATTTAAAACTCGAAACTCTTACATCAATTTTATTTTTTTTTTGTGTGGCGCTGTCTCGCTTTGGGTTTTTTTGTGTAACAATCTTGATCAATTCGCCAATCATAAAATGTAGACATACTAGAGAGAGAGCAGAGCACACGCTGTTAGATACCCTATAGCCAGCTAACAGAAGAGAGAGCAAGTGAACTGCTTGATGAGACTTTGGTAGACCTGTTAAGCAGGGTAGAACTAGCGATGGTAACTTTCTTTAATGTGGAGCTCTACAACTTTTTGCCATTGCACTAATTATTTGTTGTTTACTTGTTTGGTTTGCTCTTCGCCGTTCACTGTTCTCCTGCTCTCTGCTCGACTGCTTGATAAGCGACTCCGCCACTTGAGGCAAACATTCTCCGAAACATAATTGACAAATTTGCACTTGAACTACTGTGCGGCTGGCAGCGAGCAAAGCAAATACAAATACAAATACAAATCTATTATATAAAAATGAATCGCAAAATGTGTTGGTAAGCGCATAACTCAACAACGCCTGAACCAATTTGGCCAAATTTTTTTTTAAATTGTTCGTTGAAGTTCAAGGTTTGTGGAAACGGCAAGAAAAATTAGAATTATTGCTGGGAAAACCGTTAAAATGACCATTTTCTTTTTCCCATACAAATTTTCCGGGCCACTTCAAGTAATCTTTCAAGAACACGTCAAAGTAAAACACACCTAAACACATTATTTGTAATACATAAACAGTCTACTTTTGCTCACCTAGCAGCAAGGTAGTTTTATTTATTTTAAAAATTAAAAATAAAAATTTAAAATCCCTCGACCACTAACCTGCGCGTTTCTTTTGCATTAGATTCGATGTTGTTATCTACTTTTTATGACTTCAAGTCATATCAAAATAAAAAAAAAAAAAAGGCTTTTGTATTAGTTTCGATGTTGATAATCAAAATTAAAAAAAAAAATGTCTTTTGTATTAGTTTCGATGTTGACATCTATTTTTCATGACTTCAAGTCATATCAAAATTAAAAAAAAAAAAAATTGTTTGCCACCAAAACAACTGAGTTTGCTTTTGTCATGGATGGTTTTTTTATGGTTTTAAATAAGAATTATTGCTGGATAAACCCTAAATAATGGCGATTTTCTTTTTCCCATAAAAATTTTCCCGGCCACTTCAAGGAACCTTCGACGAACACGTCAAAGTAAAACACACCTATACACATTATTTGAAATACATTAATAGTCTACTTTTGTTTGGTGGCTGACTTTTTTTTTTAAATTTAGATATGACTTGAAATCATAAAAAGTAGATAACATCGAAACTAAATAAAAAAAAAAAAAAAATTTTAAAATAAATAAAACTACCTAGCTGGTCGGTGAACAAAAGTAGACTATTTATGTATTTCAAATAATGTATATAGATTTGTTTTACTTTGACGTGTTCGTCAATGGCAGACACATATTTGAAATACATAAATAGTCTACTTTTGCTCACCTAGCAGCAAGGTACTTTTATTTATTTTAAAATCCCTCGGCCACTAACCAGCGCGTTTCTTTTGTAATAGTTTCGATGTTATCAACTTTTGATGACAAAAGCAAACTCAGTACACATGTCACCTATAAGACGATGTAATTTAGGAAGAAGAACCAGAAATGCTACAAACCAAGCTAATTACAGATTTAATCGAACTTCGCAAGAGCATAACGAGGAAAATGAACGAGAAAGAATTCGGATATCACAAACGCGTGAAGCGCGAGCGCGACATTCAGCTAATAATTCTGAGAGGGATTGGGAGAGGGACTGGGAGAGGGACTGGGAGAGGGAGAAGGATTGGAAGAGGGATTGGAAGAGGGACTGGGAGAAGGATTGGGAGAGGGACTGGCAAAGCGACTGGCAAAGCGACTGGGAGAGGGACTGGGAGAGGGACTGGGAGAGGGACTGGGAGAGGGACTGTGAGAGGGACTGTGAGAGGGACTGTGAGAGGGACTGTGAGAGGGACTGTGAGAGGGACTGTGAGAGGGACTGTGAGAGGGACTGTGAGAGGGACTGTGAGAGGGACTGTGAGAGGGACTGGGAGAGGGACTGGGAGAGGGACTGGGAGAGGGACTGGGAGAGGGACTGGGAGAGGGACTGGGAGAGCAACTGGGAAAAGAATTGGGAGAGGGACTGGGAGAGGGACTGGGAGAACGACTGGAAGAAATATAGCCATCTGGTGGCGAAACGGAGTTCGCCGGGTTTGCTAGTACTAAATATAATTTATAATGTATTTGTGCAATTTGGAGTTGCACCCCACAAGGAGTTGCAATTTGTTTGCAATCGCTATTTTCCTTATCAAATGTGCGCGTTAATCGTGCATTGACCAGCAAAAATTGGAGATAACAAATAGAAATATCGGACGGCGATAGGTCAATAGAAAGCAGAGTCAATCAATCAACTAGTGTAATCGATATACACTGTCAGGAATTTACAGCGCTTGGGAGAGCGTTGCCACCTGTGCGCATTGCGCTTGCATACCCATGTAAATGCCCCTTTCAAGTGGGGCAACACTGTTATCTGTTATCGCTCTGCTTATCGTCTGTTGACTGAAACTCAACGGATTTTCGAGTGCCTCAAATCAAATAATTAATCAAAAGCTTTGGCTTTTTATTTATTGCAGGCTTATGGTCCCATTCCAGATGTCACGATAAAAGCCATAAGCCAGAGCTACCTGATCTACGGGTTCAGCATTGACATCTCCAGCCAGACCTGGCAGCTGGGCATCTGCATCAATTGCAAGGCAGCGCTCTATGCCAAACTGATGAGCGGCGCCGGCGCTGGCGCCACGCCCACACACTACCTCAACAGCAAGCTGCTGTGCAGCAACGAGGAGCTCTCGCTCCGGCGCGCCCACAAGTCCTACTCGGAGACGTTCAACCTACTCATCATGGACTCGGCTCCGGCAGCAATCACTGCGCCCGCAACCGGTGGCGTGGTCAACTCGGCGTCCAGCCTGAGCATTGGCTCCCTGTCGGCGCACACCCCAATCGACGGCCGGCAGCTGCGCCTGCGCCAGCTGCAGATGCATCAGCAGGCGCGTGTCCAGGCGGAGATCAACGAGACGAATCAGGCCATCGAGCGCTTCACCGAGCAGAAGTTCGAGCTGCTCAAGAGCTTTCGCGAGAAGTCCAACCAGGAGACTGCCATCCTGACGAGTCTCATACTGCAAATACCTGAGGCGGCCGCTGAGCTGCTGGACAGCGCCATGCCCATCGCCCTGGAGGTCACTGGCGGCGCCATCAACTATGCGGGTGCCGGCGCCGGCGCACGTCGTCGCAACACAATCAGCAGTCGGCGTGAGCTGGGCGTACCGACCACGCCCACCACGCCAATGGTGCAGCCGCCCAGTTTCCTGGCCTTAACGCAGCAGGAGTTGCCGCAGCAGCAGCAGACGCCACAGTTGCCCGGCGCTTCCATTTTGACGACGCGCAAAATGTCCAATTTTGATACACCGCCTGCCACACCAGAAGCCACGCCCATGAGCGTAGGCAATAGCCCCACGTTCCGGCAGCAGCAACAGCAGCAGCAGCAGGCTGCGACAGCAGCCGGCGCAGCTGGCAGCAACAGTTCGCCCACGGCTGCGTCTGCTGGCGCGGATGACGCCGACGATTGCCTGTTCGATCTGGAGGACGTCGACGGACCCGGCCAGATGCAGACGCTGCAGAACTCCCGCATCTATCAGCAGCAACAGCAGCAGCATTACCAGCGCCTGCTGCAGCAGCAGCAGCAACACCAGCAGCAGCAGCAACTGAATCTGCAGCAGCAACAACAGCAGCAGCAGCAGCAGCAGGACAACATGAGCGATGCGGATGAGGCAGAGGGTAAGCAGCCAGCTACCAGTATTTTTATACCGTTCACCCATGATGCATGTTAGCTCTGTGCAAATGTATGCAAAAAAAAAGAAGTAGAAGTAGTAGTAGTAGTAGGGGCAACTCATACCAGGTATATACAACCTTGAGCAGCATCGGTAGCCAAATCGATTTCAACATGTCCGTTTGTTTGTCCGTCTATCTGTGTAAAATATTCTACTATCTATGTGCAATATAATATTCAATATGGCCATACAATGTATGACTATTTAACTGCATCAATATCTATTTGGATATCTACATATGTGAAATGTAGAAGGACCAGGCTTCACAAAATCGATTTGATTTAGCAAGAATGTCTTCTCAAACTCTCCAAGAATGTATTACGGACCCGGCATATTATGACATATATAAATGAAAAATTGAATATTTATTTCCTTCCCAAAAAAGTCCTCGAAAAAATAGATTTCTTGAAGCCTCCTAAGCAGGCTTCCCTCTTAAAGAAAGGTTCTTCCGAATTCGGACGTAAATCAAGCAAAATTTCCGCATTTATTCTTTAAAACTGAGAAGACATACAAACTTCTGGGTTTGATCATTTATTTTTTATTTATCAAAAGTTAAAAAATAATTTTTTTATTTTTGAAAAATTCTGAAAAAACCTTCCTTAAATAAAATAGTATTTTCAATGTGTCAAGAAATTGTACGGCTTGAGGGGGTGAACGGTATATAAAAGTCGTGTTCGCTCGACTATAGCTTTCCTCCTTTGTTACTTGTCACAATTTATGTAATTGCTAACACATATTTATATTTTTCCCCCTTTAGATGCTCTCGATCTGGACACCTGGCTGCCCGTACCGGTGCGTGCACGTGCCACGCCCGCAGAGAACTCCTTTGCCAACTTCGCACGCAGTCTGCCCGTGGAGATAGCCAACTCGCCGATGGTCGAGCGTGCCAATCACAATCACGTGAACAACAATAACAACAGCAGCGTCGCGCCGGATGATGTGGAGGTAGGTGCAGGCAGGCAGAAAGCAACTGCTGCTTGCTTTAAGACAAAAACACGACTAACTTGTACCCTTCACTCTGGCAGGTGCTCGACAACCAGGTGGACATTGCGGCGAGCATCAAGGCTCTGGCCAAGAGCGTTCACGGCGAGGCTGTTTTCGGTGATCTGCCACGCCCACGACTGCGCTCACAGATCTGAGTGGACAGCAGCACCACATCGTAGGCGCACACAACAAACACACACACATGCAACACACACATTGTTAAACACCGCTCTTTATTCTAAACTAAATTAGTTTGCTCAACGGACTTCAAATCATTTGGACACTTGGAAGCGCTATCGTCGTACACACACACATACCCATACACATATATATATTCTTATATATTATAATACACACACACACACACATACACTAAATTAAGCACATAGCTGTGTAACTTCTATATACTTCGCTCGTAAGTTTTCCTGCTCTTTGGCTGATCTTCGATTGAAATACGTATTTTCGTCGTGCGGAAAAGTGTACGGCTCTCTCTTGATCTATCCATCTTGATGCTGGCTGCTGTCACGTTTGAATTGATTAACTGATGACGTTGTTAGTTTATGCAATGAATTAATTATACGCATACACACAAACACACACACAAAACATACACACATACTTATTATACTACATACAAGCAGATACCATATGACCACGACCCAGATCGTGCGTGTTAAGTAAAAAGTATAAACCTTATCGAATGCCGTTTTATTTCCACCGATCGAAAATAGTTTTATATAGATATATTTTGTGTTTGTTTTCAGATTCTTCGAATGTCTAGAAATCAGGGAAGTTTGACTTGCTCTCGGTAGCAACAACTAGAGTTAGCTAAGGGCAGCTTCTTTCGAATTCGCTCGAAAATACGGGGACATATTTGATAATGCCTTGTGGTATAATGTATATTATACTTAAGTGCGTACAAATTTATAATTATGCTGAAATTCAAAAGTCAACAGAACTCTAAGTCTGCGAATAAATGAATTTTTTCACTACAGTGAATGGTATTCCCTAAAAAAAATCAATTTTTCCCCTACAGTGAATGGTATTCCCTAACCAAGCAAAGTTGTTTACAAAATTTCAAAATATTTTTTGAACATTTATTTTCTAATGTCATTTTATTTTGACTTGTACCTTTCATAAAAATATATATAATTTTAATTTAGCGCATTTTAGTTATAAATCGTATATAAAAAAATATTCTTAACATTTTTATGAAAAATTCAACATTTTCTTTTTAATAAAATGCGTAAAATGTTTTGAATATATTAACTGCATTGAGCGTATCAAACGCACCAAATTTCGACGCGCTGAAAACTTTTCCAAAAAGCATAGACTTCATTTCAAAATTCTGAAAAAAAATACTTTTAAACGACTTATACCTAAAATGCGCAAAAAACATAAAGATGTTCGGTTTCTTTTTTAAATAAAGTGAAAAAATCAAATTGTTTTTAAACAAAAATCTTTTTTTTTTTTAATATTTTATCAAAATTGTTTCTATTCAACTGTAAGTCATAGGGAATATCATTAATCTTAAGGTAAAAATGTTTTACCACAACAAAATTCAAAATTCTGCAGACTTCAGGGTGTCCTAGCCCCCTTTAGAATTTCAGCGGAATATAAATTTGTACACAATAAATTCAACAGTGAAAACTGAAATTACTGTATTTGCGCTCGAGTTGGAAAGCACCTGGACTTAACTAGGCCTAGAGCTGGAAGTAGAAGTAGGCTTACGACTAGAACTAGGCATACGGCTAGAAGACCGCCGAGAGGCGCTCGATCTCCAGCAGATCGGCGAGTATCTCCTCGGTGCGAGTGCCGATCTTCTTGGCCACCTCGCTGCGCTCGGAGTGGGCGAGCAGGCGGTACGACCAGATGAGGTCTCCATCGATGATGCAACGCGACGGGTTGATGCCCATCTTCTTGACCGACTTGATGGTGCGGTACTCCTTGGGATTGAGTCCGCACAGATGGTCCTGGTACGAGAGCAGCACGTTCTGCAGCATGAGGAAACGCCGATAGACCTTCTCGGGCAGCGGCAGGCAGTAGCCT
Organism: Zaprionus bogoriensis; assembly: GCA_035046045.1. Taxonomy (NCBI): domain Eukaryota; kingdom Metazoa; phylum Arthropoda; class Insecta; order Diptera; family Drosophilidae; genus Zaprionus; species Zaprionus bogoriensis. The sequence continues at coordinate 606,149 of JAWNOI010000098.1, read as the reverse complement.
AAGGCGCCATCCAGCGTGCCGTAGATGACCAGATGCTTGTTCTCGTAGAGGAAGGGCTGGCGCTGGTGCAGGCCTCGCTGGTGGCACTGCACGCGGAACATGGTGTTGACCACCTGGCCCAGATGGTAATCGGCCTTGCGCAGCAGCTTCTGGCCGCCCAGGGATTCGCGTGCCTCCGGCGCGTACATGTAGACAATGAGATTGCGCTCGGCGTCGGTGACCAGGAAGCCCAGATTGGAGTTGTCCACCATGAATTCGATGCCGAACACCTCGAGCGGATTGAAATCGCGCGAGGCCAGAGACAGCGTGCGGTGCTCCTCCTGGAATCGCAGCAGACTGATCGACTTGTAGACGTCCGCGATGAAGATCAGGGACTTCACGGTGATGATCTGGTGCACGTAGATGTTGGTGTCGATGAAGGCTACGCCAATGAGATCGCCGTCGCGCAGCTGCCAGATGTAGATTTTCTGACCTAGACCCGTCACGAGGAAGCCCACCACATCGGAGATGGCTGAGACGGGACCCTTCTGCTCCTTCTTGAAGACCTCCTTGAGCTTGAACTTGGTCATGGGCTTGCCCGGTTCCGGCACCACCTCGATGATGTCGTAGATGTGGATGTTGCCTCGACTGGTGATGTCCTCGCTGTAGTTGAAGTTCGTGCCGATGCACAGATACTCCTTCAGGCCGGAGCGCGTGCCCTCGTACGAGAGCTTGACGATCTTGAAGGCGGTGACATGCTCCCACGGCTCGAACTGTATGGAGGCATCCGGCACGATCTCCCACGTCTCCGGACTGATCAGCACCATCTCGAACTGCGAGCCAATCGGGTAGATGAAGCGCTCGCCGCGACTCTCCTCGGAGAGTTCCTTGTCCTCGCCGTTGAAGCGATAGTACTTGGTCATGGGCTCCTCCTTCTGCGTGATCAAGCAGTAGACCCTGTTCTCGCGATGGTACACCAGCTGGCGGGGCGTGCAGCGCAGCGGCACCTTGCGCACCGGCCAGATGGCATCGTAGCTGAGGTAGCTGGGCAGCACGGAGATCTTCAGCTCGTACGTCGTGTCGAAGTAAAGGAATCCGTGCGGTATGTTCACGTTGTTGAAGGCCGCGAAGCTGCGCACCTCCCCGTTGCCAAGCAGCCGATGGATGCGCAGCTCGCCGCGAGATGTGAGGAACACAAAGCAGGGATTCACGCCGCACACCATCATCCCGGCCAGACCGCCCACGTTGGAAAAGTAGCGCAGCTTCTGCACGTACTTCGGCTGCATGTTGTAGGCCTCGGACTCCTCGTTGTCATCGCCCGTCATGTCCAGCTCGATGTGCGTCGGCTGCTGGTCCAGCAGATGCAGTTGCTCCAGCTTGCGGAAGCGTATCTTCAGGTGTCCCTTGGCGTAGCGGAACACCTGGTAGATGAGCAGCTCCAGGCGCGTACGCACCAGCAGCAGCGGTCGCTCCCCGTGCTGACCCAGTCCCACCAGGCTGAGCTCCAGCGGGATGGGAGAGTTCGCGTGCTGCGGCATGCAGGCGTGCAGTATGCCCGCCTTGGAGTTCTCCTGCGTGAGGGAGATGGGCACGAACTCCATGGCGTCGGTGAGTACGAGCGCGCCGTTGCCCACATCGTTGACCAAGTAGACGAGCTTCATGTCCGGCATCGAGTAGATCTCCAGGGTGCCGCTCTGGCGGGCCACCACGAGCCAGTAGCTGGGTTTGGCCTGCAGCAGCTGGCGACGCCACCAGTCGGAGTTCTTCTGCTTGGACTGCTTGGCCAGATCGGCCATGCTGTTAAGCTTGAAGGCGTTGCCCGCATCGCCGTACAGCAGGTCCTCCTCGTCCTCGACCTTCATGTGCGGCTCGGCCTTCATGTAGCCGCCGAAGCTGTTGGCGAATCCGCTGCCCGAGCTGCCCGTCAGGTTGAGCACGTCGTCGGCCTTGCAGGTGAATAGTCCGGAGAGATCCTTATACGCGGCGATGGCCACCACAGCGGGCGCACTGCTGATCGTGTGCTTGTTGATGGCCAAGCGCGGAGTGCCGCGTGTCTCTCGCAGCGCCAGCGTGATCACCTGGCCGTTGAGCACGCGCAGGCAGACGTAGGGATCCGCTATGGAAACCTGCACCACGGGCGAGCCCACGTCGATGGGAACGTTCTGGATGAGGCGTGTGCCCTGCAGCAGGCGCACATGCCGCGTGGTCACCTACAGCGAGAGAGAGAGAGAGAGAGGAGCAAGTGAATCATTTGTAGAACTTAGCCAGAGGTCGACCTACCTGCACGATGAAGCGCTGCTGGCCGAGATTGCCCACGTAGATGGTGGGCTGGTTGACCGTGAAGCCAGTGTTCTCGATCTCGTTGATCTCCTGGCCCGTCTGCAGCACCAGCGTGGAGGAGCGCTGCGAGAGCAGCATGAAGTCGTGCTGCTCCTGGCGCGCGCCGCTCGGCTTCCTGGTGGCGTCGTCGAACACCGTCCACACGTCCAGGCAGCCCTCCAGCTCGAAGCTGGTGATGATCTGCGGATTGATGCAGTTCACGAAGACGGAGAGGGCGCCGTTCTTGCTGTGCCCCGTCGCCGCGACCAGCTCGATCTTGAGCTCCTGCAGCGTCTCGGCGTGCGGGCGCAGCGTGGTGCCGTCCTCCTCGAACTCGACGCGCTCCCCGGCGCACATGTAGTTGATGGGCGCCACGTTGATCAGGCTGTCGCACACCTCGAAGATGAACTTGCGCAGCTGCAGCACCGACGCCTTGGCCCCGGAGCCGTAGACCTCCAGTTCCTCGTCCTCGATGCGACGCGATTTCGACTGCGGCGGCGCCGCCTCGTGCTGCTCCACATCGTAGGCCGGCTCCTCCTCCTCCAGCTGCTGCTGCGGCGACAGCTCCGACGCCTGCTGCTCTCCGGACGCCACTGCAGCCGCCGCCGCAGCTGCCTCCACGTCGTCCAGGGTGATCACCGTGCTCTGATCCTCCTCGGTGAAGTGCAGCAGCAGCGAATTGCCCAGCCGCGAGCCCAGGAATATGTACTCCGTGTGGCAGACGCAGATGCAGCTGGTCAGCACACTAGCCGCCGCCTTGTGGAAGTGGAAGTTGCGCACGGTGCGCATGGAGTCGACGCAGAGCGTCAGCACGTAGAGATCTCCCGTGCGCAGCGAGATGACCAGCTTGTCCACATCGATGAAGGCGAAGTTCGCACAGTCCAGGCTGATGCGGACGCCGTCCTGCGGCTTCAGCGGGAAGCTCGTGCTGTTGTCCGCGGAGCTGTTGAGGCTGACGCCGTACGGCGGCACGCTCTGGTTGAGGTAGATGACCGCGTTGACGGTCATCACCAGGCAGCCGCCGATGGGCTTCTGTATGGGAAAGACCTGCAGGCAGTCGTAGGGCAGGCTGTTCACCGTCCAGATGATGGGATGCACGCGCTGCTGGATGTTCAGCGAGATGGCGACCAGCACGCAGGTGTCCGAGCGCACCTTGATGCGGCCGGCGCAGGTGCGCACCGGCTCGTAGAGTATGAGCAGCGTCGGTTCGTAGTAGCCGTGCAGGAACTGTATGTCCAGCACGTTGTCCAGCTTCTCGTCCAGATCGGCCAGGGCAATCAGGTACGAGGCCATGATGGGTGTGCGCGTGACCAGCGCCGTGGGCGCCTTCTTAATCGGCTTCACGTCGGCCAGTTCGATCTCGTCCAGGCTGTTGTCCTTGCGGAAGGGCAGCACCACCAGGCGCTTGCCGTAGACCAGCATGACGGCGCAGCGCGCATCCGGATCGACGCGCACGACGGGCACATGGTATCTGCCCGTCCAGCCGCCGCGTATGTCGTCCTCCTCGAAGTAGTGCAGGGAGAGCGTCTTCAGCGTCTGCGTATCCGCGTCCAGCTGCAGCACGGACAGCTTTGCGTCTTTGAAGCTGATGAGAAGTGCGTCCCGCATGGCCCCAGCCAGGGAGACACTCTGCAGGGACATCACGTTGCCGTAGAGGGTGTAGCTGGCGAGGCACTCCAGTCGCATCTTGGGCGCCAGGCGCATCTCGCTGGGATTGAGCTTCTGCCGCTGCGCGGCGTCCACATTGGGCGCAATGCGATACACCTTGAGCACATTGGCGCCGGCCACGACCAGGTTCTCCTCGACGTTGTTGAAGAAGCGGCACGAGATGGCGAACTCAATCGAGGTGGCCGCGTGTGTCTGTTTGCACATCGAAAACATCTTGGCGAAGCTCGAACTCAATGGATTGGTGAAATATTTTTAAAACATTGTTCACTCCTAATAAACAACAGGAAGAAAAGCGCTGCCGGCGTTGTTTACATCTGTTTTTACATATGCAGCAGAGCTGGCAAAACTAACCTAGGTGCTATCGATAGTCACGATGCTCTCTGTTGATGAAAATATACTTGTAAGTAGTTGATAGTATCGATATTAGAATCGATACCACTACTAATCTTCACTTCAAACTACCGCCAATTTACATTTGGCATTAAGCAAGACTAAAATAACAATATTTTGTATTTATTATTTTATTTATTTTTCATAGGTTTAGTTTAAAAGTAAGAAAACATCGCATAAAACCTAAACTTTGCAATGAAAATGCATATATCGATTTTGACTTCGATATTGATTTGCGCCAGATTCTGAAATTTTTATTAGGTTGATCAATCTCAGATTAGATAATTAATATTTAGTAATAAAAAGTATAATTTTACGTCTGGCAGTGGAATATTAATAGTGTATATATAAATTCATTGATAATTTGTATTATTTCAAACAGCTGTGCTCTGTGTCGTTCTGTTATGCGGCTGTTGTTGAATGTTAGAGTCGATGGTTTGCATGAGTTAACAGTGTTAACTCAAACTATTTTATCACTTACGTTTGTAGACAGTCAATTTTATTTGTATGATATTAAAAAAAAATATTAAAATTCAAATTTGCATATTTTTATGGGTTTGAAAAATTAAAACTCAACACTTTGATTGGAATGAATTGATGCCTGCTGTTAATAGCAGATGAGCAAAATGTTATGTTTTCATCTCTGTAAATGGGCACAAAAACAACACGCACACACATACAGCAATATAGCATAGTGCTCTCTCAAACAGGGAGCTCAATAACCACAACTAATATTTTAATATAAAAGAAAATATCGAATAATGAACATGTAAATTGGCAACTGTGTGTGAAAAGTGTTTAGTTTTTAGTGAGAAAAGTAATAATAATTTCATTCAATTACATGCAAGCTTTTTTGCTGCTGCGTAGCTACGGCCTGTGTGTGTAACAAAGACAGACGTTGGCTTGCGGCCAAGGCATATGCAAAGGCAAACGTCAGAAAGAGCCAACAACACTGCATGCAGCGCAAGAAGCAGAAAAAGAATCCAAAATTTGAGCTCTCTGCTTCTGCTTTTGTTTGTGTCTTTGAAATATCCATTCAATATTTTAATTTACACTTAGTGCATGAGAACTGAGAATAAACAACTGGAAGTGTCTAACGGCAAGAGCAATTGCATTATTAATAAGCAATAGCTGAAAAGCCATAACAAACGACGTACAAATATTTTTATATGTGAGTGCGTGCGTGCGCCTGTGGGTTTTTATATGTGTGCCCGTGTGCGTGTGTGTTTGTGTGCGCATTATAATTATATATGTATGTATGTATTATTCCTGCAGGGGCAAAAGCAACAAACGAACTAACTTTGCTTTTGCTGTGTTTGTTATTGTAGGCAACACACACACACATGCATACTACGTACATGAAAAGGAAAGGCAAAGAGAACCGAGTGTAAATTAGCGTGTGTAACAAACGGCAAAAGAGTCGACAGAGGGGAGTAGGAGGAGGGGAGACACCGTAACTCGAAGACGAAAATACAACTCTACGCTACCACTGTAACTGTAACTCCCCCGCCCCCAGGGAAATGGCTAACACTGCTGCTGGCCAGGTTGGTTCCCTACGCCGAGCACACGTCAACCTCAACCTCAACTAACACAATTTCTTTCAGTATGTTCGCAAAAAACCAGTAAACTGCCATGGCCAAGGGATCAGCCAGAGAACACTTTGCTGAGAGTTGTAGTTGTACATAATTAGCTGTAAATCAATAAGATGAAAACCATTACGCCGGATACGACAGCAACAGCAGCGCCGCAACAGCAACCACTGCAGCTGCAGCAACAGCAACAGCAACAATTGCCCACGCAAACCGCCAGCATTCCACAACAGCAACAGCAGCTACAACAACAACAACAACAACATTTAACTCCTGTGATCATGGAAGCAACGGCGCATGTGAATCTCGTGGACGATGACGACGAAAAGGATCCGCTGGCATTGGACGCCGCAGTGCAGCAGACGCTGTCGTCGGATATGTCGCCGCAGCAGCAGCAGCAGCTGCTGGTGGTGTCATCGAACAAGCACACACATAGTCTGAGGTGTGTAGAGTATAATTAATTCGAACTGAATTTATATTTATGTGTAATTCTTTGGCATTTCCAGGCGCCACCTGCCACGCATCATTGTGAAACCCATACCACCGGAGAAGAAGCCAGCGCCCAGTGAAGACGCGTTGCATAATGCCGGCATGCTCGCAGCAACGCCAACAACCATGTTGCAACAACAACAACAGCAACAGCCTAGTGCAGCAGCTCCTGTGCGTGGCATCAGCAGTCGGCGCATACAGCAGCAGCAGCAGGCGAAAGCAGCGGCAGCTGCGGCGGCTGCAGCTGCAGCGGCGGCGGCGGCAGCAGCAGCAGCAGCGACGGCAACAACGACTGCCTCCAGCTCGTCGCCGAGCTCAGCCAAGGCAGTGACTCAGGCATCTACCATGCGCGAAGTGTTGGCCTCCATACCGGGCCTGAGTGTGAAGCCACGGCGACGCAGCAATAAGAAATTGACAACCGCCGCGCAGATCGAGCAGTTCAAGGATGGCAAGATCGACCTGGAGACGCCCGACTCCATACTGAGCTCGACCAATCTGCGCGCGCTGCTCAACAAGCAGACGTTCTCGCTGCTGCCGCCTCTCTATCAGCACAATCTCATCCAGCTGCTGCCCAGCGTGGACCGCGAGGCTAGCGAGGTGGTGCTGCCCCTGAAGTCGGAGCAGCTGGAGCAGCCGAGCACGAGTAGCGGCGCCGACGGCAGCGGCAGTGGCATGCGGGAGTGCCATGAAGCCATACGTCTCAGCGCATCCTGCCTCAACAACGAGTTCTTCTCGCGCGCCTGCCTCGAGTGGCGAGAGCGTCTCAGCGAAGGCGAGTTCACGCCGGAGAATCAGATGAAGCTCAAAACGGAAACGGAGCGCGAGAAGAACAAACTGGATCCCTGGAAGCTGAAGCACTTCGAGCCCTACTGGGGCGAGAAGAACGTGAAGCGTGCACTGAATCCGAACCCGCCTCCCAGCAAGCTCAAGCTAGAGCCGCTCAGGCAGCAACATCAACAGCAACAGCAGCAAGTACCACCAGTAACTCCACCAGCACCAGCACCTGCACCTCCACCACAACCACAACCACAACAAACGCAGCAGCAGCAACTACAACAAGCAACATGTGATAATGAGACTGAACTGAAACTTAATATGGTAAGATCGAATTATTTTGTGGCTCCACCAATTTGGTGCTAACTTCTTCCCTTTGCCTTGCAGAGCACAAAGTGCGAGACAACAACAGCCACGACGACAGCAACAGCAGACAGCATGGATGCTACAACAACAGCAACAGCAGCGACAACAATAGCCCAAACCTCTAGCTGCACTACTGCGGTGAATGCTTTGACGGAGCAACAACGACGCATCCTGAAGCGCCCCTCGAGCAGTCCATCGCGACGCAAACGCAGTGATGCTGCGTCTATGGATGTTGTGGACTTGGCCGAGGAGCTGCCGACAACGTCCAAGGAGAGCAAGCTAATAAAACGAGAGCTCGACGAGATTGTTCCTAGTTCGATGGCAATTGTGACGGATGTGATTGTCATTGATGCGGCAACGGCGGCTGCAACCACTGCGACATTGATCAACCAGCACCAGCCACTTATCAACAGTACCTGTGATAAAATTGAGCCACCTGACGACCAGACATTCACAACAACAGCAGCAACCACAGCAATAACTAACACAGAGACGACAGCAGCAGCAGTAGCAGCCACAGCAAATGCCTGCCCGCTTGTGCCGGCAGTGGCAACCACATCGAGTGTGGTGCCGGAGGTGGTCAACAACTTCGGTGGCTACTTGCAGGATGTTGAGCTCATAGAAGGTGTGTCAATCCCATTGATCCTTGAACTATAAATTCAGTTTCGATATTCCTATGTTTAGATACCAAAGCAACGGTTGATGTGGCGCCAACGGCAACTGCATCAGCCACAGCAACAGGCCATGACTTTGTCTTCGCAGATACCATCGATCACGGTAACTACATAAAGATAATGCCATTCTATAGCTTTATTTCATTATGTTTTATTCATGTATCACCATCTTCCCGCTCATTCCGTATGCATCATGCCCAAAGCTTACTTCCACGATCACCAAGCAGCCATCAGCCACGCCTACTACTCATCATCCTCATCGCCAAATTGTAAAGTCTGTGCTTTATCTATCGATGCAGTTTTATTGATATTTCGTTTGCCTTTCAGCGACAGCAACAATCATCAAACTGGAGGATCATTGTGATAAGCAGCTGGACGATTCCACGTTAAGGCTGGCCATGGCAATGCCTATGGCTAGTAATTCCATTGGCGGCTCATCACTGGCAACAACAACGCCTACGAGTTCGCTGGCTTCAAGCAGCTGCGCTTCCTCCTCACTGTCCTCATCGCTGTCCTCGTCCTGCTCCAGCAGCAACTCGAGCAGCAGCACAACAGCAGCTACGACAACGACAGCATCGGCAGCAACGCCATTGTCGCTGGGCACAGCAGCAGAGACAACACTCGCCGACATGCAGGCCATGCTCACGACAGTGGCAACACTGCAGCAGCAGCAGCAGCAGCAACAACAGCAACATGAGCCGCAACAACAGCAGCAACAGGCGACACCCAGCGAAATGTTTCAGCATGTGCAGCACGATTGGAATTTTGGCGGCATCAAGATACTGTCGTCGTCGACGGCGTCGGGCAACGTGGCATCAGCGGTGGAGCAGCAATTGAATCACGAGGCTATCCAGATATCCATGGATGTGGTGCACGAGGCAGAGGAGGTCATAGATAACATGGTCGAGTGTCACAATCTTATGGATAACAATATTGCGGACGACGAGGAGGAAGACGACGAGGAAGTTGTCAACGAGGAGGACGAAGACGATGATGTTGTCGAGTGCATCGAGGCGGAGCAGCAGGAGCCCGATCAGAACGAAGTAATGAGTGCAATGGTCGACCATGTCATGGACGACAGCGATGGCGACGCTGTGCGCGATATTGTGGACAAGCTGCAACAGCAGCAGCAGCAACACCAGCAGCAACAACAACAGCAGCAGCAGCAGCAGTTGCAGGCGCAGCTGCAGGATGTGGTGCAATTGGCGCAGCACTCTTTCATGCCACAACCACACAGCAGCGAATACGCCAATGAAGTGAGTTCCCATCTGATATACACTCTGTAGCCTCAACTGACTTTTTCATTACTTCTCAGATTACCCACGAGATGCTGTGCGATGCGGTGCCCATGTCGGCGGCGGAGATGGAGGTTTCCAGCACGGTCATCACCAACAGCAGCAACAGCAACGACAGCAGCAACAACCTGAGCTTGTGCAGCAGCAGCAGCAGCAACATTGCTATCAATCAGTTGCCGCAGCAACCAACCGCTGCTGCTGTACCGCCGCCAGTTGCTGCTCCGCCACAGCAGCAGCAGCGCCAGATTCTGGTCGATTCCAATGGCCAAATCATTGGCAACTTTCTGCTGCAACAACAGCAGCAGCAGCAACAACAACGCCAGCAACAGCAGTTGCAGCAGCAGCAACTGTTGCAGCAGCTCACGTTGCAAGCGGCCGCTCAGCAGCAGGTGCAACAGCAGCAGGTACAACAGCAGCAGCAGCAACAGGCAACTAGCAGCAATGCCTTGCAGAAAACCCACCAGACGTTGCCGGTGACGCTGCGCAAACCCTTCGAGATCAACAGCAATGGCGCACAGCAATTTTTGGCGCCCAATCTGCTGGCACAGCAGCAACAGCAGCAGCAGCAACTCGAGCAGCAGCAGCAGCAAGTGCAACAGGTGCAGGTACAAAAGCAGCAGCAATTGCAGCAGTTTGCACTGCAGCAGGCGCAGCTGCATCAGCGCCAGCTGCTGGCACAGGCGGCCAACAACAATCTGCTGCAACAGCAGCAACAACAGCTGCAGCAGCAGCAGCAACAGCAGAGCTACCAGCAACAGCAGCAGCAACCGCCCAAGTTTATAGCGAAGCCTTTGAATATCATTTCAATGACGCGACCCGCCAATGCCTCACCCAACACAGCTGCTCCGCCAGCAGTTCCAACAGCAGCAGCAGCAGGAGCCACCGTGGCAGCAGTGAGCAACCCACAGATTCCGTCCAGCTTCGCTAACGTTGTTGCAGTGCAGCAGGCCCCGCCAGCAGCAGTAGCAGCAGCGGCCCAACAGCAGCAACAGAACAATCACAGCAGCAACAGCATGCAGCTGCCCGTCTCGGCGGTCAACAATGTGCTGAGCATGAAGACGCTGCCGCCCTCGGGCGTGCCCACGACAATTGCCCAGCAGCGACTGCAGCCGAAGATGCCCACGGGGAAGGGCCGCAAGGCGACAACCAATCGCCTGCCACCGGGCGCTGTCAATCTGGAGCGCAGCTATCAGATCTGCCAGGCCGTTATACAGAACAGTCCCAATCGCGAGAACCTCAAAGCGCAGCTACGTCCGCCGGCCGCGATACTCAGCCAGCAGCAGCAACAACAACAGCAGCAGCAGCAGCAAGCGACGACAACAGCTGTCAGCAGCAGCAACAACAGCAACAATAACAATGGCAACATCAGCAATGCGGCATTGAATGTCTCTACTGTGGCTGCCACGCCCATGAGCAACCTGAGTACAGTGAGTGCAGCAGCAACTGTTGCCGCTGCTCCGCCACAGAATCTGATAAAGCAGGACGAGCTGCTGGTGAGTGGAGCAGCAACTGTTGCAGCTACACCCAATACATTGCCTGCCGGCATGCCGCCCAATGTGATGGGCGTGGGTAGGCCAGGCGTCTACAAGGTGAGTTCAGAGTTCAAGGCGAAACTGTTTATATTTTAGCATATGTTTCATTCGATATATATGCGCTATATACATAGCTATTCAGTTTTGAGTTGAGCAGTTTTTTAGACTTGTATTATATGAGCTTGGACTCAATATTCGCTTTAATGTTGATATTATCAAAAAAAAAAAATAATTCGTATTTTCGTCCGATCGATCTCTTGAAAGCTTTAAGATATAGTGATCTTATTTTATTAAAATTATGTTGTTGCAAAATATTGGTTGCCTAAGTTATGTTCAGTTTAAGGTCCATGGAAAATTATTTATTCCTATAAAAATGTATAGTTTAACTTTGAAAATAACAGAAATCTGTGAATAGGTTCTATATCGCTGATATCACCTATCAGTGAAAGGCTATCACTATTTAAAAAAATTTTTCGTTCGATCGATCTCTTAGAAGCTTTAGGATACAGTGATCTTACTTTAAAAAAATTAGGCTTTTGAAAAAAAATTTTATTTATAAGTTCCATTGAAAATTATTTATTCCTATACAAATTTATAGTTTGCTTAACCTTGAAAATGACAGAAATCTGTGAATAGGTTATATATCACCGATTTACTACCTATCAATATTAAAAAAAAATACCCCATTTTTGTTCGATCGATCTCTAAGAAGCTTTAGAATACAGTGATCTTATTTTATTAAAATTATATGTATAATATATATTATATGTATAAGTTCCATTCCATTTTATTCCTATAAAAATGTATAGCTTATAGTTTGCTTAGCCTTGAAAATGACAGAAATCTGTGAATAGGTTATATATCACTGATATATCACCTATCAATTTAAAAAAAAAACGTAATTTTCGTTTGATCGATCTCTAAGAAGCGTTAGGATACAATGATCTTATTTCTTTAAAATTAGGCTTTTGAAAAAAAGTTATATCTATAAGTTCCATTCCATTTTATTCCTATAAAAATGTATAGCTTATAGGTTGCTTAACCTTGAAAATGACAGAAATCTGTGAATAGGTTCTATATCGCTGATATCACCTATTGCTGTTAAAAAAAAGTCATAATTTTTGTTCGATCGATCTCTAAGAAGTTTAGGATACAGTGATCTTTTAGGCTTAGGCTTAGGCTTTTGAAAAATATTGCTTGCTTGAGTTATGGCGAGTTATATGTATAAATTATTATGAGGAGTCATTTATTCCTATAAAAATGTATAGTTTATAGTTTACTTAATATTGAAAATAGAAGAAGTCGGTGAATAGGTGCCATGGCAACTATATATGATAAATCGCTGCGATCTCGCTCGTTCCGACTTAGAAACAGAGTGCAGAAGACAGTGCGATCTTCGCCAAGTGATGGAGAAACTAGTTTGCTTTGCAACAGACGGACAGACAGACGGACATGGCTATATCTAACTAATATTTATGTATACCTTTGGTCGAAGATATTTGTTTCTAAGCATTGCAGTCGTCTGGCCAGCTTTATCAAGCGACTATTGATAATTTCTCTGTACATTTGACCAGGTGATTGGCCCGCGCATGAGTGGCTTTCCGCGAAAGAAGTACGTGCAGCGTAAGCCTTCGCCCACGACGGTGATACGGCACATGTTGCCCACGGCGCCAGGTGCGCCCGTTGGAGCGCCGCAGCAGCTGCAGGTGACACAGCAGGTGGCACAGCCGTCGCAGGAGCCGCAGCAGCAGCCGCAGCCACAGCAGCTGTTGCATCAGAACGGCACGGGGCAATATGTGCTGGTGCATCGGGCCAATGTGGGGGCGGCAGATAATCAGGCGCCGCGAGCATCCAGCGCGCCGCCACTGCATCAGAATCAGGTGAGTAGTCGCTGGCGATGGGTACTGCGTGGAGACAATCCTTAATATGCTGCTCTCACTCGTTTAGTTTGTGACTGTGCCGAATCCGCTGCACAATCTCAACGGCCTGACGATGGGCGGACGCGGGCGTCCGGCTTCGGTTGACAACAACACAGCTGCCAATGACGCACTGCATCATCACGAGCTGCAACAGCAGCAACAGCAGCAGCAGCACCATCACCACCACCAGCAGCTGGGCAATGTCAACGCGGCCGCGAATATTGTGCGGCGCAATATCGCTGCAGGTAAATTGGTGTTTTATTAGTGCTTGGCGAGGTACGTCTTTCAAATCACCGTCCACCAATCAAATTCATTCACTCGATCGTTTGCTCAATCAATCAATCGAATTGGCACGCATCTCATCTAATTACCATTACCATTACAAGCATAGATTTGTTAGATTTACCCACAGTTGACACCTTTTTCGTTTCTGCGTAAAGTATGTAAAATGCATGTTTCCTTTTTTCTCTTTATTTTATTTAATTGCAATTAATAGTATTAATATTATTATATTATTAATATTAATTAATTTATATTTATCTATATAAATAAATATGATTTATGCCGACTATTAACCAAGCTTTAACTCGTACTAGGCACCAACATCACCTACATCGACGGCAGCAACAGCAGCAGCAACTCGCAGGCGACAGCAGCAGCAACTCTTCTGGAGGCCGGCAGCAATTACATTGTGACCACGACGACGACAGCAACAGCTGCTGCTGCTGCGGGGCAGGCAAGCCAGCAACAACAACAACAGCAGCAGCAGCAGCAACATGCGCTGCTGCAGCTGCATCAGAGCGGAGAGAACACGCCGCCGGGCAACGATCAGTCGTCGGCGACGAACAACAGCAACAGCTGCGCCTGCGCACTGAACGCCATGGTGATCTGCCAGCAGTGCGGCGCCTTCTGCCACGACGACTGCATCAGCGCGGCGAAGCTGTGCGTGTCCTGCGTGATCAGATGAAAGCTACACCCGCAGATACTGCAGCTGGACGAGAACTACGTATTATAGTTATATATAGAGATACATACCCGATATTTAGATGCAAGTGGCTATACGATTATGAACTCCACTGTACGCGTGTTTGGACAAAGCCAGCAGCACCTCAGCAATCTCTCACTTTTCTACTCGACAACAATTTGTAAGCTATAGGGACACAACTCAGAGTGCAGAGGCTTGTGCGCACACACACACACACACACATACACCCACTGAAACACAGCTACACAAATAGAAACGCTGTACACCTTTTGTATAATATAGAATATATATACATACATATGTATATATATAGTCGAGGGCAGGGGGACAAACTACAAGCAAGTGTTGTGTACTCTGTGCTGCCTGCGTATCCCTAGGATACTTGGATGTTCGGGTATATCGCAGGAGCACGTGAACCGAAAAAAGGCAGCAAGAGAAACCAATAACGGGAACTTAAGTAAAAGCTATGTGTAAATATTTATGTTTAAACCTAAACTGTAATTTATGAACGAGAAAGGTATATAGATATATGCGTATATATATGCATACATACATGTGCATGTATGCATATTACAAATATATATATATATATATATATATATATATATATTTATTGTTAAGATAGAATCGCGACAACTTCAAACTTAGGTTGATATACGCCTGAAGACTATATTTTTATAATTTGTCGATTATTCAGTTGTCCGTTTCTCAACTACATAAGCAACTATATAGACAGACACACACACACACACACACACTACATGCTTACATACATTTTACTGTGTATTTTATATAACGTAAGCTTTTAATTTCCCTAATCTAAGTTAATCAAGCTCCACACACACACACACAAATACACACACAGACACATCTCTAGCATTCACATAAATATAGCGCATAAAAGTAATTGTAATTCGCATATAAAATGATATAAGATGCATAAAACTGTTGATAAACACGAAACAAACACACGTAAAATATACACTGCAACAAATTGAAATGCAATTGAAAAGCAAGAAGCAAGAAAACATAGGCAACACGACGAGGAACAAAATTCAAAAGCAACAAAAAAACAAAAACAAATTACAAATTGCATGAAACGAAATCATTTTGCTCCTAGATGCACTCAAAATTAACCAATAAACATTATTACAAATAAAATGGAAAAAAACCAAAATAGTATTGACCACAATCCCCCTCCCCCTGGCTGAGGCAGTGCATCATTGGCTCAAAGTCGCTAGATTTATTACTTATTTTTGGCATCTACAAAGGCAACGGGAAGGTGGACAAAACGGCTACCACGACGGTGGGCACCTCGGCCATGGCGCCATTGCCGGTGTCGCCGCACATGAGCGTCTTGGAAATGCATGGTATCTCCTTGTAGCCCCAGCTCTTGAGCCTGTCGATCTGCTCGCGCGTGATGGGGTGATCGAACATGCGTGTGTTCATGGCCGGCGCGAAGAGTAGCGGCTTCTGCAGGTCCCAGGCGCGCACCACGCACATCACCAGGTTGTCGCAGATGCCCTGCAAAATAGAGAAATAGAGAATACTATAGGCATATTCCAGACTCTTCTTCTAGCTTTATGCGATCGCCTTACTGTGGCTATCTTGGCCAGCGAGTTGGCGCTCAGCGGAGCTATCACCAGCAGGTCGGCCCACTTGCCCAGCTCGATGTGCAGCACGGGATCACCGCGTTTGTTCCACATCAACCACTCGTCGCGATTGTGCAGGATCGGCACGTCCTCCGGCACCTGCTCCAGCTCGAAGAAGTGCTTGGCGTGCTCCGTAACCATAACTTTAATCTGGTAATGCAGCTGGGTTTAGTAATAGTTTGCATAGTTCTTGCCGTACTCACATTAAATTTATAGGGTAAACTGTCCCGACTTAGTTCTGATATCAATTGCACCATCTTTATGGTGGCCACGCTGCCCGTGGCCGCAATGAGCACATTGCGCTCCGGCTTTATTCTTTTTGTTGTTGCTGCGGCTGCTGCTGTTGCGCCGGCAGCTCCTTGTCCGGAAATCCCAGTTTCGACCATTCTGTTTTTTCCATAAGATTGTTGTCCATGCGGCAGCCCAGGTAAGCTCTGGCCTCGTCGCGGCACTTGCCGTTGTCGTTCTCGTTGCGCCGCAAGCAACTCGCGTAGACGAGGAAGTGCTTCTTGCACAAACTCTCGTGATCTAGTGGAAAGCTGCCCTTCTCCGGCGCGGTGGGAATGAACTTCTTCTGGCCGTAGATCTGAGAAGTCATTGGTACAGTTGTCTGGCTTCCCAAATCTTATCTAAGATCACACATAAATGAGCATACGAGGATTATGAAATTGATAAAAAAGAGGTAAATACGAAAATAAAAACAACTATCACTGGTAGGGATGTGCGAATTCTAGGAAGTTCATCGAAAAATATTGATAGTTTCGGTATTTTTCCGATGTGCATATAGCTATCGATACTTATATCAAGGTATCTTTGTATCGATATATGCTGTTTTCAAAAGCATGACTGAGGCACTCATGCGAGCGAGAGCGCTGAGCTGCCTCTTCGTCTCTCGCTGTCCCTGTCGCACTCTCAGCAACTCTTTCAAACCAAGCGATATGCAGCTCATTGCGTTTGGCGCCATAATCATTTAAAATGGCGATGCAATGTTTGCGCGCTAGTTAGAGGGGTATGTTAACTCGCTCGCTAATAAAAACATAGTCTGTAGCTAGTGAATCAAGAGCGGCTAAAAACAGCTTCTTTTCAGACACACGATCATAGCATTATATGAATACAAATGCATATATAAGAGAATAAAATAAATATAGATAAATATCGAAGCGCAATTTTTAAAATATCTGCAGCCCTAGCTTATCGCACAGAGCGCTGCCACAGTTTTCAAGCAAATTAAAGTGGCATCACTTTCACGAATCGATAATCACACATGAGTGGCCATTTTCACATCGACTTAAGTGGCAGCCCTCTATCGATAGATTAAGACCGCCAATCGATTGACAGCGGTTTACATACGAAGCCGGCAGAATGCAGAGGCTTAGCTTATTTATTTTCTTAATTTGCCAATTAATAATAGCCGAAGCGCAGCTTGAGCGAGATCCGAATGGCTATGTCACGTACTGTCCTTGTATGGGTGAGTGTGCACTCAGTTTCTGTTATAAACACTGTACTTAACGGCTTTACATACGCCCCCAGGACGCTTTGGCAATCAGGCGGATCACTTTTTGGGTTCTTTGGCCTTTGCCCAGGCTCTGAACCGCACGCTGATATTGCCGCCATGGGTGGAGTACCGCAAGGGCGAGATGCGCTCCCATCAAGTGTCATTCGACACGTACTTCGAGGTGGAGCCACTGCGCGAGTATCATCGCGTCGTCCTCATGTCCGACTTCATGTCCGAGCTGGCCGACGAAGTCTGGCCGGAGGCGAAGCGGGTGTCCTTCTGTTACATGGAGCGCAAGAGCTTGCAGCAGGAGAAGAACAACCCCGACGCGCCCAACTGCCATGCCAAGGATGGCAATCCGTTCGGCCCATTCTGGGACACGTACAACATTGACTTTGTCGCCTCGGAGTTCTACGGTCCGCTGCACTTCGATGTGCACCACAGCGCCATAGCAACCAAGTGGCACAACAACTACCCCGCCGACAAGTGGCCGGTGCTGGCCTTCACCGGCGCACCCGCCAGCTTCCCCGTGCAGCACGAGAATCGCGGCCTGCAGAAGTACTTGAAGTGGAGCCGCAGGTATGAGGAGGCTGCTCGCGAATTCATACGCAAGGAGCTGCCCCGCGGCGCCTTCGTCGGGCTGCATCTGCGCAATGGGATTGATTGGGTGCGCGCCTGCGAGCACATCAAGGACAGCCAGCAGCTGTTCGCCTCGCCCCAGTGCCTGGGCTACAAGAACGAGCGCGGGCAGCTGTACCCCGAACTGTGCATGCCCAGCAAGGAGTCCATTGTGCGCCAGCTGAAGCGCACCATCAAGAACGTGCGCCAGACGCAGCCCAAGAACGAGGTGAAGTCCGTCTTCGTGGCGTCCGATGCGAACCACATGATCGGCGAGCTGAGCAGCGCCCTGAGTCGCATGGACATCAGCGTGCACAGGCTGCCCGAGGACGATCCCTACCTGGACCTGGCCATACTGGGGCAGTCGAACCATTTCATTGGCAACTGCATCTCCTCCTACAGCGCCTTCGTGAAGCGAGAGCGCGACTCACACGGATTCCCCTCGTACTTCTGGTCCTTCCCCAAGGAGAAGGAACGCCAGCAGAGCAAGCTGCACGAGGAGCTCTAGAGCGAACACAATCCCCGACGAGGAACAGTATCGTTCCGAAGCTTAACCACTTAACCGGCTTAGTCTTGGAGCAAACCACACTCTCACCTCGATGTCATATTTAAGAAATTTTGTAGAAATTTATTCAAACTTCGCTTTCCACGCATATTCTCAAAATAATTTAATGAATCGTTCGCCGGCCTTTCTGTTGATCTTGCTGTCTCTACGGGGTACCTTACGGTGTATTAAACTAATGGATAAGCTTCTGGGTGCGCGCCAGATCCAGTTGAGCGGATGATACATTTGTCAGGCCCTCGCGTACCGAGCTGAGGTTCTCCTTCCAGGCCTGCAGCAGATCGCGCAGCTGCTCCCATTGAGGCGCTCCGAAGGTACGATGCATGGTCGAGGAGATGTGCACTTTGCGATTGGCCTGGTCGAGACGGGCACGCACCAGCTTGGTCTTGAGCACCTCGATGACGAAGGGCTCGACCTCATCCTCGGTGATCTGCAGCTCCTTGGTCAGCGTGTCGAAGCTCATTTCGGGGAAGCTCTCGGCCAGCTGCATGAAGGTCAGCAGGCGCATCTTCTTCATGTTCTGTTCGTGGTTGAGTCCCTGCGAGTTGACGAACTCCTTGTGATCCTCGTAGAACTGCACGTACGACGGCAGCTTGTCGGACACAAATATGGAAAGCAGATCGTGGATCAGATCACCCTCCAGGAAGCGCACCGGTTTCAGCGACAGCAAGGGATCGAGCAGGAATGTATTGGGATCGGCCAAAGCGGTGACAATGCACTTCATGGCATCCTCGCGAGCAACACACGCATTGTCTGCCGTGTACGTGCCCAGCAGCTCGATCATCACCTTCGACGACAGCTCCAGATTGGTGTCCTTGGTCACGTCGTGCAGCAGGCGGTACAGCTTCTGCATCTGCTCGCTGGATGGTGGGCAGTTGGCGAACTGCGACTTCAGCTGATCGACGCCAGTGAACACCTCGAGCACCTGGTCGCACTGCTTGGCGACTTGCACCAGATGGTAATAGACATGGTAGCGCAAGGGCGACGCTGTGTCCAGATTGTTAAACAGACGCCACAAGGACTGCAGGCACACCTTGGCCAGCGGCTGGTTGGGTGCCTTGGTCATCTTCTCGCAGTAGGCCAGCACAATGTTCTCACCACGGTCCAGGGGTATCTGAAAGTGCACCAAATGTTACAGTTCAACGTCTGCACACATGCACACATTCACTCACGGTTATCATGATGGACACGATGCTGTTCAGGATGCCGTCAATCTGCGCTGGCTCGCCGTCTTTGAAGCAGACCTCGCAGACGCCGATGATTTTATGCAGATCATCCTCGACGCCTTTGTTGGACTTCTCCGATGAGATTTCTGCGCCGAGCTTCTTGAAGTACTTGCGCAGTTCTTGCACCTGCAACAGTTTTTTGGGTTCAATTGTTAATTTCATATTTACAAATTTGTTTTCGCATCACACAGCCACAGCCACATAACCTCACTTTTATACCAATGGCGGTCGCGATGCTGATTGCGGGGCTTTGGAAAACATTACCTGCTCATCTAATGACAGATCGATGAATACGGGATGCGAAGCCATTGTTTTTAGCAAACGTTACACTATTATTGAGGCGGAGAAATAAACAAATTTTACGCACACGTCGTTGTCGTCGTCGCTGAATTGACAACTCGAAAGGAAAGGGCAAAACAATGGCAGAGTTGCCACACTTTTTGAATATCGATAGCGATATACCCATCCCTTACTGCCGATAACGATATACGCACTCATTTCGAGAATTTTGTTAATCTCCCGGGCTGCAGGATGGACGATCTGGACGACGATTCGTTTGATGATGTCTTGGCCTCCATGGATATGCCGACGGCGCCGAAGCAGGCAAGACTGCAGACAGCAGCTGCAACAGTGGCTGCCAGCAGCAGCTCCGCTACAGGAGCAGCAACAGGAACAGGCGCTGCAGCCAAGCCGCCTTCCAATCCCCACAGCGTTCTGGTGCACACGAAGCAGCGCGGCAATCCCATACTGAAGTCCATTCTCAACGTACCGCTAGAGTTTCGGGATGACATAGTGCCCGACTATGTGGTGGGTCGCACGTCCTGCGTGCTCTTCCTCTCGCTCAAGTACCACAATCTGAATCCCGACTACATTTGCCAACGCCTGAAAGCCCTGGGCAAGCTGTACGAGCTGCGCGTGCTCTTGGTGCAGGTGGACACGCCGGAGCCCCACAATGCGCTGAAGAGCCTGACGCGTATCTCGCTGCTGGCTGATCTGACCATGATGCTGGCCTGGAACGCCGAGGAGGCCGGCAAAATCATCGAGACGTACAAGCAATTCGAGAAGCGCCCGCCCGACTTGATAATGGAGCGTGTGGAGTCGAATCCCCACCAAAAGGTACGCCCGCATCCGCATCTCTGGAGTAAACTCTAGCTGCACTGCAACTGCATCTCTGTTACAGCTCGTGGCAGCGCTGACCAACATCAAACCCGTGAACAAGACCGACGCCGTGACGCTGCTGCAGATCTTCGGGAACCTGGAGAACATGATAAACGCCAGCGAGGAGCGGCTCTCCCAGGTGATGGGCTTGGGGCCACGCAAGGCCAAGAAGCTGTACAAGACGCTGCACGAGCCGTTCCTCAGCAAGTAGCCTGGCTTAAGCACTGTAGCCGTGATTTATTACAATAGAAAATACTTAAGAAGTAAAACCAACACAGAGACACAGGATCGATTGATCACTCCAGGAGCTTCCAGATCTTGATGGTGCCGTCGTCACTGCAGGAGATCAGCTGGCCAGCGGTGACGGGGTTCCACTCCACCGCATTGACATCCTGGTCGTGGGCACTCTCCTCGGCCGTGAGCAGCTCGAACGTGGGCTCATCCCGCTTGGAGTCGCTTGCCTCCCTGAAGATGCGTATGCCATCGTCGCCGCAGGCGCTGGCGATGAGGCCCGTCAGCTTGCACCAGGAGACGTCGTAGATGGCGCGCGAGTGCTGGCCCGATATGGTGCAGACGCACTTCCACACTGTGGTCTTGTCGGGCGTGGCGATGCCGGCATCGTTGCCCGGGTGGTAGGCTCGCCAGATCTTGAGCGTGGCGTCGTCGCTGCAGGAGACCAGGCGCTCGCCGTCCGCATCGAAGTCAATGCTCCACACTGTGCTCGTGTGCGAGCTGAGCGTGGCCGTGCAATCCCAGTCGCTGTCCAGCGCGCTCTCGGCGAACATCTTGATAGTGTTGTCGTAGGATGCGGAGGCCAGCACCTCCATGGTCGGATGCCACACCACACGCTTGACGTCCTGCGTGTGGGCGTTCAGCACGGCGGCACACTCGAACTCATCGTCTCCGGCCACTTCCCAGATCCACACAGACTTGTCGCGCGAGCAGGTCGCCAGCAAACCCCCACTGCGGGACCAGCTGACGCTCTTCACCTCGTTCTCGTGCCCCTCCAGCGTCGCATTGCACTCGTGCTTGGACCAGATGGCCGTTGTCGCATCGAAGCTGGCCGAGGCTAGGTACTCGCCACACGGCGACCAGCGCACCTCGCGTATGGTGCGCTTGTGTCCGTCCGAGAGTATCGTCTTGGTGCTCCATGTGTTGCCGGAAAGCGACCAGACGCGTATGGCTTTGTCCTCGCCGCACGAGGCGAAACTGTTGCCCTTGGGGTGCCAGGCGACGCCCCAAATGCGTCCTTTGTGACCCTGCAGCGTGTGCTCAAGTATAAGGCGACCCATGCTGACGACTGTGCGGCTCAAGCGTTTGCCCTTTTAATTATCTTGTTAAGTAAATTGATAACAAATCAGATGATGAGCAGATGCGCAGCTCGGTACTAGTTCGATAATAGTTCTCTGTGATTCTCTCAGTGGAACTGGCTCGACTACTCACGGTAGTATCGATATATCGAATGAGCGGCAGAGAATGATCACAAGGCGTGTACCTATTGTACCTATTTTTTTTTTTGCATTTATCCGAATAATTTATTGAAGCTTCCATTTAAATGAGTTTTATGTTTATAACATATTGAATTATTATAATTTTTACTAATTTTGTATTACTTAAATTAAATTATTAATTGTTATTTTTTTGAGCTTAAATTAAATTTAGTTTTGCATTCATACCAAAATTTTATATATTATTTTATATAATAATTAATTGTTATTTTTTGGATCTCAAATATGTTTTAATTTTATATTTATACTAGTTGGACAAATTTTATGTTTATCACTTATGATATTATATTATCTAGAAAAACTGATTTGAAAGTGAAAAAACCCCTTTTTTTCTACAATTTTTTTTGTTTTTTATCCGGAAAAACTGATTTGAAAGTGAAAAAAACTTTTTGATTTTTTAATTTTTTTAATTTGTTTTGTTTCTTATCCGAATTATTATTTATTGTACTCCAATGAATTAGAATTGCTCTCTATTTCATTTTAAGGTGAATGGTGTTGTCTTAGAAAACTAATTTGAAATATAAAATAACTGTTGACTGGTTTTAACTTTTAGGAGAATAATTATTTGTTTATTTTTGGAACACCAATTTGTTTAAGTTGATTTGGTACAGCTTTCTATTTGAAATATGTTTATTTGTTTTCATTAATCTTGAAAGAGTAATTTAAAATATTATTTTGGCTTAAGAAAAAAAAAGCTATCAAACTGTCGCTAAAAACTGCCCGAAAATACTAAAATCTTTCTCTTAACGAATTTCTTTCGACTAGGTGGCAACACTTGCCGCTTATCACAGTGAATTCGTTCACTTCCCAACACTGGAGAGAAAGTTTGTGTTTTGTGTTGTGTTTTCGCACAGTTTTGTGCGATAAGAAAATGAACGGCCTCATCGTATTCAATAGCGCCAACGATGTGGTCTACCAGAATCTCAATGCGGCACTAACCGAGAAGATCTGCAGCATAGCCATTGCACAGGGTCTGCTACCAGCGGGCAGTGTGACGCCGCCAGGCGCTGCGCTGGACAGCAACATCCTGCTGCAGATATTCAGCCCGATTATCGGATCGCAGCGCATCATGCACTGCCAGTTCGACAATGCCTACTCCAGTTTCCAGTGCGAGAACGGCTTCAACTTGGTGTTCGGCGAACTGCTGGGCTTCAGCTTCCTCAAGATTGGCCAGATCGAGATCGAGCAGCTGATGCGGCAGCTGGGAGTCGCCATGACGCTGACCAAGTACTGCTACGGTGCCAATTTGTTCGGCTCGCAGGCCGGCGTGATGCAGCAAGAGCTGCTGACGCAGTGCCTCAACTGCTACGAGTCACAGCTGTGGCAGGAGGAGCAGGCGTATCTGCTGGAGGCGTTGCCAAAGCTGCTCATCAATCCGGAGCTAAAGCGCACGGTGCACCTGACGCTGGACGCAGCACTGGAGCAGCTGCGTCAAACTGGTGGCCAGCAGCGTGCGCACGCTCTCTTGCTGGTGTCCCACAAGCTGGTGGCGCTGAACAGCACCCGACTGGCGCTGCCCCTCGCTCCGGCCGATCTGCTCTTCCTGGCCATACTCGCCCGCGCGCTGCAGTCCCAGAAATCGCAACGAGCCGTCGCCGTGTTCCTACAGGGCATCTCGCACGACGTCAACTCTGGCTGCGTGCCCACCATTGTGCACATCTCGCGCCTGCACTCGCACCAGGTGCTGCTGCAGCTCATCGAGTACGGCCACATGCCGCTGACCAGCAGCATCTACGACACGTTCTTCGTGCTGCAGAAGATCGTGGCGGTGCAGCAGCAGGGCGACTCGGACGCCCTGAAACCCGCCTACGAGAGCTTGGAGTCATTCGTGAGCCAGACCCTAACGGCCCTGAAGCGACACCTGAAGCAGAAGCACGAGGAGATGGACAGCAGCGTGAAGAAGTTCACCGCCCGATGGGAGAACCTGCGCAAGATGTACCTCGAGTTCTTCAAGGGCTACGAGCGCGAGATGCTCGTACGGATCGACTCGAATCTGCCGGCATTCGTCGACGAGCTGAAGCAGCTCTTCACGCTGTCCCTGGCCTGCTGTGACAGCGCCAGCAACCACCAGCTGGACCAGCTGGCCGACTCGGCGGCCGTGGTGGAGGCCAAGCTTCTGGAGTTCGCCGAATTCCTGGCCGTCAAGGCGGCGCGCAACATATCCATCGATGCCTACTTGGAGGATTTCCCCGGCCTGGTGCACTTCATGTACGTGAATCGCAGCACCGGCCAGATGCTCGCTCCCGATCTCCGCCAGAGCAATCCACAGCTGGTGCCGAAGTCGAAGCTGTGGAACATGGTGGAGTTCACGCGCAGCTACTTGAAGAAGGGCCAGACGACGGTCATGTGGAAGGATCGCACGTTCCACTACTCGTACTTTCTCTGGTTCGAGGACCTCTCGGGTGGCATACTCAAGTGCGCGCTCGATCTGCAGCAGCATTTCCTCTCCACAGGCTTCGGCGCCGGCGGCAATGGCCAGAAGACCCCAGCGGAGCCAGGCGCACTGCCCATGGACTACTACAGCGAACTGGCCGAGCTCTGCTTTCCAAAGTTGGCGCCGGGCAAGGTGCGCGTCTACGAACTGTACTGCATCCACCTGGGACTCGTGACGGCCACCTGCGCCGTGGAGCACTCGCGCCGTCTGGTCGCCACCATCAGCGATGTGGTGGGCGAGGAGACGTTCTGAGCCCATGCATAACTCATGATCTACCATATGTATATCCAAGTGCAATCCAAGCTACATTCCAAAACCCCATTCGCCACACGAAGCTAGTCAAATTGGAATCCTTGTCCACGACAGTTGGAATCGCTCACTCCTATTCCTATCATCAGATTCTCACGAATAAAATATCCAGAGAGTTTTAACAAATTAATTTTATTGGACCTTTCGTCCCACTGCGTCTTCACTGCGCTTCTGCCGTGCTCTGGGCTTGCGCTTCTTGCAGCTCCTTCCGCTTGTTCTCGAAGAAGAGCTTGCGCGCTGTGATGGGCATGGACTTCTGGCGCAGCATGTAGTTCTCGTTGCCCAGCGCGGTGTAGGTGTCGTCGCCAATCAGGCTCCGCAGCGCAATGTTCTTCTTCAGGTGCTTGTCGTAGAAGCTGACGCCAGCAGCCACGAACTCGGGGCCGAGCGTGGCCAGCTTCTTGTCGATGTCGGCGTCGGTGGTCACCTGATTGAAGTCCTTCATGAAGGACCAGCTGCCAATGCCGAACAAGCCCAAAATGCTGTACATCACGAATCGCATCTGTGGAGCAGAGAGCAGAGATTTCAGTTCAACCAGTTCCAATTCCATAGTCACGAACTCACGCTGCCATGACGAGCGAAGAGATTGAGGCGCAGGTTCAGATAGTGTCCAATGGTGTAGACCATCAGGAAGCTGATGCTGGGGAACAGTGAGTTGAGGAGCACACGATGCGTTTGCAGCTGTAGAATCGCTTTGCTCAGGCCGAACACTTGCTCGTCCTCGGACAGCACTATCGCCTGCTCCAGCAGCTTGCCGCCGTCAGAGCTCCAATCGATTTGCTTGTCCCGGAAGCGGATTTCCCCGCGCTGTATGTCGCCTGTGTTGCTGTAGCCATAATTAATGGGTATGCCCAGTGCGGCGCCATTGCGGAACTTTGTGGTGCCCGCTTGGAACAGATCAAATCCGAAGACGGTGAATGGCCTGATGAATTTACCCTCGCGCGGATCGACCTGAAGTTTTTCCATAGCCTGCTGCACACGTCGCTGCACTGCGTCTGACACGGGTCGCTCCACCCCATGTCTGTTGAATATCAAGGGGAATGGGTAAATCTTTGTTGCATGCCACTGCCATTTGCTCACCTACTGATAACATTGCACAAAGTCCTGGTAGTACTTTAGTCCGAATGTGTGCGGCAGAAAGTTGCCGAGAAATAGACCACCAGTTGTGGCTCCTGCCGCATAGAACACCAGCTTCCGTCCGGATTCGGTTTTAAAAAACCCGAAAAGGCCTCCACCGGCTTTTTTCTGCATGCTTCCTTACTGTTTTGTAACCAACGACAATCGACCAGCCGCCACAATTAATGAAGTGATCGATGCGTCATCGAATTTTGACAATAACATTTGAGATTACCGTTCTATATCGTTAATGCTTACATTAAATTTATCGGCTGCATTTTCGTTTATAACACAACTGTCCTCGTGTATTAACTTTCTACATAATATATAATAACGGCAAACTTTATTTAAGCTTACAATTTTTTTCTGTTTTGAGCCTTTTGACAATCAACATGCCACCACAATAACTGCAGGTATTTGAGCCATTTAACAGTCGACATGCCACCACAATTACTGCAAGTATCGAATCGATATCGAACTTTAGCATTGACGACTGTAATTACAATTCGATGCCGATTATTTTCAAAATAAAAGTATCAGTTGCAGTTTTTTCAATAAAGGATAATTTTCCTCTCGCATAAACTTTATTTAAGCTTACAATTTAACCTACTTGCTGCTGGCTGTGCTTTGTAACTTAATATCGACTACAACTACATTATTTTTGGCCGCTTTGTGCCGCCACCAACGCCCCAGGCGATGCTCCTGGCCGACAGCCACATACAACTTGCTGCCGTCGGCATTAAAAGTCAGACCATTGATAAAGCCTGCGATTGGTATGCTTTGAATCTCCTGCAGCTTGCGCGCATTGGGATTAGTCTGCCAGAGTCGAACACAGCCGTCGCAGGAGCCTGTAAAGCGAACCAGTTGAGACCAGTGTTGCAAACCGTCTGCAGAAGTCGCCACTCACCTGTTGCCACCAGATCCGTGTTGACCACCACAGCCAGGGCTGTTATCCAGTTCGCCACGTTGTTCTCGCCTTTGCCGTGTGCCAGCTGCAAGGTGCACAGCGGCTTCTTCTTCATGGCACTCCACAGGCTTATTGCACTGCAGGAAGCTCTCTAGTTAGCAAGCGACTTGACTGATCAGGTCGAACACATCAACTTACCCATCCACGCCGCCCGAGACGAAGTGCTCGTCGTTGATCAGCTTGACACACTCGATGCCATCTCTGTGCCCGTTGTAGATCAGCTGCGACTCCTCGGTGATCTTCCAGATACGCAACGAGCAGTCAGATCCACCGGCGGTGATGGCACGCTCCCGACTCAGTGCATCTATGCTGGTCACAGCAGTCTGATGGCCAAATCTGCGAGAGAAAAACTCATATAGTGGGGTAGGTCAACTTAGTTGACGCCATCACCTACAAGCTCTCCACGTAGGCCAACTCGTCCACGGACCAAATCTTCACCGAACGATCCTTGGCCGCCGAGTAGAGGTCGTGTGTGCCCTTGCGGAAGACCAGCGAGGCGACACTGTCCCGGTGGCCCTTGAACGTCTTCACATGCTTCATGGTCTGTGGACACCAGATCTGTATGTGTGGTCCGCCCTCCGCCAGCGCCATGAACTTCATATCCGAGGACAGGCAAATGGAGATGACCTGCGATCGTCGCTTCTTGCCCGTCTCGGGCTCCTCGCGATGCGGCAGCACATCGCACTTGTCCAGCACCTTCCCGCTCTCCGTGTCCCACTTGAGCACATACTGCGACTTGGCGCCCGTGAAGAGGTGCTTGCCATCCGCGCTGAGCGCCAGTGCGCAGATCGGCGTGTGGTGCAGTTTGTGTTTCAGCACTTCTTGAACGGCACAGGCTTTGATGCCGCCGGCTATGTTGCGCCTCAGTCGCCCCACACTATCCAAGTACTCGGTCTGCAGGCGCTGTTCCACGGTCTGGCTCAGCTCGCGATCCTCGGCGCGCTCAGCCTCCTGTTTCTCAATTTCCGACAAATATTGCTTGGCCAGGCGCAGGCGTTTGTCCTGTGCCGTCTCCTCCTCCTCCTCGTCGGCGGAGAAGGCCAGTGTGCTTGCGCCCATCTCGCTGTTGAACTCCTCATCCTCGCTGGCAATCTCCTCGTCGTCCGCCTTGGCACGGCGCTGCTTCTTTGGCCCAGGCCCCGCGGCATTTTGAGTTCGCTTCCCCGGCTTTGTGACGCCTTTGCTTTTCGCAGCGTTTATCTGTGAGACGTTGCATGCTCTGAGTTACTGGTATTTTTTTCAGGCAACGTGGCTTACCTTGCGCTTTTTGTTGGCCTGTTTGGCGGCGCCTGGTTTCAGAAAAAACGATGAAGACATTTTAAAATTTATAAATTCCAGAAATTTAAACGCTAAACAAGCCCACGTGCATGGTATAACGCACTATGGATTTTTTAGTGTATTTGTGCAAGAACAGCTGACGTGCAAGGGACAAACTCTGGCAGCTATAGCACGCCAGAAACTTGCGCATTACTCAACACTTCTTTAACGCGCTTAAGTAAATTAAACATCAAAGCCTCTTTAAATAATCTTCGTAAATATAAAAAAAAAATATTTTTAAATTCTTTTGTTATGGAAATAGTAATGATTTTCTATATTCGATTTTAGCACAACGCAATGATCTCCGATCCCCTGCTTGCCTATTTCATTATATGCAATAAAAACAATTTTATTTTGTGTTTAGTTCGCAACTTTATTAAAATATCTGTGCATATATATATAATTAATTATACAACTATCAAAATGAACTTCATTCAGCTTTTTTATTTATTGTTTCAGATTTGCAGACGCACATTACATAATATATGGTTGAATCAAGCTTGATTTGTGTAACTCAAGTGTTATAAAATTATCACAAATTATTGATACTTTGTTTTTTTTTTGTGTAAAGTTTTTCTTTTTATTTGCATTATCATCGTAATAAAATAAATTAAGTGTTGCGCCCTCATGCGCTGCCGCGGCGTTGGGTTGTGGTACCTACAGAGAACAAAAACGCGCTGCGATCGCGCGTCTGTAAATTCTTTAAAACTAATTAACGTTCTAAAATAATTTTTAAAATTGCTAATTAAAAATTAAGTGAGAATAGGAATAATAAGCTTGTGCCTCTCTTTCTCTCGCGCTCTCTCTCTCTCTGTCTCTCTTTCTGGCTCTCTGTTAATATCTCAGCTTTACATGATCGAGCAGAGGCCCGACGTCTCGATGCCATTCTGAACTTTCTTCGTCTTCTTCAGCGTGACGTTTCGCAGCGCAGGCTTCAGTTCGATAACAGGCTCTGGCTCTGGCTCGGCTTCGACAGCTGCTGGCGGCGGTGTTATCGATTTATTAGGCGCAGCAGGCGCTGCTGCTGCTGCTGCTGCACCGCCAGTGGAGGTCGTTGCCGTTCCTATTGCTGTTGTTGTTGCTGTCGCTGTTGCGGGTAAGCGCGAATTGCCATTGCTGCTGCTATTGTTGTTGTTGCCGCTGCTGTTGCCGCCGTAATTGCTGCCAATTACCGAAATGGAACTGATGTTGGCGGGCGGCGCATTCGTCGAGCTGGCAATCTTCGGGATGAACGTGTTGCCTCCACACAGCACTGGAATCGTCGAGATTGTTGGTATCGAGTTCTGTTGCTGCTGTGCTGGCTGTGCCGCCTGCTGCTGCGCGTCGGCATTCCCAGAGGCGCCAATGACACTGATTGCCGACACTTGCGAGTCCGTCGCTGACGCCGAGGTGGTTGTCGATGTTGTTGATGTTGTTGTTGATGTTGATGATGATGTTGTTGAGGCACTATTATGACTATTACTACTCGTGTTCTTAGTGATATTTATTTTTATTTTATTAACTATGCTAGCCAAAGGTAACGCCGGCGCCGGTCCCGCTGCGCTCAGATTATGCGTCTCCTGCGGATTCTCACCGTTTAGTTCGGCTTCGGTTGTCGATGTCGTCGTCATCGCCACCGACGGCTCCAGTTCCAGTTCGTCCTCATTGGCGGGCAGAGACAGTGACGCCACCGACGCCGGACGCTCTAGCGTGGCCGGCGAGGCGGATGAATCAATGGTTTGCGTTTGTGTTTCTAGCGGGAAATGAGTTTAGATCCGATATTCCTGTGTATATCTTATGCCTAGCCTCCTGTATAGCTTCACTTACCACTGCTATGAATGGATATTTCATCCTCGGGCAGCGGCAGCAACTGCACCACTGTGCCCACATCCTCGAAGCCATCGTCCTCGTCCTCCTCATCGTCGTCTTTGGGCTCTTCTTTAATCTTCACATTAAGCATCGGCACCGGCTCCTTCTCCACATACGTGTCCAGATCGGTGAAGGGAATGTTTGGCTCCTGTATCTCCACATCGGACTCATTGGCATGCTGGTCCTTCTCTTTGTCATTCTCAGTTTGCTGCAGTCGCTCTGCTTCGTTGTTTGTTGCCGCCTCTGAGCTGGCTGCCTTCTCGGCATCCTTCTCGACTGCCGTCTGCGGGGCCACTGGCACGTACTCCTCGTCGTCGTCATCGTCGACAATTTCCGTCACGCTTGGCTCTTCATTGGGCAGCACGATGACATCATCGTCGTCATCGTCCAGCATGGTGCTCGATGCCTGTTGGCCAACAACTGTGAAGACATAGAATTAGTAATGCAAAATAAGTGGAGTTCCCAAGGGGCCATAACATCGTGGTTACTAGGACGTTTTTTTTATATTAAAGAAGGAATTTTATTATACTTATAGTTTTATTTTTATACCATTCATCCCTTGAAAATTGACAAAGCAGGTATATTCACTTTGTGCACATGTATGTAACGCGCAAAAGAAGACAGTACAAATAAGTATATATATATTTTATATATATATATATTTTATATTTATATATATTATATATATATATATATATATATATATATATATATATATTTTATACATATATATTTTTTTTTTCATCAGTAGCACAATGATCAATGGATTTAAGTATATCCGTCTGTTTACATAGAATCGCACAAATCTCAGATCTCTATATTTTTGCTCGAATATTAGGCCAAGTTTTTTAGTTCCCATATAGCCATATGGCAACAACGAAGCAAAATATAATGTTCCCAATAGTAATACCAAAACTGAAACTCGTAAATATAATATAAAAAGCAAAAAGCCTTATGCACGCTTGGTTGTATATGTGAAAACGACCTGTACGTGTGAGACCGACGTTGGTGTAAGCACGTTAAACGGAATGATATCAAAAGAATTTGTACGCTTTAATTGGGTGAATGGTATATAACAGTCGAGTGCGTTCATATTTTTCATACGCATATAGAAGCGAATAAAATATTCAATTATAATTCAAACATTAATTCATGGACAAAAAACACGTAAATTGTAATGAAACCAAGTTAATTTGGACTAAGATTTACCGCTCTACTTTAAGCATGTCAAGTTTCAAATTGAACTGCTTACTAAAATGATTAGTTCAGCCCCTAAGACTTACCCGAATCATCCTCAAGCTTAATTAGGGTGTCCATGGCATTGTCATCGGTTGCATTGAGCATCTCCACATCTGTGGTGTTGGCTGCATTCGCTGTGCTCTCATCGGTCACAGGTACCGGTGGATTGAGGGAACTCTTGTAGTCCTCATAACAAAGCGGATGATAGAGCTTCTCTTCGACGCGTACGGCCGAACGTAGATGCCATTCCTCCAGCTCCTCGTTGTAGAACTGCTCGAACTTCTCGTGGCACATGTCGCAGCTGCGGTCCACATCATCCGTGCCTGCAGGACAGCTGGGCGTGGGCGAATCCAGGGAGCGTTGCTGCGACACATCATCGCTGGCATCGGGGCCAAGCTGTTGGTTCTGCGTCTCCAGAAAGTTTCGCTCGCGCTCCTCCACATCTTCGATTTCCTCGTATTGCCGCCAATCATTGAGATCATAGAACCAACGCCTGGACGTGGCCTTGCGTGTGGAGTCGCGTTCCCGTCGATTCTGCCGGAAGTGCCAGTCCAGGTGCTGGCTGTACTTGATGGTCTGCTCTGGCGGGAAACGCACGCCGCAGCTGCTGCACTGCATTCCCAGGTAGAGTGTGGCCACGACAGCTGACTGCCGCGTCTTGATGGTATCTGGCTTGTGGAGATCAATGCGTTTGATGGGCTCTGTGGGTTGTGCGGGCGGAGCTGCAGCAGCATTTGGCGCGTCCTTTCCTTCACCGGACGATGCGTCCGCAACGGCTGGTGCAGTGCTGCTGCTTCCAGCCACAGCTGTGGTAGCAGGTCCGCCAATAATGCCGGACGAGACAAGCTTCTGGAAGAGCTCATCGATATTAAGGTTGCTCAGAGCCGCTGCAGCTACTGGCAGTGGCACAGCAGGAGCTCCTGTGCCTGCTGGAATTATTGGAGCTACCGCCACCGGCTGTGGCTGCAGTTCGGGCGGAGCAATCACTGGCACTGGCAGCGGTGGGGGCTGTGGTGGCTCGGCCGGTGCCTCCGTCTTAATATACACCATGTCCTGGACATGTGTCTTGCCCGATTGCACGCCCTTGGGCAGCGTGCCGAATCTTATGAAGCAGGTGCGACCACCATTCAGCTTCATGCTCTTGGGCAATCCTCCGTACTCGAGTTTCTGCAGTTGTCCGTCGAGCAGCGCATAGAGGAAGCTGTCGACGAACTGCAGCGAATGCTGCTCAGCGCCCAAGTGGAATGTCTGCTGACGGCCGTCGAGAAAGAGCGGCACAATGGTGTGCGCATCCACGATCATATTAATCTTGCCCACAACCAGATCCCGACGCACACGACCAATGTCCACATTGGGCGGTGGTCCCTCTGCCTTCAGCACGTGCAGTTTGTTGCCAATGGGCAGGGACACAGGCGGACCTCCGAAATAGATCTCGTACCAGTGGTCATCGATGTAGAGCTCTCGCGAGGGGTGGCCGAAGCGTATGCGGTGCAATTGCCCGTCCAGCTGGAAGGGCTTGTAGTCGTCGTTGAAGCTCAACGCCAGCGGCTCGTTGTGATCGATGTAGATCGCCCGCTGGCCGTGCTGGAATCCGATCTCGTGCGGCTCGTCGCCATCCATGAAAACAACAGCCACTTGATTGTAGAAGCGTATCTCCTTGCTGCCGCCATCGATGGTAATGCTGCGCACCACATCTGCCATGGGATTATCCAATGAGTTGATCGCCTTGGTGATGCTTACCGGTGGCACTGGCGGCAAGGCGAGCATTGCTGGTGGTTGCGGAGGTGGTGGCACCACGCTTTGTGGCATAACCATGTTCTGATGCTGCCAGGGCATGCCGCGGAAGCCGACGCCAGGGCCAACATTCGCACCTGCCATGCGCTTGTTCCCATTATTGTTATTTTTGTTATTATTCTGGGCCAACTGCCAGGCAGCGCGTTGGGCCACAGCAGGGTCCACCTGCTCGCCCCACTTGCTGGGCTTGCGCCGTTTGCCTTCGCGTTTCGACTTGGGCAACTGCTTGGTCTGTGGCAGCGACTGCGACTTCTCGGGCATCACTACGGGCTGCTGCTGCTCGTCGTAGCCATCGCTGCGTGGCGAGCTGGAGGTGTGATTCTCGTTGCCCTTCAGCTTGGGTATGCGCTTGCGCAGCACCGCATCACGCGCTGCATTGCGTTCCACGTCCTCCTCATCGGCAGCGGTTTCGCGCCGTCGACTCTCTTTAAGCTTGCTGGTCTCGTTCATGTCCACGACTTTGGAGACCAGATCCTTGTACTGCTCCTGGTTCATGCCATTGTTCTCGTACATCTCCTGCGCCTGGCTCAGTATGGTGCGCATCTTCTCATCGTGCGCCTCCTGCGAATCGTCATTGGCCTTCAATTCCGCCAGCTGCTTCACCCGTTGCGCCACATTGGGTTTATCTGTGTGCAGAGTATTATTATTAGTAGATGATGCGACTGGTGCCTGGATTAGATATACTTACCTCTGGGCAATTTGCTGCTGTTGTTGCGCACAGTCTTGGCCAACTTGGCACGCAGCTCGTCAAGCGAGGGCTTCTTAGCTGCTGGCATAGATTTGGAGGACTGCTACAAACATTGGGATAAAGTAAAGTTGCTTTATTGGATTAAGGACTTTGATGGCAGTTAAATAAACGCACCTTGCTGGACTCCCAGTTGTCCATGGAGTCGTCTTCCAGCACAATCACATTACTCGAAACCATTGCACTTGGTTTTGCAGGCAGCACACGGCGCAAGTCAACATCCTCGCTGCCAAAAAGACTTGAAGGAGCACAATAGCGAATTAAATGGGATGTGTCGAAGTTAGAAATCATTGCCACTTACGCATCCAGTTTGGCCGACTTGCTGCGCTTCTGCTGCGGCTGTTGCAGCTTCTCGTCCTGCTCGTCGTCATCGCCGTCGTCGACATCCACCGGCAGCTGGCTGGCCAAACGCTTCTCGCCGACGAGCTGCGTCTGCGTGGAATTCAGCAAATTGCCAGCAGACAATGCTGGCGAGGATTGCCTGAAGCTGGTGGCTGCTGCTCCTGCGGCTGCTATAGATGTCACTGCTGTAGCTGTTGCTGTTGCTGTGGGCAGCAGTGACGCTGTTGATAAATGCGCTGTAGATTTTTCTAATTTATTAAACGGTTTTTGTATTTTGAACGACACTTTTGTGGGCAATTTGGAGGAACTGTTCGTTGCGTTGGAGGCGCTGCTAGCGTTTGTTGTGCCACTGGTGCTGTTGTCTGCCTGGACCGCCATTCTCGGAGCTGTCGTAGCCGAAGTGCCGATTGTTATTGCCGGAGGTGGCGGAGTCGGTGGTTTGCCGCCAGCAGCCAACAGTTTGCCAACAAATGGCCGCAAATCGACGTCCATACTTGTTGCTGTTGTTGTTGGATCTGCTGCTGCTGTTATCGCCTCTAAATGCGGAGCAGGAGCAAGAGGGGGAGCAACAGCTGAAGAAGGACGCGGGCCTGGTTCAAGTATGTGAAATGTATCTAAAAATTGTTTATGCTTCCAAAAGAGTTCTTACGAAAGAGGATTGATTGGTGCCAAAAGAAAACAATAATACGAAATTACTCTCGACTCACGGCCTATGTACAGAAACATATCAGCGTTCAAATCATAAAACAAAATATAAATATATATGTATATATAAATATATAAATCGTATTGAAAATGAAAATAAAATTAACGGAGGGGCATCAACAAACACCAGGCACAGCAATTGGGCTAGAAGAATTAGTCGGAAATCATAATATTACTCACAGTAAGCGCTCGCAAGTTGGAAATTTCATTAATATTATTAATTACAGATTCATGGAAGATTTCCAACTGTCTCGAGTCCTCACTGTGTTTTGAAATTTCTGCGCGTTCCGTTGGGGAAGCAGGTTAGACTAGATAAGAAACTTAAAAGGGGGATTATATCGTAAGAAATAAAATAAATATTTACAAATAAAAGTGCCGTTCTACAAGTACAAAAATAAAATAATAATGAAAATGATATCATACACATATATATATATATAAAGAAATATATATACACACATATTTTGAATAGGTATACAAATGCAACTGGTAACTGGTTGGCTTGTATTACAATCAATACAACTACAGCAATACGCTTAAATAAATGTCTCTGGTTTTAATTTGTAAAGTTTTACAATTATTTAAGAGTTCGTTTTAAAGATTTTTTTAGGCGTTAATAACATCAAATTAAATCTGCAGTCTTTATTTCTTCTTAGGTTTATCAACTGTTTTCATATCATTTTTATCAGGTACAACAATTTCATCACAGAGTTCTTTGTCTGTTCATCACGGGCAGAAAGTTATCTTTTCTTCTTCTTCATCATCATCATAATTTTACAATTACACAAAGTAAATAGACTTAAAATTACACCAAAGGCGGCACCTAGCTACGTTTTGCATTTAATTAAAACAACTGGAATGCAAAAGGTTTTCAAACGCATTTTATTGAAATTTTTTTTTTTTACTTTTGGTTTTTTTTCTTTTTACTTTTCGTTTGTAGTTTGAACTTTTGATTTGCTCTTAAGTATTAAGAAATTGCATATGCTATTATTAAATAGGGTGCTTTCAATTTTGGAATATATGAGTAAAGGCGATTTTCTATTCAAAACAGCCCCAAACTGATCGAAAGTGAAGCGACAAGTGAAGAGACTCACCAAACAGATCTGCAAATCGGGACAATTTCAGAACGACAACCCCACGGGGTTAACATCAGTTGGAGTATCCAACACTATTGCTCAGCAGAGCGCAAAAAGTTGCAAATTTACGAATTAAATATAATTTAATTTTTTGTTTTCTTTTTTTGAGATGAGATGAGTTCAAATT
Organism: Zaprionus bogoriensis; assembly: GCA_035046045.1. Lineage (NCBI taxonomy): Eukaryota > Metazoa > Arthropoda > Insecta > Diptera > Drosophilidae > Zaprionus > Zaprionus bogoriensis. The sequence goes on along the minus strand of JAWNOI010000098.1, from coordinate 569,872 downwards.
TGACTTTTTCTTTTCACTTACTTTTTGCACTCTGCTGGTAATTCTTGGACAAGTGGATCACACGCTCAACACACGCCCACAACAACCGCCCCCTGGAGCTGGAGCCTAGGGTGCCGCCAATTTGGTTTGTAATTTCTGCATATTTCAACTACTTTGTCATTTGTATGTCTAGGACTAAGGATGTCAAGCTCGACTTGGCCGTTGGCGTTCGCTAACAAATGTGAGATTAGAATTAAAAATTGGTTCTTACGTTTCTCTAAATCATTTGCTGATGTGGCGCCAACTGTCGCTGCTGCTGCCGCTGCCATTGGTAGTGCAGCTGCAACTGTTGCTGCGCCTTCCGATTGCGTCTCAGCGTTTAATGTTGTCTCCGGTGAATTGCTGCGCCTTACACTGCGCATATCCACATCCTTGTAGGTGGGCGAACGACTGCGGGAACGGGTGTTGCCGGAACTGCCTGATTTGCCACCGACTGCTGACCGTGACGAGGAGGACTTGTGTGTAGCATTACGCTTGGACTTTGCCGGTGAACTGGCGGGTGAGCTGCTCTTGCGCTTGGAAGGAACTGGAGAGCCACCATTGTGTATATAGCGCTCGTTGTGATCCTTGCGCGACCCAGACGAACGCTTGCTAGGCGACAGGTTGGCGCTGCTGCTACTGCCACCCTTATGCCTGCTATCGGATCCCGAGGAAGACGTCGACGCAGTGGAACTCTTTGATTCGCTGCGTTTGCGGCTGTTGCTGCCATTACCACTCGACGAACTCTGATGGTTGCTGCCCTTATTGGAGCGACTGTTGCCAGCGTTACGCATTGGTGATTTGCTGCGCGAGCGACTAGACTTGTGAGTTGATGAGGCCTGATTGGGCGCTTTGTGGGTCTCTAGACGGGGGTCAAGGGAGCGAGAGGGCGCTGCCATTTGTGCTGATGTCTGTGATTGCATTTGGCGTGCCAGGCGAGGATCGCGCTGGCGCACTGAGCTCATCATTGCTGGATTGACTGGATGTACCTTTGGTTTGTTGACAAAGGGCTGCGGAGAAGCAATAAAGTTGAACAAATCTACGAAATATACAAATCTATAGAGCCTACCGGTTGTTGGCCAGCTACAGGCATGATGCCGCCGACAGCTGCTGGCGCCACAGGACGCATATGACGCATTCCGCTGGGGTATATGCCCGGTACAGCAGCAGCTGGAGGCACGACTGGTTCTATGCCTGGCGGACGTAGTGTGGCCCCTGGAGCAGGCATGACAATAGGTGCAACAGAAATGGCATCTGTGGCTTGGCTTAGCTGTCGCTCCTGCTCTTTTAAATGCAGTTTTGTTTGCTCTAATTCAAGCTCCAGCTTGCGCTTTCTTAGCTCGAGCAGCTCCCGTGTTTTGGCCTGCAGGATCTCCTCCATGTCGTTTTGCAGTGTGGTATTTACTGGCATTGCCACCATACCCTGCATTCGAGATGAATTGAATAAGTTATTATCTAGATAAATTGATTCCCCCCTCTGCAGGCACACTTACAGTTTTCAGAAAATCTGGATTCACATGAATGGCCGGGTGACCGTGTATTTTGGTTGACTGACTGGGTTTGGCCGTGATGGGCCAATTGTTATCCAAACGTTTGACCTTCACATCCAGTGCGTACATCTTGGATGGGGGGAAGACCTCGTTCCAAGTCTGGCGCAGCAAATACATGCGTTCCCGCACCTTCTCTAGCACTTGGGACGGTGAATGTTGCACCTAGGAGAAAACAAAAAAAAAATCAAAATGTTTAATTAACATTAAAGTTAAAAAAATTTTAGTTGGACTTACCGATTCGAAGGCGTTGAGAAATATATTGACTATGCATTGCCCAAACAGCTGGACGTAGCTGCTTTTCACATTCTTAATTATCGAATCAATTAAATATAGTATGGGCAATTTGAATTCTGGCGCCACCTGTATGATTTGGTAAGATAGGTAAGCATAAATAGAACATAAGTTTCGACAACGTCGTTAGCGGAGTGTGTGAACACAGATCGAGGAGTCACACATCGTATCACAAAAATCCAGTTCACGATTTCACAATACCGAATGTTGATGATGTGATGTTACCACGATGACGACGACGAAGAGGACAACAGTTGCCGCACACAGATGCGTTTCCATGTGGATCAAAATGTATTGATCTTCGATTGGGAACTATTTATTTCACTTTGAAATGGGAGGTTGTCCCGAAGGAAAACGATCGCTTAATTTATGAAATATATTCCAATAATTGAAACTTATTTTGTGGTTATCAAAATTATCAATTTGTTGAGATTGTACAGAAATAGTTGTACTATTTTCTAGCGGCATAAATGTGTCTACGTTTGTTGTTTTGTTTCTGTATTTTCTAAATACAACTGGGAGATGAAGAGGATGAGCTTACGATTTTCGAATTTCCAGCAGTTTTATTTAATCCATTGTCAAATTTCGAAGGGTTTCTTCTAACTTCTGCTGCGTGTTTTAGTTCTTGTTATTATGTTTATCAATAGTTTTTGTTTGTATAAAATAAAAGACGACTTGATGGCAATTGTTTCAGTATTTTCTCTTTTTATTACAATTTCTTTTCGATTTCTTTGTGTATTTTTAATTAACTTCAAGGTTTCGAGGAAAGGAGAAATAGAAGATAATAGTAAACGAAACGCCTTACCTTGTTTAGTCTCAGCTTAAAATCAAATTAAATATTGCAGTTGAGTTAGAGATTAATTTTATACTTTAAAGTTGAACCACGCGGAACTCAATAGAATTTTATGAAGTATTATGTTAGTTCATCTATTGTGAGTGAGCGTTAACTTTTTTAATGCTGCTTATGTAAAGTGTGTGCTGGTGGAAGGTTTATCAACGAAAAACAAAAAGTATTAAGTTGGCCAGGACCATGGCCCTCTTGCCTTTCCCTTCGTTGATAATCCCAACACCGATCGCAGAGTTAGATGCGAATTTTAGCGTGTCAAAGATCTTTACAATCGACAGTTTTCCAACTTTGGATTACTACTAAAAACCGACTCAAGCACACATGTTGGACATGTTGAGGATCATGTGCTAACACGACTGCCGCACTACCAGCGGTCATTACGAGGACTCGGAATATTTTCAGAGTTTGTGTATTTTGGATTTTGTAGTCTGTGTATCTCTCTCTCTCTCTGTGTAGCTGTTAATTAAATATGCTTTATTTGTTAACCTGGCTGATGTGATATTCCACCACGCGCACGATGACATGGGCATAGTTGATATTCTCCTCGGCGAGCATAGTGAGCATATTGATTAGCGGCTTGCTGTTGCAATTTAAATCCGTAAGACTGGACAAATATTCCTCGCCAATGCGGCGCGCATCCTCGGGATACGATTGGAATATATGCTCCATGTTTATAGGCTTTCCACTCCTTGGATTTATAAATCCAAATATTCCTTATCACTTTCTTCTGCGACTTAAAATAATTGCAGTCGTTAAAGCTGCAAGGGAAAATTAAAACTCAAATCAGTACACAATAAAAACAAAAATACAAGTATTGATATTTCTCGATAAACGATACGAATTGCGTTCATCCCTTGTCATGTGGTCACTCTTTTAGGGCATATACACAACGCAAACTTACAAACATACATATGCGTATGTGTATATGTACAGTATATATGTAAATGCATAATTATATTTGTTGTTGATGTGGCTTCGCAGCAGTCATGGCAAATGACCAAAGTAAACAACCACATGTAGACAACAAAACACACATAAATATAAATCTGTGTATACATATATGCACTTACATACAATCACAATGTTTATGGGCGAACAATAAACACACAGGGCAACGTGGAAAGAGAGGGAAACTGTTCAGCAAAAAATCAAAATGGCGGCCGTCAGACAAGCAAACACGCATATTTTTCACACATTTGCAAATTACTTTTCTTTTCAAAATATCTTATTTTTTATGCACTTTACTTGTTAACCATGTTTCTGAATGCACATAAGTAGTTTAAACACCGTTTAATCCGAATTTATTTGCGTTTATTAGTTGTTAAAGAAATACTGCTTTCTGCTTTGCTGCGTCCACGTTTATGCTAGCCACTTGCCCTCGCTTTAATTCAAAACAATTTGCATGCTACGTTTATGGTGGTAAACATACCTTTTATATTAATACATTTGTAAATTAAGTTTAACGCACTTTTTTGCAGTGAAAAATATTTTTGAGCACTTTAAACTAAATATCAGCCTTTGACAAATTTCTCACGTAACAAAACTGGCGATGCCTATGTATTTTATGATGAGTGTGCACTAGTGATGTGAAAACGTTTGAAGTGCTTCATCGTTATGTATCGCTCAAAATATATCGATATGCGCAACTGAGGCGAACATGCCAATGCCGCGATACACTATGATACAGTTGGCAACGCCACGCCCGCTAATCAGCTGTGCACTGATAGCCCAAAATATTGGCACGGAGAAAATCGCTTCATAAGGCCCGAGAAGAAAACATTAGCTCTAATTAAATTCACAGTAAAGCAGTGGCCGAAATGGACGAGAGCGACACCTACCTGCACAGCGCCTACCAGGTATCGATAATTCCAACGGATCTACATCACGAGGAAACAATAATCAGAGCAGCACAGTCGCTCGACTGCCTGAACAAAACAATAAACTCAATTTTCGGGCGCATCGATGCTCGCCTGGAGAGAAATGGTGCTAAGGTCCAGCATATAAATGAGCGTGTCATGCGAGCGCAGGCAAAAATTAATGCTCTCGTTGGTTCCAAGAAGTCTATTAAAATCTTTGCGCCCGCTCGGTTTCCTGGCAGGACTGTCCTGACCAACATACCAGCAACCTTTCCCCAGGTCCCCCACAGGCTAATGGATCCATCGGCGCCCAAGCCAGTGGAATGCTTCCAACCGAATCGCAATAGAAGCGCAGGAAGTGAGCAGGACTCCAGGTCGGAACTTGACGCCGTCAGCTTCCATGTGAGAGGCGAGGATCAGCAGGAGATGCCGCTGGCCGCCGAGCGCCAGCAGACCAATCGCACTGCAGGCTTGGGCTCTCTGCCCACCGACAAGTCCATGCCAGCCATAATGCGTTTCAATACCGACGAGTTCGCCTACGCCGGTGGCAAGGACGGCGGCCAGGACTTGAATGCCTGGAAGCGCACCCTGCCGCCGCAGAGCCACAAGCAGCGCGATGCCAACAGACCCAAGCCGTCGGAATCGGAGCTAATCGCGCCTGCACCGCATTCGCTGGCGCATGGCACAACCAAGCTGGCGACCCCTGCCGGAGATTTGCGGTACACTCCCGCTGCGCTGGCAGCGCCGGCCATTGATGTGCCGCTGGACTTGCCCGACCTGCCGGGCATCGCCAACGATCTGCAATACGAACCTGTGGCCGAGCAGACTCCCATTGCGCCCTCGCATCAGTTCATGGATTTGCCGGACCTACCGGGTCTAGCAGATCCGGAGCCCGAAATGGACATGAACCTGGACATTACGGTTGGAGCTTTGGCGGCGCAAACGCACATGACCAAGCAAGTGCCGCCGAGCCAGGCGCAACCGAGGGGCATGGCACCACCTCCTCCACCGCCACCGCCACCTCCTCCACCACCGCCGCCGCCGCCACCAGCTTCTTCCGCAGGAGCATCCAAGCTGCCCACTGACCATGTTATCAAGCCCATATCACCATCTTTGGTAACTCCACTAGATATTCCGGACTCTCGCCCGCCTCCTCCAACGGACCCGCGCTCCGAGCTAATGGCTGCAATACGCAACGCTGGCGGCGCACACGGCGGTAGGCTGCGCTCCCCGGCCGCGGCTCCAGTTAACATGGATGACGTGGACACCGACCGCTTGATCAGTGCCGCACGCTCGAGAGCTGGTGGACCCGGCTCTGGCGGGGATCTTATGGCGGATCTGCACAACAAGTTAATGCTGCGTCGCAAGGGCATTTCCGGCAGTCAGCATTCGGCGGAGCAGTCCGGCAATCCACTGATGCGCCACCTGTCGAGCATCATTGAGGCACCGAGCAGGCAGAACACAGGCTCCATCTCCAGCGAGGATGGCAACTCGGACGATGACGATGGTTGGGAGGAGTAGCAAACCGATCATATAGTTAGTTAGTACTAAATTACCCCAGCTATGTGCCTTGCTTTAAGCATTAGTATAAATTATTAATTAAATTTAGGCAGATCGAGCATAATTCTTTAGTTTTTCTTTTTTAGTGCTGCTAAGTAGCAATTGCCTAATCGATAAATGTGGCTACATTAATCGACACTGGTGTGGAATTCGATTCGATTCGAAGCATATCAATATTTGTAATTTCGATAATTTGTGGCCAAGTCTTGGCCAGCAGGCACATTCCCTACCATGTCCTTGCTTTAAGCATTAGTATAAATTATTATTTATATTTAGGCAGATCGAGCATAATTCTTTAGTTTTTTCTTTTTTAGTGCTGCTAAATAGCATTTGCCTAATCGATAAATGTAGCTACATTAATCGATACTCGTGTGGAATTCGATTGCATCGAAGCATATCGATATTTGTAATTTCGATAATTTGTGGCCAAGTCTTGGCCAGCAGGCACATTCCCTACCATGTCCACTGAATCGCGCGATATAAACGAGCTGTTCGACGATATTGTGCTTACCGAGGAGAAACACGCACGCCTGGGCTACGAGGAGGGCTTCAGCGACGGTCGAGCTCAGGGGAATCAAGAGGGCTACCAGCTCGGCTACGCGCAGGGAGTGCAGCTTGGCGAGGAACTGGGCAGCATTTACGGCCAGGTTGTGGCCCAAGCGCAACAGCCACACACGGAGAAAGTGCAACGCACTTTGCTGCAGCTACGCACGCTCATAGACAAGTTCCCTCGCCAGAACGATCCCGAGGCTGACATTATTGGTGCTGTGGAGCTCATCCGCAACACGCACCGCCGGCTCTCCGCGCAGCTGGGCACCAAGAAGGCCTCTCAGCCAGGCGCCTCTACACCGGAGCGCAAGGACTACAGCTTCTAGCAGAATGGGAGACGCCGGCGTAGCCGCGTTGCAGCACCGGCTCGATGGCCTGCTCTCGTACCTGGAGCCGTACTGGGACTTTGTCAACTGCCACATGGTCAACTACCTCACGGACGAGCACTGGCAGCAGTTTGTGCCGGCAGCTGTTAGGGCGGAGCTGTGCTGCTCGGACGACATCAATGCAATCATAGAGAGCTTCTTCTGGCGCTCTGAGCGCAATAGTGCGAAATTTCCAGCGCTTGGCGAATTTCTCGCTGCCGGAGAACGTCAGCGTCTGGAGGGCAGCGAGCAGCTGTTAACCACAGTGGAGCAGCTGGAGCAACAACTTGCGACCGCCGGGCACAGCCAGCTGAGCATCAAGGAATTCATGAGCGCCAAGAAATGTCATGAGGTGTGCATGCGCCATTGGCAAAGCAAGCTAAATCTGATCTAATCCCCCTCTACTGTACTACACCAGGTTGAGCTGACCGCTGCCTTGGTGGACAAGCTGGTGAGGAGCACTGGAGCTGCTGCTGGAGATGGCAGCAACGCTTGCCACATCGTCGATGCCGGCGACGGCAAGGGGTATCTCTCGTCGCGACTGGCGCTGCAGTATGGACACCGCGTGCTCGGCATCGATGCCAACACGTCGAACACGGAGAACGCCTTGTCGCGCAATCGCAAGCTGCAGGTAAGTTTTGTTGTGCTCTACAAAATAATTATAGTTTATTATTTCATTACTTTCGACTCTTAATGTTAATGGTAAACTGAGGGAATGGCGCCAACTCGTCGCTAGTCGCGCATCTCGCCCTCCTCGTCGTCGTCCTCCATGCCTTTTATGTACAGCACATTGTTGCAGCGTATGAGCACCTCGCCCAGGTTGCCAGTCACTGATCCCTCGATGACCTCCTCCGTGTTGGCCAGCTGCATGTTCATGTAGCCGTCCACGGAGACCAGGAAGCCCTTGTATTCCTGGCCCCACTTGAGTTTCACCAGCACGGGTTTGCCGGTCAGACCATTTAGAAATGGCTTCGGGTTGATTGGCATGCCAGCAGACATTTTGTTTGTTGTTAATTAAATCGTGGGAATTAGTCAAAATAATTTGCCGGCCAAAACGTTTTCGCGTCGAATGGGCAGAAGAAGAAAAGCAAGTGACGGCTGCGAAGACAGGGTTGTTTGCCGACACGCTGTAGTGTTGCAGAGTTACCAAAGTATTTTCTTGAAATTATTTGTGTGCAATCGCCTCGTTACTCAACACTGATTTTTTCCAATTTCAAATAGCGCGCGTGGAACGGTTTGACGGAGCGCGCCGAACTGCAAAACCAGGGCATAACGCCAACACGCCGTGGTAAAAAAGCCACGCCGCGAGTTGCAACAATTGTGCCGCCCTCGCTGGAGAACTACAAGACCACGGCCAGGTTCATCACCACCGAACTGCAGCTGAGCGCATTGCTGCGCGAGAGGTTCGCCGATGCAGTCGATCCGCGCATTTGCCTGACAGGGCTGCACACCTGTGGCAACCTAGCGGCCACCTGCCTGCAAGTGTTCCATGCGCAGCACGCCTGTCGCATACTCTGCAACGTGGGCTGCTGCTATCATTTGCTGCGCGAACGCTTCTCCCAGCAGGAGTTCTTTGGCAACAAGGCGCTAATGGGGCAACAAACGGACGACGGCTTCCCGCTGAGTCAGCATCTGCGACAACGCCAGATGCGACTGGGCCGCAATGCGCGCATGCTGGCTGCCCAGTCCATGGAACGTACCATCGCCGCCAAGGAGCTGCCCAACATAACGCTCTTCTACCGAGCACTGCTCGAGGTGCTGGTCTGTCGCCATGCGCCGCAGCTGAAGAACGAACTGCAGGTGGGCAAGGTGCGCAAGTTCGACAGCTTCCCGGAGTATGTGCAGAAGTGTGCACAGAAACTGAACGCAGACTGGCTTGCAGCTGTCGGGGATCAGGAGCTGCACGAACTGCTGCAGCGACACGAGCAGGACAGGCAGTTCCTCGCGCTCTTCTACCTGCTGCGCATGTCCTTTGCGCCGGTGCTGGAGAGTGTAATCCTGCTGGATCGGCTGCTCTATCTGCGGGAACTGGGCTACGAGCAGAGCTACTTGATTGATCTGTTCGATGCAGTTATATCACCACGACACTTTGCTATTGTTGCAATCAAGCCGTCGGTTCAGCTCTAAATTTTGACGTTCGCGATTGATCTGAAGTAAATACGAAATTCATTCGTAAACAAGATTAGCGCAATTAAAAAATAATAAAAACTGCAGCAAGTTTGCGTAAACATGCCGCAGCTACGACTAGAAAATACCCTGTAATACTAAGAACTTTAAAAAAATATATTTTGTATATTAAAAACGTTGTCTATTTGTTTTTGCAAATATATACAAATCGTGGAGATAATCCACATTTCGTTACACTTACTTGCACAGCTTAATTATACCTGTACCGAATATGGGGCCTAATTATTCCAATTATACTCGATATTGCAAGCCTCAATTTGCAGCTTTAAGTATATACTTGAAGTTACAAGTCTGGCAGAATCGCACTTATCGTTGTTTATTGCTAAGTATGTCCGAGTTTATCAGCATTTGCTCTTAGTACTCTGCCAGTAATCTTGTTTTTGCTTTGCTCCCGATTGGCAGTATATCGCCGCGATTCTGTCTATAAAAGCCGACGTATAATTTCCAGCCGCTCGAGTGTAATCCGAGTAGCGCTAATTGTCGGGTCAGACGCGAAGTTGGTTATTCGATTAAGTTTATAGTAGGTCAGTTATGTGTATTAAAGTTGAATACAGTCCTGGTGATTTGTTTATTAAATAATTTCGGAAATTATTTTAAAAATAACTTGAGCTGGTTGACCTACAATCTATCTAACAATGTTGCGATTAGCTCATCAAATTAATAGTTAATAGCTGTAGCTAATTTCCAGATGCTGTTGACATTGGCTACACGCATTCGGTATATACTATAACAATATTCGCAATTTGCGATAAGGTTAACCAAGCGGAGCTTATCTGGCAATGAGATTGAGAAAGCGTCGATTCATCATGATACCGAATACTTAACATCAAAATTAACTTAGCTAAAAAAAAACAAAACAAAGAAAAGCTTTAAAAAATTGCTGATATTTTTTTCATTAAACAAAACTAAAGAAATTTTTAAAAAAATCGTTTTTTCAGTTTTATAAATGTTCTTAACGGTGACGCTCTTGCTCATTGCCGGCGCCTTGAGCGCCATATATCTTTGGTTCCAACGGAATCACAGTTATTGGAAGCGCAAGGGATTGCCCTATGTGGAGCCCACACCTATCTTGGGCAACACCTTGGCCATGTTCAAGCAGCAGAGCTCCTTCGGCATGCACATAAATGAGATCTACAGCGATCCGCACTTGAAGAACGAGGCTGTTGTGGGCATCTACTTGATCAATCAGCCGGCGCTGATCATTCGCGAGCCGGAACTGATCAAATCGGTGCTGATCAAGGACTTTAATCGATTCTACAATCGCTATGGACGTTGCGATCCCCACGGCGACGCGTTGGGATCCAACAATCTCTTCTTTGTGCGAAATCCGCAGTGGAAGGAGATTCGCACCAAGCTGACGCCAGTCTTCACCAGCGGCAAAGTCAAGCAAATGTATCCCTTGATGCAGGAGGTGAGTGAACGCGTAATTCCCATGAACCGCCCGTTTTTTAAGCTTTTTTGCGATTATTTCTATTTCTATTATTTTATTGATTCCTTAAATATATTCAAGAAATGTTTTAAAAAATTGTATATTTTTTGTTCCAACACAAAAAATAATTTTATTTAGTAAAAATTTTAATCTATAAGATCTATACAGTTGATTCGGGATAGTCATAATAAATTTATTAATACTTTATAATATTAATTATCATCGTAGAACGTAGATTTTTGCTATAAATAGCAAATATTCAAAACTGCAATACTTACGAAAAAAGTGACAGTTTTCGTAATTAATTTTTTTTATGGAAAAGTTCTACAAAAATGTATTTACAAACAGAGGAAGAAAAAGTTATCTTGCGAAAAGCTGCACGAAACATGTCTAAGCATAGACCTTTTAATGTTTATACTATGTTTATGTTTCAATATCAGCGAGATATGTTTTTGGATATCTAAGCTTGGTCGATATCTTTAAATTTAATATATATAGAGAAAAACCTCCGTCAAGTCAAGTTGAAACATCTTTTTCCCTCAATTACAGGTTGCTGCCAATCTGGAGTCGCATTTGGCCAGGCATAATCCTGGCGAGGGTCAAGAGTTCATTGCGGACGTAAAGAATATCTGCTCCCGCTTCACCACGGATTCGATTGCGACAATTGCATTTGGAGTGCATGCGGACAGTTTGCAGAACCCCAAGGCGGAGTTTCTCATGCAGGGCCTAAAGGTGTTCGAGGCGACGCTGCTGCGCAGCAGAGACTTCTTCGTGTCTTTCTTTCTGCCCAAAATGGTTTCTCTGTTACGCATTAAGTTTTTCCCCAAGGAGTATTCGCGGTTCATACGCAATACCATTGGCCACGTGATGGCGGAAAGGGTGCGCACAGGTACTACGCGCAACGACCTCATCGACATACTGGTCGGTCTGGAAAAGGAAGCCGCTCTGGAACCGAGCAAGCCGCACTTGGCCCATAACAAGGACTTCCTCGTCGCACAGGCTGGTGTTTTCTTCACCGCTGGTTTCGAGACCTCCTCGTCAACCATGTCATTTGGCTTGCTTGAGTTGGCCCGCCAGCCGGCACTGCAGGATCGTCTGCGCCAGGAGATTAACGAGGCATTGCTGGAGGATGGCGGCAAGCTGAGCTACGAGAAAATCAACTCGCTGGAATACCTTGACATGGTTGTGGATGAGGTACTACGTATGTATCCGGTGCTGCCCTTCCTTGATCGCGAGTACCAAGGCATCAAGGACCAGCCAGACCTGTCGCTGGAACCCTACTACAACTACAGATTGGAGACCGGCATACCTGTATTCATACCTGTCTACGGACTGCAGCGTGACCCCAAGGTAGGTAGTACTTTTCATTAGGCTCTCACGCCATTACACACACATCGTTTCTTTCCCAGTACTGGCCGAACCCGAATCTATTCGACCCTGAGCGCTTTTCGCCCGAGAATCGCAAGTCGATTGAACCGATGGCCTATCAGCCTTTTGGTCTGGGACCGCATAACTGCATTGGTAGCAGGATTGGCCTGCTCCAGGCAAAGCTAGGCCTGGTACACATCTTCAAGAATCACTACGTGCGACAATGCACGCAGACACCTAAAGATACTGAGTTCGATCCCAAGACCTTCGTACTGCAACTGAAGACTGGAATGTATCTCGAGATCGTCAGAGACAACCTTTACGAAGACAGAGCTGAGGCTCTATAAAGTGCGTGATATCTGTTAGCCCCAACTATATAACATATTTAATGAAGAAATATATTCCAATGAATCAAACTTCATATACAATATCTGCCTGAGATTTTAATTGTACGTTTGGCCTTGGTATTTCGAGTAGCTTATCGTTACACCCGAATTATCTATAAGAAAAATAACCTGATAAGCCAGTTTTGATTATACTCAATAGTACTGGACCAATACCATAGATGCAAGGGTATTTAGGGCTTACATAAGAGAAAAATAAAGAATTGTATTGGAGTATATAGCATCCTTAAATCCTATGCTTATTGTTAGAACGTTTTTATACCATTTACCCATTGAAAATGGGTAAAAAACTTTGTGAAAATGTATGTATATATATCCTTGATCAGCATCAATAGCTGAGTCGGTTTGGTCATGTCCGTCGGTCCGTCAGTATGAACGCACAGATCTCAGCTGTTAAAAGAGATAGAGGCACCAGACTTGGCAGGAGTGTGCGTGTATTGAATACACAGATCGAGTTTATTTCAAACTTGATGTGCCATGCCCACCGCCTCCACTAATCGATAAATGCGTTTTTAGATTTTTTGCAAATAATTAAATAACGAAAAGAAGTAAACGCATCAAACTTGGTAAGAGGGTGCCTTCCAATATTATGCAGAAGTTGGATTTTAGACTTTTGGGTGCCACGCCCAACGCCTCTATAAAACGAATCTTTTGAATTATAAGGACACTAGAAAAGCTAGAAGCACCGAATTCGGAAGTAAGTTCCCTGGTAGCATTACGCAAAATGCGGATTTTCAAATTTTGGATGCCACGCCTACCGCCCCAAAAATTGATTTTGTAAATCGGTAAATCAAATTATAAGAAAAGTAGAAAAGTTTCGGAATTTTTTTTAGGTATTATTGTAGATAATAATAATATCGACCAAATAGTTTGAAATAGCTTAAATCTATCTTTTCAGACGGACAGACAGACGGTCATGACGAAATCGATTCGGTTATTGAAGCTGATTAAGAATATATTAACTTGGTATGTTCTGCCACGCATCTTTCTGCCTGTTACATACATTTTCACAAAGTAAGTATACCATTTTTTACCTTAATGGGTAAATTGTATAAATATAAACCATAATGGGAATATATATTCAGATAAATCGGTTTGTCTGTACGTCTGTATATCAGTCATCAATATAACTTTCCGTAATTCAGACCGTCAATCTGTCAGACGGTACGTCAGTAAGCCTCTTTGTAAATCAGATTGTCCGTCAGTGAGATTATTATCAGTTAGTGTTTGATTATCAGTCAATTGGCGTGTCTGTATATTTTCAATATTTTTTTGATTTTAAAATTGTAAATATTTGTATAGTAAGCATTACAGAGCATTTTGGTGCTGGCAAAACACAGTCGAATTCTGGATTGAATCAAAAGAATTACCGGTTGAAACGCTTTCAGTTCGAATGTGCTGAAGAAGAGAAGTGACGGCTGCGAAGACAGAGCTGTTTACTGGTATGATGTAGTGCTGTAATGTGACCGTACTGTAGATTTTATTGAAATATTCTATTGGAATTAATTTTTGTGTTATCGCCTCGCTGCTTAACACTAATTTCTATTCCAATCAGCACACATTGAACGGAGCGCGCCGAGCTGCAAAGCCATGCCATATCCACGATATGTTTGCGTAAACACGGCGAAGACTCGCTAGAAAATACCCTGTAATACTAAATGTTACAACATACTTACGGTGAATAAGTTTTATCGTAAACTCAAGTCTTCAGTGAAGGACGAGAAGTCGTGGACGACTTGCCTGTGAGTGCTCGAAAGATAGCACAACACCTGAATATTCCCGCGAATCCGTTCGTTTTATGATTTTAGTGGAAAATTGGGAATGAAATGCGTCATTACTTGACTATAATTACCGTTACGTAAAACCGGTTTCCTTCCGTTTAAAAAAACTCATGAAGAGAGTTGGAGGCTATATAGAAAAGATGATTTGACTGCTGAAAAATCCAATGGTAGATATTATGCACCACAGAGAGATAACTTTTAAGGCAATAACATAAATATTAATTATTAATTAACTATTTTTTGTATAATTAATATTAATAATAATAATAAAGTGAAATTATTAAACAGATACTTTTATGCCATAATGTATGTAGTTCTAAGTACATATGTTCGCGTTTATCAGCATTTGCTCTAAGTACTGCCAGTAATCTTGTTTTTGTGTTGTTTCTGGTAGACAGTCTATCGTTGCGATTCTGTCTATAAAAGCGGCCGTTTAATTTCTAGATGCTCGAGTGTACTGTGAGTAGCGCCAATTGTCGGGTGAGACGCGGAGTTAGTTGTTCGATTTATATCATATAATTAATTATAATACAATTAGGTCAGTTATGCGTAGTTTTTGTGTACGATTTGTTAATTTCGAGATTTTGAAGATCCGTATAATATTAATTAAAAAAACCTAAAATCTGGAATACTTAAAAAATTGTGCTTTTGAGCTATTTTTCATAAAAAAATTAAAGAAATATACAAAATTGTTTTGCAGTTTTAAAAATGTTGTTAACGGTGACGCTATTGCTCATTATCGGCGCCTTGAGCGCTATATACATTTGGTTCCAACGGAATCACAGTTATTGGAAGCGCAAGGGATTGTCCTATGTGGAGCCCACGCCCATCTTGGGCAACACCTCGGCTGTGTTCAAGCAGCAGAGCTCTTTCGGCATGCACATAAATGAGATCTACAGCGATCCGCGCTTTAAGGACGAGGCTGTTGTGGGCATCTACGTGATCAATCAACCGGCGCTGATCATTCGCGAGCCGGAACTGATCAAATCGGTTATGATCAAAGACTTTAATAGATTCTTCAATCGCTATGGACGCTGCGATCCCCACGGCGACGCGTTGGGATCCAACAATCTCTTCTTTGTGCGAAATCCGCAGTGGAAGGAGATTCGCACCAAGCTGACGCCAGTCTTCACCAGCGGCAAAGTCAAGCAAATGTATCCCTTGATGCAGGAGGTGAGTGAACGTGTAATTCACATATAACGCCCATTTTTGAAGGTTTTTTGGTATTAATAAATTAATATCATTTTTATTGTTTCTTTAAATACACTTAAGTAATTTTAATCAAGCTTTTCTTTTGAAAAATGTCAAAGAGAAGGCATAATTTTATTTGTGCGTTGATCTATAGGATTCTGTAAATATAGTTGATTCGGTATAGTCATAATAAATTTGGTATTATTTAATATTGTTGTAATTATCATATAATTATATATCATATCACTTAACTTACAATAAATATGTATTGACACTTTGGACAAGAAAAATTCACTTAAAGCCACTTTTAAAGTTTTATAAATATAATAACACCACGCCCTCCACATGCGCTTTAATTAAATAAAATTTATTTTATCAATTACAGATTGCTGCCAATCTGGAATCGCATTTGGTCAGGCATAATCCTGGCGAGGGTCAAGAGTTCATTGCGGACGTAAAGAATATCTGCTCCCGCTTTACTACGGATTCGATTGCGACAATTGCGTTTGGGGTGCACGCGGACAGTTTGCAGAACCCCAAGGCGGAGTTTCTCATGCAGGGCCTAAAGGTGTTCGAGGCGACGCTGCTGCGCAGCAAAGACTTCTTCGTGTCTTTCTTTCTGCCCAAGCTGGTCTCTCTGTTGCGCATTAAGCTTTTTACCGAGGAGTATTCGCGGTTTATACGCAGTACCATTGGCCACGTGATGGCGGAAAGGGTGCGCACAGGTACTACGCGCAACGACCTCATCGACATACTGGTCGGTCTGGAAAAGGAAGCCTCTCTGGAACCGAGCAAGCCCCACTTAGCCCACAACAAGGACTTCCTTGTCGCACAGGCCAGCGTCTTTTTCACCGCCGGCTTCGAGACCTCCTCGTCAACCATGTCTTTTGGCCTGCTTGAGTTGGCCCGCCAGCCGGCACTGCAGGATCGTCTGCGCCAGGAGATTAACGAGGCATTGCTGGAGGATGGCGGCAAACTGAGCTACGAGAAAATCAACTCGCTGGAGTACCTTGGCATGGTTGTGGATGAGGTACTACGTATGTATCCGGTGCTGCCCTTCCTTGATCGCGAGTACCAAGGCATCAAGGACCAGCCAGACCTGTCGCTGGAACCGTACTACAACTACAGACTGGAGACCGGCATACCTGTATTCATACCTGTCTACGGACTACAGCGTGACCCCAAGGTAGGTAGTACTTTTCATTAGGCTCTCACGCCATTTCACACACTTCGTTTTTTCTCCAGTACTGGCCGAACCCGAATCTATTCGATCCTGAGCGCTTTTCGCCCGAGAATCGCAAGTCGATTGAGCCGATGGCCTACCAGCCTTTTGGTCTGGGACCGCACAACTGCATTGGTAGCAGGATTGGCCTGCTCCAGGCAAAGCTAGGCCTGGTACACATCTTCAAGAATCACTACGTGCGACAATGCAGCCAGACTCCTAAAGATATTGAGTTCGATCCCAAAGCCTTTGTGCTGCAATTAAAGACTGGAATGTTCCTGGAGATCGTCAAAGACAATCTTTACGAAGACAGAGCTGAGACTCTATAAACTGTATGATGTCTATTATATATTATATGACATAATTGAAATATTACCAGTAATCTATTTTGCTTCTGAAATAGATTACAACAAATTATACTTCATATACAACATTATCAATAATTAAACGTTTGACCTTAGCATTTCGAGCGGCTTATCGTAACACCCGACCTACCTATAAGAAAAATAGCCTGATAAGGAACCAGCAGGTGTATGGCATTTGTTTTGATTATACCTAGTAGTACTAGACCAATTCCAAATATGTTACGGTCCAAAAAAATATTAAGAATATATATTCGGATAAAAAGACTTAGTCATTGTGATTTGAACGTCTGTTTTTGTGTTCGATAGTCAGAATGTCCGACATTTTGACTGTTCGTTAATACAACAAACCTTCATTCAGACCATCCTTCAGCTTAACTGCCCGTGAGTTTGACTATCAGTGACTCTCTGTGTCTGTCAAGATTAAGTATTTTTAGAGCCCATCGAAACCCCTTAGAGTTCATCGAAAGTGTATTGATATCACACCCCCTTCAGCTTTATTAATTTGTTTTTGTGTAGTAAGCATTAAAGAGCACTTCGACTATTATCAACTCGCTCTCTGTGAGAAACAGATTTGAAAAGATAAGGGAGAAGCGTGCGCTAAATCATCTAGAAATTGCGCAATATTCGCAAAATATTATTGGATGCTATAAGAAAATCGATTGAGTTCACGATAATGTACAATTTAACGGCAAACAATAATCAGTCAAGCGGAAAATATTCGTTTACCCACAAAATGGGGTCAGGATTATGATATTTTTTATATCTAAACCAGCAGTGGAGTATATTTGGTCTTATCTATCAACATATCTGTCTGTCAACATGTTTCTATATATAACCATGTCTAGATATTGCAGTAGTTAAAGCTTTCTATTTACACTACACTTATGAAATATGATATTACTACGCTTTTTTATAGGCCCAACTCATGTCGAGTTTATTTCTGTGACGCTTCCTAACAGCATCACAATGATTAAAGCGAATTTGAAAGGTGTCTTATTCTGTTCCTAACTAGGCTAGGTGTTCACATTTCGCATTACGCTTTCGCCATAGACTTCAAAAGTTTCGCACGAGCCCTGCGTTTCTAATTAAGCTAGAGGGTTGAAATTTGTATGCGATTAGAAACTTGAAATGTCTGTCGATCATCTAGCGCTGCTAGGAATAATCTTTGGAATTTTAATATGGATATACATATATGGTATATATGCAACTTGAATATGCTATAGAGATACATAGTTATCTGGAACTACGATAAGTACTGGATATGTGCCAGTCGAGTGCGCTGGAGTTGAATTCATAGAATAAGACTTTGATCAGACTGGGCACTATCGGGGTAGATAACATCGTTAGTTCGCAAGATATTGATATGCATTTTTAAATAACTCATTATTTTGAAAGTACATATATTACATCTATATGTATAATGTGCATGCTTAAGCTACTTTTTATGTTAATGCTAATGGACCTCTTGAAACACCACTAAGGGAAATGGAACTGGACCTTTAGTTATAGTTCGATTCGCGTATAGAAATATATATATGTATGTATTCAGCTGGTTCGTGCGGGGAAAGCGTTTCTCTCCGATTTGGGAACTACTTCTTCCACCTTCGTCCACTCCAGCTGCCGCCTCGTCACGCAACTCGTCAATCAAAATCCATTTGGGAAGATGCCAGGGCAACAATTTAAAATGACAGCACACGCGAGACCTGAACTTAGTTCCAAGTGAGTCGCTGACAGTTCGTTATCTCGCTCAACTCCAAACTTTGACTCCAAGTTCTACTGCTGCGCCAAGTGCACCAGGTAAGTGCAGTTCGGGCTCATTAGACGCCCAGGGGATCGCGCACGAGCCGCAGATGAATGCCGCCCTCGGCTTGCAGTATGATGGCCTTGGGATCGAGCTTCATGCGCTGCTGTGTGCGCTCCGACGTGGTGACCAGGTGATTGCGCAGCACGTAGACCAGGCCCACCTTGGCCTGCAGCAGGCCGTAGCGCTCGCCGATGCAGCCATGTGGCCCAAGGCCGAAGGGCATGTAGGTGTACGGCGTGAGTAGCTTCCGATTGCTGGGTGAAAAGCGTTCCGGCTGGAACTGCCGCGGCTGAGGGTAGTACTACGGGTGGAGTTTGAAGTGGAGTAGAGAGTGACAGGTTTAATTATCGTATAGATTGAGAACAGTTAGCTTCTCGCTCACCTGCGGATCCATGTGCAGGCCATAGGCTGGTATATAAATGGGCATGCCTTGGGGCACTCGAAACTTGTGGAAGGGTTCCAGGGAGTAACCCTCTGGTTCGGTGCACTCCCTGTCCAGGAAGGGCAATGGAGGATACATACGCAGCACCTCGTGCAGTATCATCTGCAGGTATTCCAAGGACTCGATCATCGGCTGCGTCACCTGGCCGCCACTGGCTATCAGTGCGTCCTTAATCTCCTGGCGCAGACGTTGCTGCACCTCCGGATGCCTGGCCAGCTCGTACAGCGCGAAGGACATGCTGGAGGAGGAGGACTCAAAGCCGGCGGTGAAGAAGAGCACGGCCTGCGCCACAAGTATGTCGCCCTCGAAGACGAACTGCTGCGAGTTGCCCTCGGCCTTGGCCTTTTGCGTGCTGCGCTTGAAGTCGATCAGTAGATCGATGAGATCGTTGCGCACCTGCTGCGATCTCTCGCGCTCGGCGATCACATAGTTGATGGTATTGCGAAGGAACTTGGTCGCCTCGGCGGGCACTACCTTGAAGCCCAGATGCGGCACCAGTTGCGGCATGAAGAAGACCAGCGTGAACTCTGCGGCGCGCATCAGGCTGAAGCTGAAGACGGAGCGTCCATGGCGCCGGAACTCGCTGTTGTACTGCGTGAAGCTGTTCGCCTGCACGCCATACGCCACGGTGGCAATCACATCCGTGGTGAACAGAGCGCACAGCTCCTTGGCCTCCACGTCGAAGCAGCGAATGCGCTCGTTCTCCAGCGGCTGTTCTCGCAGATACGCGTCCAGGTTGCAGCCGACCTCGTCGATCAGCGAGAACATGTGCTTCAGCCGGTTGCTGGTGAAGAACGGCGAGAGCTTCAGTCGCACCTCCTTCCAGGCCGGGTTCTTCAGAAAGAATATGTTCTGCGAGCCCAGCGGATCGCCCTTGTAGTCGGAGTTCGAGTAGCGATTCGAGAACTTGCCGAAGTCCTTTACCATTATGCGCTTGATCAGCTCGGGATCGCGCAGCAGCAGCGCGGGCTTGTGGAACACGTGTATGCCCACGAAGGGTTGATCCTGTGCGCTCGGATGATTGTACAGCTGTGCAATGAAGTCCGCCGGACTGCTGCGCATACTGAGCATGCCGCCCAAGTTTCCCAGCAGCAGGCGAGGACGAAGTTCTGGCACACCGCGACGTGGCCAGTAGGCGTAGTGTCGGCGCAGCAACAGGTAGACAGCGCCCAGCAGGACGAGTGTCAGCAGTAGCAGCAGCAGTGGCATTCCTGGTGTGATCTTCGTAGTTCCGACTCAGTCGACCGACTGCCACGTGGGAAGTGGACGC
This sequence comes from Zaprionus bogoriensis, assembly GCA_035046045.1. NCBI lineage: Eukaryota > Metazoa > Arthropoda > Insecta > Diptera > Drosophilidae > Zaprionus > Zaprionus bogoriensis. The sequence goes on along the minus strand of JAWNOI010000098.1, from coordinate 549,373 downwards.
ACGGCGGGTTTAAACCCTTCCCCACGCGGCAGATAGAGATCTGAGAGTTCAGCGAGTGTCACTTGCTTTTCTCAATGAATTTCGGATGCTTTGTTGGGCGGCAATAATTTATGGAAAACAGTTGGTATTTTCTTTTTTGTATATGCATAGAACATTTGTGAGCTATTCATAGCTGAAAGCTTTTAAGTCGGCCTTTTCGAGGTTATTTCCCAGGGGTACATGTAGATATACAGTGTCTCCCAGCTAATTTCGTGCACATTTAAACTTTACAAAAAATTAAAGGCTGCATAAAACAGCGTGGAAAATTTCGATATAAAGAGATATATATATATATATAGCAGTTTTCGTGGAGGGGGAGGTTCTCCTGAACTCGGCCGAGAAGCAAGCAAAATTTGCAATTTTAAGAAAACATACAAATTTCTAGTTTTGATAAATTATTTATTCACTAACAATTAAAAAATGTTTACATTTTTAAAAAATTCAAAATGGAGGCTCTTCAGTATCGAAAATTTTTCCGAGAAAGAGAATTTCCCACGTTCTTGTAAAAATCGTTAAATTGAAGTATAGTATATGAAGTAAAAAATTAATATTCAAGATATTTCCAAAATAGGTGCCACATAAATGTATGTATGCCTAGTGAAGCTAATGACTCCTTAACATTATCCCGTCTCCTTCTAGCCATGTTATCCTTCGTCTTGCTTCTCCTATCTTTGACGCTGCTCTTGAACTACTTGCGACTGCGGCAAAGCTACGCATACTTCAGGTTTCACAAACTGCCATATTTGCCGGTCTCCAGCTGGACTCCATTGGGTCACCTTAAGCAGCTGCTGCTGCTGCGCATCTCGTTCGGGGATCTCTTCGCGGGCATTTACGCGGATTCACGCATCAGCCAGGAGAAGCTGGCAGGATTCTTTGTGTTCCAGACCCCCGCCCTGATTTTACGCGATCCGGAGATAATACGTCTGGTGCTAGTCAAGCAGTTCAACAGTTTTCTGAATCGCTATGAAGCCGCCGATGCTGCGGGCGATGCAATGGGATCACTGACCCTGCCCCTGGCCAAGTACCATCAGTGGCTGGAGAGTCGACGGTGCATGTCGCAGCTGTTCACCAGCGGTCAGATGAAGCAGCGCATGTACCCATTGCTGCAGCAGGTGCTGCTCGACCTGGAGCTGCATCTGCTGCGCAAAATGTCTGGAGAGGCACAGCGCGTGCTGGCGCTTAGCGAAATGTGCCAGCTCTACACAACAGATGTGACGGGCAGGCTGTTCTACAGCTGGGATGTGGGAGGACTGCGCGGCGGTAAGTCTCCACTGCGTGCGCAGGCAAAGGCGCTCTTTAGGCCCAGCGTGGGAAAGGTGCTGGACTTCATGAGCGTCTTCTTTCTGCCCCAATGGACGGGACTGCTGCGCGCCAAGGTATTTGCTCGGCCCTACGCAGTGTTCATGAGGCAAATGGTGGAGCAACACCCACACGACAAGGAGCACGATCTCATCGACCAGCTGAGGCAACTGCAGAATAGCCGACCTGATGGACACTACGTGCAGCATCCAGACTTCATTGCCTCCCAGGCGGGTATTATATTGCTGGCGGGGTTCGAAACATCATCCGCCCTGCTGGGCTTCACGCTCTACGAGCTGGCCAAGCAGCCGGAACTACAGCAGCGCCTGCGATTAGAGCTCCACACAGCTTTTGAGGGTGACAGCCGACTGCGCTATGAGATGGCAGTCAGCTTGCCGTACCTGAAGATGGTCTGCCTGGAGGCACTGCGTCTCTATCCCGCCGCAGCCTTCATCAATCGCGAGTGCACCTCAAGCTGCAGCCTGCAGCCACATGTGGACTTCGTGATTCCATCCGGCATGCCAGCGTACATTTCTATTCTGGGACTGCACCGCGATGCCAAGGTGAGCTCGTTAGGACTTCCTCTTATCAATCTATCTATCTATACCTGCTGTCTGCTCCGTCTTTAGTACTGGCCTAAGCCACTGCACTTCGACCCCGAGCGCTTTGCGCCGGCGCGACTTGCGAGCATCCATCCGATGACGTATATACCCTTTGGAGCAGGTCCACATGGCTGCATCGGCAGTCGCCTCGGCATGCTGCAGCTCAAGCTGGGCCTGGCACACATCCTGCGCCTGCATCGCGTGGAGGTCTGTGAGCAGACGGTGCCCGAGATACGCTTCAATCCCAAGACATTTATGCTCGAGTCTCTTGACGAGATTTATCTGCGCTTCTACCGGGATCCCTTGTAGAATAGCTGCATTTAGTATATCCTATAGACATAGTAATTACTTAACGGCTGTGATTAATAACTACTGCTAATTATCTGCTAACATGATTCGAAAGTTGACACGCAACATCGATCGAGCCGAACAGAGAAACTCGACAGTACACAGAAAACTTTGGGCTTAGCTCAAAATTTATAAATATTTTTGTTGCTGTTTCCTTTACATAATTAATTGAATTTGATGTTTCTTAAAAGGGTATTCCGTAATGAACGTGATTAGCATGTCTTTCACGCCTCCTCCCGCCTACTTTGTGTTCTCCAGTTTGCCCAGCTTCTCCTCAATGTCTTTGATGCGACAGCGCACTTCTGGCGCGGAGTCGCGCTGGAATTTGACCAGATTCGATTCAAAGTTCTGCTTGAGCAGCGCCAGCGTTGCCTGATCCCGCTCCGGACTGAGGCGTTTGATCAGCATGAGCACAATGTTGAGTGCCTCCTTCTTGAGTCCCGTGTGAGGTACACCCGCTGCGAGGGTCACTGCGGCCAGGACATCGTTGCAGATCTTCTGCACGATGGCCTCGCGTGTCTGCAGCGACGCCGGCGTCTCTGTCTTGGGCTTCTTCTCCAGATTGTCGCGCACCAGCGGCACCTCCGGCAGCTTGGCTGTCTCGTCGAAGATGTACAGTCGCTCGATGTACTTGGTCAGGGCGGCCAAGAGGCTCACTTGAACGGGGCGTGTGCTCTCGCTCAAAATGCTGGTGCAGTTCTCGGCGAAGAAGAGCTGATACCTGTGCTGGGTGTTGATAGCATGCTTGGGCCACGACTTGCCCAGTGTCTCCCAGACGATCTCCTTCAGTTTATTGAGGGTCTGTGCACGCTTGTTGCGCTCGTCCGCCGACAAGTCCTTCTTGGCAGAGCTGCAGCTGGGCTCGTCGTCGTCGTCGGAGTCGGCAGCGCGCAGCTCCTTCTTCTCGAGCAGATACCAGATCATGTTGTAAACCTCCTCAAAGCGATCTGCCTCCAGCAGGTCGAGTATCTCGCCCAGTGCAGCTAGCGCCTTTGTGCGGTAAACCGGCTCCTGCTTGCGTGCCTCCCGCATTGCCGCCTCGATGATGCTGCCACAGATCTCGTGCTGACGATCGAGATTCTTGCAGAGTGCGGCCAGCGCTTGCAGCAGTCGTTCCTTGCCCTCGAAGGTGCGCCCCTGCAGGCCACTGAGCAGCAGCTTTATGAGACGCACTCGATCCGCTTCCTCTAACGAGGTGCTCAGTCGCGTGGCGATGTTCTGGATGACGTTGGCCGCTTGAGCCTTGCGGGACCAGCTCGCGTCGGTGAGCGATGACTCCAGCTTGGGTATGATCACATGTAGGTTGAGACGAATGCCAGCGTCGCCGGGACTAATGTCATTCCACAGATCCTTCCACAGCTCAATGTTCGGCTTGTTCTCCTCGTTCTGCTCCTCGTGCATGGCAAAGAAAATCAGCGGCAGCATGCAGTCCATGTAGTCCTTGAGCAGCTCGTGGTGACGTTTGTTGATCGCCTGAATGGTCTGCGCGATGGAACGATTGTGCGGCTGATCCATATACAGTTCATCCAGCTTGGCGAACAGGTTCTTTATGGATTGCTCCTGTGTGCAGAACAAGAGAGGAACGTGAGCCTATCCACGGATTTAGAATTGTAGCTTACCTTGGCTAGACCCATGAGGTGGCCAATGGCGCTGGCATTGTACTTGCGCACAGTCACATTGCGGTCCTTGATGCCGCCAAAGCAGGCGCCGAGATATTTGCTCACCAAGGGAGTCATCTCCTTGCCCAGCCGTATGCTGACCTGCAGGAAATGAAGAGCGTCGGATTAACGAACTGCCATAAAGTTATACAAAGGGAAAATGCATCCTCACCAGACACACGAAATGTGCACATCCGATTTTGGTGCCCAAGTTGACGCTGGTCTTCATCAGTTCCAGCAGCTCGGGCGTCATGCGCTCCAGCACCGGGTAATCAATGAAGCGCACACACTTGCCGATCGTCTCCATGGTGTGATGCGATTTGGCCGCCTCGGCGCGCAGATTGTCCACGGCTTCCTGTGCCTCGTTGTCGGCACCCAGACGGGTGGAGACATAGGATAACTTGGTGTTCTCCAGTTCACCAGTGGCGCGCAGCAGGCACGGAATGAGCGTGACCAGATGAGGGGCGATCAGTGCGCCAGAGGAGTCTATCATGTCCGAGATGGTCTTGATGCTGACCTTGCGTATGTCGGCGACCTTGTGACCCACGCCCGTCTCCAGCAGGAAGGGCAGAATGGAGGCAGACACTGCAGTGCCCGACTTGCCGTGCTCCAGCGAGGAAGCCTGCACGCACAGCTTGCCCAGAAACGCGGCCGTGCCGTGGGCGGTTATGCGCGTGCCCTCGTGTATGTCGTCCATGACACGGAACAGTTGGTACCACAATTCGCGTAGCTCCGGCTCGGGCAACTCATCCACATCCATGCCCTCGGGCGTCACGCGGCGTGGACTGGCTGCAGCGCTGCTGGTCGAGGCCAGTGGCAGCTGCTCCTCGGTGCGCAGGCGCAGGCCATTGGGCCGCTTGAGCAGATCGCGCACAGCCAGGCAGCAGGCGATACGCACACGCCACTCCGTGCAGGTGAGATTGTCCAGCAGCTCGCGTAGGATTTCCCAATAGTACTGCTCGGTTATCTCCTTGGAGTCGCTGACAATAGTGTCCCAAATGGATATCATGGAGTTCTGTATCTTGGGAGTGGGATCGTATTTGTAGCGATACAGGCGCGGAATGATCTTGCCCAGATACGGCTGCATCTTCTGTCGCGACTCCGCCGAGAGCGTCTTCAGGCCGAAAGCAGCACCCAGCTTGCTGGTCCAGGCGGCATTATGGTTCGCCAGCTGCATGAACTGATAGATCATGTCCGGCTGGTTGAGATCCGAGGCGAGCGAGCAGAGTTCCTTGTATGTGGTTATATTGCCACCCGTCGGCGTCTTGCCCAGCATGCCCTCGGCGAAGAGCTCGGTGTCTCCAGAGACCTGATTAACCTGCCGCTTGCCGCCAATGAGCTGATCCAGCAGCGAATTGGCCAGATCAGTTTGGCTCTGTCCGTCGGAGAGCGAGTAGACGAGGCCCAGGCCGCGCGAGGCAACATCCTGCACGAATTCTGAAAGGGATTAGCAAGGGGTTAGAAGGCTTCAGTAGTTGTCAACTCTTTGCTGCCACCTACCACTATCATCGGAGAGCAACTCGGTGAAGGCAAACTGCAGCAACTGCTTCTTTTTGAGCACCGCAGGGCGATTGTTGCAGTGCTTCACCACCGCTAGCAGCCACACCGAGATGGCTTGACGGGACTGCGGATTGGGCTCGGTGACCAGATGTATTAGTGCATTTAGGAAGTGCTCGAAGTCTGCATCGGAGCAATGTGTGTTCTGGAAATCCTCGCTAGGCGGGCCCTTGTTGACGTCGTAGCCACAGAGAGTGTTCACAATGGCCTCCGAAATGGCTATGTTGAGTGCCGCATCCTTCTGCACCTTGGCTAGGGTGAGGAACTTCTCCAGGTTATTTTTAGTGAAGTGAGCGCCGTCTCCAATGGCCAAATAGCCTAAGCACTTGGCTGCCTCCTCACGGATCTTCTGGCGAGCTGAAGTGCAGCGCATCAGCTGGAAGACCACGCCGAAGATGACCACCTTGGTGGGGGCCTCGATGCTCTTGAGTTCTCCTAGTTCCTCTTCGTCGTAGTTGTCGTTGTTGCCGCTGGCAATCTGGATTTCCACCTGCACGTTGGGTATCTCCACCGTCTTGCCAATCATCGAGGTGCACTTGACGGCCGCCGAGACGAGCAGCCACTGCGTCTCGAACAGCATTTTGGCTAAAAGGATGTTCCTCGTTGAGAATAATCTTATACAAGATTCCACTTTCACTCACCAATAATCTTGATGGCGTCTACGAACTGCGTCCATTTGCCATAGTCCTTTTCCGCTTTCTGTTGCTTCAACTGTTCGATCTTGCGGTTGAAGCTGTGTCCGAGCACCAGCAGCCAGCCGTGCTTGTGCTCCAGCGTGCGCTGTGTGAGATTGTTCAGGCAGTCGGAGATCTCCTGGTCGAATTTATCATCGCTTAGGCCATAGGCCCAGAGTATGCCGTAGACCTGGGCGACATTGATGCGCATCACCTCCGAGACATCCTTGAGAGAGTTGCCCAACGGCTCGAGCAGATGCAGCTGCTTGGCAGCAAACAGCTCCGGGGCAGCGTTCAGCAGATCATACAGGCAGAGCAGACTGGACTCAGCTGGAGAAGCATATCAGAGCTGCATGAAGAGGAACATCAACAATTTCAAGAGCACTCACTGCGCTTGGCCTCGACGCCGCGCTGCACAAACTGCAGATACTGATGGATGGCATTGGACTCCGCCTCGTCGTAGTTGATGGTTATGTATTTGCGTAGGTCCTGGGTGTGCTTCTCGTCGCCAGGTGCGGCTACAACGCCCGCCGAGTACCACAGACAGAGACGCAAATAGTCGAGCATCTCCTCGTATACCTCCAGGCTGTAGGGCAGCTTGGTGCGTCCGACGACGACGCAGGCGTTGCTCTTCTTCAGCCGCTTGTTGGACATGTCGTGCACGTGCGCCATCATCACGTGGAAGCTGGGCAGCACGACGCGGCGCTGCTCCAGCGACAGATGGTTAAAGTCGCTGATGGATTCGCTCATATGCTTGCCAGCCTGATCGATCGACGAGAGCATGTTGTAGTTGACGTGATCCTTCTTCGAGGTGCCATACAGATAGGTGGTCACGTTCTCCCTCAGCGAGTTGCTGCCAGAAACAGTTCGATTAGTTGCAGTCGGATTGGACATCAGATATCAAGAGATTCCACTCACCGTTCACCGGCGATGAGCAGCAGCAGATAGCGAGCTGGCGCATAGAACTCCGGGTAGCAGCTGGTGAGGAAGACGCTCGTCACATTCTGCACGATCTGTATCTTGGACTCGGCATTATCCAGCAGCATGGCCAGCAGCAAATGCTGCTGGCCATCTAGCTTCACGTCGGATGGATCTCCGCCGTTGTCCACGTCCATGGCATCGGACTTGGACTTGGTTTGCCAGGAGAAGGCCGGCGCCATGGAGACCAATGCCTCCCGTATGGAACTATGCAAATCTGGCGAGCAGGTGGCCAGGTTGTTGAAGTATCCCAGCACCAGCTTCAGATCCTGGCTGACATCCTGCGGGAAGCTGCGTGCGTGCTGGGCTAATGCCGAGTAGGCTGCATTCTGCACATCGTTTGGTTCCACAGAGTCGCGTCCGATCACCTTCGTGATGCCCGTGAGCACTACCTTGGATACCTTGGAAACCACTTCCCGTGGACCGCTAAAGCAGAATGAAATTAGAAACTGTGAATCGTAGTAGCGCCAACTGTACGTACTCCTTCAGCATCAGCTCCACGAATTGAAGTGCCAGAACCTTGCACTTGTGACTTGTATTGGTGCCGAAGAGTCCATCGAAGATCACCTGGAGACCCTTGCCCACATTGATGCCCTTGCCGCGACATCTGATCAGATACTGCAGCAGCTTCTGGCGGACGCGGGCGCAGCAGGGGCGTGTCTGTCGTTCTGCCAGCTGGCTCTGGTTGCCGATGAAGAGTGTGTAGAGCGGTGCGGTCACAGCCGGAGTGCTGAAGTCCAGCATGGTGCACAGTTTGCTCAGCTCGGCAATGGCCGGAGTCGCGACACTGAAGCGTGTGTCCGCCGATGCCACCACGAGCAGAACGAAAATCTCATTGTCGCTGAAGACGCTGGCGCAGAGGAAGCGCACTATGCCCTTCTTGATCTTCTCCAGCTCCTCAGCGCGCCAGTTGTTGGCAATGACACGCTTAAAGCTGTACGGGCTGAGGCCAGGCGGCACATCTTGCTCCTGTGTGATGCCGTACGGCAGCAGCAGCACATCCTGCAGCAGGGACAGGAAGCTCGCGCTGATCGCCGGTTTATCCTTCAGCTGGAGCAGCTCGGCACGTTGGGCCGGATCGTCGGGTATCTTCATTTCACTCAAGATGGGCAGCAGCAGTGTGAAGAGCTTGTCCTGGTAGTTCTCCAGCTTGCTCTCGCAGCCCACCACCTTGGCAGCCAGTGCTGTCTGCTGCTCCAGCGGCAGGCGCGGAAATCCCATGCTGATGAAGATGATGGCGAAGTTCTTGAGGAAGGTGGTGCTGTCGGGCGCGGCGTACTGATCGAGCAGCGCCTCCACCGGTATCTGCACCTGGCCGCGCGATGTTATGCGTCGCTTGATGTGTGTCAGCACCTCCACCACCTGCCAATGGTAATGGTATATTATTAGTGACTCTTTCCCTCTCCACTTTTCTGCAGCGTCATGCAGACCGCGGCGTCTGCCCGGTTTACTTGCCTTGGTGCGCACCACATTGTCGGGCGAATTGATTTTGAGTATGACGGGCGTCAGGAACTTGCCCACAGTTGTCTCCAGCTTCTCATCGCTGTCGGCATTTCCCAGTCGGAGGAGAACGCGCTCGAGGAGCTCTGCCAAAGGGAGGAACAGACGAAATTTGTAGGCAAAAGTTTAGGTTTGATTTTTGTACGCTTTGTAGCCGCGAAACGATTTAACTGCAGTTAGTGGACATGCAGTGATGATTAAACTATACATTTAGCATAGTTCTGCACTTGCAGTCAACTTAATTGTATTTTATTTTTACCAATTTCTACGCCAGTGCCTGTTGTTTCCATTTTGATTTTATTTCTTTTTTGTTTAGGCGTCTGACAGTGTTGCCAGTGCACTACAACAGCTGAGTCATTTGGCGTTGCCAGACTATCGAATAGCAAGTCATTCATTGCGATGCTTATTCGCATTCAAACTTTGGCGCGGTTTGATCCGCAATGGCAAAACACAATATAGGCGCAAACCATTAAATTATATTGCGAAAAAATAAAATTCAAGTTTTTTTATGTTTCATATTTTATTTAAAAAAATTCAAAAGCATATCGTTTTAAATTCAAAGAATATTCAGGCCAATGACATCGACTTTCTGCAATAGAGAAATAAACATGGGTTAATAGGGAATAATTACTTTATGGAAATTGCAAGCTTCTTTTGATAAATTTCAGTATTTTTACATTTAGTAAAAAGAGTCAAGGTTCTTCAGCAATTTGTTTTATGAAGACCGTCATGATTTTATCATCAGAATAGCTAACAAAAATATAATTATTAAATAAAAAGAATACACACCTTGGCTAAAAGGATTTCTACTGCGTGGCTGAAAACGCTGAAAAAAACTTATTGGATATAAAGGACATATGATTAAATTTACATTTTTTTTTGTTTTATTCAAAAAGAATAATGCTACAAATATTGTTTTTCCGCTGTGGTTGTCCTCACTTAAAACTTCTTGAAGCTCTTCTTGGCGCCCTGACCCTTGCTGACTTTCAAAACATTGAAGCGCACGGTCTTTGAGAGGGGACGGCACTCGCCAATGGTGACGATATCGCCGTGCTCAACATCTCTGTAAAATAGGAAAAACATAAAACATTAAACTGTGCAAATTTAATATTTAGCAAATAAAGTGGACATGGAATTGCTTTCAGTATTTTTACGTTTAGTAAAAAGAGTCAAGTTGCTTCAGCAATTTGTTTTATGAAGACCGTCATGATTTTATCATCATATAGTGGAGCGAGCTGAGAGTACACAACGCTGGAGGGGATTAGCAAGACATACCTGAAGGCGGGCGAGCAGTGGACGCTCATGTTGCGATGACGTTTCTCGAAACGACTGTATTTTCGCACGAAGTGCAGGTAATCACGACGGATGACAATGGTACGCTGCATCTTGGTTTTGCGCACAACGCCAGTCAGGATGCGTCCACGGATTCTCACGTCTCCGGTCCATGGGCACTTCTTGTCAATGTAGGTGCCATCGATGGCCTGCCAGAGGGGGGAAGAGACACAGGATTAGCGAATGCAGCGTAAGTTTGCAAATAGTTAATAAATAGGGGAGTGGTATATACCTCACGGGGGGTCTTGAAACCCAGACCGACATCACGGTAGCGGCGGAGCACCTTCTTCTTGGTGATGCCGGGCTTGACCTTACGGTTTAGGTTAACACCGAACTGCTTTTGGAAGGCGCGCTCGTTCTGGTTAGCCGTGCATTCGACAGGTTACGTTCGAGGGGGCCGGGTAGGTGAACAACGTGCAAGAGGTTGGTTTGTTTGTTGCGGGGGAGATTGGAAGAAAACGAAGGGGGGGAAACGCAAGATTAGTTACATTTGCTCTGGAACTCTTACCTCGGCTGGCGTCTTAAAACCCAGGCCAACTTTGCGAAATAGACGCAATCGCTTTTTGCCATTGACGCTCTTGCGACGAGTCGTCGGCACCGAGCGTTGTTTGCGAAAAGAGCGTTCCGTTTGCTACAATTAACAAATTAAATCGAATGTGTACATCGTGAGACTCCAGCGTACACACAGCATGCGTACAAGTGTGGTTATGTTGAATACGGACTGCCCGAGTGGACGTACATTTCGCTTTACCAGCAATGCAATCCACTGCAAACGGTTTATTCGCACTCACTATGCACTCATTCACACGTTTCACATTGCATTTGTTTTATTGCGGGGCAGTAGATGCAGTATTTTATTTAATTTCGAACACATTTTCGCTGCCTTACCTGATCAGCCATGTTGGAGCAAGAGGAAAGAAAGAGCACGCGTTAAATTAGTGATGGGCGATATACGAAGAACTGCTACCATCACAAGTATTTTACAGTAAACGTTACTATCGCAGTGACTGCGCGATAACAAAACGTTGACAACTGATTGTAATTAAATACAACTTGTTTGCGCATAACAAAAATATAATTTCATTATTTATATTATTAAAAAAATAACTTGATAATTTTCTCTTTATTTGATAGTAATATTTAATTTTTAATAAGCCTGTTTCAACACCTTATTGTTATCGAAATAATAGTGCTTGAGATATGTATAAATATCGACACGTATGATGCGTAACTATATCGATTAGCAAACATAGTTATCGATACCTCTAGAACAAGTCTGTTTTATTCGCGCCATTTTTAAATTTAAAACTATTTTCCTTTTGATGTGCCGACTCAGCTTTTATGCGTTAAATCTATTTCTGAGGGCGCTGCGATATTTGCATAGCTATTGACCTTCTGCTTTGCTGACATTGAGTATGATTTTCGAGCATAGCTAAGATTTTAAACCACAGCCACGCTGCATTCAGCAGCAGCCCTCGAGATCCACTTGAGTGCCTTTCAAAAATGGCTTTTGTGCGTTCGCTTTGCGCTGTTTAAGCAGCTTTTCGCTTTGCGGTCACAGCGTGCCTCAGATAACTCTTGTATTCTTACGGCATTACTTAAAGACAAGTAAAATTAACAGAAATACCTCCACTGTAAATCCTATGCCAGGAATATGTCGGATTGAAATAATGACAACATAAACAACTGCAAGTCGGGCAAGACATGGCATTTACCTTGAACGAAGATGCGCGCGCGCTTCAAGGCGAAAGCTGCAGCTGCTGCTGCTGCTGCAGCACGGGCCTTGCAATAAATCCGTTTACGGCTAAACGTCACGGATGAGAGCCAGGCTGGGGCTGAGGCCCAGGTTCGGGCTTGGTCCGCCTGCCTGCCTGCCTGCCTGTCCGCCTGCATTTCATTGCCATTGTTGGTGCGGATGTCTGCAGCATAAAATAATGGCCGACTGGCTGAGGGGCGGGCTGACCTTAACCCGCAAATCGAGGGACTGGGCCAGCAGGCAGCTCTGGGCGTGGCATGCGTATGCTGTGCGCGGTGCCCTGGCACTGTCAAGGTTTTTCGCCGTCGTCCTTACTCGTCGACAAGGTAAAATTGCTGCGCAGCGGCAATGAAATCCCTTTGCCAGCTGAAGGTTTTCATTTTCCGCATATTTTGCTGCAGGTGAAGGAAACAAAAAAAACAAAAAAAGAAGGAAAAATGAACGGGAAAAAATAAAAATATACTGAGCACACACATCTGGTTAAATTTAGCTCAACTCTATGTTAATAAAATGCGCAAAAGCTTAAAACTTTTTCAGTTTGCAGTTTACAGTTTGCATCCAGTTTTTATGTTTTTATGATAATTGTTTTTGTACAACTTTTGTTGTAAATGAAAAAAGTTTGCTGGGCGCAAGTTTGTTATACCCAGTACCATGGGTACGCTAGTATTATAGGTTTCGTCAACCGGAAAGCGGATGTAACTCACAGAAGGCAGTCGCTCAGGTTTTATTATTATAAGTAAACATATTGACATATGGTACGTATATATATAAATATTATTTGTGTATTAAATGTCGGCTTGGTCATGTTTTTCTGCATAAAGACTACGTTAACTAGACTTTTCAGGTTTTCTCCGCATTTTGAGTTTATTATTAAACTTTTAATATTATTAGAATAATTTAAATTATTACAAATAAATATTTCAATAAATTATGAATGCTAGATTTCTGAGACTTCTTTAAATAGACTGTTCATGTTTTCTACGAACATATTGCTAGATCATTTCGAGAGTATTTTTAAATTTTAAATTTTATTTGTTTTCTAAAAAACATAAGAAAAGTATTCACTTTTTTTTTCAAAAAAATTTTACAATAAATTTTTGCGGCTTAAAGATTACATTAACTAGAGCTTTAATGTTTTTACGAACACATTACTAAAATCTCCGCATTTTGCGTATGAATTTTTTAATTTTTTTGACTCCCTGAAGAAATAGCAAAAATACAAATAACTCAGTAATTTAGAGCTTAGAGCTTAGACCATATTCAAATTATTAGAGTATCCGGATGATGACTTAAACAAGGCAAAAATAAAAAACTTTATACTTTTGGTTTAAAAAATGAGCAATCTGTAATAAATAGATTTTAATAATATTAAATTACATTTGTTGAGTAATGGATTGCTGTCTACAAAATTTAAAAAAAATTATTTTTTTTTTTTTTGGTTTTTTTTCTATTTTTGAACTCAACAATGTGGGAATATGAAAATGTAATATAAAATTTGTAATGTATGGTATGTAGGAATAAAATGAATGTTTACAGCTTAAAGAGCTTTTTTCTTTGCTTTTTATTCTATGATTTTAGGCTAAAATTATAAAATTCTTATACAGCATAAGTGTGAAATGATCCGGATTACAACTAACAACTACTCGGAGGAAGACAGAAGTTAATCATGAAACTGTTTGTTTGCTCGACGTGCTTGATGCGACTGTGTAGGCAGCTTAACATGCTAATAGTGGGTATTTTACAGTCGAGTGCACTCGGGTGTTGCCTCTTCTACGTGTTAAATATGCCGAATGCAAATTGAAGAAAGTGCGCCACGCTTAAATATGCATGATAAACACTTTAAAGTCAGTAACAGTAACAGTGTAGGTGGGGGTGGCTAGGGGCGTTTGACTTGATAATGGCCCAGCTCCATTTCGAGCTCTAGGCTGGCCTTGCCGTACGGGCGTACGGCCCAGGCACACGGGGCACTTCAAAGCAAATTAAGAAAATAATTTCCATGGCGCACGGGCAATGACAAAGATGACGGGCAAAAAAGCGGCAAACAAAAAGCATATAACGGCATTAAGTGTGCAGCTTAACGGTACATTAGGTAAACAGTGTTGTCAACTCGGGTGCAGGGTGTTGGCTCTAACAACAAAAAGTGTGTGTACACATAAAACTTTCAAGTGCTTGTTGCATGGGGGCGGGGGCGCCCTCCCGAGCCATTGACCCTGTCAAGGAGCCGGGTCAAAGGGGTTAGCTGCCCTCCTCCCCCGTCTTGCTTATGTATTTGTCTCTATCTGTCTCAGTGTGTGTGTGTGTGTGTGCTTAAGTGTGCGTGCATTTGAAAAGTGACCGAGATAATTTTTGGCATGCTTTGTTTGGCTTTACTTTTGCTGTGGCAACACCAAAAACCCATCTTGCCGCACCGCAGCACCCGCCTCATCCCCCTACGGCCGTGCCCCGCCCACTGCTAGCCATACAATTTTGATGAGCAGCAGCTGGCTGCGGTTTAGCAGCTAAGGCTTGCCTCCGGATCTGGCTCTGAGGACGGCAGGGCTACTCATCGGGCTGCTTGTTCAACAAATAAATTTATGCGCCGACTGTGGGGCCATTGTGGGACCCATTCTGGGAGTACCTTCATCAGCCTCCCAGCAGCCCAACGGGTCGCTCGACGCCAGAGAACAAACGCTACGAAATTATTATCATGCCAAGTTTCAGTTTGTGGTTGAGTTGGGCCACAGTTTAGTATTTGGGTTCGGGTGCGGGTACGACTACGGGCTAAATTCTGCTACCTTTGCCAACGGGGTTGAATGTTGTAATTATGCTAATTTTTGTATACTCAACATTCGTACACAAGAAATCGGATTTCCATAGTTCATAGGAAAAACACTCAATCCCCATGAATTCCTAGAACCAAATTGCTTACACTTAAAGTCAAATTGTGGAAAGCGAAATCAAATCAAACAAGTAAAGAGCTTTCTTTATCTTTCCTATCCTTTAACCAAGAAGCAAATTCTATATACAGAATACCACTGTGCAATGCGCCCTATAGCTGTCTCGTTCTAACGCATGCAGTCTTGTATGATGCTGGGCCTCTGGCAAAAAACAGCAGCAGTGACGCCGACCTTCTGCTGCATTACGTTATTGCCCGATCGGGCTACAATTTGCAATATTAAATAACAACAACATCAACTATGTAAATTTTATATTTTGTTTAATTTTTAAGTTAAAGTTTGATTTTGAAATAAGCTTCTTCTACGGCTGTAAACAAACCTCTATGCCATAATTGGTGTCTCTAGGTTTTACAATGGCTGAGTTATTTTTGCACACACAGACAACCATACGGACAGACAGACGGACATGATCAAATCGACTTGGCTACTGATGCTGATCAAGAATATATATACTTTGTATGGTCTGCCACGCCTTCTTCTGCCTGTTACATACATTTTTACACAGTTAATATACCATTTTCAATGGCTAATGGTATAAAAAAATAATGTCAGATTTAATTTCCATTGCAGAAAATTATTTTCTTTTAAAATTGTGTTTTTTGTTTTAAAAATTTTAGTATTTTGAGTGATAAATACCAAAAAAAAGCATTGGAAAATAAATTTGTATATTAAAATCATGTAAGAACGGTGTTTTCTTAAGCGAGGATTACCTGTATTTGTAATACTAGTCCAATTTTGAGAAAATGCTAAAAATCAATACAGGTAAAAGTTAAGTGTGTTTTATTTTTAAAATTAATAAAAACCTTTTTGGTTTTATTTTTTCCAGCCGTTTATTTGGACTTATGCACAGTGTGCGGCAGTAAGAAGTATCTCTACCTAAAATAACATTAAAGGATTAGAAATTAAGCCTTATTCACATATCAAACCTCAAGTTTATACATATACATATATCCTGTGCAAGTGTATGGTAAGTTTTGGTATTTAGGTAAGCATTTCAAGTACATACGATATTCATACAGCTGTACCTGCTGTAAGTGCTGAGAACTTTTGAAACATCGAAGCCGAAAATATACCTAAGCCCCGCAACTTAATTAGTTGCCATCATTTAGCATTAGTGGCTTCGCCCGCAACGCTACCTGATTTCCCAATGCGATCCTTTCCATTTATCATCGTCATTTCAGTTCATTTCCCAACTAATTGAAAACTTTTGCTCCTTAAATGGCCGTGACGCCCACTGCGAGGCGGCAACCCCTTCCCATCAATCACTTCCCAGCCCTTCCCGAAAATGCTTCCTCGCGCGCAGAGTAAAGACCAACAGAACGGCGAAAGACAACAATAAGCACGGCGGAAGGTTCGCCATGGCGTACATGGGCCTTACACTTTTTTCGACACGCTGTCTGAACTTGAGCTTCCGTTTTCTTCGACTTTGTTTGCGCACGGCATCCGCTTCCGCTGGGGACTCTCCCCAGCTCCGGGCAGCTGGTCAGCCTCTTAGGCTCCTCTCGTTGTCTCTTTCTTCTTCTACCGCTCTCTTTTCTCTCCTTGCTTCACATTGTCTCTATCTTCTTTTGTCTCTGTTGCACTCACTGTCTAATGGTAGCTTTCCGTGTCGGGCTGCGCCTAGATTTATTGCCACGCCCACGACTGCGGGCGACGGCGAAAAAATTCGCATTAATTTCTTAAATTGCAGCGTCGACCAAGCGGACTTTTTATACCATTCACCCATTGAAAATGCCTAAAAATGGTATATTAAATTTGTGTAAATGTATGTAACAAACAGAAGATGGCGTGGCGCAGCGACATTTCAGCAGTTAAACATTAGTATTTAATATATAAAATTTAATAAGCATTTTCAATGGACAAAGTGAGTGAATGGTATCTCACAGTCGAGTTCTATCAATTGCTGTTTACTTGTTTCCTCTTTGCCTTGTGTAAAAAATCGTATTACTTGCCAAGTGATTTTTTTTTGGGCTGGCGTCATTGATCTGAACGTAATTTAGTGTGTAAATTTAAACTTGCATAAATATGTGTATTTCTTTGTGCGGCTAATTGAGCCGAAATATGCTTGAGCAGTTGCGTTTTGACAGGGTGGCAACGCTCTGTCTGTTGTCGGGCTGTTAATTAATACGATTAGATAGCGAGCTTTTATGTTATTTCAACTGAAGTAAATATCGATATATTTTATATCGTATCACGTATTGAATGACAGCTTAGTATGCAATCTATCGCTTAAGCATACGTTCTCTTAGAAATTGTAGGTATATAGCTACAAAACATTCAAGTACGATTTGATATTTTTGTAGCAGATCAATAAGCTTAATAAGCTAGACTAAATAACTAAGTTCGCTTTATTAATTTGGCAATCGATAGTTATGATACTATATTGTCTTCTTTCTTAAATATCAGCATATCGCAAAGCCTATCTTTTTTGGATATTAGCTAAACAATATTTAAGCAAAATAAGCTATACATTGAATGAATGAACATATCTTCCTATCCCATTAGTTCGATAGACTGCCAAAGTTTGCTTAAAGAATTGAAGTATCGATAAATATTTTATTTTCAAATTTTCAAAAATAACTCGCTTTGCGGATTATCGATTAATTCAATAAGATAGATTGGTAATACGAATTCAAAATAATTATGAATTAGCTTAACTATTGATTGGCGGCAGCTCTAAATAATTTTAATATCGATAGTTAATTTAAATTATTACTATCACATGCAATTAATTCGATACGCGGTATTAACAATTAAGGTTTTTAGTCTAAAATCCGATAGAAATTTAAACGAAATTACAAAAAAAAAGAACACTCGATTAATTTCGAATAAACTTTAGAATTTCTGAATTAATATTATTATTATTATTAATATTTGAATTAAAATTAGTTTGGATATCGATAGATAAGAAAATTTAAATGAAAGCTTACTTGCATCAGCCTGAACCTCCAGGAAGCATTCGTCTTCCTCGATTGCAGCTGCAGCTGCAATTTGGGGCAACTGCACAATAGTTTGTTGATGTTTATGGCTTTTGGCTGCTGCTCATGCGATGAATGCGTCGATTCGTGGCGCCCCAAAAGCGAGCCGAGAAAAAGCAAAGCTATTGTGCTGCAGGCGGCGAGCGGGCAGGAAGATTTACGAGCTGCATTTATGAGCAGGATCTGCTGCCGGAATCGACACTGACCATTGGCCGAGCAGAGGGCAGAGGGCGGCGGATTGTGGGTTGAGGGTTGAGTAATGCGCGTTGTGTAATTGCCGCCATATATCAATTGTTAGCAGCCAATTTGGCGTTCGATATAAAAACGCGTGCGATGCCCATTAACACATAATCAACGGCAGCAGCAGCATGTACCATACATAAGACCTACATACAGCATATACATACATTTGTGTATCTGTGGAGGGTGTTCGCACATAAAGCGAGGAGCAGTAAAAACGGACGGGCCCGCATATTTGTATTGGCTTTGTCGTCGTTCAGATTGCTCTCTCTCTCAGCTGCTCTTCAGCTGCCAGCTTCCACCTTCATTAAATTACATACCAGAGTGTATGTGTATGTGTGTGTGTGCGCGTGTCCTTCGGCCCAAGGATGCGCTGTGGCCATAGCCCGCACTTGCCGCCGCCGTGTGTAATCGCAAATAATCATCCACTTAGCGTCATGAAACTTTATATGCCAACTGCCCATCCGGACCTGGTCCATCTGAAGAGCAGGCTGCAGCTGGAGCAGCTTAAGAGACTCGACTCCAAGTCAGCATAAAGTGCCAGGGCAGAGAGTAGTTATAATAATGTTTATTATTGTTGCCAATTGGGCACATGCCCTCCATAAGACACAAATGGGCTGCGCAATGAAGTCGGATGAAGAGAGCGAGAGAGCGAGCTGGAGGGAGTATCACTTAAGCCCGGACAAGTTAAGCTGAACATTTCACAAAGCAAACACATGTTTACACGCTTGCAGATGGTATCACAGTTTTGGCCGTACAAAAACTGAATTTTCCGAGCCCCAAAAGGTATTTACATATTCTTCATCAACATTAAACGCGGACTCGGTCTAGCCCTGTCCGCGTGACTGTCCGTCTGCCAGTTTAAAGAAAGTGAAATTCACGACCCTATAAGGTACATACATATATGGTAGTATTCTATTGATCAGCATCTTAGCCTTGTCCGAGTGTCTGTTGGCTTATGGAAAGTGAAATTCCCGTTCCTACAAGTTATATACATATTATATTGATCTATTTAGCACTGTCCGCATGTCTGTCCGTCTTTTAGTTCTAAACCTATTTATCTAAATAAAGTTTCAATAAAGTAAGTAAAATTTCCAACCATATTAGGTATATATATAAATTCTATTGTTCAACATTAACAGCGGGTAAGATCAAGTAAACCCTGTCCGTGTGTCTGTCCGTTTCCCAGTTTAAAACATATTTATATAAAAAAGTAGCAACAACGAAGGTGAAATTCACGACTCTGCAAGGTATACACATACATGTTCTATTGATAAGCATTAACTGCGAGCAACATTGAATTAGCTCTGTCCGCATGTCTGTCCGTCTCCCAGTTTGAAACCTATTTATCTAAATAAAGTTATAACGAAGAAAGTCAAATTTCCAACTATATATGGTATATCTATATTCTATTGTTTAGCATTTACAGCGGGCAACTGAGTTTGCCCTGTCCGCGAGCCTGTCCGTTTCCCTGTTTAAAACCTATTTATCTGAATGAAAATTTAGATTAAAGAGAGTGAAATTCGCTTTCCTACAAGTCATATACATATTCCATTTATTTGCATTAACAGTCGACTCGATTTAGCACTGTCCGCATGTCTGTCTGTCTGCCAGTTTTAAAACTATTTATCTAAATAAAGTCGCAATAAAGAAAGTGAAATTTCCAACTATATATGGTATATATATTTATTCTACTGTTCAGCATTAACAGCGGGTAAGATCAAGTAAATCCTGTCCGCGTGTCTGTCCGTTTCCCGGCTTAAAACCTTTTAAGCCGAATTAAAAGTTTAAAATGGAATTTTTTTTCAGCAATATTTGAATAATTTATAATACATTAAATGAGATATCATTTTCGATTTTCAGTGAAATCGTAAGACAACGTACTGTGATCTGAGGATATTTAAACAAAACATTTAAATATTGAATTTGATATGAATAGAAGTACTATATAAAAATTTGGTATGTATTATCTAAATTAAAGCTAGATTATTAGCTATGTATAGTATGCAAGGGCATTCAGCAGTCCGAAGGGAACTTTTCATCTGAGGTTAATACAAAATGTAATTATATTTGATTAGCAAAAATGTTGAAATTTTTGAAATTTTCAACGCAGTATTTCCATCTCCCCCTATCCCAACGTCCACTTACGTTTTATGACCCATCGGCCGAGTGGATAAAACAGATAATCAAACGCCATACACAAGGGGATTTAATTAAAATATATTGGGCATCGAAATTGCGGTTTCATTATCCCACGCCCACGCCCCGCCGTCGGATTTGCTCTAATGAAATCCATTCTGTGGCATTCCCTCTTCAGTCGATTGCACAATTTTAGTTTGAAGTGGCACACGCCCCCCAGGAGGGGCTCGACCCCGTCAGAGCTGTGGCTCATTATGGTCAAAAATCAGAATCACTTGAATGCAATAGGCCGGAATAATTTGCAGGCAGGCAAAGGCAAAGGCGAAGGCGATGGCGATGGACTCAATGGAGCGTTAATGAAATAATTAACGCATAAATATATGGCCTGAGGCCTGGGGCCAGAGTTCAAGGCGACTCCGTTGAGCAGCGAAAGTTGTCGATTCTGGGCAGCAATTTAATACGGCAACGGCTACAAAGTCATCAATTTTATGGGCTTGGCACAAGACGTCCGAGGCGAGGAAGGTCAACGGGGAAGGGTGGCAAGGGGGAAGGAACCGCTCGGATGCTCCAGCGAGCCAACCAAGCATGCAATTTGCTTGCTTATTTATGAGGCCCAAGGCGCCCCAAGCAGGCGACCATGTTGTCCGCGCTCGGCCGGACAGTGGGCAGTGGGAGTCGCCCGCAGTGGAACCTCGAGCTGAAGCCGACCGGAAGCTTGAAGAAAACTTGCAGAATAAAAGTTTTCCGCTATTTGATTTGTTGGTCAACGGGCACGGGAATGGGTTGGGGTTGGGCCTGCTCTTGGTCTTGGTATAGGGCCAGGGACAGGCACAGGCACACAGCCAGGGCTAACTAAATCTATTGACCCAAGCAGTTAAAAGCTTTATTCGCATAGTTGCTGCAAATAGAACTTGGTAATGCAACTGTAACTGCAGCTATAACTGCTTCGCTGCTTTTACTCTTGGCTGTGGGCGTGAAGAGGAGGGGGCGGGGACACCACATCCGGGTGCGCTTTTGTTTGTCCGCGGCGAAAATTTACAATTTCTGGCCCAGCGCAGCGGATGCTCGTTGTAGCTGCTGCTGCCGCTGCAGCAGGATGCGCCTGAAATGGCTGCGCTTCCTTTCCGCTGCTTTATGATTTCGGCCAGAGTTTTGTTGTTTTATTTTTCGCACAAACAGAAACTATTTAAGTGGCTCGCATAGTTTTTCAATTTGTTAAAGATTGCGACTAATTAAAAAAAAATTAAAAATAAAATAAATTTATGGGGTTTGCAGGAAAGTTTGTGAAGGAATTTTTGAAGGATTGCTGGTGATTATAAACAATTCTGTAGTTGAAGTCCAAATTAAATATTTAGAAAGTTTCAATATTTTTTTTATGAGAATATTTTGTATTATGTTAACATGATGCAAAGCTAAAATATCGAACTTGTAGCATCATTCTTATCGGTTATGTTTATTTTCCATAAACTTGGAGTTGCAGATAATATATCATAATATCAATATTTTTGTAGAAAAATTATATTTTGGTTTCGAAACATAAATTTTGAATATTTTTGGCTAAATATCGCAAATTCGATATTTATATTAAATATCTCTTTTGAACATTATTAACAGATAAAAGCTTTTTGAAAATGAACATTAAATTAATTTATTATAGTGACTCGATTTTGGTTTTTACATGACTATGCCAACTAAAGTTTCTATGGAACTTACATACTCTTATAGTAAGATTTTACCGTCTAGAAATATTCATCATTTTATTTGAAGATAGATTAATTTTTATTTATATGAAATGGTATATACCTAAAAACATTTTATTTCTAGTTAGATGAATTTTAATTTATATTATAGGGCAGCATTTTTTGTAGGAATTAAAAATAAAAAATAACGAATATACCGATATTTAAAAATAATATTTTAAATAACATTACCATGTATTTTAAGAACCAAAATATAATCGATACGATTTCCTTACTTAACAGATTATTATAAGTATGTTAATGTTAGCAGGCTGCAATGTGAAAATATACTGAAAAAAAGAAGCGAGTTTCATAATATTTCTGTATTTATTATTTTTTGCTTTACCTCAACCGCCTTGGCGTTAATTAGAAATTCTAGCTTTACCCCGGTAAGATCATTAAAGATGCGCCCTGGCAGATTAAAAGGAAACATGGCAGAGAGCAGAGTTTATGTGGCTCGCGGGTTAGTCGGGGATGTGGTAGGCGGTAAGCTGCCTGTTTCTATATTGTTTGGCCGAGAGAGGGCCAAATTGATGGCAAACAAAATTTGGGGCAGCTGCCGAGCAGCATTTTGATTTGGCCATGTGGTTGCCGTTGCCTTTTTGCCAGCAAACGGAATGAAAGGAAGCTTTTAGCAGATACTTTACGCAAATCCCATGAGAAAACATTGGCCCACTTTGACGACGTCGCCGTCGCCGTCGCTGTCGATGTCGACGCTGGCGAGGCGGCTGCGAGGCGGGCATCATTAAAAGTTAAAAAGGATTTTCAACGGATTTGCGAGTTTCGGCTGTGCAATGTGTGCGTGCTGACTGCGAACTCTCCAAAGACAAGCAGAAACCATCAATTTGCATATGCCAAGGAGACAAGAGCTCCACAGGAACAGCAACAACAGCAGCAAGAGCAGGAGGAACACCAACGATAACTGTAGCAACAACAAGAACAAGAAGCAGAAGAAGCTTATTCAAGAGTCGCCGTAAAGTATGCAGCGAAAACAAAGAGCTGAGCTGAGCTGAGCTGAACTCGAGTCGGACTGTCAAGTAGTCGCATAGTTGTCGTTCCACTGACACTCGACGCGAGTCGCTCCTGCCAGGACCTTGAGTTTGTGGCCCGGCATTGTTTCGCTTTGGCCCGGGCCATGGATTAGGCTAAATGCACGGGCCAGTAATAGCAAGCCATGCCAAGGCATGCAGGCCCCACTGCTCTCACATTTTATTTACGTTTTTCGCTTCTCTGTGCACCCTTCAAGCTAAACATTTCGCCTTCTTGAGTTTTTATGAGCTGCTTCTCGTCTACCCACACACACTCGCACACCTGCTGCCTAGCTTATTTCTACTTACACTCACTCTACTTACTTTACCCTCTCCCTCTCGCTCGCCATCTCTGTCGCACCTGAGTAATGACGTCGACGACTTTTAAGGCCACTTTTGGCAGAGCCAAACTCGAGCACAAAACCTTCTGCTATGTGCGGCATTTCGGCGAGGTTGCAGAGCTCTGCCGGAGACACGACACCGAAATTGCGACTGTCAGCAGTTAATTTATTTCGGGCTTAAATGGGAATCATCTGCGTGTGCTTATAAAAATAACAAACATGCGAATTAAACTAATTGCAGTAGGTTAATCAAGGTAACAGTGTTGCCTAGCAGAAAACTGTTAAGCCGTTAACGTTCAAATTACAGATTAATGCAAGTTCATTGAATTAACAGTGTAATGTTGGACTCTTAGCAGAGAACTGTTAAAAGGAAAATACTTAAACTTAAACATTTAGGTTGATTTGGCAGTCAACTGTTGCTTCGTCTGCCTTATGAAAATGATAAGATGATATAACAAACAGTTGATTGCAAAGAGGTTTCTTAATTTTGGGCTTTGACGCTTAGCAGAAAACTGTTAAAAAACGTAACATTTGAATGTTAAACGCAAAGCTGGCTTAACTGTTAACTGTTAATTATTTCTTGTGATTAAATAGCAAACATAAGAAAGTTCATAATTTTTGGTGCTTATCAGAAAAATTTTAAAATAAAGCTGAAACGGAAGCCTAGACCTGCTTACTCTCCGTCTACTAAATTTCATCAACCGATTGCAATCACTCCAATATTTTTGTATTATAGTATTATAGTTCTATGTTTGTAGATAACTTACAGTAGAAATATTAGCTTGATCTGACCACAAGAAGTGATTTTATAACTGCTCAATTTTTTTTATTATATTATTATATTATTTTATTATATTATTATATTATTTTTCTAGATTTTTGGTGTAAGTTTAATAGCGATAGCTTATCTAGAAGTATTTATGTACGCGGTTTCATACAAGCCCGACCAGTGCGGAATGCTTTGTCTCTGTTACGACTCTATCAACGCGTGTGTGTTATGTTAAGCACATGTTCTGTTTATGTCTGCGTTTAGCAGACAACTGTTAACCGATTGTGTTGTTTCTGTAAACAAGCGTGACTCCTCATTCTCAGTGCCATGTGTTCAATACACTTAAACATCTTCTTATGCTTTTATTGCTGCTCCTTTTTAATGCTCGTCATTTACTTGCGACCATTCCAATTTATTATTTCTCCCTCGTGCATCTGACAGTGTGCAATCTTTCAACGTGTGTGCGGTTATTTGCTCAAGTTTCACCGCCATTATTTCCGCAACATTTGTAGGACAATTAAAATTCTGCCTGGGAGACAGAGCTGTGAAAGCGAACACTCGAAATTATACAGCACCTTTTCGTACTCAATGGTCGTAAAATTTTAATTGCGCTCAGCAGGCGCCTTTCCCAATCAGCAATTTGTTCATATTTGATTACATGACAAGACAAATGCTCGCACTTGCTGCGTCCGTATCTGTTCAGATGGCTACATACATAAGTAAATTGGGTTCTCCGATGCCAAGTTCTTGGCAGTGTTGCGGCACTTGGCTGTATTCCCGCCAAGAAACGGCTAGAAAGTAGCTAAAGCAGATTACTTGGCAAATGCGCTAAGAAGTATGCTACAGAAAATTGATTTGACTGGATTCAGAAGCGAATTTGTATATTGAAACTGACAGAGCGAACTGTCGGGCAACTCTGTTCGTCCGGCCCAAGGACACACGCAATTCCTAGCACGTGCGCAAATTATCTGTAGGAAAGCGTTTGAATAAAATAACAGCTGCAAAGCGACGCATAAACAATGACAATGCCGCAGAGCTCGCAGGAGCTACGACTCATCCATCCAACTGTCCAGGCAGCCAGACAGAGGCCTAGAGAGAGAGAGAGAGCGTGAGCGAGCTGAGAGTAAACTCATTAATTATGCCAGGAATGCATCAACTGAGCCGAGCTGGCCATGAATGAGGCCGGCCTTCAGCTGTGGATTCTATTGTATTGCGTTTATAATCAACTTTGCCGATGCTGCTGCTCATCAGTATTAAACATGCTTTATGTGTGTTTCGATTGTTCTGGCTTAGGGCCGACATTAATATCGAGCTTATGGCAAATACTTTGCTCATTAGTCAGCGTTATGTCGTGGCACTGACAGACTCGCTGATGCTCTTCACATATAAATAGTGTTGCAAAACGCGGTTAGTCTTGCTCTAAATGACGTCAATTCTCTTTCAATATTTTCATTCCTCAGTCGACTGTACTCCATAACTACTATTTAAAAATACTCCCTAAATTGTAACAGTGTTGTAAAACGCAGTAAGTCCTGCTTTAAATGACAACAATTCTCTATCAATAAAACAGACCTATTTTCATTTCTCATTTAAATGACGTAAATTCTCTTTAAAAAAACTAACCTGTTTTCATTTCTCAGACTATTACCATACAATCAATAACTACTATTAACAAATACTCCTTAAATTACAACAGTGTTGTAAAACGCAGTTAGTCTTACTTTAAATGACGACAATTCTCTTTAAAAAAAAATGTAATCTATTTTCATTTCTCATACGATTGTAATTCATAACTATTATAAAATAACCAAATACTCTTTAAATTGCAACAGTGCTGTAAAACGCAGTAAACTTTTCTTAAAATTACATTCTCTCTTTTTCAGCTCTAGCAATAGTACTGACTCGCCTGCGATGGCCTACTTCTCTTATTATTACTATCGATAATGTATGTTAACTGTAGATTTGCCTGGAAATATAATTTCAGTGTTTTGAAAAATTATGTTTTTCATAAAATCTAACTGCACTAATAAAGCGCCCGCTTTGATTTATCGTTCGTATGTTTAGAAAGCAAATGCCGACTTGGCAGGCGAACTTCAATCGCCTGTACTGCCGTTACTTGAGCAGTCGAAAGCATTAATCAAAATAAATCTATTAGGCCATTTTTCGCCAGGGAAACTGAAAAACGTGCCAGACGACAACGACGAAGGACGACGAAACCTGGCAACAAGACGACAAGAAAACCATAAAAACAAGTGACAAGCGCAGACGTTGCGCAAATGGAACAGGTCTAAATATATATGGCATACGATGTATGTTATGTATGTCGGAGTTCTGCCGGAGCCTGGCACAGTTGTAGCATGTACGGTTTATAGGTCGTCATTAAAACGCAAGAACGTGTTTAATCTGCAGCTCAAATCGGGATCTAGCCAGCAGACATTCAAAAGAATACGAAATACTACGAAATACTGAACACGGAAGCTTGCAAGCCAAGACAATGAAAGAAATATGAAACATGGTAGGAGTGACAGTATTGAAGTAATGAATGAAAAGCGAGACTTCAGCGAAATTAGGGAGATCTGTTAAATTATATAAATAAAGCGAAGCTTAATAAAATACGCATCACTGTTCTATACATTTGTACATATGTTATTGTACAGAAACTGTATATGTTAAGCTACTGCTAATGCATATACTTGTTCCATTACTTCGATTGATTTGCAGGGTATTGAGAATTCAGCTTACTATGTTTTTTTTCAATATTTACAGTAGGGATTGGCAGGCGTGTGTCGGAAATTAAAGCAGCCCAGCAGGCTATGCCATACCACGGACCATTCCTCAGTTCCTTCCACGTGCCATTCCATTGGCTTGACTATTCCAGCAGCAGCTGCTGCTGTCTGTCGTCTGTCGCTTGTCGTCTGATGTTTTGGCTCAAAGGCATTTTAATGATTTTAATTAACTGCATGTTTGCCCGTAATTACAACGGCAACAATGCAATTATGACTCTAGTTCAAGCCATAAACAACGCATGGAGGCCGGAGCAGGGGCGAAGGAGTAGGAGCTAAGGTTATGGCTCTGACAACGGTACAAGGCCGTTGGCTTTTGTCTCTGGCCCCGTGGCACACACCTAAGTTGACACAATAATTACATGCACACAGGCAACGCAGGCATCAAAACACCCCATACCTCCCTTTGCACTGCACAGCAGGATATAGAAGCACGTTGAGAGAGAGAGGGGAGGTGGCAGTGGGAGGGGAAGATAGTCCTGTTTGCCAAGCCAGGCATGCTAACTATATTGCCGAGTGTAGTTCATAAAAGCATTGCACGATTCCTGTCGACAGTTGTCGCCTCTGTTGGCGATTGATGTGGTACAGTGTGGCAAAAACTTACTGCTCTATTATTTATATTGCGATGGAAAACCTACCTACAACCTGCATAGCTTCGACTGCAGCTGCTTCAAAAGTTTGTCCCACTGTGCCAGCGTGTACATTTTACAAAAATTTTGTTTTTCAGGTTCACTTGTTAGACTAGGAACACCATTTGCGTTTGTTTTGGTGCCTATAAAATAAAAAAAATCGGAAAAACATCGTGATGTCCTGTGATTTAATAAGGATAGCATTTCGTTTGTATTAATATCGCATTAATATTTCAGATATCGATTGTCTCACAATTGTTTTATACACTACTAAGAAAATGTCCAAGCTAGGATAGAGACGTGCATAAATCGATGCTTGTTTACATCAATCTGTTATTTAAATTTAACTTAAATTTTTAGTAAATTCTGTTTCAGATATAACTATAATAAATAACTTGTATTATATTATTATTATTATTATTATTATTATTATTATTATTATTATTATTATTATTATTATTATAATTATTATTATTATTATTATTATTATTATTATTATTATTATTATTATTATTATTATTATTATTATTATTATTATTATTATTATTATTATTATTATTATTATTATTATTATTATTATTATTATTATTATTATTATTATTATTTTTATTATTATTATTATTAACTTAATTTCAAATACGATTTTCCCTGTTTGTTCCCTACGTCTGCATTTTTGAATTTCAGCAGGCTTAAGCAAGCTTAAATGCGACTCAATTAATTATTAAAAATTAATTTAATATCGAACAAACATTGAATTTTATATTTTTTTTACATTCTAGTATAGCTCTTACTTAAAAGCAGCATTTATTTGTTGTTGTTGAAAACCAATCCATAAAAAGCAAATCTTACTCAAATAACAACTGCTGTTGCTTGACAAGTATCGATATCAGCATTGCATTGCGCCACTGTGCCGACGGGCACTTATTACTAATACGACATGTGGTACACTCGCAGATGGAACATGTGTAATTATGGCCAACAATGTGGCTGTCCTTGAGTGTCATTGATGCCATGCCGGGCAGAACTTGTTGCATTCGCCTCACACTGGACGGGGCGTGGTGGGCGTGACCTGTCAAAGCACCCGCCGCCTGCGCTCGCATCCCGGGCCCTGCCTCTGCCCACTTGGGCGCTTTGTGTGCTCGCTGACCGTAAATATCAAGTAATTTTCTGCAATTTTTCTGCACTGTCAATTGATTTATGGCTTGTTGCTGCCACTCATCGTTGTACATGGTCGAGGCTGCTCTTAGTTCGCTTCCCCTTGCTCCGCCTACCACGCCCCGCTTTGGCTTTGGCTCCGGCTTCTGCTTTGTTTGCAAAACAAAAAGGAAAAGCCAAGTGAACGTTGACCTTCTGAAATATTGCGCCTGCGGCTGTCAAGTGCCCCTCCTTTGCTAGCACCCCTCCCGCCGCTCGATCCCTTAAAGTGCCATTGTATGCAAAATGTGTCGCCGTTGTCATTTACGCTGACCACCCACAGCTCGCACCCGCCTGCCCCCCTGGTAGCACTGTCTGGGGACCGCCCGTTGGGTGTGACCGTTTTACAAGAAAATTCGTTTAGTGAATGTCATTTACATATTTTTTGCTGAAAACAGAGCGCACGAAGGGGGAGAGAGCGAGCGGGAAATGGTTAATAATTTCTGTTGATGCGTGTTTCTTGCCGCGCGCTTAATAAGGCGTTACTCATACGCCACGTGGCGCCGCAGCAGATTTCATCTGTGTAATTGGATCACTCGAGCTTCCGCAGAAGTGGCCCTAATGGAAGTTTGCCGGACTCGAATTCGCTCTCCCGTCGCCTACTTTATTTATGTAAATTGCATAATTCAATTGCCCTGTAATTGCCTGCCAGTTAATTGCTTCTCGATGGGACAGTTCCGGCGAGCCGAACAAGCGTCGCGCGATAATTTCAAAAAGATTAAATAACAATTTATTTGCTGCGCAGAAGCCTCAGCGTACAGCTTTAAGCCTGCTGCTATACATACATGTCTATATACACTTGTGCGTGTGTGTGTGTGTGTGTGCGAGTGCACACTCGCCATATCTTTATTATCTACAGGGGCTGCAACAAATTGCCCCCTCGCCAGGCAACAACAGCAGCTCGCTCGTAACTTTAAACCGTTGTGCTGACCGCAGCGAGGGTGCAGTTTCTCTACTCTCCAGAATCCCCCAGCGACCCCAGAGAAACCGCAACCAGCCGCAGGTCGCGTTGTGTTGACCTTTTGCGCCTGTGGCCGGCAGCCTGTGTCTGTGCACAGCGCTGGGCGCAGTTGCAACGCAGCACATTGAAATGCTATAGCAGCCTGCCACTGTATGTGTGTGTGTGTGTGTGTGTGTGTGGTTGATTGTGTGAGCAAAAGATGCGCTACATAGTGTACCTGCGACTTGCACATATCGCTTGCTTTACTGTGTTGCACAGTAGCTCAAATATCCTGCTCCATCGTGAATATATATGAAGTTTACCGATTATGCAACTATGGATATTAATTTAATCGATATTTGTTTATGCCAAGTTGCCAAGTTTATCAAAGTAAGGTTTTTTTTGAATTGCCTGAATTCGTATTTTATAATTAATTAATATAGCGTTAGCAAACCATATAGAGTACCGTAAATATGATATATTATAAATTTATTTATATATATTTTTCTTGAGCAGCATCAACAGCCAAGTCGATCTAATTGTGTCCGTTTGACTGTCCGTTTGCTAATACTCAAAATAGTATCTCTGTTTTTAAGCTATTTAGATGAAGTTTCGTAAATATATATATGTTTTTTTTTGTACATGCAGTAAATTTTTCGGAACGAGGCAGATCGAGCCAGATAGTATCGTAATGGCATCTACAGTACATGATGTGTTCCGATCTGACTCTCTATCGCCATTATTTTTTTTGTACTTTTGAAGAACCGCCCTTACTTTTAATACTGATTCTAACCTGTTTTCTAATTTTCAGCAAAATTCAACTACTTTAATATACTTTATGTTAATATAACATATGGTAAAGGCTATAGCATATAGTAAAGCTGCCATAGAAATAATCACTACAATTTTGAGTTTTTTTAAGAAAGTACAAATAATTTAGCATGTAACTAAAGGCAAGGTAATCGAAACTTAATCAATCAATATTTTTAAAGGTTTATTCCAATATATATAAAAACCTAAAGAGATTTGATTTAATTACGTTTTTTTTAACGAATTTCAATATTACCTTGCATATTGAGTCTAAGTTCGAAAAAAACATTAATAAAATAATAAATATAAAAAAAAATCATTAAAATAATAATATTAAATCAAAAAATCTCTTTGGCATAATCTTTGTTATAACTAAATAACCATTATAGTATTTACTATATGGTAAAGGAAGGGGCAATCGGTTAAAAAATATGAAATTTTTTTTTTTATAAATTTTTTACATAGAATTTACATTTTCTTGTAATGCGATATACTATATAATACCATGCCAAGGCTGCGAATGAAAAGTAGGAATATCACGCATCACTAATAGGGAAGACCTAGTGAGAGTGGGAGAAAAGGAAGCAGAGGGAAGAGGTGGGAAAAGAAGAGAGCAGGCAAAACGAAGCCAAATGCGTTGTGCTTTTTCCTCACGTTTTTTTCCTACTCTGCGTTTTCGTATGCGGCTGCAGCGTTACGTTTTATTTATGACGCTCACACGAACCCGTGAACTGCACCTTGGAGATTTATGGGGCGTGTCTTATTAAGCAGCAGCAGAGGCAGCAGGGGCAGCAAGCAGATATCGCTTCTCAGTTGGCAATCAAATTTAGTCGCTTTTGAAGTCGAAGCTCAACTTAATCGCATTTACGGCAATCAAATATAAACACACCCAAAACATTTGCCGAATTCGAATTCAAATTTCTGGCGATTGCACAGTGGTCGCAGGAGTGTAACAAATGGCAGCATAGATAATATCAAAAACGTGCTGATTTAGTATACCCTTAGCTCAGACGAGGCTTTCGGCACTGGCAGCGAATTTGAATTGGGGAAGATTTGATCCACTGTGCTCGGAGGACTCAACTGTAAAGCATTTTCCATTAACGCATTACAAGGCTGAGCCTGCGAATTTTGCATGCGTATGTGTGTGCCCCATTTTCCATTTGACTTGGGCTAACTTTTCCAGCTTTCCACTTGTGTTAACCAATAATGTATGCAAATCCAATTTTGCGCTCCATAAGCTTTATTAGATGCCAAAGTTGACACAAGACATTGCTGCTTCCCCCACCAACCCCGCTCTCTTTGCTCACCGAAACAAATGAGAGTAGCGCACTTAATGCTAAACTGACTGACAAGTTGATTGACTGACGCACTGGCAGACCGTCAGACTGTCAGAGCATTCCCGTCTATCTCAACTCGGCATTTAGTGCGTTGCGTAATTTCATTTCGTGCAACTCTGCTGACTCGCAGTCAATCATGTGGCCTGGCCAGCAGCACAACAGGACAACAAGACGGCCGGACAGCCGGACAGCCGGACAGGTGGGCGGAAAACGTGCCCCGCCTTGCAGCATCTGCACAACATCGCAGGCAGCCACAACACGTTTGCGGCATTATGACTTATTGCCAGCGTCATATAGAAATACTTTTATGCGCGACATGTGCGCCAGTTAAGCTTACGAGTTGCACACATTTGTGCCTACGCGGCGAACTTTGGCCAATTGAACTGGAAAACTTATCGAATACCATAAACTGATAACTTTATCAGCATTTTGCAGGCAGGTAACTGTAGAAGCAGAAAACGGAAATGTGAACACGGATTGTTTCTTTGCAAAAACACATATCACATTATTATTTTATTTAAATTTTATTATATTGTTATTTTGTAAATAATCGATTAATTCTGCAATGATTTAAAAAATTATTTGTCATGTAAAAAATTAAAAGTTAGAAATTATTTGATAAGCAATTGGTTATTCCTGCAATTAACTTATACATTTTAGTATACAAAATTAAATAATTTTATTTAACAGACTCATATTAACTATACTATTATTTCATATTATATACATAAAATAAGCGATCACTTTGCTCTAAAAATAAGTGTTGGAAAGCAAACGAAGCAAAGTGGCTCTGTTTCAGGGTTGTTGATAATGTATTAATATATTGCTATTTTTGTAGGAAAATGATATATTTATGTAAGAATACGATATTTTAATTTTGTATTTAATGATATATTTTGTTGATAATTAATGTTAAAAAAATTAAATTAAGGAAAATTATCTTTAATTCTAATTACAGTTAAATTGACTAAGCTTTCGCTAGTGTCTTCCATGGAATTTAAAATCTTTATGCAGCTTATTCGTTTTTATAGTAAGTTTTCAGTTGGGTTTGATTTAATTGGCAGCTATCTAGTATCAGAGTATGCCTTTTTTATAGGAATTAAAAATATAAAAAAAAAATACAGAACTCAGCTATTAAAAGAGATATAGACATCAAATTTGATCTGAGGGTTTCTGTATAGTATACATAGATTAGTTTATTCCAAACTTACAGTCAGAGTCCCAAAACAGAAGTTATGGAACGATGAACTTCGCATACATAAGTAGTAGCCACTTGCTGCCAGCTGCTTGCACTCCTAACTGTATGTGTGAAAAAGGCCTGTGTGTCTGAGACTGACAAAATAGTCAAGCGGCACATTGAATTATATTTTTAAAACATACTAATTTCATATTCAGATTGAATTTTCTGCCAGACTAACTAGGTGAATGACAGCTATTTTATTTGCATTCGCTAGAGATATATAGAGATATATCAAGTCAACTGATGCCCTGATCCCTCGAATTAACTTTAGCAAACAAGAAATTGAATTCGCTTTTTGCCTTGCATTACTTTCCCCAAGCTGCAATCCATCATTGGGCTTATCCCACCTGTCTTGAATTAGGCTTGCAGGGGATCTACGTACATATGTATGAATGTATATGATTGTGCATATGTGTGTGTGTGTGTGTGTATTTTAATTTCATTTGCAGAGCGAACGCCTAATGATTCGCTGAGCGGGAGGTGCACACGCTTAAGCAAAGCAATCTCGCTGTTTGCTTATGCATGTGGCATAACGGCAGCTCGAGACACGCTGGCTACGTGTCCTACAGGTAGACAATAAGAGCAACAATGCCGCACAGGAATACGTATTGCGTAAGCTCAGCCTCAGACTCAGTTTCAGCCTTGATGATGATATACGAGATATACGACTGGAGCGGAGCATCAGGAGGTAAGAGCTACGAGCAGGTGGTAGCCTCTAGGCTTCTCTCGCCTCTCGCTGTATTTCGCTTTATTCACAGCCAGGAACGTGCCCGGGCGTCCCGTGGACAGCTTCTGTTTCAGCTCCAACCCATCCCCACTGTGTTCTTCTCTCTCTCTCTCTCTGTAGTCCTTGCCTCGTCTTCACCATTTGCTTCTTCTCAGTTTGCTGCTGCGCAAAATCCAAACTAATAATGACATTTTGCAAATTATTCCGCATCGCACGCTGCTTGACACACTGACACTGAAATGGAAGAGGGGCATCAGCAGCAGGAGGACAAGAAGAAGTAGGAGAAGCAGGAGCAGAAGGCCGTACGTCCTGTGGCATCCTGTGGAATGGTGTGAAATTTATTTGCTGGCAGCTCTTGTTCGTCCTCGTCACGTTGGCAATGCCATTGCCACGTATGTGTTGCATAAAATTTTACAGTTGCCACAGCGTCAGCACAAAATGAAAATATTTACCGTGTGACATTCCTAATATCCGGTTGGAGATAATAACAATACGCTGTACCGGTTGTGGACGGCGTCAGATGTGCTGGAAAATCAGATAACCACAGAAAATATATGTATGCACATATGTAAGTGAGTCTATTGAAAGCGTAATCCACTAGGTCAAGGATTTTTCACTTTTATTAAAAATACACAACACTAATATAGAGCTTAATGCTGACTTTAGAAGCCTGATGAAAATATTAGCTTAGGAGAAAACTGTAATTAGCAGATTGCCTGACGGTATAACATAATTCAAAATGCAGTCGAATTTATGTTGATAAAAATTAAAAAAAAAAATAATAGTAGGAATGAATAATAGATAAATCTAAATAAGTATTAAATAATATTATATGGTAAATTAATTCAATGAATTAATTACTAATTAATATAATATTATTATAAATAAAGATATAAAATTCAATTGACCAGAAAATGTTTATTAACAAAATTTTATGGTAACATTAACAGCGCAGTGCTGATTTTTAACAGTATTCCTTTAACAGCGCTTGAACGGCATAAATGTAATCAGATTATGGCAGGCATATATTAAGCCATAATTTATATAAGTTTATACTTTATGTTACTGTTACTGTTTAAATGGCTAGTAGAAAAACTTGAAATACTTGAAACAAAAAAATAATATTAACAGCCTTCACAGCAATATTTTAACAGTCAATCGAAATTATAAGTGCTTTAACAGCATTAACGCTACAAGTTTAAGGTAAACTGCAAAGCTGCTGTTAAATAAGCAGAGCTTTAACAGATGCTATAATAGTACAAGCAAACTTAATCTCATTTGTAAATATTTAAGCAGACTTACTAAGCTGCCCGCCCAATAGTATGTGCAATTCTGCACAGGACTAGGGCAAACTACTTCTCAGTCTTGCAATTTATTATGCTGCTGATTGCGTAACATTTATTCATGTCAATTAGCCCGGGCAGCAGTAGAATTGCAGCATCAGTTTCAATCTTCGGCTGTCATCTCTGCGCTCTGCTGTTGTTCTCGGCTTCTCCCTGCAGTTTGCACTAATTGCTGACCTGCCAAATTATCTGATGGCTTTGGCTACGGGTCTGGCTCTGGCTCTGGCTCTGGTTGCACACAAATTGCAAATGCCAAACGAGAGCCGAGAGGGCGGGAATGAGATAGAGAGATACGGCAAACAACTGTAATAAATATAAATAAATTGTTTCATTTATTTTTTCCACATAAATTATGTTGTTTTGCTGTGGTCAGTTTCAGCAAATTCTTGCTGTTTGGTTTGTTTGCGTATCTTCTCAGTGGGCCTTGCATAATCCCAATTTGTGGTCTAAGCCTTGACGTTTGTCAAATGAAATCCAGAAGGGCATTTGTCATGCTGAAGATGAAAGATGAAAGAGTCGCCTAATTTATTGATGGTCTGCCCTTTTCTAGGTTTGCTTAAGGCTTTGCAGTTGCTTTAAAGTTTTTAGTTTCAGGTAAGTTTTATATATTCTTTTGGAACATATTATGTGAAGTTATTGTTAGGCAGTGATTGTGGCATATTTAATTGATATATGAGTAGTAAAAATTGGGCATACTAAAATTTAAAATTTTCAATAAAATCCTTGAACATTTTTCTAATTTTTACATCTTTAACAGGATAATTGATTCAGCCACGAACTCATTACATTTTACACTACATATTCTAAATTATTTGTCTGTTAAGAGCATGTTAATGAAATTTATGTTAAGGCTAATGTAAACACTTTTCGTAATTTAAGCTTTTCATATTATATTTTATTTTATTAATTGTTTTTATTTATTATTAGTTATTTATTATTAGTTTTTGCAAAATAAAGACATTTATTTTATTATTATATTTTAGATAGTTTAAATATGAGTGCTGCCCAATAACTAAATATGTGCATTCTTCTTTCCCAAATTTTAGATCTTTTTAATTCGAGCCATGTTGATGTTAAAATTGAGCTTACTTGCTTTTTTCCCTATATTCTCTTCTGCTGCTGCAGCTTTCTCGCCTTTCACAATAATTACATCACTTCATAGGTTTCTAAATATAGGACAATGAAAGTATGTGAGAAGGAAGTCTCCTGCAATATCTATTTATAGTCAACTGAGCTGATTTTATAGTGGTACCTATAAAATTGTTGTAGCAGCTTGTGGTGTCTGCTCTATGGCGTCAAAAGCGCCGCCTAAGGAGAAGCTCTCGAGACGGAAAGATACCGCAACAGGGCTGAGCTGAGCTGAGCTGAGTTCACTTTGAGTTGAGTGCAGAATTTCACAGTTAAGTTGCATTCCCTTTTCACTTGTTGACTAAGAGTTCCTTCCTCTTCCTCTTCCTCTTTCTCTCCTGCTCCTCTCACTCGTTGTGGCTCCCGCTGGTAGTGTAACAGCGCCCAGGCAGCTTTTTATTTTAATTTAGCTGCTTCAACTAATGGATTTGGGGCTTACGTAACTTCAACACTTTGGCGCTGCCGGCGGCCACTGAACGTTACGCCCCCAATGTAGTTACGCCCCCTTTTGGGCAGAGCATAATACAGCAACAGCAGCAGCAGCAGACTTAATTTGCATTTACGGACTGTGCTATTTACCCTGCCGGCAAATATACTATATGCATATAAAGTAGTGTATGGTGTAAGTGTATGTGTGTGAATGTGAGTGTGTGTGTGTGTGTGTTAGGTGCTTATGTGTACATAAAGTTGGTGCAAACTATTGTTATACGTGACGGCGGAGCACACATACAGGCAGGCGATTGCGTGTACAATTATTAAGTGTGTTATGTGTGTGTGTGAGTGTGTGTGTGTGTGCGTGTCTAAATTACAAAGTGCACAAAGTGAAGCAAAGTCTCTAATGACCACTTTGAGGGTTTAAAACGTGCGACAGGCATGCGCCACATAAATAACGCTTGTTAAAGCGAAGGCAGGCGAAGGGGTTGCGGTTGTGGGGAAAGGGGCTACAGGGGAGTCAGGAAGGATCTGGTGAAAAGGAACCGCAACGCGGCCAGGATAAAATTAACTTATTCATTAGCAAATGGCAAGCCACGGCATACTCTACGTACTCTGCATACATGCATATATACTGTGTACTATACTATATACATATATGTACATATAGCGGTACATCCGGTAAGCCTGTCTGTAGGTATAGTTACATCTAGCGACGAACAGGTATATTGTGTCTGCCCCGCTCGCAACCTTTAAGCTGTGTGTGTTAATTAAAAACAAGTAACAAGGCTGCAGCTGTCGCGTGACTGACTTAGAGATACTCACGATATTCTGAGTCTATTAGTGGCTCACTCACACACTCATATACTTTTTAGCAGACATGTGACGTCTGTCACATCATTGAGTTTTTCTATTTTAATGTTATATAATATTATTGCAGTGGGGATCAGACAGGATTAATAGAGTATAAGAAGGCGCAGAACTTGCATTGATATGACAAAATACGAGCACATACCTCTCAGAAGTAAAGTCTTATACGCTATATATCATTATAAATCTAAGCAGCTCAAGTGCAGACTGGCATACAATATTTAAGATATCCATGAAATTTAAGAGCTTAGGGTAAATATGGATTTACTATGTTTAATATGATACGAGGGTCGTTCAATAAGTCCTTAGAAAATCCGAGTGAAGAAATCCGAAATTCTATTTTTTGGACGGGGTAAAAATGTTGGAAACACGATTGGCAAAGTATGTAGAGCTAAAAGGGGACTATGTTGAAAAATAAAAAAAAAATTCTGCAAAAAACAGTGATTTTATATTTATTATTATTATTTATTTTTTCTAAAGACATATTGAACGACCCACGTATTTAGCTAGTAGTAGTAGTTAGTACTTATACTGCTACTTTAAACTTATACTTTTCACTATAAGCTGGTCGAATATTTAAGACTGTCGCTGAATGAAATAAAAAATTGGTTGATCTAATAATTTTTCATCGTATACTTCTCGATTCGAATTATTTTAGTCTAATATTTTAGAATTTATCAATTAAAACTAGGAGAAAATGGCATATTAGCATTGCGCAAATGTATGTAACAGGTAGAAGGAGGTGAGGCAGACCATACAAAGTACATTTATAAATATTCTTGATTGGTATCAACAGACGAGTCGATTAAGTCATGTCCGTCTATATGACCGATCAGAACCTTTCTACTAAAAGAGACAACAAGTTTGGTTTGAGGGTTCTTGCATAGCATACTAAGATGAATTTTATTTTAGGCTTTAAACCCTAGGATAAGGGATTATTAGTTTCAATAATAAGCTAACACACTTTTGGCATTCACTGCAAATTTCAGCTCGACCGGACATAACATAAAGTACAGATAAAGTTTTCCATGCAAAAGTAGCAGCGACGCAGCAGAAGGCTGGCATCAATGCTTGCGCTTGACTGTATGTGTGAGAGTGAATTGTGGGTGTAAATTTCACACATGTGCGTTTAAGCGTATGTGTGAAAAAATTAAATGCGTATGAGAGCAACAAATCAGTGAAATTATTGCTGAGAATGTGTTAAATCGAAGTATTTAATATCTAGAATTCATTTGTAACTGCTAAAGTAGGTAAAGGGTATTTAACTGTCAAGTGCAGTCGACTATAGCTTTCTTTACTTGGTTTTTATTTTGCTAAATTGCTCTTTATATTTGCTCTTTTAATATTATTTGTTTATACTCTCATACTCCAATGTCTTTTGAGTCTTACACACGCTAGGTGCGATGTTACATACAGGCTGTTATAATATATAAGACTTCTACCAGCGATCGAAATACTTACAGCTATTAACTTTACAGGGTATGTGGCAACAAGACCTACTCACCTTGCAAACTGGAAAATAGCTGGCAAATTGCACAAACACAAAATGCCCCCACAGTCATTTTGATAAGCAGCCTCGGCTTGTTGTGCTTCTTCTCTGTGGAGAAACACACTCATACGCACACGCATGCATATACCCTGTATATAAACAGTTTACAGTCACCATTGTTTCGCCCCATTGTGCGTGTGTGTCTGTCCCTCTCTCTCCCACTCGTTCTCTCTCGTTCTCTGCGTTTCCTTTGGCATCCCTCGCATTGTTTTTGCTGTGCGCTCCGAAAAAAAGTTTAATTAAGTTTTCAAGTTTATTTTTAGCAGTTCGCATTGTTTGCATGCGTTGCCTGCCAACAACAACAACAATAACAACCAGAACAACCGTAGAGAGCACAAGAGCAACAACAACGAGATTTGCAAGTTTTGACAGCTGGCTGTAATTTATGACGGCATTTAGTGCAGATTTTTGACAAGCTGCAGCCTAGCAGAGAGATAGAGACAGAGGCGAAGAGCGAGCGAGGCAAGGGCTTAAGCGAACTTGCCCGAGCGTATGAAATATGAAATATGACGTGCATTTCAATTTCGAAACAATGAACAGCGCGTGCTGCGCTTAGGCTCTTCGCTCTCCTTCCAGCCGCTGCCGCCAGCGTAGGCCTTGAACTCCGAGGCGTAACTTAATTGAAAAGCCCATCAACTAAATGTATCTCGGGGAAAAGCTGAAAGAGTTATGGCTAAGGTGAAACCAAGATATAAAGTATCTACCTATACTGAAGGGAAAGATATCTGGAGTTCTTGCTTAATATTAAACCGATCGTTGCGATGGTTACTAAGCTATTTACATATTCAAGTTTTTTGGAGATTATCAAGATTATCAAAATCAATTTTTATACCATTAACCAATTAAAAATGGGTGACAAAATAACAGACAGAAGCAGATGTGGCTGTCCAAATAAAGTATACATAGTCCTGATCAGCATCAATAGCCGAGTCGATATAACCATGTACGCCTTGCGCCTATCTGTTAGTCCTTCTGTCTATCTGTCCGTTAGTTCGTCTGTATATCCGTCTGTCTGTTCTTCTGTCTGTCAATCTGTCCGTCCATCTGTCTGCTCGTCTGTCTATCTGCGCGACTGTCTGTCATTTCATCTGTCTATCTGTTCGTCTGTCTTTTCATCTGTACTATGGTATGTGCCCGACTTCTGTCCGTCTGTTCGTCTATCAGTCCGTCTGTCTGTCTGTCCCTCTGTCTGTTTGTCGGTCTGCCTGTCCGCCCGACTGTTTGTCTGTCCATCTGACTATCTGTCCGCCTGTCTGTCCATCTGTCTGTCCGTACATCAGTCTGTCTGTACATCTGTCTATCAGTCTGTATGTTCGTCTGTCTATTTGCTCGTCTTTCTTTTCGATTATCTTTTCGTCTGTTTGTCCGTATGTCTGTCCATCTTTGTGCCGTTTTTTTCAAATTTTAAGAAAAGTAGAAAAGCAATAAAAATAACTGTCCAATTGTACAATAAACACAAAAATTATGGAAGATATAATTTTGTATAATACGTTATAAGACTTGCATTACAAACTTTTGCACTAAATAATTTGATATGCCCTGCGTAAGGCTATGATCGGAAATACGATTTAGGCTGCCTTATTCCACCGCTCAATTCCAAATGCATGGCTACAGAAACTTATTTCCCCCATTAGATTTTATCAAAGTGCTCCTTCAACAGATTTAGCTTCCAGCTCAACTCAGCTCAACTGTCTGCTTTGTCAAAGTGCAATTTCTCGAACACGTTCCAGCAAGCGCATCGACAGTAAGAACTGCAATCGCCATTTAAATGCAATTTGTGCAGAGGAATTGACAATTCTTCGGCTCGAGTTTGGCCAGAGGAAAAGCGCAGCCTGCAGAAAAGGAAAAGTTTCGTTTGCATTTTAAGTACAATGCTTTGAATCCGCATACAAAGTGTTGCCAGCCGAAGCCGCCAGGTGTTCCGGCAAGCAGTTTCGCGCGGAAATCGCTGAGGAATAATTCTAATAATTGAAACAATTTCATTCGTTTCTCTAATATTTTTCTAATTTCCTATTTTTACTTCAATTTAACTGCGAACTGAAGTTGAAAATTATCGAATCTCTTTTAGCTGGCAAATCGATTAGCTTGCGATTCGTTGGCGCTTTCGTTTCACGGAACACTGCGCAGCGCGCACGGCTGCAGCTGTCGTCCAGTTGACATTGCAAATTGAACACCTTTGGCAGGCAGGATGAGGGGCGTGTCAGGAGGCGCCTGAAACTCGCTTCGGCTCTTCGATTCGCTGAAGTGCGAAATATTCTCGCTGCGATTTGCATGTTCACATAAAGACAGGGGCGTTGCCAGAGGGAAGCAGTGCGCCGGCGGCGCAATCGAGTTGGCGCCGCACATAAATGCAAATTCTAATGGGGTTCGGCATGAGAGAGCGGGGTGTGGCAGTGCAAGTGGGGGATTGGGGGACTCGCTCGAGCAGAAACTGTGGCATACATTTAGGCGCCGGCGACATCGCATGCAAATGTTTGACGTTATTGTGCAA
The DNA here is from genome assembly GCA_035046045.1 of Zaprionus bogoriensis. Classification (NCBI taxonomy): domain Eukaryota; kingdom Metazoa; phylum Arthropoda; class Insecta; order Diptera; family Drosophilidae; genus Zaprionus; species Zaprionus bogoriensis. Next base: position 507,987 of record JAWNOI010000098.1, on the reverse strand, counting down.
TAATAAAAGCAAATCCGCGCAGCCCGAGCATAAAGAACGGAAAATATTTTTAGTATTTTTCTGTATATTGTGAGAGTCGAATAATTCCCCCACTCACTCACCTCCAGCTCTTTTGAGATTTCCTTTGCATTATTTTTTACTTTTATGCGTTTTTGCGTTTTGCATATTTTCTTGTTCGATTTTTATCGCCGCCCCCGTCTGTGACGATGTTTGAAAATGTTGCGCAAATATTTGCGCTTTTATGTGCATTTTCTCTCTTTGCTACGTTTTGGACGCTTCGCTTTCGAAATTTCAATGTACCCTGTAATCAGAAAAAGTGTGGAAAAGGGTAGCTTAAAGTTGGTCAAGCGAATGAATGAGAGGCCAATCAGCAGACAAACAGACAGAGAGGCAAGCGGACAATGAATGAGAGACCAATCAGCAGACAAACAGACAGAGAGGCAAGCGGACAGGCAGACAAAGAGACAAATAAAATAGAAAAACCCATATGCGATTATAAAGCCAAGCGGACAAATAGCTAGAAAGACAGACAGATCAACAGACAAACAGGCAAACAGACATACAGACAGTTAGGCAGACGAACGTATAAACAGGCAATCGAACAGACAAGCAGACAAAGAGACAGACAGGCCAATAGACAGGAACACAGACATGCCTTAAGACCAAACTCTAAATACATTTTAATTTAATTATTAATTTTGTATAGGGTATCTCCACGCCTAACACTTTCGCCACTTGCGTGGACTCGTTTTTTATGCATGTAGATTTCGCTTGCGATTTTCCTGCTTTTTTTATGATTTACTTGCGCTTTGTGTTTGTTCTCTCATTCGCATTCGCATTGGTATTTGTATTTGTGTTTGAATTGGTGCGCGTATTGGTATAAGCACAGGGTATTGGTATTGGATAGGGTTCTGGTGTTGGTGTTGGTATTGCCGCTGGTATTGCAAAGGTAAATTGGATTGAGAAATTGAAATCGCATTCGCAGCAAAAGGAAAATGCTGAAAAAAGAAAAAAAAAAACTTGGAAAGCGGGCAAAAATAAACTGTTCGACAGCAAGTGAAATTTTCTTGTCTTATTTGTCTTATTGATTTTATATATGTATGCAGAGTACGTGCGTGTGTGTGTGTGTGTGTGTGTGAGCAGTTGGGAATGTGTTTTGCCGCTTGTCTAGCTGATGTAACAGATAATCATCCCGAGGTTCCATTTAAGCCATGAAGTTTAATGAGTTCGCCCGAGAGCAGTGCGCAGCAGAACTGCTCGCTTGAAAGGAATTTCGTTTCTGGCAGGTGTGGCTCTGGGTGCCCTTCCCAGATATAATCAGGTTACTTGGCGAAAGAAAAGAGATTTCGGTTTTTGTGTTTTCCTAAAAGCTTTTGCCAAACTTTGGTGCTTGCCTTTGACTTTGGCTCGCTTTAAGAGTTATTGGTAAAAAGTGTAGCTGGAGTAACTTGATTAAGGGTGACCATGCCAATTAAATATGAAAAATACGAAAACTTAGGACGAGGCTGGCTAATTGAGGGGAAATTGGAGTGTTTCCCAAACCGAAGGCAAAGCCGACAAAGACAAATGACTGGCAGGTAGACCGCCGCACTTAGGAGCACCCTTTTCTCCAGATTGCAATCCATTTGTTAAGTCCTATGGCTAACTGTTACAGCTTATAGGAGCAGAGGAGGTCTAAATAAACTAGAATACCTCGAAATGGACGGCAAATTCATCAAAGTCCTCGAGGCAAAAACGTTTTCCATGTCATTTGAAAATTGTCAAAGCGAATGACGTCGACTTTCTGGCTAATTGGACACCTCGTGAGTCCAAAGAGAAAACGATGACGTCATAGTTAATTAAAAAGAAACGACAGAAACTATGCATTCGAGCTGAAAGCCGTATACCCTTAGCACCTAAGGGAGTTAAACTTGAAAAATATTTATAAGTTGTTTTATTATTTATTATTTTTTATTATATAATATATACTAATAATATTATTTTATTAAGGTATATAAAAAAAGTGGGATAACATAGTGACCACATTTCTCTCAATACATATTCATTTTTATTGCTCAACTGCAGCGTATTCAATATTCGTCGTGACCTTTGCCATTTCCACCAACTTTTTAAGGTCCGCTCTACTGTATTGCACTGGGCGCATAAATTAGCCCTGGGAGTTCGAGTTGAGCTGGGCCCACGGAACGTGTAATTTGTTAAAAAGCTGCTGTGAATTGGACACATCAGACGACGTTAATTAGCTGCGACCAGGCATAAAATTATCTTAATTATGCAGGGCCAGCTTAAAGCGAACATTAAGTGAATAAGTTCCGAATAAGCGACAATAAAGTTAATGCGCTTGTGGAACGAGATCATTGAGGAAACTCTAGATGTGACACATTGAATTTCAACGAATAAAGAAAGCGACAGTCGAGTGCAGTCTATAGTATTTACCACTTGAACAATTAATATATATATTTTTAATTAAAAACAATGCGTTGTAGCACGCATTATCACTGAGCTGTACAAACTCACATGTATTGACACAGCAAAAATAAAACCACGTTCTCACACGTACATGTCGATTTTACACATACAGTCAAACACAAGCATTGGCGACGGACTTCTACTGCGCCGCTTCGAATTTATAATGGGAAGCTTCTCCCATACATACCTTTTATATTTATTCAACTACTCGGGCTGCAATTTATAGCAAATATCATCAATAATTATGAGTATCTATTGTCGGACTAATGGCAATGTTGAAGCTACTTTAAAAATTAAACTTGTCTGTTGGATTTGATGAGGAAGAGGTAGACGGCTAACCTCGTATGCCTTACAAATAAATAGAAAAAAATGAATTAATATTTTACATAGCTTAATTTAATTTTTAATATAATTTAATTTTTAATATAATTCAATTTTTAATTTTTAGCAAACATTTTAAAATTGAATAAAAAATAAAATGAACTCATTTGCCATAAAAGGCTGCCACTATAATTTTTAAAATGTGCAGAAAAGTTGATAATGATTTATTTATACAATTTACAAAACTTTAAAAAATTAAAAAAAAAACCATCCTCTCAAAAGTTTGCTATAGTTTCTATAGAGCCTGCAGTGAAGCTTTTATTTGTCGGCACAAAAGTATGCAACGTTTTATGCGTGCTGTTAAATGCTCTGTTATGAGTACTGTTATACGTACTGTAATCTGCTCTGTTAAATGTAAAATGCAGTTGTACTTCTTATGCTTGCTTTTCTAAGTAGAATATCGAATACACTAATATAAGAAATGAATAAATAAATCAAATTAAAAATGACTTTTTGAAATTGCAACTTTATTCGATAAATCTCAAGACTGCTTGCACTGTATGCGTGCTAGACTTTAATACAGACTATGACGACACTAAGCATAAAAACAATTGTAATTATTTGGTACGGGTTGAGCGTGTGTGTGTGTGTGTGTGATATGATATGACTTACGTACAGATGCATGCAACCGCATGGGAGGGAGGGTCTTTGAGCTGATCTTAATACAAGAATAGTTTAACTAGAGACTAAACCAAACCCAAGATCAGGCGCAGTACACACGGCGTTCGCTCAGTACTGACGCCCCATGACCCGGTCCAAGTCGCTCCAGCTGCACGAGTAGTCGATCTGCAGCAGACCCTTCTTGCTCAAGCCGAATTTACGCGCGTAAATCCCGGCGTAGAGCGAAGAGTCACTGGGCGAATCACACTGATTACTGCCGCCCCGCTGGCGTCCCGCTCCGGCCAAGGTGCCGTAGAGCGTCGAGGGGGCGGCGTAGATGAGGGAGGTTGCCTGCTGCTGGCACTCCTGGCAATCGGGCAGGCTGCAGAACGGCATTGTGGCATACGGATTGCAGTAGTCGTAGGCAGGCGAAAGCGGCGGCGGCGCTGGGAATTCGATCTGTGGTGCATGCCCAGGGCTGCCCAAGGTCATCGCCTTGGCTGAGCTTGTGACGCCAGCAGCGCTGCGCTTGCGTCGCGGATGCGGTGCCGTGCCATAGCCCAGGCCGTAGCCGTTCTCCTTGCTCTGGCTGGGCACAGGACGACGCTGCAGTGTGGCAGCGCGACGGGGCAGCGACATGGAGGGCAGCTCATCGCCGCCAATGGAGGAGTGCTGCTCCGTGGAACTGGCGCTGGAGAAACCTGCAGTAGAAGGTATCGAAGAGAGGATTAGAGATGCGGTTAAAGTGAGATAGAGATAGATATAGAGCTCCTCAGCCTTACGTACCTCCGTAGCCGTTGTAGATCTGTCGCTGCTCGGCATACAGCTCCTCCGCCGGCTGGTACTCGTCGTCCAGGTGCAGCTGCCTGGTCATGGTGGCCATGTAGTCGTCATAGCGACTGGCTGGCGCACCATAGACCTCGCTGCGTGCCGCATAGAGCGGCTCCTTGCGCTGACTGCGACTGCGACGATTGGGCAGACGGCAGCACTCCAACTGGCATTGGCTGCGCGACTGGCGTCTGGTGTGTGGACGTGGCATGGTGGACGAGGACATGATCACGCCATAGCCGGGACTGGCAGCAGTGGGGCTTGGCGACTGCGAAGCGCTGTGCTCGTAGTCCAGCGCCGTCTCGTAGTCCGGCTGCGGGGCGGCGACGTCGACGTCGACGTCCATTTTCTTGCGCACATAATCGTAGTTCTCCAGATCCCACGGATCGACGTAGCAGCGCTGCGAGGGCAGCAGCGTCGTGCCGTAGATGTCCTCCGTGTTGTCGATGTTGTAGGGCGACTCCAAGGGCAGCGCCTGCTTGGGGCCCGCGCGACGGCGTCGCGGCGTTGTCTGGCTGCGCTCACGCATGCTGCAAGAGAAAGAGAAGGGGAATGTATGAGCGAGTGTGGGAGAGAAGAGAGAGAGAGAGAGAGGGGTGCGGTATCGCGGGGTGGGGGAGAGAAAGTGTGTGAGCGTTTAGTGCGTAACAGGTTGTCCGCCTTTCAATGACGCTTGCGCTTGCGCTTGCGCAACATAATCGTCAACTGCCTGAAGTCGCGTCTTCCGTCAGACATTGAGCTGATGCGGCACTGGCGGTGCAGCTCGTCGGCTGATAAACCTCTGCGTGGCATGCTGTTTGTTGCATGCCACATAAATGTCCAGAGTTCAGTCCATGCGCATATTTCTCCAGCTGCCCACTCGCTCGCCTTCGCCTGGCAGGTGTTACAATTAACGCCGACAATCTGCACATTGCTGCTGGCAACTGCAAAAGTTGGCGCAGCTGCTGCTAGAGTTGCAACACTGCGAGAAAAAGCCTACACAGAATACAAAGGTTGCCTCAACCCACCAATCATATCTGCAAAACTTATTTTATATTCCATTTTATAGAATTTTTTTATAAATATTTTGAGAGTTAGTTAAAGCGATCTCGATTTTTTAAAAAATATCTATATAGAAGATTTTTACGTAATCTCAATTTTTAATGCCCGCTCAAGCAACAGCCGCAGCTCACCTGCTACTCCCCGCTTTCGCTTGGTGTAGCATTGCTTTCCCATTAGTGACCAAACAGGTTGCTCAGCGACAAATGCCAAAGCAACCAAATACAAAATAATTATGGCTTTTGTTTAAGTTTACAACTTATCCAAAAATAGCAATGCACATAAATGTTTATCTATGTTTTAATTTCTGCTATTTTAATATATATTTTTCTGCTTTTTAGCTCAGTGATTTTTCCCACACAAAGTTCAACTCAACCTCAACCTGTTTTACTGCAACACATTGACGTATTTACCTAACACGCGTCGATGAATGCAGGAACTTTTAATTAAAATTGTGTAACTGTAAAAAAGCAAAAGGCTTAAAAAGATAATTATAAATGCACATGGTAATTGCAATTGACAGTGATATTGAACAATGTGCGTAATATTCAAGAGAGGTAAGAAGAAATATACAAGTCGAATCTTATACACACTGACCATTGCTGTATCCTATCATTTATGGGGTAATTATTTAATTATATTACATAGGTATCTATATAAGTAGAGTTAAAAAATTAAAAAAGGTTTCAAAACATTTACTTTTAAGTTCGAACGTTTTTAAAATAACTATATAATACTGTGATCAGATTTGAAATTTGGATTAGAAGCTGAAAAAGTTTTTGTTCAGTCTTTAAAAAATTCTCCTGAAGTTTGAGTATAAATTAAACAAAAAGATAAAGTTTAACTAAATCAACTTTTATAATATTTAAAAACTAACTGAATCATCCAATAAGTTATTGAAAAACTCGGTCCAATAAATATGAAGCGTCATAAAGTAAACTTAAACCTTAAAGACAACAGATTAATATTATATACCAACATAATCAGGCCAAATTAATCTTTTACATATTGTCTTTATATTTCCGGAGATATCTACTTATGTGCGTTAAAAACTTTTTCTCAAAATAGGCATACCCAGTGCATACCCAGTGCAATTCGTCCAGTTGGAAAATCAAATATTGTTGTTAATTTCAGCGCGGCGATTGCTTTTCTTCATGTGTCAAGTTCAATTCGCGTCGCAATGTCGGACAGCTGAATAATTGAAATTAATAGAAATTGCGTGATATGTGGGTTTTTCGATAATCACTGGAATTGTGGCACGCATTTTAATGTGGTTAATGTAAATTGAAATTTAAGCAGGGAAAAAGTAGCAAATACTTGTAAACGTGCGAAAAGCTTTCTCAATGCGGTCCTACCTATGCCTATTTTAATAAGATTTACAAGCAGCTGAGCTCGTTTAGTTATTGCATATAAATTGACTTAATTTTAGGACCAAAAAAACTCCCCACATAAACTATGATTTATTCAAAGGCCTAAAAAAACAACACGATTTGCATATTACTAAAGCGCAGCAGGTGGAGAACTAGTTCGAGTCGAATTCAGTGATGATTTAAGTAATAGATCAAGGTTATAGATTAGTGACGCTAAAGAGCATGATTTACATAAAAAGATTACTTTATGTGTTCCATTATAAAGATACTATGTAAAGCTATATAAAGCTAGAAAAGCATGAGTTGCAGTAGCTGCAGTGAAGGTAACAGTTAGTCTAACAATAGCATTGTTAGTAGTCAAAGTAGCAGTAACTGTTAGAAGTAACAGTATAGTAGTGATAGTATAGTATAGAATAGTGATAGTAGCTGCTACTGGAAGCAATAACAGTAATGTTTACTAGTATAGATAATGGTTATAATAGCAGTTACTGGTCCCATCAATTGTAAGTAGTCGCAGAAGTAGTGTAGTAGTAGTAGTTACAAGTAACAGTATTGTTGGTAGTAACTGCTACTAGAGGCAATAACAGTGCTGTTTACTACTTATAGTAATAGTAACAGTAGCAGTTACTGTTCCCATTGATTGTTAGTAGTCACAGTAGCAGTAACTGTTACGAGTAACAGTATCGATGCTAGTAACTGCTACTAGATGCAATAAAAATTATGTATACCAGTAATAGCAATAGTAATAGTAGCAGTCGCTGTTCTTATTTCTCTTTAGTAGTCACAGTAACAGTTACTGTTAGAAATAATAGTATCAGTAACTGCTACTAGAAGCGATATCAATAATGTTTCCAGAAATGGTAATAGTATTAGTAGCAGTAACTGTTCCCAATAAAAGTAACTGTTACCAGTAGCAGTAACTGTTACCTAAATTGCAATAGTAAAATATTATGCATATGGAGTATGCTTAACTTAAGACGGCTGATACCATTGTGAATCGCATGTAAACTACCGACACTTCCCATAGCTTCGCTACTCTGCAGCCGATTCAATTCCTATACTACATGTATATATATTCACTACTGCTATGTGCACATCTAATATTTATATTGCTGTTTGGCTGTCGTGAGTGGCTCGTTTTTTATGGCAAGTTTTCGCTTTGTTTGGCTTTTTGCTTAGCGGGCAAGGCAAAATATGAGCTCTGTGTTTGGGGCATATTCGTTATATTGGCCATTAGATATTGGATATAAGCTATCGGCTATTGGCTATTGGTTATGGGATATGGGTTTTTTCTTTCCTCCTCGATACTTGCGGCCAGCGTTTTTTGCTGTTGGTCCCCGCCCATTCGGGGCGAGTGTTGCGTAACTTTTCGCAATGCGCTCATTTGCATAGGTTTTGCCTCTATCTTGGGCTTTGTTTTTGCTTTCGTTTTAATTTCTTGGGCGATCGATTCATGGGTTTCATTTCTATGGGTTTCATGTCTGTCCCTCTGTCTCACTATCTGCCTGCCTGTCTGCCTGTCAGTGTTGCCCCAGTAGCAGCTGCATTGTTGCTATTGCAGTTTTTCGTTTGGTTTCCTTTTGTTTTTCAACAAAATATTTATAAAATACACAAAATAAATTGCAATATAAACAATGCAACGTGACTTTGCTCTGGCACGCAAATGAAATTGTCAGCCTGCAAGGCAACAACAGCAACAACAACGAACACAAAGGTAGAGATATGGTAAGATATGTCATGTGGAGCTGCAGATACGCGCACGCAAATAAATCGAACGTTGGTTACAGTTTTGATTTATTACATGACACGCACACACACTGATACACTGATACACTCATACACACAGTCCTACACTTTGACATGCAGTTGTCGAAGTTGCATATTAAGTATACGTAAAGTAAGTATACGTCGTGTGGCCCAATATGAGTTTGTCATGTGGATAGTTTAGTTATTTGAGTGTTGCCAAAGACATTAGATTGATCGATATGCAGATATGCCTGTAGATAATCAGCATATTGAGTATTTGCATATATTTGGGCTCGAATTTCAATATTAGTATTTGCCTGTCTTTAGATGAATTCGTGTATATGCATATACAACTTTTGGCGTATTTTATTTTAAGCTAAATAGTTTCCGCCTTATTCCAAATTCGGTCTGTCTATCTTTTTAAAGTTTTTTTTATATTTTTTATTTTTCATTATTTTTATCCAACAGTCTACATTTCTGTCAAAGTGGATATATACATATTTATCTAACTTTTAATCCATCTGTAACGTTGTATTTATTTATATTTATAGTTTTCTGTTTATTTAATTTTTTATAATTATTTTAGTCTATAATTTTTCTCTAATTTCTATCTGTCTTTCTACATTTTTTTACAATTTATTTTTCAATCCATCCGTATCTGACAATTTATATTTTTTCAATGTAGTTATTTATCTGTCTGTCCATGTAATTATTTCTGTTTATTTAATTTTATTATTTAAACCTATGTTTTTTCTTCAATTTCTTAATTGAAATAGTCTATCTGTCTTTCTATATTTTTTTTGCTTTTAATCATTCTTTAATTTTTATTTGAAAATCTAAATTGTTTTTAATATGTATATATATTTATCTAGCTATTTATCTGTCTGTCCATGTATTTATTTTTATTATTTCCGTATATGGTAAATTTAACTTTCTATAATTTTAATCTATAGTTTTTCTTTAAATAATAATTAAATAATTGTTTCTTGATCTATTTGTCTTTATACATTTTTTCGCTACTTATTTATGTTAATCTGACAATATACATTTGCTCTAATGTAGCGGTATATTTATCTAGCTATCTAATTTGAGTATCTATGTATTTAATTTTGTTTATTTCTATTTTTTTTTATATTCATAAAGTATGATAAACTATTTGCTTCTGAAGCTGCCTATTTTTGCCTCTAGTTATCCAATACCTTGCAAGGCATGCCTTCGGGTCTCTTTAGTTAAATATTCACAACACCTGCTCCTATCTAAATGTCTAGCAAGCTTACCTTATGCGAACTCAAACCTGTTGTAATATTATGTATATCGATCTCCATCTATGCATCCCACTAACCTTTTATCTACCTGCATACCACATGCTGGTACTAAGCTTCAACTAGCGCTTAATTAATTGCCGCCACTTGTCCGTTTCGTTCCGTCCGTCAGTGCGTTGTCTTCGCCAGTCTTATTTGCATGGCAAATATGTCAAGTTCAGGCAATTTTCTGTCTTGTTTCTAGCTCAACTAATCAACACATTGAATTGGTTTCCAACTACAAGCAATGCAGCATTCCGCACTCGAAAGTTGTTCAGCCTGACTGGAAAATACCTCAAGTATTCAATACCCGAACCGCCAGTTTAATGTACAGGCATAAACATAATTTTATTGGCCATAAAAGCGCAGCTAAAGAGCTCCCAACTCGCTAACCGAAAGGTGCTCGTGCGCCTGTCATAAATTTCAAGTCGAGTACTCGAAATGAATTTTGGGCAATACGCGGAATGAGACTGGGCCAGAATATTGCCTTTTTTGCCATGCTATGAACTGCAAACATTTTAAACAGCTTAATCCAACTTTAACATTCGCAATAAATAAACTGATGGCTCTGCAATAAATAATTCAGAATGCGAATATTTATTATTAAATTCCCATCCAGAATTCGTTTAATCGGACTAAAAGTGCATGACAAATGCATTTCCGGAACTTGCATACTGTAGTTTTTTCATATCTATGCGAAATTGGCTTATCGACGACAAATGTGGTTAATAATAAACCTGTGACTACGGCCGCGCATATATATACGCCAATTATCTGAATGGACGAAGTTTTTTTTAAGCCGAAAAAAAAACATGTTTAACGACCTTGCGAATTATGCAAAAACAAGAAGCTCAAAGACGAATTCCTGAGATGTGACTAACTAAATTAATTAATTAATTGCGTGAGCTTAGCCAACCTAAAGAGATACCTATGAGTGGCATACGAACATGGAAGTAAGCTGATATGAGAGAAATAAGAAGAGGCGTAGAGAAAAATATCCGAGAGATATAGAAAGCTCGTTAAGTCAGGTGTATTGACACCTTTCAGTAGGACTGCATTTAAGAATAAAAGCTTTTTATACAACAAAAAATGTAGCTCTGAAATCTTCTGAAATAAATCTTCCTCAACATTTTACCTTCTTGCCGCTTTCTTCTGTCGTTCTTAAATCACTCAGAAATTCCTTTTATGCGCTTATCAAATGCGAATCACGCTTCTACCGCTCCCTCAAGCAGCAACAAGTGTCAGAGCAGATGACTCAGAAGACAGCACAAATCTTCCAATCGATGCTTCTTCAAGTGCCTCTGTCTGGGCGTACAGCAATAACCATGGGAGGATCCCAAAATGGTCTTCTTTGCATTGGAATTGCAGTGAGGCCCACGTCGACAACCGACAATCCCATGCATATAGAAAAAGTCTGCCCACAGTTCTAGAGCTCTACCAGATGTACATACAAGTAGGTCTGTCTGTCCGCTGTCAATCAACTTAACATCTGGATGTTTCCACTCATTTACAGTCTTTGGTTTTGTGGCTTTCTTTGCATTTGACACAGTTTGCCATTTCTGGATATTCATTCACCTTTTTTAAACTTGGTTGAAATATATTTTGAGGTTCTCCCTTTCCTTCTTTCTTCTAGGTTTTTGTTGTTTTGTTGTTGTTGACACTTCACAGTTCTGGATTTGCGAATTTCAAACACGTTTCAAGCGCGGCACAAAGCAACCATTCAGGCGTTGGGCGCGCATGGCATAACTTATAGAATTTGAATTTGGCTAACGGTGAATGGGGCCTGAGACGAAAAACACTAAACACACTAAAGAAACCCGTGCGAACCGCGCTGCGCATGCGCTGTTGTCGGCGCTCGCGTCTCTACTGATCTCAAGCTGCTGACAGAGTTCGACAAGTGCTGCGCTTGCGGCTCGAGCTGGGTTCGAGTTGCGACTGCGTGCTGAAGTTGCGTTCGACACGCGTGCGGGTCGAGGGAGTGTGAGGGAGCTAAGCTTCGCCTGCAGGTACGAGTTCCAACCGGCTTGGCTACGTTGTATGTTGCAACCTCCAGACGAGTTGCACTTGCTTAATTACTCCAACTCCCTGGCGATTTCTAATCGGCTTAAGCTGCAGTCAGGTTGCATTTGCCAATAGCTCTAACTGCCCTCGGTGTTGCGCTCGAGCCTCCCGGTTTTGACTTGCAACCTGTTGGGAGCTAAGCTTTGCCTGCAGCTACGACTTCAAACCGGGTTAGCCATGCAAAGTAGCTGCTTTGTTGGATGTTGCAACCTCCAGCCGAGTTGCACTTGCTTAATTACTCTAAGCTGCTTTCAGGTTGCATTTGCCCTCGATGTTGCGCTCGATCCTCCCACTTAACTTGCAACCTGTTGGAAGCAACTGTGAGCCATGCCGTTGGATCCTCGCACTTGCGTTACAACCAGTTGCGGGCGACAACAATTCGCGAACAAGTTTACTACTTTGACCCATGACATCGAGCGCGCGCAGCTTTAATTAATTAGCAGCCCATTTGGCCGATTATATCACTGTCAGCAGCGGGTGCGGGGATCGCGAGTTGAAGCACATTGATATGCAAATTCGCACTCGTAACCGTGGGTAGGTGCTCAAACAGCCAAAGTAGAAATAAAAACCCGCTGCCAAGTTCAAGCAGTTGGCCAAAAAGAAATGCGAGAAATTACATCACGTAGCCTTTAAACTTGAACCGGCTTTTTTATTGTCTGCTCATGGTGGTTGCTGTGGCTGTTGTTGCTACTATTGTGGTTGGGGAATTCATGATTCGGATTTCTCAGGCAAACAGGCGAATGATCCGCTTCTGCTCCGCTTTTCAACACTTTGCAACGCGATCTGTTGGCGCCACGCCCCGCTCTTCCCGCCACTATTTTTCTCTATTTTCCAAACTCTTTCTCTCTTCCACTTCTTCCTTCTTTCTTTCTTCTCCTATCTCCTTCTTTATTTTCTCTCTTTCTCTCTCTCTCTTTTTCTCTAATTTTGAGTCTCAAAATCGTCAATAATTTATGCACATTTTTCGCATTTTTTTCCTATTTCTGCTGTGCATTGAAATATTTCTGTTTGTTTACCAAAGACTTTCACTTTCATCGATGCGTTTGCGTAGGCGTCTGCGGTTTTCATTGATTTGGCCATTTAGGCTTGCCGACAGCTTTTGCATTGACCAGGTCAGTTATTGGGCTATTTCGAAGTCGGTTTTGGTGTCGGTTTGGTGTCGGTTTCGCCTGCGGTCCGTTTGTCAGCCAATTGAACTGTCCGGCACCGAGAGCCAATTCGTGGCAATTAATCAATGCAAATGAGCCAATTCATATTTCCAGGCAATTCAGGTTTCGATTCAGGTCAGCTTTGCGGTCGTTAAAATGCCCGAACGGGATTAAAATGTAAAACGGGCAATTATTGCGTTCTGTGTGTGTTTCAATTGAAATCAGCATGTGGAGAGAAATTACTTAATATAATACCTTATTGATTTAACTGTTAACGCTTAAAATTGAAAATACATCGAGTTGTGAGTGAGAAAATATAATCTATATATATAAAAGAAAGTCGTGTTAGTTACACCACTTATAACTCAAGAACGGCAGAACAGATTTGGCTGAAAATTGGTAGGGAGGTAGCTTAGAGCCAGGAGACGGACATAGGATACTTTTTATCCCGTTCGACAACGTTCCTCTGTGACTTGACATGAAATAGTCACTATAAAACGTGGTATAACAAAAAAGAATCAGACTTGGAATAACAAAACGCAAATGACAGCTATGTAATTGACGTGAAATGCCAGCTATGTAATGACGTATGGATGACAATTTGATATTTGTAAGAAATCAATATTAAAACTATTTCTATTAAATAAATAATTAACAAGTGGATTGAAGTGAAGTGAAGTTTAATTAATAATGCCGCGACCAAGACGATCGAATCTTTCCCGACAAAGCCGTAATGCAAGAAGAATACAAAATACTGCAAATGAAAGGACTGAAGAAGAACAAGAAATTGCACGTGAACAGCGCAGCAATAGTATGGCTCGACTTCGTGCTTCTCAATCACGAGAGCAAAGTGAAGCAGCCCGTGAAACAACTCGGTTGGCAATGCAGAATCGTCGAGCGAACAACAGAAGTCAACAAATAGATAATTTGCGACGCAGAACAAGATATTTAGCTGATTTGAATCGAGCTGCGTTTCGATACGATTGCAGCAATGATTACAGCTTGCATCCTAGCGTTTGCAATGGGCAAATGGACGTTGTTTGCGAGTATTGTGGTGCATTAAAGTTTTCCGGAGAAACGCCTGGATTATGCTGCGTTAATGGTAAAGTGAAATTGCCAGTGTTGACTCCGCCACATGAGCCATTGTATTCATTGCTTTGCGGCGAAACACAAGAATCACGCCACTTTCTTGCAAATACTCGAAAATACAATAGTTGTTTCCAAATGACGTCATTTGGGGCAGACATTATCGAAGAAGGAGGTTTTAATCCGACATTTAAGGTATTTATTTTTGTACTTACATAGAATGTAGTTAAAGAATAACTTAGTTTATCTATTGGTATGTATTATTCTACTCTCCTACAGAAAAAGTGTTTATAACCCAGTTAATACTGTCTGGTTTTTATTTTGTAGACACAAGGACAGATTCACCATCGAATTGGATCATTACTACCTTTCGAAGATACACAGAATAAATTTTTACAAATATATTTCATGGGCAACATGGAAGAACAACTTGATCGACGCCTAGGGATCAATGCAGGAATGAAGCGAGCAATTCTTCAAGACTTGCAGTGTCTGCTTCATGAACATCATGCGTTGGTCAGGTTGTTTAAGAGTGCTTTAGAGCGTATGCCAAATGATGACTATAAAGTTGTCATCAAAGCAGATAAACGACTATCTGGAACACACGAATGCACATTTAATGCTCCAACCGTAGACGAAGTTGCCATCCTGATTGTTGGTGAACAATTGGAAAAACGCGATATTGTACTTACACGTCGCGATACTGGGCAACTGCAACAAATATCGGAAACTCATCGATCATATGACGCATTGCAATACCCACTGATGTTTTGGCAAGGAGAAGATGGATATTATTTTAATATTAAAATGATAAATCCATTGAATGGTAAAGTATCAGTATCTTAATAATGGTCAATGTCTGTATTATTTGCCTTTGAAATGGTTAATTATCAAATTTTTAATTTCAGGTGAAGAAACTACAAAGAAAGTTAGCTCAATGAATTATTATGCATATCGTTTGATGATTCGTCAAAATGCTGACAACTATTTGCTGCGGTTTCGTCGATTGTTTCAGCAGTATTGCGTTGACATGTATGTAAAAATAGAAACGGAACGCTTAACATTTATTAGGTTGAACCAAGCCAAACTGCGTTCTGAGGAGTACATCCATTTACGTGATGCAGTTAGTACTGAAGGAAATGCAGCTAATATTGGTCGATTAACTATTCTGCCGGCGACGTACATTGGTAGCCCACGTCATATGTATGAATATGCACAAGATGCAATGACATATGTTCGTCATTACGGCCGGCCAGATCTCTTTATTACTTTTACCTGTAATCCAAAATGGATAGAAATTACTCAATTGCTGCTTCCCGGACAAACATCAAATGATAGACACGACATCACAGCACGTATATTCAGGCACTCTAAGCTACCTCCCTACCAATTTTCAGCCAAATCTTTTCTGCCGTTCTTGAGTTATAAGTGGTGTAACTAACACGACTTTCTTTTATATATATATATAGAAGATTTTTTCGAATAAAATAAAAAAAAAACTGCTTATTTATTGCCATTAAGGCGGAACAAAGTTCGCCGGGTCACTAGTATTATATAAGTATGCCTTTCGCTTACGCTTTCAATTCAGCATTTTCTGATCCTGCCCTGCTGCATCCTAAGGTGAAATAGGCATAACCCATATTCTCCTATGCTATTCTATGCTGTATATTCTATTATATTTTATTCTTACTACATTCTATCCTATCCCATCCTATCCCATCCTATCCCATCCTATCCCATCCTATTTTATCCTATCCCATCCTATCCCATCCTATCCCATCCTATCCCATTCTATCCCATCCTATCCCATCCTATCCCATCCTATTCCATCCTATCCCATCCTATCCCATCCTATCCCATCCTATCCCATCCTATCCCATCCTATCCCATCCTATCCCATCCTATCCCATCCTATCCCATCCTATCCCATTCTATCCCATCCTATCCCATCCTATCCCATCCTATTCCATCCTATCCCATCCTATCCCATCCTATCCCATCCTATCCCATCTTATCCCATCCTATCCCATCCTATCCCATTCTATCCCATTCTATCCCATCCTATCCCATCCTACCCCATCCTATCCCATCCTATCCCGTTCTATCTAATTTTGGCTTTCCATATAATTCAATAAAAGTCTGGCCCAGTCTAAATATATATTTTGACCTTAAGTAGACTAACAATTTGCATGCATTATATCTGCGTTAGCAAAACAATTCAATAACCCAACCCATTCTTAAGTATGCCCAACTATCCCAACCCATGCCCAACAATCAGGCCTAAATTAAATCTGAACAGTCCATTTAATTCCATAAAGTCGATTCTTAATTGCACAGAAGAATTTCCATTGCGCCCGAGCAATTCTCTCGCACATTTTTCTGCCCAATTTGTGGATGCGAACTCTGTGCTGGCACTCGAAGCGCGTGTGCCAAATAACTGTCTATGCATGTGGCAAACGGTAAGCGGTAAGCGGCAAGCAGCAAACGGCTGCACAGGAAACCGGTTGCAGCTGCCGGCTGAGCATGGGGGCCTGGAGCCGAGCAGTGCAGAGTGCAGTAGAGCTGCAGCCCAACAGCTGCTTGCCTCGGCTCGGCGCCAGCTCGTTGATCTCTGCTCCAATTTTGCGCATTGTGCAACATGCTGCGATATGGTCGCCACGCTGCAGATGGCTGCTGCACCCATGTGATGGTTGTGCCCCTCTCCAAGCCAACACTTTTTTTGCAAGTGCTCGGCTCTAGGCACAAATCCCCCGACAGCTGCTGCGACCCCTGCCCTCGCCCCACTCCTGCCCTGCTGCCCGGCATACTTTCGATTTTTCATATGACGCTTTATGGCCGCATTTATCGCTTTATGCGTTTGATTGCAACACGTTTTTGCCTCTTTGCCGAAGACAAATGTAACTCGAATTGGAATTGGACCTGCACCTTTATGGCCTTTTCCGTCCCAGCACCCCCACTCCTACTCTCCTCCTCCTCATTCTCGTTTTGAGGCTCTTATTTCCCCCTTTGTCATTCGCACGTGTGCAAGAAAACCGCAAGAAAATGCCAAAGAAATGTGTCTTGTTATTGTGTGCCGTGTGTGTGTGTGTGTGTGCGTGTGTTGGGTGTGTGTGTTTCCACCCATTTGCTGGCGCAGTGTCAGCAAAAAAGTTTTCCAAGTACCCAAGTAGAAAGAGAAAGGGAGAAGAGGTGGCAACAAGGAAGCAATACATTAATGGAATTTGTCGTAGGGAGTTGGAGCAAACAGAAGGATCTATAAGTGTTTTCCGACTAAATTGAGGTGACTTTGCTTGTGCTTTTTTCTGCGAAATTCCGAACTAAAATGCCAAATTTGGGTAGTAGAAATGCCTCTGGCAGCTACATAAATTGATAATGGACAGAAACGAGAAGTATTTGATAAATTAACTCGACATTACAGAGAAAAAGCTAGAGCTTGCCTTATAAAATAAATGACAGAAGAAATTAAATAGGGAGTTCTATTGAAAGCACTTACTTGCACTGTTGCCTTCTTTCTACATAAGAACTAAGCGCTTGCATGCTGTGATTTATTAATAGCCCAAACTTACTTAGCTTCTATTATCTATTTATCTGTATCCTTATGCACAGTAAGCACTATCAAGCTGACATCCAAGGCATACAAATCTATATATATATATAATATGATATATGAATTTTGGTTGTAAATTAGCAGTGGATTATATACATATTTCGTGCATAAATAAATATTTTTGTTACATTTATTCTTAATATTTTGCTAAGCTAAGCTCACACCATAACACCAAACATTTGATACATATATAAGGTGTCCCAAAAGCTACACAAGTTTTTAGTTAAATAGAAAAGACCATTTTTATTTTTTTATTGAATTTTTTTTTATTTTTTTTTTAATAATAAAGTAGATACGATAGGGTTATGTATAGAATAACACATCGCGAAAATTGCCTCCTCGGCTATTCATACAGGTATGCACTTTTCACGAAATTTTCCATAACCATACTGAATTTCATTGATGCAGCATTGAATTGCCTCCTTAAGGAAACCGTGGTTATGGGCTTTTTGGCATAGACCTGCTATTTCAAATAGTCTCTAAAAAAGAAATTGAATGGTTTTAAATCACACTATTTAGGGCGTCAATTCAGATCACCGAAACGAAAGAGTACTCATATTGGTGCTGTATTGCATGTGGCCAAACATTTCTATTATTTTCGTTAATTTTCAATAAGGAAGACACCTTGTTCTATTGTATAGCACTTCATTTCCCTAACTCTAAACTGTCAGTTATCGATTAATTATTTGTGTATGGTTGCCAATACTTTAATGAACCAAACTGGCGTAGCTTTTGGGACGCCCTTTACTATTCTCCGCAACTACCTATAACTTCAAACTCTACTTGACAGCAGGTATAAGGTAAGGTATAATTGCATTGAATAAAGAGCTATATATCTCTATCTATATATTGTATTGTATTATCTGTTTATATTGTATTATATCTCTGAATAAGGAGTTATATGTCAAACATATTTATTTTATGCATGTAAATAGTAAGTTAGCAGAATATCTATATAAAAGGTCTCTCGCATAAAATTATATTTCCTAACTTAACAATCGGATAAAAACCTAAGTAATAAGTAATAATTGATTTATTATTATTTTCTTTTATCTAATTTATTTGTTATATTTTGCTAAGCTTTATTCGCAATTTAACGCCATACATTTGACACATATACCAGATTGCGCAACTATATAGATTAAAAAGTCCTTCAACTTATTAATACTACATATACTGATAATTCACTTCTTAAGCACCTGCAGCAGGTTTAAAGTATTTTATTGTATTGTATTATATCTCTGATTACAAACCTTTTTAATAAAAATATATAGAGCTACATACAAACTATATTAATATACGCTCTGTCTTTGATTTTCTCACACAATTTAACTAAGCTAAACTTATTCTATAAATAAGTATTTCTGAATATTCCCTAGAATATTCTAGATTATTAATATTATTAATATTAATATATGAATAAACGTATTCCCTTCCCCTTGATCAATAAGTTCACACGCAATGCGTAATGCATTGAGTCGATTATCATAAAACATGCTTTTGCTCTTGCACAATTGTCCGGGATGTTGCAACAACAACAGCAAAAGTAGTCGTTACACGTGTAAGTAAGTTGTATTACAAGACAGACAACAACAACAACAACAACAACGTCAACTTCGACATCTGCTGAGGGCCGGCAATCGCAGATCTCAAATGGCCGCGCAAAAAGGCTTAGCCTAAGCTGAAGCTAAAGCCAAAGTCGATGATGAAGTCGCAGATGAAGCTGCAGCCGAGCTGAGCTGAAGATGCTGCTGGGTTCAAGTGGCACTGGCACAAATCATCTCCAAAGCACCAGCAGCAGCGGCAACAGTGGAGAACTGCAACGTGGCTCCAACTTTGGCATAATTTGGTCAAATCTTTGGGTCTCTTTTTCTGCTTTTTTGCCGCTGTCAATTTCTGTTTTCTGTTTTGTTTGTCTTTGACGAGTTTTAATTTGTTTTTCTTGATTGTTGTTTGGTTTAGTGCGTTGTTTGCAGTGTCCTCTCCGGCTGCTTCTCCATCTACTACTTTTTTTCTTGTTGTTTCAAGTATTAAGCTTGCTTAAGCCCCGCTCACTCGCTGCTGCTGTTGTTGCTGTTGCTGTTGCTGTTGTTGCTGTTGTTGCTGCTGCAAATCAAAACTTTTTCACTTTGTTTGTCTCTGGAGTGTGGGCGGAACTGAAAAGTTCGTTAGTTAAGCACTTGCATAGAGCGAAAGAGAAAGGGAGATGAAGAGACAGAGATGGACTGAGCTGCATTCTGAAGTATCGGGAACTAAGTTGTGGCCTAATGCGGATTATGGTCCAGCACAATATATTTCTATAGTTATATTTCTATGGTTACCTCCTAGTTGGTAAGTTGTTTATTTTATATAGTCTATTTAATTTAATTATTTGACTTATTTTGTTATTCTATTTATCTTATCTTTTTTGCTTATTAAATTTATTCTATTTAATTAATTTAATTTAGTTATTTGACTTATTTTGTTATTCTATTTATCTCATCTGCTTTGTTTATTTAATTTATTCAATTTAATTCATTTATTTTGATTATTTTATTTATTCTTATCATTCTTATTATTTATTGTTTTCGTATTTTTTTTAAATTTTTATTAATTATTATTTTTTTCGTTTTATTTATTTCACTATTTATGTATTTTATATTTATTTATTACATTTTTTATTATTTAATTCATTTATTTATTTTATTTATTTTAATCTTGCACTTCTTTTAAACACCGCCATTTAATGCAATTTTCTAATCATTTGTAATTTTGTATTGTTAACTAATTCATGAATTATTTGTATTGTAATTGTCAGCTTTAAATTATTTCTTTTACTGTAGTTTCTACTGATTTTCTAATTATCAACAATTTTATATACCAAATTTCACTTTTCTAGCAATTTTAATTTCAACTGCAATTTAGTATTACTGCTTCCACTGCAGTTTCTCCTTTTTTTCCCGCTACAACTAATATTTACACTCTAACAACTTGTTCTACTTACTAGTACAGCTGCTCTGCTGCATAACTTTAATACTCATCGCCCCACTGTCAGCAAACTAATCCCCCGCAACACGAACAAGAAGAGGAAGAACTGCCAAGCTAAGACAATCGTGCGACACTCCCCGTGAGATATTCTCATGTTGGCAACACCCTCGGGCAGTCCCACGTACCACGCAGCACCCACAGTCACACACACACGCGCAGATACTCACAGAAAGATACAGAAAAGTTGCCCGATGATGCCTCAAGTTCAAGATACAAATTTGTATATACAATTTCGGTGTGTGGTACTTGTACAATGTGCATTGTTTTTGTTTTCGTTTTCGTTTTCATTGTTGCTGTTGTCGTTGTTGTTTCTCTGGTGTGGAAGGCGAACAATGTTTTTGTACTTCCGCGTGCCGCGCAGAAACATCTTTTTCGCCTCGCAGAGATCCACAAGATACTCGTAAATCAACAGAAACAACAACCACAGCAGCAGCTGCAATTGTATTGTGCGAGTGTGTGTGCGCGAGTGTGTGTGAGTTGCGTTTTTCACAGCGCTTATCACACACTTCATTAACTTTGTTTCGCTTTTCATTTTGCATGCCGCACTGAGCCGTAATTATGGCCACAGTTATGCCCGTGTATCTGCCAGATACAAATCAAGTTTCACTTTTTGCTGCGGCCTTCTCGCTTTTGCCGCTGCTGCTGCTGCTGCTTCTCCCTTATCTTCTGCTCTGTTGCAATATTGCATGCTGCACTTGAAACCAAAGCCGAGTGCAGTCGCCAGTCGTCGGTTCCAGTAGCAGTTGCAGTTGCAATTGAAATTGAAGTTGCCACGCGTGAGGAGGTAGCTCGACTCTCTCGTGCATCTGCGAGATACACTCCACACACACACACACACACACACGAACATATACGCACACACGAGCATTTGTTAAACACTCGATTCACTAAACACAGTTTGTTGCCACTTAGCAGTTAGTTGCTGCTTTTAACGCTCCGTTAACAAAATTATTAAATACGCAAAAAGTAACCTTTGTTTTTTCTATAAGTAGCGAGAAATCATTAAAACATCGTTTAATGCGGCACGAACCACAGCGATTTCTACTGCCAAGACCCCCAAAACCCAAAACGAGAGACCCAACGGATGTAACAAATGTTGGATCTGCAATAAAATGTGAACTAGAACGAGGCGCTTGGCCAGCCTAATGAGACGATTATTGGCAGAACGAATTGAGGGGGCACTACTAAGAGTCTTTCCCTTGGCTGCGTAATTAAACGTTGAAAATGTGTTCTTAATTTTGTTTGAAATATTTTAGAGATTTTTTTTAAATAATTACTTTTAGCTTAAAGCGTAAATTTGATTATTCAAAAGTATGAAATAATCCAAATTATTAATACCAATAAAATTGTTTGCAATAAAAAATTAATTAATTAATTAAGCTATTTTTCTCGTAGTTCTGCCTTAAATAATATTCCTAAAGCTTTTTATTCATAGTTATTTATTTAATTATCATTATTTTTGTAATATGTTTTTTTATAATATGAAAACAGTTTGTTTAAGTTTGTCCAGCAACTTAAACTTAACTAAAATAATTGTCTTAAACTAAAAGCTCCTTTGAAAGCTCTCACTTCTTGCCAGAAAAATCCGAAGACGTTCTTTGTAACCAATAAGATCATTTTTTTCGTTTTTCAAGTCTGTTTTCTTATTTCAAGATTGTTTTAAAATATTTTCCATGCAGCTAAAAAAGCTCAAAGCTCATAAAAAAGCATCAGTTCGCTCCCTTTTTAACTTAAAACAAGTTCACCTACAATTCGATAAAGCTCTTAGCTTGTCATTTCCTCTCCTGCAACATTTATAGGGTATGCGACTCGCACTCGCTTTGCATTTACAGCAATTAAACTTGTAACTTGCCACATGAATTGCATTTTTTAAATGTTTACACGGAAACTGAGCGAAAAGCAAACACGCTGGAAATATGAATAAATTGCGAGGCAGCCAATCAATTGCGCCAATTGGTTGCGGGTTGCTTGAACTCCTTCAGGCGAAATTCCTTTAATTACCAATTGAAGCAGCAAGCGTGGGGAGGGGAGGCTGGATGAACACATTGTTGGCGTGCAAAAGACGTTGACGACAAGTTCAATGGCTGCGCGCGCTCGGGCCAATGCGGCGTATGCGCGATGCGCGATGCTCGCAAACTGCTGCAATTTGCATTGTGCATTAAACATTAAGCGGCATTTTAATTAGCAGCCATATTAATTACGCACACATGCGAGTGCGATATGCATAATTAAGCCGTGCTTAATGAAGTTTTTAATTGTCCGTGGCGGCGCGGACAGTTGGAAAGTTGGAAATTGCCAATTGAATTCGATGCGATGCAAGACGAGGAGATTTCGCTCTGATTGCCCCATGCGGATCGTTAAGATAT
Organism: Zaprionus bogoriensis; assembly: GCA_035046045.1. Taxonomy (NCBI): domain Eukaryota; kingdom Metazoa; phylum Arthropoda; class Insecta; order Diptera; family Drosophilidae; genus Zaprionus; species Zaprionus bogoriensis. The sequence continues at coordinate 484,962 of JAWNOI010000098.1, read as the reverse complement.
ATGTACTACATATGTCCATAGGCCAGACCAACAATTAATTGAATGCAACTGGAGTACTCAACTGTATGTATATTCAATTCACTTCTTCAATATTGAGCAGACCTCATTTGCGCATCTGATTTTAATTGAGTAAGAGCAATTCTTTAACAGTTTGTAGAGTCTGGTAACAGATTAATTTAATTATAATTTTAAAATAATTTTAAAATTTTAAAAAAGCTTTTTTAGTCTACGTTCATCCTTATATTTATTAGTTTCCTTTTATTTCTATTTTTTAACTCTCTTCTAAAAGCAATAGGAAATTTTTATATCCAGCTCAACTAAGCCTCAGTTTTATCTGATACTAATTAATAATATACATATATACCTGAAAGAGTCGTAGATGCGCACTTAAAAGCTCTTATAGACTAAACTGAGATCTTTCTCTTCGCATTTATCATTTATCTCTCTTACTACAGCTTGAAAACTTAATTGAGTCTGCCACTTGAACATTTCATTCAAGCCTCACTTAAGACTCAGTTTCAGTCTCAGACTCATTTGGAATCTCAGTTTCAGTTCCATTCGAATTTGACGTAATTAACGCGCTCAGTGCCAATTGACGGTGCTTAAAATTCGCACAAGGTCGCTCGATTTTGTAATCTCGAGACCCCCAAGAGGCGACAGAGACGATGAGGGCTTACAGCCAGAAATAGATAATAAACTCTAATCATCATGATTATTATATCAACTGTAGTTTCTGTTGCTTTCAGTTTGATTTATTGATTTTTATGATGCGCTCCCAACACAAGAGTTGAGCTGTGTCCGGCGGCGAGTCTGGGCCACAGCCCCACTGTAATGAGCGTTTTTAATGCGATTTTATTTGCTTTGCCTCGAAATCGTGAAAATCACAAAGACACATAGATAAATACCAAGAAAATAAACAACGAAAAATCTGTTCAAGTTGTATCTTTTCTCTCTCTTTTATCATCATTATGATTGTCGTCATTATTGCGTTATTGATCTTGACGTTGTGTCACAAAAATCGCGACAATTTTAACACCTTACGCCGATTTATGGTGTCGACTGTGGCGCAGAGAACAGGTAGTAGTTGCCATAAGGAAATCACTCGACTCTTCTGAGTTCAGTATACAATGCTCTTAGTAGTAGGTATTTATGCAAATTTTTATTTAGCACTTTTATGTTTGATTAGCTCTGGCATTTTTAGTGTTTGGACAGCTAAATTAAAAGATTATTATCAAACAGCCACGAATAGGAAGCTGAGCTCGAGGAATGACGAGAAGTGGGCACATTAGATGGAAGAAGTGGTTCCAGATCTTCGGAACTGGTCGCTAGATAATGCCCAGACAAAAGGGTACGATCAACTTTAGTGAATATTTTAACTATTTTAAATAAACGCACGTCAGCACAGAAACCAGTCGCAGCTTGTCGCGTGAAATGATTCAGAAAATATAAATATAAATAAATAATATAAATATAATGCTGCTTCGTGCTTAGAACATAACTGTAGGTTTGGCGTTCTGAGCTCACAGTCAGCGCCGGTTCGATCGCAGCTGTTCCTGTTCCTTTCACTCGTCCTGAAATTCCCCAAGCGATATGGCAGTGGTACAAAAGTTATGAAAAAGTTATTGTCACTTTTAACCAACTGCAATTTGTAAAATAAAATTGAATTTATAGAATGAACATATTTTAAGCCATTCAAGATATTTTGAAGTTTTATTAGTAATTGGTAAATTTATAAACTGATCAGAGTTTCTAAATAAAAAAAAATAAATAAAAAAAAAAAATACTTGCTTAAACATAAAATACAATCATACGCATATATAAAACATTTGTAATTTAAAAAAAAATATTCTAACTTTCTATTTCTAATAATTTTTGCGAATCCGAAGATGTTTCTTCTCCGTTTGTACTGTTTGTGTGTTCAGTTGCGGCACATCGACTTTAATCTTTACTTTATAATGCCAAACACACATCGAGTCAGATTTCGTGCAACTTCGAATTTATTTCAAACATGCTATAACTGTATAAGCCGGAATGTCTGTCTGTCTGGCGCACAATGTCAGCTGTTTTAACTGAATTCTGCTTTATTAATATTCTGCGTATTGCCACAGCGAATAAATTTCAAATTTAATCAAGCAAAAAAACTAATCACCCAACATTTTGCAATTTCAACTGTGGCCTACAGAGACACACAGCAGAAGAGGAGTAAGCAAAATCAGCAGGACGGGGAGGGGGTCTAGTGCAAGAAAAGCTGTACGGTAATTGAGTAAGCGCGGCACGTAGACGCACAAAAACAATGCTGCATTTTGGGTTCTTGGGCCGGACAACAAGCCGCAATGGCATTTAGAGGCTATATTTGGCGATATTTGTCGGTCATATGGGACCGTTAAGCACACACACACTCTCACTTACACAAAGTCATGCAGACATACACAGTTTACAAATTTGGCTGTCTCATTTGCATGGGAAGCAGACACCACTGCACACTGGGTCAGATCGCCAAATAATTGTCGTAAAGTCAAACACTTTGTTGAGATAAATTTTAATTTTTAGCATTTTCATAAAACTTTACTTTGAAAAAAAAAAAAAATAAACTTTCCCAAATATGTTATTATTAACAAAATTAAATTTAAACAATAACACAAACTAATAAAATAAATAGAGTATTTTAATTTATTTAAAGCTTACTTGCAGAGAGCAAAATAAAGAGTCAATAAGCTTCTTCACTAAGAATGCAATACTGCATTTTTTTAATACTATTATATTTTTTAATTCGCAAAGTATCTATAAATTAAACAACAATGCCTTCAAATTGAATCTACCACCTGCAAATTCGGTCCAATGTGCACCGTGGGCGCAAGCCTAAGGTCGTTTGCGGCGCGCTCGAAGCGAACTCGCATCGAACATGTTGCGAGTTGCATGTGCAGTGGGTCACGCCTGCGCCTGCGCTTGGTCACAACTCGACTCCAATTAGCGCCAAGCAAAAATCACATTAATTAGACAACGATGACGGGGGGATTTGCTGTGCGCTGTGTGTGCCGCCGTGTGGCAGTTGGATAAATTAGACAGGCTCAAATTGTTTTATGGTCATTCTTGCCACATGTCGCACAGCAGTTTGCCGCTGCTGTTGGCGATTGCGACAAGTGCACACACAGATTTGGCCAGTGTCCACTGGCCGTCGACAATTAAAGATACAAGCGTGCATTGCGCAATCTCCATCCCAAGCTCAACCCAAGCTTAGCGGCGCTCGCTCATTAGGGCACTGAACCATTCGAACCGATCGGAACGACTTGGAGCATTTGACACTCAGGTGCGACGACCTCACGCATGGGCCGTAGGGCCACGATGGGGGTTTTCATATTGGATTTTCGGTATTTGCCCTTGACGAACTGACCATATCGAGGCGCACTTGGGCTCATTAACTTGTTAACGCTTTAGCTACAGTGCGCATTGCTTGTGATGCGACGCTAGTCCGCTTTTCGCTGGTTTAACACTGATCAGGCTTATACATGTTAAGTTGAAAAGGTCATAAAGGGTCTTAAGGTATCCGTTTAACTTTATAAGTAAATTTGTTTGTAAATATTTAATGAAATAATTAAATTTAATTTCCATTTCAAGATAATATTTTAAAGAAAATATTTACTTAATTATTATTATTTTTTTATTACCCATTCAGATCTGTGGATGGCTGACTTTTCTAGGACTTTTTCCCTTATATAATAAAGTAATATACTTAGAAAATATGGTGATGCATTTTTATTCTATATATTGTGTAAAAATATAAAAAAAAAATAGCATAAAGATATTTTTAAATATTTATATATTATAATAGCTAAAGAATCTCTCAACAAATGTTTCATAATTATTTACAGCCATAAAACAATAATAACAACAACTCAAAAGATGCAACATATAAAATATATCATATTAGAAATACTTCCAGAATTTCCGGAATTAACATTATTACAGTAACAGAACTAAAAACATTTCCTTACAATTCATAGCTAATGCCTACTGTCCGATCCAACCGTTTGATCTGCCCAAAAGCGTCTAAACGCCCATAGGCTTTTACGGCTCGACGGCCCACAGCAAAAATGCCCGCAAAACAATTACACAAATTGTGTGTTCAATTTCGGCTAAACTAGCATTAACAACTTTAAGTGCTCGCAGCACTTTCATTTGAAGGCGAAACGATAAACGCCTCGAAAAGCGAGCAGGAAGAGGAGGCGGCGAAGGGGCGGCACAATCGGACTGCAACAATGTGCAACAGAAGTTGTATAATCAACATAAAGCGGCGGCAATTGGCAATCATTTCTGGTACAAATTAAAATTATATTACAACATTTTGTTAGCCCGTGTCCAAGCCGGGGCTTGGGCTAAGACTCTGGCTTAGACTCGGGCATTATATCAGTCGGTTAACGAAAGCAAACAGTGGCAGAATGTAGCGAAAGGGAGTGCAGAGCGACAGGATACCCTGCTGGTTGTTAACGCATAGCTAAAGTCGGTTGGAATCAAATATTAATCAGTATATATGGTAAGGAAAATAAAATAAAATAAAACAAAATAAATAAAAAAAAGTAAAATTAATAAAATGAATAAAATAAATAAAATAAATAGAATAAATAAAAAAAAATAAAATAAATAAAATGAATAAAAAAAAATATAAAAAAAAATAAAATAAATTAAAAATAAAATAAATAAAAAAAAAAAACAAAATAAATAAAGTAAATATTTAAATAAAATATTTTTTAAAATAGTGACTTTTTTTCTGTCCCTCTTAGTTTACTTTCCTCTTCCCTTTTTTGTCTATCTTCCACTCATTCTCACCACTAAGTCTTTAATTTTCTACTTCCACTCTTTCTAATTCTTTCTTTCTCTTCCTCTCACTCTTAAGACTTCTAAGCTGCTTCTTCCCTTTTCCACTCACAGTCTCAATTGTACAGATATACATACCTATATAACAGATTTAACTCTCGTTCTCTCTCTCTCAGGTATCTCTCTTTGTCGTTATTCAACCATAGCCCTATTTTATATATTTCCTCTTGCACTATTTGCCACTTGCAGGGTATCAGAGCACAATAATTATATGAGTCCGATTCGCGGCCCAAATCGAAAATGCAGTCAAGCGTTGCCAACTCTTTCGAACTGCAACGCGGACTGCAACAGCAGCGACTCGTGCACACATAACTGACCTGCCCAATTGCTCGAAAGAGAAAGTCTTCTGCAGAAACTGTTATTGTTGTTGTTGTTGCTGTTGTTGTTGGGGGAGCTGCCACTCGGCTGCCGGATTGGCCTCATCTCACGCGAGTAAATTAAACAATTTTATTGCACTTGAGACGAAAATGGACCGTTGCAATCAATCGCATTGGCTGCTGCGTGTGTTGACCAGCGAAACCCGTCGCTGAGAGCGGCTTCCTGCATCGGAAACCCGTTAAACTGTTTACCACAAAGGTCTGCGGCTGTCCACGCTTCGTTTTCAAGTTTAAACAACATTCGTTTTCATTCGAATCGCATGGCTGTCCGTTTCTGTTTCTGTTTTTGTTTTCATCTTCAATTTCTTCACAATTTTTCTCACCTGTTCGTGCTGCACGTTGGGCTGGCGGCCTTTGTTTCTGACTCCCATTCAAATTGACCCACTCGAATTGAATTGCCTGCAATCAATTTACATGAACAATCAAAATTAATTTGATTGCCAAACGTTCCATGCGATTGTTCCAATAGTTTTATAACAAATGCGTTAAGTAATCGGTTTAACTTGAACCTTTAATATTCGCCGAATTGTCTCTGGCGCATTAATAATTAATTTAATTTATCTACACAAATGTGTAGCATGTTGTGAAGAGCCCAAATCCAAGTTGGCGAAACGGTGGCAATTAATCAAGCCAACTCGCTAATTAATGCCGATAAAGGACGCTAATTTATTCGAAAATTGCTCACATCATATCGTCAGAGCAGTCAAATTTAAAGAGGTTTCATTAATTTTATTGCTTGAATAAATTGTATATAATTTAGTTAAAAGTTTATGAAAGTTGCACCATATAATATAAAATAGTATAAGAATACAATAACAATAAAAATATAAAATATTTAAAGCTTGAATATCATCATCATATTCGAAACTTAGGTATAAATATAAATAGAATGAAATAAAATATAAGACTAAGATTAAGATAAATTCGAAATTCAATGAACAAAAGGTCTAAATGAAAGGGAATAATAAAATAAAATATAAGACTAAGTTTAAGATAGATTTATATACTCGGCATATATATTTTTTTGTATACTCGGAAAGTCAAATTAAAAAACACTTAAAACATTTAAAAGAAAACAATAAAAATTAATATACAAAATACTATATTTAAAAATATATAAATAATTAAAAAACATTCAAAATTACATTATAATAAAAAAAAATATATATAATAGTTAAAGCTTGAATATCAAATGATTTAATTCCATAATGAAATAAGTTATTAGACTGACTAAAATAAATATTAACAAAATACTCAAAAGAATTATTGAACATTTTTAATCGCAATCTTACCTTTTTTTTAAATATAAAAAGCATTCAAGGGTACAATTAATATAGGGTAAATTTATATAGGTACAAAAAATAAGCCAAAAATCATTAAACCCATAAAATATAAACATATACATATTTTAGACATGTGTAAGTATCACCAATCAAGCCAAATACACAAATATAAGTTGTTTTTTCTTTGTATGTCTTTTCTCTTTTTTTGCCCACAATTGCCACATTGATTTCTTGGCCGTTGCGTGTTTACTTAACTTACTTAACAATTAACCAAGCCATTCAATATTCAACGGCCTGCACTTTCCATTCAACCATTTAAAACGCGCTTTAAAGCTATCATTTCACACACACACACGCATACACTAAAACATGTGAGTTGACACAGAATCCACAGACTAATAGCGCTGCTCTTGGTTAGCAAACATTACGCCGCAGGCACAAAAGCCACACCCACACGCCAGAAGCACGCAACAAACGCAACACAATTTCGCGTTGCTAAAAAATGCAAATTTCCTCAACTATAAAACACAGTGTGTGCTACATACATACACTACAGGCCTATGGTATTTAGTTCTAATATGGTCAATGCGGCAAGCCATCAATATTTAAGCCAATCAATTTGAAGCCAATTAAGAGCGCACAGCATTTGGCCTTGGCTAAAACTCAACGCATTTTATTAAAGTGCGTTTATGGAATAAATAAACCAACAAATTGTGCAGAAGTGCTGTATGTGGGGTAATGGAGCGACGGGCAGATACTCTTTAAAACAAACTTAGCTGACATACAGACAAAAAATCAAATGCCCCACTATGGTCAAGAAGGAAAGTCTATACACTAACAAATGCTTAACATATACCAAATTCTTTTTCTTTTAATTTTTATTTTTAAAGATAGAATAAAATCTGCACGCTAAAATAGCTCAGACATAGAGAGCGTTAAGAAACATATTAAATAATAAGCGATTTTTTTAAAATACTATTTTTACTCACATAAACTAAACATAAACGTTAACAGAGCGTCAACAAAATGGGTTGAAGTTAACAGTTGTATGTTAACAGTTGTAAATGTTTGAATTTTACACTTACAACTGTTAACATAGGGTTAACACGTACGTAACCCACTGTTAATTATATTTTTTACATAGATTTAACATACAAGAAAACTGTACGCTAACATAACGTTAAATAAAGAAGGTTTAAAATTTGAAATATAACTGCTTATTATCAACACTCAATATTTATCTCAATATACCCCATTGATAGTGTATCCACGAACAGTGCAACTCACATACGCACTCACGCTGGAATTGTTTACACATATGTTTGTTGTTTTTTCTTCGCTTTTATTTATTATTTGCTTTCGGTTTTTTGTTTTATGTCCATTTGAACGCATCGCGTCAAGAAGCCGCTCAAAAGCTGCGCATGGCTATGAAATTTAATTTGATGAGGCCCAAGCGCTGACAGGGTCGAGTTGGCCAAATGACGTTGTCAGTCACAGCAAATAGCCATACGTATGTGTGTGTGTGTGTGTTTGCTTACGTGTGTGCATGTGCGCGCGCAATTGTTCACTGTTCAACTTGGGGGCAAGTGTGTGTCCATGTAAATACTCAAGCGAGTGCTCTAAATACTCAAGAGTGGATCGACTTTGAGTGGCCCTTAGAGATAACCTTCTTAGTTGATCTGCAGCTTGCCAAGCTGGATAGAAGCTCAGCAGATTACCGTATAGCTATTTACAAAACGAGAAGTATTCAACTAATAACACAGTCAATATTTACTTAAAAACTCGAAAACCAAATTAAACTCCCATGAAATTACATTTTTGTGTACAGCTCAAAAGTATGCAATGGATTTTTAACAGCATGGGTTTGCGCTTATTAACATAAATCGATGCTCTAGTGGCACATGTAGATAACCTGCTGCAGCTTGCTTGGTCTCGTGCGCTTACTAATCATACTACATTTACAAAAAAAAAAAAACACAAAATTAAAAGCTTTAAACTAAATACAAATACAATATGCACTTGAGCATTTCAAACGCAAATTAATACTGGACACCAACTCATTTTCGCTAACAGCTCAAAAGTATGCAATGCATTTCAGCAGCAAATTGACCTCTTAACAGAGAACTGACAATTATTTGCATAACATTGTGCACTGTAAAGAATAACATAAATTGACCTCAGAGCGCACATTTCTGTTGTTGCTTTCAGGCTTCTGAATTAAAACTAAACATATTTATGCAATAATTGTATAATTCGTATGCCACATTTATTTATTTGCACAAATGTTTATTAAATGATAAAAAAACTTTCAATGCCGATCAAAGGCCGAACAAGAACTATAAAAAGCGTAAATTCGCAATGATTCGAAAGTAAACCCAAGCAGACTGTAGAACATGACATCCACCGCGGTTCTGTGTGCGCTTCTGTCGCTTCTCTGCATCGCCTCGATCGCTGGCTACAACATCACCAGCACCAGCACCAGCAGCAGCACCCCCAAGATCTGTATGCTCAGCGACTGCAACCTTTATGCCGTCAGCAATGTCTGCGGTCGCTACGGCAGCTCGAATCTCTGCAAACGCTTCAACAACAGCTGCCTGCTCCGCTACGAGAACTGCATCAGTTCCGTGAACTACACTTCCGTCGCGCTCTCCCAATGCTCCGGCATAGCGACAGGCTCGCGCAGGCGTTGCGTTACCAGCTCGTCGTCTACATCGGGTTCCTCCTATACGCCAATAATCATCAACAGACGCCGGGGTTAAGCTTAAAAGTCTAAATTATAAGAAAAACTGTTCAAACTGATATTAAATAAATCGAAACACAACTAAAACACTTTACAGTTATACTCACTTATCTATGCACGAACTGTAGCCGTTTACAGTTTGGGGCTCAAGTTCAATTCACTTCTGTTTGCTCAGCTGTTAAGCTGCTTAGCTAACAGCGTGCGTAAGTGTTATACATTTCAAAATGTTAATAGACGGCCTTAGCTATAATTTGAGGTTTTTAAGAGAGTTCAAGGCTTATTTGCACAATTATTTAACTCTTGGAAAATAACTGTATGCTGGTCGAAAAAATAAACATTTACATAGCTATAGTACCGTTTGCTGGCGTGTATATATTCAGACAGCTTATAGTATATACCTACTCGCCTGTATAAAATTCTGCATAAATGAATATTCGATAAGAGTTTGCAAAGGGTTGACATATTACTCTGCCAGGACATGCCAATCAATCAGAGGTTGCCCTGCGGTGCTGGCAACAATAACGACAACAACAACCATACAGCAGCAGCAATTGCGCTTGTACTACAAATATTTGCATGCAGCTTGTTTGAATATGATTTGCATAAATAAACCCGTAGTACATGCATTGGTGCAGCAAATATTTTGCTGACATTTTTTTTAAAGTACATATACATAGATAACATAATAAATGCGCACATACATACAGACATATACGTTACGTTACGTTAACATAATTTAACATAGCATACATACATTTAACATGCCAGAGCAAATGTTAAGCTTAACAGCAGTTCAGTTGTTGAGCTTACATAACATACTTTTCCAACCTCGTTCCTCGTTCCGATATAATCTACCCGTAGAATATTGTAAATATTGTTAATACCATAAACAATTAACATTAAAGGTCCTTATGTACCATACCCCCTCTCCATTTGTCAAACATCCGCTCATATTCAAAAGGAACTAAAAGATTTCGGCGAATAAATGGAGCTCACATAGCAGGCCTGCTGTTAAGTTAACAGTTCTTAGCGAATGCCTTCTGCACAGTTTTTGTACTCAACTGGTGCCTATCAGCACTAATATTTCTTTAAAAAAAAAATATATACATAACAGACAACAGATATAAAATCAGCTGTGTAGCTTGACAAAATCTTGCAGATAGGTTCTGTGCAGTTGTGGGGACTGAATTCCCTATTGAAGAACAAATATATTATTAAAAGACCATAACAGACCCACTGTTAAGAGTAACAGTCTTTAGTTATTCTGCTTAATGGCAGCATATAAATATATGTTTGAATTTTATTACAATTTCATATTGCTCGACAGACTTAACTTAGTCGTCTTTATAGAGCAAATACTGTATTTGAGCAGCATTCACTTCTTCTGCCCTAGGCAAGCCTTTAATTTGTGGCAAACTATACGGTTTAATGGAAATTTTGAAGCTCATAGCAAAAACTTGTACATTAGATTATAGCAGCAGATGCTCCACACACTCACACACACACACATATATATATATACTTATGTCTGTTGATAGCCGCAAGCATTGCGCTTATCTTTATGTATTTTGTGACATTTTGCATACAAATTTGCAGGCCTTTTGTTGTTGTATTCTAATTGCATCCGCAGGCGGTGCTCAAAACCACAGTCAAAAGCGAAATTGCGAACTAAAAACGTACTTTCACAAATGTATCCCATGTGTATGTGTTTGTGCGTATCGCGCATAACCATAATTTTGCTGCATTTTGCCTTGAAAATGCGCAATTTATGGTAAATTCGCTTTCATGTCTTGCGTTTACAATTGAAAAGCAGAGCGCACACCAACACAAATACAAACAACTGTGACTGTGTGTAATAAATGGCAAAATGAATAATTGTTCCGTTTTCGCTGTGCGCAGCACCAGCGGAAATGCAATCATCAAAATGGACGCACTGCTGTTTCCGGTTTGGCAAACGTGCCTCGAATGCTTGGCTGAGCGATTTATACACCACATGCGCGACATTAAAACTATAAACGGGTTATTTAAAGAAAAAAAGTCTTTAATTACAGCGCAAAAATAATAAAATATAACAATTTACATTTAGAATGTAACTCAAAGTTTCTAAATACTAAATTGCACATACACAAAATACATTATTTTAATGAACATAAAAAACAAAGCATTTTTTTAAAAAATAACTATTAGAATGTTTAATACAATTTTCAAATATTAATTGCTACAGCTGTACATTTATTATAAAATAAAAGGGAAATCCAGCTACCTAGAAGTTCGCATTTAAATACAAAGTGCAGTTCAAATACAAAATACATTATTTAAATGAATATAAAAAACAAAGCAAAATATTTTTAAAAAATAAATATTATAATGTTTAATACAATTTTTTAAATATTTAGTTGGAGCAATAAGAACAGATGCACATTTAAAATAAAAGTGAAATACAGCTACCTAGAAGTTTGCATTTTAATAAATAAAAAGGGCACTCAAGCTTATATTATTTCTTATTGCGATACCAAATATAGCTGAGCTCTGAGCAATGTGTTTGAATTTAGTTTAAGACAACAATAAAATAATGGTATTACGAACAAGTTGTAATCTGGCCGGCTGAAAGGCCCTGGCAATTGGACGCAGTAGTGGGCAGGCCACTGATTCCATATTCTGTCCGACAAAATAAAATAAAAATAAATAAAAAAATGTAGAGTAATATTCATATCACATCGCAATCAGATTGCGCTATTTTACCTGTTTGTCCCAGGCACTTGTCAATCAGGAATCTGCAGTCGTTTTTATATAGCTTACAAGTCGTGGTCGTCGCGCCAGTCGCTAATGGAAGTCGTACACAGTAACTCGAGGTCTTGCTGCACGTTTGCCGCGTGCTCCACTTGCAGTACAGCACGCCGTTCCCATTGAAGATGCTGCGTGCCTGCAGTTCGGCCACAAGGCCACAGAGCATGAGACCAACGACAATCAGAGAATGAGACTTCATTGCGCCTACAGATAACTGTACTGATCTATGCTCCAGATAGACATGTCTTATATACTCGATCAGCTCAATCTCCAGCGTCCACGGCGAGCAAATATTTTCGCTAGTGAAAGCGAAAGGGCCCAGAGCGAACGCGACTATGTTGGCCAAATCTTGGACCAAGTTTGGTAAAAGCCAAAACCAATATTATGGCCGGGCAAATAGGCGCGTAGAGTACGCATATATCCAAGGCGTATATAGTTTAAGTACAGTAAGTATTTCGATTCACGTAACAAGCTCAGCCTGCCGCTGGGTTCCCATAATTACTTTGGCTTAATATAGACTCCAAATGTTCGGTGTTGCCTTATATACAAATATGTAATTAAAACATTTTCTTGGCGGAAGCTATACAACTTCTTCAGTATTTCCTTGTACACTCCTTGAAAATTGTTGAAAATTGCATATTGGCTTTATGCAAATGTATGGAACAGGCAGAAGGCAGAGTCAGAGCCGACTGTTCAGTCACAAGAAGTTTTTGTTTATAGGGCATCAAGGCTTGCGTTAGGCTTTATGTGTTATTTTTATAAAGGTTAACTCAATATTATGTAATGCATTTTTTTAAATTTTTTTATTTATATATATTTAAAATTTTGTTTAACAACTTCCAAACCTCCAATCAGTTTATATTTATTATTTGTATATAATTTACCTTTAGACTTTATGTTATAACAACTTATAATATACTTAATATTTAAAAAATTCATTTTATATTTATTATTTATGTTTTAACTTAAGACTTTATGTATTATTGTTTTAAAGTTTATAATAGAATTTCTAAATATTATGTAATGCATTTTTTAAATTTTTATAATTTATATATTTTTGATTTTGCTTAACATCTTCCAAAACTTCCATTTATTTTCTTTATTTATTATTTATATATAATTTACCTTAAGACTTTATGTTCTAAAAGCATATTATATTATTACAATATTTAAAAAATGCTTTTATCTTATATTTATTATTTATATATGTATATATTAGCTTTAGACTTTATTTGTTATTGTTATAAAAGTTTATAATAGAATTACTTAATATTATATATTGCATTTTTTAATTTTTTTAATTATATGTTATATATTTTAAATTTTGTTTAACAACTTCCAAGTCTTTATTAAAATTTTCTTTACTTGGTATATAAAAACCCATCAAATTAAAAATATAAATATATTTTAGGCAGACGAAAAGGACATTCATCCGCTTTACCTGCTACTGCTGTACTCTTCAGCTCTTTGCTGTCTCCCTCTCTTACCAGTATTGCGCTCCCTCGCTCAGTCCAATATATCACTGACTGATATAGGGTATGATATGACTTATATCCATTTGCCTCATATCTCCAGCATGTTTCCTTTCGTGGCGTTGGCCACTTAGGCGTCACTCCGGGCGAGCTGCTCGTTCATCATGCAAATCTATAGTACACTCGCATGCGAGTACTCATACCCGCACTCACACTCATATGAGTACTCACACCCATTCCCCCAAGAGCTGTGCACATTTCATGTCAGGAGCGTTGGCATGTCATGTCAGGCGTTCATTTCGTTGCATGTTCCCAACTGGAAATGTACACCTGCCCCTGTATGCGTGTCAGTGTGTGTGTGTGTGTGTGTGTGTGTGTGTGAGGTACCTAAGTGCGTCCCGGTGTATACCCTAACAAAGCGGAAAGCAACCTACAACAAGCAACGGAGAACTGTTTACCTTTGTAAAACAGAATTTGTGTTTATAAATATTTAATTTGAAGTGTGTGCAGGAAAAGTTGTGGGTTTTCCTAACAAAGCTACGAAAACCCGCGGGAGCACGTGTGTAACGGCGAACAGCTTTAAATTAAGATTCTAAGCAAATAATACAAAGTTTGGGGGTTCTCTGAAGAGCTTAGATATCAGGGATCAGACTTAGACTAAGTTTTCACTACGTGATCAAGACCCCTAGAACAAAAATAAGCGACAAATCTTACTGAACGTTTTTTCTAATCAAGAATATTAATTGATAAATTTGAACTGCTGAACTATAAAATAAATCTCTAGTCAGCAACAAAGAAAAGCTCAGAAAAACGCAGCTACATTGAATTAAGTAAAGAATTTAAATCCAGACAAAAATGAAATATTAAAAAACTTGTTCAGCAAAGGCAATAATAATAATATTTTTTTATCTGAAATTAATGAAATTCATAATTCTGATAACTATATTTTTGTCAGTGTTTCCATATAAACACGGCTTTCAACTTTCAGACTCCTTTTTGAAGATTTTTAATTTTATCGTGGTTTTGTTATTTCCTCAAATAATTATTTTTCAAATTTATTGTACATTTTTTTGCAGTCTGTTTTTTTTAATTTCACTAAATTTTCGTTTTTTTTTAATTTTTTGTTGTATTTTAAAAATCATTTTAATGTAGACTTTTTTCTTAAGAAAGTAAACAAAAAATGTTCAAAGAATCTTAAGGAAGAAACTGTTCTTCCTGCCGAGAGTATCTTAGTAGTCGGTGGGCCTGTTTACTATGCCTCTCATTCTCATTTTGCCATTTTCTCTACAGTTGTTATTTTTGCTGCAGTTGTTCTTGCTGTTTTTGTTGTTGTTGTCGGGCTTCTTGTTTTATTTTATCGCACCTTCAGGCCATGGCAAAAGGCAGGCGATATAATTGAGGTTTTCTTTCGCCTGTCGCCTTTCGCCTTTGCCTTCTTCCCTTGACAGTTGCCTCGGCTTACTCAGTTCTCCATGGCCCGAGCACAGTTTCCCGTTGCATGCAATCCCCAAAGATGATTAACAATGGCCACGGCGTGCAGAGTCGAGCAGGTCAGGCCCGGACTGGGCTTCAAGTATTTCCATTTACGCTGCATAACAATGCGATACAAGCTAAAGGAAATCGTGGAAAGTCGGCGAAAACAACTGCAGCACAGTTAAAATTAAAACGGGCAAAAGGAAACTCGACTTTAATTAGTCGTCCGGCTGCACAGTTGCATGTCAGATAAATTACAAATGGGTTATCGTTGTTTATCGCGCACTCACTCACTCGCTCGCCCCCCTTACTCTCTCTCTCTCCCTTACTCTCTACAGGCCCTTTGGCAAGGTCAAGCAGTCAGGCAAAATAATACGAAATTGTCATGAAAATTAAAGCAGCATATAATAATAGCAATCACTGTGACGGTACGCAAAATACCCATTGCACAGCAGGGTGAATACCCTGTAGATGGAGTAAAGCAAACTGAAGCAGTGACTGCGGCCAGAGGGAAAGCAAACCGCTCTAACAGCTTCTCAGCTCCGTCAGTCAGAACAGGGTATAAAACTTTAATGTATGTACCCTAGGGTAACTGCCAGTCCATCAATCTCCCACTAGCTTGTTTTGTCAACATGGCTAATTATTTTCCACTTTCCTCTGCCCTTGTTGTGTTCTCCAGTCTCTTTTTACTGCTCTCGTTTGCATTTTTAATGCGCTTTCTGCCATTACGCTTGTACTCTATTAATAGGCTTAAGAAAGAGAGAGAAAAAGAGAGAGAGAGAAATGTATAGTATTTGCTTTGCACTCTACTAAAAAATTCCTAATAACTTCAATATTCTACTTACAGCTAAAGCTTTGGCTCGATACAGTTGAAGTTTCATACTTTTGCTTGTGGCAGGGTATTCAGAAGTCTGCTCTCGCCTCGACGCTTTCGTTTTCTGTTGTTCTTCTTATTGTTTGCTTTCCTACTCGTTCGCTGCAGTTAACTCATTTACCCCTACACAAATAGCAATACGTTGTTTGCCTCCGGCTTTTGGCTATTTCTCTGACATCCTCTCCTTCTTGTCTTTGCTTTCGGGCCCGCTTCCATTATGCATGAGACACTTTTGTCACGCTAATTGAATAATAGCTCTTCGACAAGCCGGAACACTCATATTGCTCTACACTCACACACACACACACATGCTCAATACACAATCAGATCGTAATCAGCCTGTAATCGCAATTGTAATTGTTTGTTGAAACTACATTAATAATTTGTTAGCCCAACTGCCCGTTCATTTGTTGGCGTCCGTGGAATTAGGCTTAAAGCTGAAGCAGAAGGAACTTTTATATGAGTATTTAAAATTTTTTAAAGGTTATAGTTATTTATCTGTATGCAAAAAGAAAGCGAGTTCGCCCCATAAATCTTATAGTTGCTATAGAACATATTGACCGATTATTGTTATTGTTTAAGATATTATAACCAAACTCGTCTTATCTTATTTTAACTGGACTCCTAACATTCCCTTTAAATTGTATCTAAATCGGTCTACTATAACATGTAACTGCAAAAGAACAAATTAGCAGATTTTTATAAATATTTTTTTAAATCTGAAATTTGTAACATTCTTATAATTATATTTTCACCAGTCTTAGAATTAGCAGCAAAAAAAAAATCAGAACAGCCACAGAAATCTTGTAGGTTCTTAGGAACATAATAGCTGATTTTTGTAATTGTTGAAAATATCGTAATCAAACTTGCCATATCTGTTTTTAACTGTGCTGCTAACGCTCTATTTAAATTTCACCCAAATCGGTATACTATAACATGCAGCTGCCATAGGTAGCATAGTTCCGAGTTTGTGTATGAAAACCATTTTAATTCTTATATTACTATAGGTACTCTCGCCATAACTTATATGATATATCAGTATAGACAATATTTCAAAGGTAGTTATTTTTCTGCACGCCGCAAATTAGCAGAAAAAAACCAAATCAGACTGATGTGTCGAATAAGTGCTATAGAACCTATTAGCATATTTTTCTTATTGTTGATGATATTGTAACCAAACTTGCTACATCTTATTTCAACTATGCTACTTACAGCCTCATCAAAATTTATCCTGATTGGTCTACTGTAACATATAACTTCCATAGATACCATAGGTTTGAGCATCCATTTTTGTATGAAAAAATAACTTAGTCAATTTCCTAAAATCGCAACAATATAACTACATATACATAGAGTTTTTCAAAAAGTTTCCATATTACATTAAAATTGTATTTTTTAGCTACGATAAAACTGGCAAAATAAATACGAATTTAGTAAGAAAAGCAACACAGGGTATGAAAACTAAAAATTAAAAAAAAAACTGCGATTTTTTTTTAAGTCCGACACATTTATATTTGGCTAACAATTTTGGATGATTGAAGCTGTATAAAAAATATAAAATATAAATTTGAAATATAATATAAAATATATTTATAATACAAACAGCCATTCTGCATAGAGATCATCAAAGATCCTTGTATGTATAGTTTATTACTCGTATTTCAGGTATTCTATTCATTTCTTGTTAAACAGTTTCTCCTACATATAATTTCCGGTTCGTTGAACTCTGCATGAGTGCAGGTTTCACGTCAGGGGCCACTGGGAATACTAAACTTAGCTGAAACCCAAGACCATACAGTCGACTTCTATCCGCTTATTTAGCGCGTGCCCTGCACCCAAGGGGAGTGTCTATTTGGGGGTCGAGCCACTCAATCAGCTAGATTTTGGGAATTGACCAAGCCGATTCTATTGCCGTTAAGCAAATAAATCAAATCCATATATAAACTTTTTGTGTCATTTGCAGCAATAAAAATCGAATTATTTTTAGCTTTATTTGGGCCGATTCGATGGCGCAGAGACCCGCAAGGCACAAGGCACAAGGCGCCCAAGCCGAAGTCGCACGCGAACCAACGAAAGGGAAATTAAATATGTTAGCTGGATATTCTCCCTGCAGTATATACCGTCTATATATAGCTGCTCGGCTGTCTGCAGCGGTGTCTATTTGTTAATAACACAGACCCATTTTCATTTGGGCTTCCCACTTTTATTGGCATTCGCCGCTCTTCTACCTCTTTCTACCTACTTCCTTCGTTCTCCTTTTGCAACGCAACACGCGGCGCGTCAATGGCAATCAAAAGTTTGTGGTTTGCGGAAGCATCGTCTAATATCTGCCTGTCTGCCGGTCCCAATTTCCTGTCGATACCCATAAACGTACCCAGGCAGGCCCCCTCCGAACAGACCCTACGCGACCCTACCCTGCCGCAGGCTGCACACAAACAGACAAACTCACAGACGGCTGTAGCTGAGGGCTTTGCTGTCCTGGACAGGAACAGGGTTTCGTGTCAGTCGAGCGTCCGCAAAAACCGATTGTCGGCTGGCAAACAAAGGCAAAACGAGAACGAGTCCAGATGGCAGCTGCAGGCGAGTAATAGACCGGCAAATACCCTTCATCTGTTGAGTTTCAATACAAGCAAGTGATACCGATACCCTTTAACTGCTGAGGTCTACCCACTTATGCGTCATACTTCAACTATACGTAGGGTTTTCGAATTTTGAATAGCACACCTTCACAAGTCGGGTATACCCCACGGCCGGGTATCAGCTGAAATGGAATGGAACCCAAAATACGGCGCCTGCCTGCCAGCGCTAGAATTGTTATATTTTGTTATACTCGTATATACAGGAGCCTTCTCCCTCCATGCTGGCAGTAACCTCCAACATCAAAATCAACTCCCACTCCAGCTCCAACTGGAACTGCAACTCGAGTTCCAATTCCGCACGCTGCGTCGCACTCACGGTTTATCGATAAAACATGTGCTCGGCGCAGGCGAGGCAGACTACCCAGCCCGAGGCGTAGAACGTCTCATTACGCCCACACGACAAGTGTGGAAATTGAAAAGCCAAAAGGAAAAACGAAATGCGAAAAACGTCAACATTTTGTTTACACTCGCAAATGTGCCGAGCCTGCGCCTGCTTTCTGGCTTCGCGCTGCCTTCGCGAAATCAAATTATTGCATGTGCCAACAATTCCAATTTGAGCGGGTGCTGGCAAAGTATACCCGTATACCAGTATACCAGTATACCCGTGAAGGAGTACAGGCACAGGGTCTGGCAGATGCCAGTCAATTGGCCATTGGCTTTCGCCTCTGTCGCCTTTAGCGCCGGCAACTTTTCTTCATAAATGCCTGTCGAAAGTTTCGTCGCAGTCGTGTGGAAAAATGGCCAACAAAAAAGGTTCAAATGAAACTTTGATGAGCTATTAGTCATTTTGACATGTGCTTTACGACCCGCCTGTCCACCTACGCCCGGCCCGGCCCCTCGCTTTCCAATCTACACACAGGCAGACACATTTGTCTAGACTCGACGGCATATTGCGCATACGCACAGTATGGCGACAGTCAAGAGCAGTTCGCACGAAATGTGTTGGAGCTAAAGAATTTTATGCAGGAATTTGGTATGCCTGTGTGTGTGTGTGTGTGTGTGTGCTGTGAAGCGATTGCAATAACAAATTGGGCTAGGCAACGCGCTAAGAGTTAAGTGTCTTGGCAACAGCCCGGGTGCACTTAAGCCCCGGTCGAATCGAGCTCCGGAATGTGCAACGTCACTTAGCCTGATTGCAAATTATTGTCATTGGCCAGTTCGGGGCAGGGGCAGCAGGGCGACCAGCACGGCAGGAATGTGTTATAAAACACGATTGGTAAATGTAGTTTTGGCTACTTCAGGCATGCCAAATAAATAACATCGTTTGGTCAACGAATTTCTCTCTCTCTTTTTCTTTTCTCTTTTTCCTTTTTTTTTTGGCACATCAACTGGGTCAACGGAAAATGGATTCAGCTAAGTGCAGCCAGAAGAGGCCAATTCAAAGGCGCAGCTTGAGTTACATTTCGGACCTGTCCGGGCAGGACGACTTCAGCGTGTCAACAACGAAATGCCTGATTGAAATCGGGCTTAAGAAAATAACAGATTTTAATTTTATTTATAATGTAAAATAATTAACTTTTTAATATAATTTACTGGAGGTTTTAAATAAAATTAAATTATAATATTTGAAATCTTATTCAATTTATGCAAAAGAAAAATCTATATTTCTGAAAATAATAATATTATACTAATACTATTATAATATTATGTTAATTAAAAAATGGTTCACAGCCAAATTAATGGTTAAAAATTTCTACACAGCTTAAATTTTTTTATATTTATATTTAGATCTGCATTAAAAATTCTTAATTAGTTTTGAAATGGTAATATTCCACTTTAAATTCAAGCAGTGCGCCCAAACATTACCGATTCATGTTAATTAACATGAAACGTTAACAGCGCCAGTGACTAATTAAAACTGTAGCATACTTTTGAGAGGCGGCAATAAATACAAATTCAATTAATGTTAAGATCTGTATGCAAGACTGAACGTCAAGGTATCAGCTTAGATATAACTGTATATTTACAGTGTGTTCAAAATTTAAACTCCAATTTGAATTCCAATGGGAACTGAGACAATAACTGGCTGGCAAATAACACACAGATTTATGTTAATGAGCTCGAAGCGTACGCAGCGGAAAATTGCAGCATACTTCCCGGCGCCGGCGTGGAACACAAATTCAATTATTATGAAGGGAAATCTAGATGCAAAGCCGTAACCAAAGATTGCAATAAAACACATGAATTGTGCTTTCATTTATGCATTGTCAGCTTTATCGGGTGGCACTTGGCGCACAATACTCCCCAAGTGCGCGCTAACTCGACAAGCAGGAGTAGCAGAGGCAGGAGGAGGCGTAGGGAAAGCCACTCAGGCGCTCAGGCCCAACACATGCGACACGTCAACATTCAATTTTGTAATGAAATTTTCATTATAATAAGCATGAGGCAGTTGATGAACACGCCCCAGCCTAGCAGAGATATGCCAAGTGTCGGGAGTCTGGGCAGGGGCCAACGCTACGCCGAAACTCTCATGCCAGCCACGCCCCGTGCTAAAGTATTCATGACAGCCCCCAGTAAGCTCGAGAGAGTGTGTGTGTGTGTGTGTGTGAGTTGTAAGTGCTTGTGTGTGTGTGTGTGTGTGTGCGTGTAGGTGCAGAGTTCAAATGGAACTCAGCTCCAGTTGCTCGACTTCTCCCAGCCCAACATGACCTACATTCGGGCTGGGCCGTAGCTAAGCAACCTCCACCCTGCCCTGGTAGTTAGCACCCCCAACGAAATAGAGAAAAAAGCCAAGGAAAAAAAATTATAAATGAAATGTAGAAGCAACCAGACGCGCACGCGGCACGCATAGGCAAGCGAGCAGGGAAACTAAGCCAACACGGCCTCCGGCCACGCCCCCCTCTCTGCAGGCCATATAAAAATTGTTTTCGGTTGCGATATTGGCAACAAATTTGCGTGCCGCGCATGCACAAGCAGGTCCTCCCGGCCAGCATTGCCACGACTTCATTACGAGGCGAATTTCGGCTGGATTTCCTAGGGATTGCGCCAGCTCCAGAGCTCCTGGAGCTGCTTAGTACATCGTTTTGCATAGACTAACTGCAGGGTTTACGATATTCTAATGGACACTGCTACACAGCTACACTGCTCGCTGCGGTCTGTAGTGGGCGTGGCAGCGGTACTTACCACGTGTTTGGTTTGCTGTTGACAAGTGAATTTGCCGCGCGCAGGCAGCACTCATCAATCACTCTGGCCTAAATCGAACCGGCCTTTGCCCCCCCCCCCCCCCCCCCACCTTCCCATTGCATAGAGCCGGCACGTGCGACCATTTTGCCATCCTGTTGACTTTGTACAAATGTATATATAATCACACACAAACACACACATATACATGTAGCATATCTATGTGTTTGCGCTCAAATATTATCACAGAATCATCAGTGTTTGGCCTCGTTGATGTATTCGTCAGCCTCCGCGCAGATGGAATCAATAAGCGTTGGCGACACTATCAGCAGGGTAGGGGGAAAGCTGCTGGATACTTATGCTTATAAGTATTATGACAGTATAACAATATAACAGTATTGCAGTATAACAATATAGCAATATTACATATAAAAGTACATTAGTAGTAATAAAGCCAAATACTTCAGTGCGTGTCTTAAAACTGTTATATTGTCATAATATTTAATTATATTGTATTTCTATATATATTTTTTTATAATATAACAGTATAACAGTAGAATGGTATCAAAATATTGCAATAAAGCAATATTAGAGTACATTGGTTGCAAAAAAAGTCTTATTATTACTTAAAGTACTCGCTACACTACGTGTCTTAAAACTGTTATAATCTTCAATTATATTGTATTACTATATATGTAGCAATATAACAATATAACAGTTTAATACGACATCAGTTGTAATGAGGCCTTATAGCAGTACTATTAGGGAGAGTGCGTACTACAGTGCGTGCCTTAAAACTGTTATATTATATATTGTGTTACTATATAATATTATACAGTTATTATACATACAACATTGTTATACATATGCTTAACAATTTGACTCATTGTTGTCAGCATAACAAGATAAAGCAAGTAATATTTTTTGAACGAAGTCGCTCTAAATACTGTTATACAGTTAAGTCACAGCTGTGCCACTGTCATACACATACATTATACGAAATGCACGCTACTAGTATTGCTTAGAAAACCGGCAAGCTGTCATAATGTGTCTTTGATACTCCAACTACTGTTATACCGTTGTCGCACACTATTATACTGTTTTACTGTTAACTTTAACATTACGCAAACAGGAATCCTGACATTCCTTAGGATTCCTTAGGCAAGCTATTTTATGGTGACTGGTTCTGCTACTACTGTTATACCTCGGTGACACACTGTTATCCTATTCCACTGGCTTACACAAACTTTACATGAAATGTATGTACAGTCAAGCTGTTATACCGTGACTGTTATACTGCTACTACTGTTATACCTTTGTAACACACTATTATACTGTTTTGATGTCATACACAAACATTACACGAAATGCATTGCTTAAGCTGTTATACTGTGACTGTTATACTACTACTGCTGTCACACACATGCGTCATATGCAGTGTCACATTAATTGCCGGCCTTCACATGATCTATTGCCATAACTAGAGCCAACTAGTATCGTTTAATGCCCCAAACAGCCCATAAAACTGACTCAGTATAACAGTCGGGCGAAATGCGTTTATTGATAAAACTGAAAGACAATTTCAATTTTTATGACATACTTCCCAGCGCGTGTTAAAGCACCCAAAACGAGGCTTATACAGGGAGGGAGGGAGAATAAGTAATATATATGTATACATATACAAAAAAAAAAAAAAAAAAAAAAAAAACAGAGAATTTACGACCAAATTTCGTATTTTTTTTTCACTTTTATTTTCTTATGCGCTCTTCAATTGCGTTTCCCCCCAGGACTCCGGGCGGAACATGTGTAACAACAGACGAAAATAAATTAACGAGCTGGCCCCGAATCGAGCGAGACGGCATGTGTACGTGCCTCTCACTCCATCCCGCTGCGGCATCCAAGTTGGCCGGGCAAACGTCAATCAAAGGAAATTTCGAAAATTTTGTCGCGACGCACAGTGGAACACAGTGCAGAGGGCAGCAGAGAACTGAGAGCAGAGAGAAATCGCAATTTAATTGCTGCAGCAGAGGCAAGAGGGAAAACTTTCGCTCATAAATTAAATGCGAGCAAACTTTTTGCCAGTTTATTAAATTATCCGCAAAAATCACAGTCGCCCGGGACGAAGGTTCGCAGAACTTTTTTAATACCGTACCGAAGCGTATAGAGAAAAGTCCTGGCCGGGCAGAGAAGGGGGGAGGGAGCCAGGCAAGTCGTCATTCGAGCAGTTTATTAGATAACCTTAACTCTTCTCTCTGCTGTCTCTGCTTTTCCCTGCGGCTTCTGCCTGCGGGCCATAATCAACCCCAGACACGGCCCGCCCACGCCCCGCCCTGGCCTCCATTCGGGCTTCACAGTTGAAAAAATTCAAATTACAGACAAGCCAAAAGGTTGCGAAAAGCCCGAGCAGGCCGTGCCTGAGATGCCAAAAGGACAAAAGTTCGAGCGCAACTCGAGCCTCCTGCACTTGCCTCCGAAACTAGGGAAAACTCGCTCAAAGCGAAACTTCAAGCGAATGAAAAGCCAAGCGTAGCGAGTGCAAATAAGCATGATGAAAAATTTAGTGGAAAAGCTGCCACTGCAAATTGCCGTTAAGTTTTACTATTGCCTATGGATCGCAAGAACTACATACTCCCTACTCCTTATACTCTGTAACACACACACACACACACACACACAAAGACAATGCCAGTTCGAATTGTGCAACTTGCCAAGGAACGTAGAGTTGACTTTGTTTAGGATTATAAAGCGAAAGAATTGCCTTTGCCCGGGTAAATTGTATTTCCCCGAACAAAGCACGCATTAAAGTGCGCTCCCATTGTCTGCTAATGAAAGCCTCCTTTGTGGGACTCTGAAAGGGAAACTGCAGCTTATTATTCTTCTACATAAATAATGGAATTTACAGCATTCATCAACCAGACTTTGAAAAGTTCAAGGAAACAGGATACCACTCATATTTGTCTTGAGTTTTCGGAAAAAGCAGATACTGAGGTAACTCTTATAAAAAAAAAAAAAATACTTTGATCTTGATGTGAAATCATAAATAAAATCGGTTAAGCTTTAAAAAATTGAAAAAAAAGATCCCACACTTATTTATCTTGAGTTTCCCGAAAAAACAATACAAAATTTATAAACCAAAACGCTTTACTTTAATTTAGAATCGGAATTGCAATACACTGTAAAAAAAAGTTTACTTTGATCAAAAATTGGAATTATAATTATACCAAACTTTAACTGTTCCCACACATATTCATGTTGAATTTTTAGAAAAAAAAAACAGATACTAAAACAAAATGTTCCAAATATAAGCTAAAATCCAGGGACTTACAGTTAGACTTTGAAAAATCTTGAGTTTTCAGAGAAAAGTAGATACTACAGTAAAACTTTAAAAATAAAGAAGCTTTACTTAGATACACAATTGGAATTATATATTCATCAGGCTTTTAAAAGTTGAGTAAAATAGGAGATCAAAAAAGGAGATAATTCAGTAAAACTCTTCAAATAATAACGTATTAATTTGATTTTGAATCGGAATTAAGAGTATAAATACTGGGACTTGCAGAATGCATCAGTTAAAAAATGTATAGCATAATTATTTATCTTATTTTTTAGACAGAAAAAAGGTATTTCAGAAAAATATTGAATAGTAAATATGATTTTAAATATTATTAATTAAGAAACTGAAGCTTTTTCTTGAATTTAGCTTGAGAAAATTCTTTAGACACATAGAAGATCCTACAAATAGAATATAAATATCATTCACAATTTTGAAACTCAAATAAAATTCAAGATTAAACTATTTCAGCAAAACTAAAACTGATTTAAGAAGCTAGATAAAACAAAAATAAAAACATATTTCATTAATTGATAAAAGTACGAGTCAAAATATAGAATCAAAACCTTCTTTACTTACAATATTAGTAAGATGTGAAATATTCCAAGCTTATAAAAATTTAACCAAATCTTAAAATTTTCTTATAGATTTTGCGAACAAAGAAGTATTCTTATCAACTAAATTTGCAAGATACTTTCGTTTCAAAACAACATTTTCACATAGTTTCTTATAATAATGAAAAATAAACTACAATTGTAGAATAGACAGAAAAATAGTATTTATTTTAATTAATTATTTTAATTAAGAATATAATTTCAAAAAATGTAATTAAATTATCAAGTGAAACTTTTATTTTGGATTATAGCACGTAATTTGAATATACGTGTAGATTAATATTTAATATTTAAAATTAAAATTACTCTCAGCTTCTTAATCTTAATTTTATGGCAATTTTAAAAAAAATTTAAGTCAGCTTCTTTTAATTCTAAATAGCTTTTTTCACTGTATATAACAGAAATAAAGTGTTATACGTACAGTAATTTTTTAAATTGTTTAGCATAGTTTGATACAGATTTGAAAGTCAATCCTGAACTCAACTTCCAAACTGCCCAAGAAATTCTTTTAAAAATTCAAAAACTCGACTGTAGCCAGCGCGCTCTCTCTCTTTCCCTCTCTTCCTCTATCTCTCTCTCTCTCCTTCTCTCTATCTCATTGCCCAGCTGGACACCCTGTTCCGCGCTAGCTTGAACCTTGCCATCAGTGGAGCTGCCGCCGCGTCGCCTTGCAAGGCGAGTGCAAACCACAAATTTATAGCTGCAATGCGGCCTGCCGGAGCAGAGCGCCAGAGCATTCTCAGCGAAACGTCGCAGTCATAGATAGTCATGAAAATAAAGAAGGACAATAAAAATATATAACATTAGGCAGCGAATGCTGCCAGCAGCGACGCCAGCCGCGGCGTCGGCAGCGACGCGGCGGCATAATGAGCAGCCCAAACGGTAAAAATCAGGCGCAAGACACATACACACACACAGACGCAGATACAGGCACAGGCACAGGCACAGCTGAGCCCTGCAAATGTGGGCCACGTCGACGGCAGCAGCAGCAGCAGCAAAGCGAGAGGGAGAGTGTCGCAACAGTGAGAGTGAGAGAGCGCGCGCTGCGCTCTCTCTCTCTTCGTGTGTGCGCTTTGCGCTGCACATTCTTTGCAGTACCGTTTTGAGTTGTTCTGCTGTGTCGCTTTGCATGGCCATTTGCTACGTACGCAGCGCAGCGCAGGCAAATGCTGCATACAACTGGGCGCGCGCTCTCTCTCTCTCTCTCTCTCTCTCTCTCGCTGCTCTCTTTGGTACTCCCTCTCTCACTTACGCTGCTTATGCGTCATTTTTTTCACGCGCAGCGCTTTTCTTACCATCTTTATCACGCATTCGCTTTCGCCCCTGCCAGCACATTGCAACAACAAGTGCGCCCTTTTTTTCTCTGCTTGTTGTTGTTGCTGTTCGTCAGCATTGCAGCATTTTACGCAGCCAAGAAAAAAAAACTCGTGTTTCGCCTTCTGCGCTGCGCTGCGCTGCGCTGCGCTGCTCGTTGTTGTTGTTGTTGTTGTTGTTGCTGTCCTTGTCGCTCTCAACTCCTCGTCGCTTTGCCTGCTGCTTCTGACTTGTTGCGCTGAAGCTGGCGCTGGCGCTGACGCTGACGCTGACGCTGACGCTGACGCTGACGCAGCAGCTGCTCGCTCTGCTCTCCTCTCTCTCTCTCTCTCGCTCTCACTCTTCCGTTGCGCTGACTTTTAGCTTCAATGTTTGCTGTGTGTGTGTGTGTGTGTATGTATGTGTTTGAGCTTTTTGGAGGTCTTTCGAATTCACCTGCAAATTGTGCGTCACAATGTGGGTTGAGTGTGCAGCGGGGGAGAGAGAGAGAGAGGGCAGCGCATATGCACAAGGATAGTGTGTGTGCAGTTATTGCAGCTGTATGAGTGGCATCTCATTTGGAAAAAGACCCAGCGAGACTCAGTGAGACCCAGCGAGGCAGCCAAGGCCCTGCAAGCCTGCGCCTAATTGTAGTACACTTTCCAGGCACTTCAGAATATGCAATTTCTATTTATAGCAATTAATTGCAAAAGTTTTACCAAACACTTTTTTCTATTTTATCTTAAATTTAACTTTTGTCAATCGTTTAAAAGTATAGTAAAAATTGAATTATTTTTGGGTTTACTTTGTCAGAAAAAACATGAAAAAAATGTAAATTGCATTATAGTTTTATCACATAATTGTTAAGTTTCTGCAAAAAAAAATAATGGACTTCTTAAATTTTTTAATTAAGAACTGGTTAAAAATTTAAGCACTTTGTCTGAAAAAAAACTGTAATTCCGTTATAATTTCATCTAATTATTGTTAATTTTTTGAAAATAAATATTTGACTTCTTAAATTTTTTAATTTAGAACTAGTAAGAAGCTTAAGCACTTTTGACATTAATTAGTCTCAAAAAATAACTTTAGTTCAGTTATAATTTTATCTCATTATTGTTAATTTTTTAAAAAAAAAATATTGACTTCTTAAGTTTTTTAATTTTGAACAGGCTAGGAGCCTGTTAAGCTTTCGAGTTTAAGCAGATTGGCGGTCAACATCTGATAGCTTGGTTGAGCAATCACACAAGTGCTTTCTTTGTTTTTAGAAGGTGGCTTTGACTTAACTGTGCCAGCTTCATTAAAATTTTGTAGGACTCTTCCAACAAGTTCGCCTCCTGCAGAGTTTTGACGATAAGTTCCCTCAAATCGGGATCAATTTCTTCCCTTTTCTTATCCCTTCCGATGTGTGAAATGCAAAAAAAAAATGCATAAAAACAAACATTACGAAATTTGTAACGTTTTTATCACGTTATTTATGATCTAACGGTATAGCATAAAAAACTTCTGCACACTAATTGATTCTCTTGTCCAAAAATTGTGAATTTGTTGTTTTTTTTATATTTTTATTTAATCAGTTGTTAATTGAAATAAATGAAGACTGGCTATAATTTTTGAAAATAAATGTGTCGTTAATTTAAAAAGAGAAATAAAGCGATATCTCTTAAAAAACTATTTTTATTTAACATCAACATCAAAGTTTTGCATTAAGAGTGTACGCAGACAATTTCTGGCAAGGTGTTGGAGAGTCAAGATCATTGGCGGACTTTGCAGTGCTTTTCCTTGAGCACAGAAGACTAGCGCACGCCCTACGCATATGCGACTTTTAGCTAAAGAACCTTCTCTTAGGCGATTGCCTCTTGCGCATCCCCTGTACTTCCCCAACAATTCCAAACACCTTTTTGACAATTTCGCTGTGGCAGCGCTTTGTGTACAGGCTTTTGACCAGTACACACCCGTCGGTGCTTCCTCTTTTCTCTGCTCCCCCTCCTACCCCCATGCTTTACTGCTTCAAGTTGCGCCTGACAAACGCATTCGGGCAACGGAAATGCCGCTGGCACCGCCGCCATTCGTTTGTAGTTGTCGCTGTCGTTGTAGTTGTAGTTTTTGTTGTAGTTGTAGTTGCCGTTGTTGTCGCTGCCTGTCGCAGCTTTCATTCATGCCACGCCAGTTGACATAATGCGACACAGCCACAGTGACACGCCAAGCCAAGCCACCCCCCCCCCCCACCTTCCCTGGTACGAGCTTGACAGAAGTTTTCGCAAAGGCCCCCGCAAATAGTACGACCGGAGGCTGCTCAGCCCCGCCCCGTTCCACCCAACGCCCAGCAACGATTTTGCCAGTTTTGCGTAGTTCACTAGTGCCCCGAACGCCCAGCATGTGGCACGCCCACTCGACCCAGTGCAACCCACACGCATGCTATTTTTAGCTCAGAATGCGATTTCATGCATTACGCGGGGCCCAAGGACTCCAAAGGATAAATGAAAATTGTGCAAATATTTGCGTGCGAGATGCACGACATCGTTTCTTTGGCAAATATTTCGATAAATGACTACGGAATTTGCTACAAAGCGAACTGATATTCATAATAAAATAATATGCAATAATATAATATAATATAATATAATATAATATGCAATAATATAATATAATATAATATAATATAATATAATATAATATAATATAATATAATATAATTTTGGTATGAAGATTCCTACATAGAATGCGCATATATGATATAATATATACTATAATAATACTATATACAACACATTATCGATAATCCGAACAATTAAGAAGTACGTTATGTCTGAAATATTTAACTGGCCGAATTATCAAAGCGAACAATTTAAGTTCCTTAAGACAGATATGAATGCTTATCGGTCTAACAGTCTGTGTTTTTCTAGTGTTCTAGTGTTTTTGACAATATTCAATGGATATAGAAATACCACACATTTTCCCAAAAAAATTTCAAAATTCATAAAAAACTTAAAATTATACATTTATGAATTATAAATAAAAATAATTATTAGATAAACAATTATTTAATTAATTTTCTATTGTATCTGTAATTATTTTAAAAGGTTTCTTAAAACAATCGATATTTTAATTATTATTAGTATTATTCACATACATATGCAATTTTTATTATTTGGTAGAAACGATAGTAAAACAGTTAACAGTACTTTACTGTCCGTATCATTGGATTATAAATAACAGAAATAATACTTTTGTTTAAGAACAACTGAACAAATTGCAATATTTTGCTTCAAAAAACATTGGAATTATTGCAAGCAAAGTACTTATAAGGATAGATTTAAATATACCATTTTTGCCATTTTTACGGAAGGACTTTAGCACTCAAAGCAGCAGTTTTACAGCTGGAATACTTACTCAAAAAAGTATTCAGAACAAAGTAAACTGTTTTCCACATCGACGCAAACACAGAAATATTTGTTCATTACGCAAAGAAACTCTACAGTAAACAGATCACTATTCTCCTATACAGACATGCTGAAAGCACTGAAAGATGAACAGATGAGAGCAACAGTTGGTGAGCGAGACTAATACGAATTCGAGCTCGAATTCTCCGAAATCTCTCACACTCACGCCTCATCTCGACTGTAGACTTTGTCCGCATCCGTGAGACACAGCACGAATACCTGCTGCATCTGCTGAAAGTCTCCATAGGATGCATCAAAATATCACTGATACTACCTGCAATGGGCTCCGATCTGGAGAACACGAAGAAACATCTGCAGGGCACGCTGTACGAGCCGGCCATCAAGATGGTCCAGAGACTGCAGCATCTGGACAAAGTCAACGATCAGGTGGTGAACAAAGAGATCTTACAATCGATACTCTACTTTCAGAGACAGTACGCCATGTACAAACTGTTTCCCCGACTTATCAACCAGCTATCGGAGGAGGACAAGGCCCTGATAGTGGCCATGGAGACCCTGTACAAGGTCACAAAGCGTCATATTAGCCGCACCGCGAAAGCTGAACTGGAAATGGAGCGGCAAATGTGCGAGATGTACAGCAAACGGGAAGAGATCACGGCCCGCACCACCAAGATGCGGCAGAAGCTCAAGTCCCGGGCGGCCGTATTGCGCTGGAAACAGGCCTGTAAGTCCCTGACGCTAAACAGAATGGAGAGCGAACTGGTACAACGCAAAAAGGTCAATCGAGACGCGCTAAATAGAAATATGTATGTATTTTACATATATTCCAATTTCATATTTGCGAATCCCTTTAACGATATACGATATATTTACAGCGATCGAATCAATCGTGCCACAGTCGAATACCGTAAGAACTCTGTTCTAAGGCAGAAAAGCATCGAGGAGGTGCTGGAGAAGGCAACGGAGCACAGGGATCGCCTCGCCGCAACTATCGCGCACAAGCAGAAGGAAATTTGCGCTGAAAAGTAATAGAGATGGAACTATCGGCACTATGCATTTGTATTCATTGCATTTCTCGTTTGCAGAAACAAGCTGCTGATACAGCTCGAAGTCCTCATACAAAAATTCGATGGCAATATTGTCGAGAAGATTCGGGAGAACCTTGAGCTGGGCGATCAGTATGTCGAGGCTAAGAAGGAGTTGGATGCCTTCATGAAAACCTATCGCAGGGAGGAGAAAATCTATAATAGAATCGTGGGGCAATACGAATTGGAACAGAAGCGCAAGCATGAAGATCGCATCCTTAGCTTCATGATGGATCGCGCTGCGCGTAAGATACAGAATTATTGGATAGCTTGGCGAAAAGCTAAGTTGAAGCGCGAGAGAAAGCAAGAGAAGCTAATGAGCAAGAAGAAGAAGTAGAGCACGAACTGGCAAAATTTCCTATATTATGTTTATTTCGATATGTGGTCCTGCCCATAATCCACGAAGTTTATATTCCTAATTTACAGTTATTATGTTTTGCTACCTTTATTTATTCCGATAATAAGCAAACAGGGATAGCAAACTGGACGATCCATATGATGAGCCTATCTATATTTTGATTATCGTGCTAGATTACGATTTACGGTTTCTTAGCTTGCAAAATGTTTTTTATAAGCTGAAATCCATGAATATTAGCATTTTATATGGGGAAAGCAAATTTAGAATATACAACTGCGTTCACTCAGACCATGTCGCCTAACGAGAGCTGGAAGTAAGCT
The DNA here is from genome assembly GCA_035046045.1 of Zaprionus bogoriensis. Taxonomy (NCBI): domain Eukaryota; kingdom Metazoa; phylum Arthropoda; class Insecta; order Diptera; family Drosophilidae; genus Zaprionus; species Zaprionus bogoriensis. The sequence continues at coordinate 452,923 of JAWNOI010000098.1, read as the reverse complement.
AATAAATTTGGCAAGAATATGGTTTTTCCATTTTTGGACGCTTCTTTTTACAAATCTTAAGAAAATAAGAAAGGTTGAGAAGTTGCAAAACTTTTTTGTAATAAATTCTAATCCAATCTTATATTACAGAAGCTATGACGATGAGTAGTGCAACGACCTTAACATGAATTGCATGTTCTACAGGATATCTGAGAGCCAAAACGACTGTCATTTTACACAGTTGCAGAAAGTGTCGTTTTTAGGCTAAACTACAATAAAACCCGCTTTATGTAATTTTCTTTGGCTTCCGCTTGGAGTTCTACTTCTGCCCCCAACTGTAATACAGCCCGACATTGTAGTCGGACCAGCTCTTTGGTGGCTCTATCAAAAACGGCAGTATAGCATTTTCTTTGGCGTAATTGCTGCGCTTTATTTCGCTGACAATTAGCGAACTCACGCTGAGCGCGTTCCGGCTGTTTTATGGCTAAATGCGGCCAGATGCGACAGGGTAATTAGCTGCTTTGCGCCTCAGACAACTAAGTAAAATGTTAATGACGAGCGCCATAACAGAGAAGTGTGTCGATGCGCTGAAAAAAGTTTGTAGTTTCGTTTAGGAATTCAATCTGAAACCGACTTTAGTTTAACAAGGTTGCAGATAGCAAAAAACTGCTTGTGGGACCTTAAGAACACGGTTTTTTATACCTTTCACCTTACTAAAAAGGGAAAAAAGTATGCTGATGTGTGCAAGAGACCGAAAAGGATACTACATTCAATACTACAAGTTTGTTTTGTACATAAAACTGATTTGGCTATACGCGGTTGAACGTTAGACTGTATAAACACAAAGATCTCGGCTATTTTATATCCTTATTATATAAAAATTGGCATTAAAGCTCCTTCAAGGCAAACACAGACAATGATTCTTAGAAACTTTGAGGACCACGCCCACTATGCTGGCGAATTGGATTTATTTGTTTACTACGCAGCTTGGAAAATACATCTTTCAGACGCTTCAATGGTGTTTATTGCTTAATGGCAGCCATTTTAATTCTCATATATTTTTTAGCAAATTTCCTAACCATAAAAGATAGTTGTAGCAATTTGAATAACCTCAAACCCATCTGCAGCCACATATCTTCCCAGAACCCGCCGACTAACAACCTGAATTGTTGTTGCCTAGCAACAGTTATGAAACAATTATATTTTTTGTTGTTTTACCTGGTTGGGAATATGAAATTTATTCAGTATACTAAACGATTTACACACGAGCGTACACGTAGCACATTTGTAGAGAACTCAAATATACATACAGAAATACAGACACACATGCAGGCTGCAGACATTCTTGAGGAAAATGAAATTGTTGATGGTAAGAAGATGTAAGCAGACTGTACGTCGCTAGGGATATAACAGCCATGGGGCCTGCAACTCTCCTTGCAGATTTCGAGAGAGTACGCGAAGTTCAAATCGAAAATGTCCTGAACGTGATCAAATCGTCTATTCAGTGTATCAAGATCTCGTTGATTCTGCCCAAATTGGCCGATGATATAGGGCGCACGAGAAAATTACTTAGGGGCACCCTGTATTCGCCGGCCATACGCCTGCTCTCCAGGCTCTATCACTTCGATGTAGTGATAAAGAATGGCCTTAATCACGAGGTACTCAAGGTAATTAACTATTTTCACACCAACTATAACATGGTAAACCTGTGCCCTCGATTGGTCAATGAGTTGTCGATCGACGACAAAAAACTGGTGGTCGCTTGCGAAACCCTCAACGAGGTGGCCGAGCGCCATCTTAATCGCTCCGCCAAGAGCGAAATCAACCTGGAGCGCCAGCTGCGCGTCATGTACCATCAGAGGGAGAAGTTCAAAGCCAACACCCTGGCCTACAAGAAAAAGCTACGATCCAAATATATAGCCTATCGCTGGAAACAAGCGGCCAAAGCGACGATACTCGACAAATTGGAGACGGACCTGGCAAGCACCAAATGGCAGAACAGCATCTACATTCAGCGTGAGATGTGAGTAAAGGCTCGTCTATATCTTGGTATGATCCATCTTATTCATCTATACTTTTTCTTCTGTCTTCTACAGAGATGCACGCAGCAACATGATATACGATTCTCACAAGGAGACCGTATCGAAGCAAAAGGACCTTGAGACGGAGCTGGAGAAGACTCGCGATAATTACCACAACCTTTTGGCGTACATTACTGGACAGGAAAAGGAGGCACGAAATGAAAAGTAAGTTTTGGGATCTAAGGGGTCTATTGTGAAATCTAGGTTGATAGAGATTCTACCAAATACCATACAGCTTAAACGAGGCAAAAACTGAATGTTGTGTAGGGCTGTCGAAAATGTTTAAAATATCGTATCAATGATATTTTCTTTTGTCGAGAATTTTTAAAATATCAGTCATATTTAGTTGATAAAATATGATGATAATTAAAAAAATAATTTTAAAATATTGTTGTATGCAATATTTTTGATATTTTCATTTCGCATAAAAAATACGCACTCTGCCGCACACTATATTATAATAAATTTAATTTAATTTTTATATCAATATCTCGCTGACTATATATTGAAATCAAAACCAACTGAAAACTTAATATAAGAGCGTGTAAGTTCCATAGAGAATTTAGTTTCTAAAGAAGATACCAGTGAAAACTAAAAAGACTAATACTGGTTTTTTTTTAACTTTTCTTTACACAACATAATGATAACCAAAATATATCATTGAATTACGGTATTTAGCCAAACAAAAAAAATATTCCTTTATAATTATAGCAGTTTTCTAAAAAAAATATCGTTTTATTGATATTTTTTTTAAATATTATCAACGACCCTACCTAAATAATACTTGCATGAGCTTCATCTGATCGTAGCTTATAAAATTATAATCCGATTTCATTCACTTTTCAACAGAATAAAGACAGAACTCTATTAGTATATATGAAATATATATCTTTCGATATTTTTAGCGTTTTCATACAAAAGCTTCCACTTTCTATGGCAACTTAAGTAGTACTTATTAGTAGAAGGCTTGGAAACTACCAAAAAACCAATCTACTATATATTATTTTGAAGTCTTGCAATACTCGTTGTATGTCTGTACAATATGACTATATCCCATCCTATATAGAAACAAATTGCTGATCCAGCTGCAACTGATGCTGCAAAAGTACGACAAGAATATTGCCGAGAAAATCCGTGAGAATCTCGAACTTGAAGATCAGTACAAGGTGGCCAAAAAGGAGTTGGACATGTTCATGGTGGGCTATCGCAAGGAGGAAGCCGTCTACAAGCAGATCGTGGTGCAGTACGAAATGGAGGAGCAGCGCAAGCAGCAGCAGCGCATCCTCGTCTTCATGATGAATCGCGCCGCTCGTAAGATACAGGAATATTGGCTCAAATGGCGTAGGGATCAGCGCATCAAGGCGAAGCGGGCCAATCGCAAGAAGAAGAAGCAATAGGCCAAGAGATTGACCAATCCAAATTTCAGGATTTTTAAATTTCTATTTTACATAAGAACATTGCACATTTGTAACGCACAGTGGCACAAGGTTCAGCTGATTTTATTTTTGAATGAACAAGAATTTGCGAAGTAAAAACTTTATAAAAAAAAAACCGAAAAAAAAAAAAACTGAATTTTGACTTGAGAAAATTGCGAGGCAGAAGAAATCGAGAAGGAATTTCGAGCGCATTGCGACGAACGCTAAAGCTCAAGTGGGCTGAGGGGAAGAGCCCGCAAATTGTGCTTGTGGGGCTTCTGCACTGGCGAAGTGTTTACCCACACACAGATACACACACACAGAGGCACTCTTAGCCCAGCTCAGCTCAGACTGACAGAAAGACGTCCCCAACCGAATTTCATGGCGAAAAATGGCGCATTGCTGTCGTCGCCGTCGCCGTCGCCAGTGACGACGTCAGCGCTGCGCAGCGTCGCGTTCCAATGCTGCTTTGCTGCATTGTTACTTCATTTCGGCTGCGACAGCCCCACAGCCGCGCCCCTCTAGCCCCCTGCAGCCTTAACTAATTTACAGAGGTTAACATACTTAACTTGTTGGCATGCGTTGAATCGGACATTGCAGCAAAGCAGCAAAGCAGCAACACATTGCGACAATTTGCTGCGGCAAAACGAGCGGACTATGGCGAATGGCGGAGAATGACCAGGCAGCCCGAAAGCCGGCAACAACTGCAGATGTACATGCACACACACATTCACTCACACACACACATAGTCACTCATACACACGCATAGGCTGTAATTCATGGAAGCCAATTTGATATTTAACAGCGGATTTCTGGCTAGGGATGAGGCGAGTATAATTTTCAAAGTCGAAAATGTTATTTACCTCTGCACTTATTTTCACCTCAAACGGTTATGCCCTTAACCGCAAAAGATCTGTTAAGCTCAGTGTTGGCAAATCAACACTGCGGGAAAAAACTTAGAAATCTAGGATTATTGATTTTTTTTTGCTAAAACTATTTTTATTTTATTTTTTTTCTATTATAGACTTCTAGGTATTCATCATCAGAAGCAAAACTAGCAGTATATTGGTAGCAAAAATAGCTTAATTATTGAAAAAAGTGATTTATTATAATTTGCTATTTTTTTTTGTGAAAATTTAAAAAAAAAATATATATATTTTATATTAACAACTATAAAATTTAAATAATATGTGAGAATCCTGTGAAAAAGTTTGAACTATTACGAATAATAAATAATACCATATAAAAAAAAATAAAATAAATTAATAGACGTATAGCAAAAGTAAAAGTATTTTCGTATAAAAATGAGGAAACACACAAAAACTATTATTTTACAAAAATAAATATTACCCATATATTGATTTTAATTTTATAAATTGCAAGATTTAAAGCTTATAGTATTTTCGAATAAAAAAGAGGAAACAAAACCAAGTTATATTATGATTATTTACAAAAATCATTATTCTCCATATGTTTATTTTAATTTGAAAATAAGCTAAAGACATTTATAAATTGATAGACTTATAGCAGATACAGAAACAAAAGAAATACAATTTTACGAAAATCCTTATTTCGCACACACTCAATAAGCTAAAAAAATTAAAAATTACTCGATTTATAGATAATAGTATTTTTGAATAACAAAAAAAAAAAAACAAAAAGTATAATTTTACGAAAACCATTATATCCCATAAATTTATGCTAGTTTTTAAATATATTTTTGCTAAATTGAACAACAAATCGGCTGAAATAGCAGCACTGCTCAGTAGTATGGGATAAAGTTCTAGTTTGGAAGGAAAATTAACTACTTAGATATCCCCGAAACCCTAAAAGCTCTCGGTCTGATCAGTGACAAATTCAGCAAATAACTTTAAATTACAAAGAAGTGTTTATTTTTAGTTTCTTTCAATCATAGTAAATTTTTTAAATTAAATAGTTGCCAGCACTGGAACTTAACCCCGAAAGTACTGCCCTTCCGCTAGAGATCTCCTAAGCTCAGCTCCCATTGTGGATCCGTCGATTGTTGTGCTGTTAATTCATTTATTCGCACAAGTGTCAAGCGCAATTGGCGGCAGGCTTTTGTTGTGGCAGGGCGCCGGCGCGACCGTTACAATTCATTCATTGTTTAATTTGGGTGTAGGTGATTTTCGGCGATTGCCTGCGTGCAGGCAGAACATCAAGCAGAACACGCATACAGGCGCACACGGGAATGGAGAGCCAAGCTGTCGGACCGTTTCGCTCGCGGTAACCGCTTCGCTCAGTTGCAGTGGGGAGCAGTGGAAATGTTAGCTAACAGCAGTGCTGAGCACTGCAGATGCGCTAACAGTTCAGTTGAGTAAGCTGCCAACGAGAACGCAGCTCATTTGAGCAGCTAACAGCGGGTTTGCAGACTCAATAACATACGCCTAACAGACGCTGTGCAGCGAAACAGCGGCACAACAGTGCGAAAATGTTGTAGTACACTTACGGGTTTTAAACGGTACAGTTACAATTGAGTTGTCAACCGTTACGGACGCAAGTTCTGATTAGGATCGTGAGTTGCCAACAGTAAAATAATAATTAAAAAAAAAAATAAAACATACATGAACAAATTTGCTGTGAGGACTCAACAGACAAAAAAAAAAAAAAAAAAATCACAAAAAAAAATAAATTCGTGTTTTCCAAGAAAATAAAAAAAAAAAAAATAGAAAAAATTAACAAAAATATTTAAACACAAAAATATGCTCAGACCGACACTGAGCAATTTTATATGTACGAATAACGAGTGTGCGCGCGTGTGTTTCGCATATTATATCGCACAATAGAAAACCCCGAACCGAAAGCAACAAAAAAAAAAAAAAAAGAAAAAGCAGGCAAAAGAAAAATTATACGAAAATTGGGCAGAGCAACAAATAGCAACAAGAAGAGTATTGCCACGCCATGGCGAAAGCCAAGTAGCGTCGCAGCGCCGCCGCCGCGCTGCCCGATTGTCGCCAGTCTCTTGTCTCGCACATTTATTTGCTTCCCTTTGCACCATTTGTTCGCCGCCGGCAAAAGCGCGACGCTACTTCGCTGCAAGCAGAGAGCAGAGAGCGCAGAGCAGCAGAGGCAGCAGGCAGATTTGAGAGAGAATTGTTGCGCCGCGCTGCGCTGCGCTGCTCTCTCCTTCGCCTGCGGACCGCGGCAGAGTTTTAGTTAATCGAGTTTTTTTTCAGTTTAGCGCAGCGTCTCTTACAACCAGGGTGTATGCCTCTCTCTCTTCTTGCTCTTTTTGCAGTGTGTTATTAATTTGCTTAGAACGCAAACAAATTCTAGTTAAACGTAGAACGCGCGTCGTCGTCGTCTCCACGTAATTCCACTCACACATACCACAACAGCAGCAGCAGCAGTAGCAGCAGCGAACGCCGCCGGCCAGCAGCAGCAGCAGCGGATTAACCTTTAGCTAAATTTCTTTCCAAAAAACACACACAACAAAACCCAACAACAAAAATGGTAAGTACATAAATTGCTCGTGTTCTCGGTTTTTGCGCTTTTGTTTACATTAAAATTTCCATGAAATTTCAACAAAATGTGTGCGAAAATTGCTAGACAAGACACAAAGGTTAAGCTACATATGTATGTGTGCGCCTGTGCGTGCGTGTGTGTGCCTGTGCGGTCAGTCCAATTGGATTTCCTTGGGCTTTTGACTCACGCTTAACCCTCGTTGCGCACAGCTGGTACTTTCAACCCCCCATTAGCTTCACAAAGCTGCTTGTCGGGCCTATAACAAGTTTTTTGTCGCATTTGTCGCTCCAAAAAAAAATATGAAAAATCACAACTCATTGTCAGGGGTAGTTCTTCAAAAATCCATTTGTTCGCTGTGAGTCAGCGGCATAAAGAGGGACTCATCACTCAGTCACCAAAGTGGTTTTATTCACTTTTTCGTACTTTCTTGAAATATTTTAAAATATCAAAATATCGAATTCATATCCCAGAAAATTGTGTCTTAACTTGAATTTTATTATAGCCAAAGTTTGTCATTGTTTTTATTCATTTTGGTTTACTTTTATCGGATCACATTTATTTCCAGGAAATTTATTACTTTATTTAATTAGTATTCAAGTTTTTCATTTAATTTATTTTATTCCGGAAAATACTTTGAGTCATCAGCAAATATCGAATTTATTATCAAGAAAATTATTACTTTAATAAAATTGAATAAATGTCAGCGTTTTTCATTGATTTAATCTATTTTTTCTTCTAAAAATTTCACGTTCTCTATAAATTTATTATCAAGCATATTATTACTTTAATTAAATTCATAAAATTTATCATTGGTTTTATTAGCTTTGGAACAGAAAATATTGCATTTATTTCAAGGAGAAATTTATAATAATTTCAATTACTACTAAAGTTTGTCATTGGTTTTATTAATTTTAGTTAGTTTTGCTCAGAGATCTTAAAATATTTATTACCAAGAAAATGATTACTAAAATAAAATTCAAGTATTACCAGTTCAGTTCTTTTTTCGCATTTCATTTTTATTTTAAGACAATTACTACTTAAATTAAATTCAATTATCGCAAAAAATTAGTCAATGGTTCTATTAATTTGAATTATTTCTGAAAATGTCGAATTTATTTGCTAGAATATAAAATTGTATATAATTCATGTTCTTCATTGCCCTGAAAAATTTCCTATTTGCCTCCGATAACTTCAAGGCTGCAATTAACACATTTTCTTATCGCCGCTCGAACTTGTCCGACCCAAGAAATTGCTCCATAGCCGTAGCTGGGGGCACCAAGGGCTCATTTCACGTGAAAGCAGCTAAACTCAGACCATGTCCCTAGACCCACCTCAGCCCACGTAAATCTAAATCAAGCAATAAAAAAAAAGAGAAAAGAAAAAACTCAGAACTCGTTATCAGAATTGCTAAACGGCAGCCCGCACGCCCCTTTTCCCCTTGCCAATGTGGCGCCTCTGCGGCTACGTTGGCAGCAGCAGTAAACACACATGCAGTGTGCGTCTGTGTGCGTGTGTCGAAAATTCCGCCCGTAAAATGCAAGAAAAAGCGTTTCCAGGGCCTTTTTATCTGCGATTTTGTTGTACTCTTAATAAATATTTAGCTGCATGGCAATTGGCAATTGATTTGCTTATCAGCGAAAATGCGTGTGAGTCGGAATTGATGATCAACAACAACAACAACAACAATAACAGAAGAGAAGAAGCAGCAATTTCTTTTCCAGCAGCGCCGGCATATTGCTGCTTTTTTCCGTTTCTGCTTTTTGTGCAATTTCTCTTGCTTGTTGTAGTCCGTTTCGCTTTATTTACCGCAAAAGATTGAGGTTAGATCCGCTCGAAAAACTGCAGGGGCATAGAGAATGGCAGAAATTCTTTGGCTTTTGGAATTTCTGTGCTCTGCCGACGTCGTCGTCGACGTTGTCGTCGCCTTGCCTTGTCGTGTTTCGCTTAGTGCGCTCAATTTAACCGTTTCGTTTGTGCGCGAATAAGGCAACAGCAGCAGTGCGCGCGCTCTCTCACATAACCGCTCTCTCGCATAACCGTCTCACACAGTTTTTTGCCTGGTTTTGCTCGTGCTCGCTCTCTGCACAATTCTGTTATCACGCTCGCTGCGCTGCGGCGCTGCGCTGTTGCTCTCTCTCGCTCGCTTTGGCTTTGGCCTCGTCGCGCACTTTTATCTGCGTGCGCTTTCTTTGCGTTTTCGCCGTCATTCGGCGAGTTGTTGCTGTCGTCGCTGTTGTCGCTGTTCTCTCTTGACGCTCTCTCGCTTGCGGCGCTTACGTTTTGTTGTTTTCTTCCATAACCGTTTCATTTGCCGCATTGCGGTTATTTTGCTGTTTCGCTTTCTGTTTGGCTTTTGCCTCTGCTGCTGGCTTGGCCATGTTGTTGCTGCGCTGCCGCTGCCGCTGTCTCTGCCGCTGCGCTGCTGCTTGCTCCACTTTGCCATTCGCACAAGAATTTCATTGTAACGGGCCAACGTGTATGTGTGTGTGCGTGTGTGCAGCGTGCAGCATAATGAAGAAAAATTTCTCTGCCCAGACGTGGCGAGCGCAGAAGGCGGCGACGGCGACGGCGACGTCGCCACATTAACCGCACATAATCCAATTTTTTATTTGACTGCTGCCTCAGCCTCGCCCTCTCGCACTCTTTATTTGGCTTTAGCGCTTGCTGCGTTTGCTTTCTGATAAGAAAGAGGAGCCTCCCCTCCCCCACCCCCTGTCGCCTCTGCTGTCGTCTAATTTAATTAGCATTTTTTACAGCTCACGCAAAATGCAAACAGATTTTAATTAAAACAAATCGCTTTACGTGCTCGATATTTTGCTCTGCATTAAGCGTGATTCATGCCCCTCCGCAGCCCCGCGCTGGGCTGTGGGTGCGCTGCTGTGCATGGCAGATAAACACAGCTTGATCTTCAAAGTTTGTTGACTGCGCGCGGCATTATCTCATCAAATGTGATTGTATGTGTATGTACGTCTCTTTCCCCCTGCAGCATATTATTCACTCATTTCCGTTTCGCTCTTTGAGAAACTCTGCGAAATGAGAAACTGAATGCTTTATGGCTCTGTGACTCACTCGACGCTGAGTTCATCAATAGCGTTAAAAGATTATGACACTTGTTTTTTAGCACTAATAAAAAAAAAAAAATATCTGAGGTAATTAGTTAAATTTGCAGTTGTGCTAAAATGTTAACAGCAACCGGTAACTCTCTCTCTCTCTTTCGCTCTCTCTCTCTGTTTGCACTCTTGCAAACCGGCAAAGGCTCCAATTGGTCAGAGAGCGAGAGCGAGATCGAAGTGAGTGAGATGAGCTGCAGCTGTGGTGGGTGTAGGTGAGAGTAACCGGCAAAGGGGTGAGTTGCTCAGTTGATCGAAGCACAAGAGAGCGAGAGAGAGAGAGTGAGTTCGATCGAAATGCAGTGGGTGGGGGTGTGGGGAAATAGTAATCCATTTAGAGCATTGTTCGTGCTTCGTTCGCATCACATGTGCAGTGCCTGAACACACACACACACACACATGCACGCACAAGTGTGTGGCGAATAAGGCGCTGGTAGCTTGATGAGTTTGGGGTTGGGGCAACTGAGTGGGCGTCAGTTGGCAGTTTGGCACATATGGCTATGGGGAGTCCATTAAAGGCCTGCTCGAGTGGGTGGGGTAAGGCCAATTGTTTTGATTGTTAACGCCATTTAAAGCGCGCCTTGTGCTTAGCTTTAAGCCGCCTTAAGCTGCTGCTACGGGCCTCGCTCTTAGTCATAACTGTATGCGGTGTATGTGTGAGTGTGTGTGTGCGTATGACATAACCTGCAGACTACTGTGTGTGAGTGTTTATCGGGCCAAGCGATAAGCCTTACGAAATTCAATTGACGCCACGCCTCGCACACACACACGGACACACACACCCGCGCACACTCGCACACCCGCACACTCGCCTGGCGCACTCGAAGTGCAATCGACGATTAGATAAAGCTTCAGGTAACACGCCGTCGGAAGTTGGTCATATAGAAATAAGCTATATAGGCTTACATATGTGTGTGTGTGTGTGTGTGTGTGAGCTAGCAAACATTTCTACACTTCTTTTATATAACATCTGGTTGGGCAGGGGTACGGGTAGAAACAACCGACAGAGAGAGTGAGCACTACCTACACTCGCCTTGAAGTGCAAATACTCGATAGTTCGACTACAGTTCGAGTTATGGCATAGTTCAGGTTTTTCTGTTGATTAGATAGCAAATATTTAGGCTTATAAGCACCTGGGGGCACTTGAGAGATCGCAAAAGCTGTAAAACATGGTCTGATTTAGGCCAAAAAAATGTGTCGATAGTTCAGATTGCGAGTTGCAAAAAAGCCAAAGTTATCGATAGAATATTATGGTATATATTAGAAGATAGTCATCCAAATTAATTCTAAAAATCTTTAAAATTGTTATACAGTTATATATAGCTACATATTTGTAGCCGTAACGTTATAGTTCTCGATATACATATTAATCAGTGATATTTTATATAGGCTTCTTCGAAGCTTAGTTCTAAAAATCTGTAAAAATGGCATGACATAGGCTATAAATATATAGTATCGTTAAAGTTCTCGATTTTAAAACTAATGTCTGGATTTCACACTATATAAAGTTCGAGTAGTTAAATATTATATATATATATATATATATATATTCTTCTCCATACAAAGTTCCAAAAAATTAAATTTTTATATATTCTTAGAAATTAAATCACGTTCACGTAATTCAAAGAAGTCATAAAACATGCTGTGGATATAAGGAGCCATAATTACTTCCGGTAGTTCAGCATTTAAAATTTTCCCAGCGGAAAGCAAAGTCTAAAGATTTGAATTAAGTCAAAGTTAGATTTCTTCCCGTATAATTCGAACACATTTTGAAAAATAATTGTATCAATGCCTCAGCTCAGCCCCTGAACTCTATAATAGTCTAAAAATAATTATTTACGTGCGGTTTGTTTTGTCATCCAGAACACAAACGTCAGTCTCTGTCTTAATAATTGCATACCTCCTAAGCGGGCATTACGTCTATTGTGCATATACATATATGAGCAAAGCTTGCGAGAATCGATTGGGACTCAGATAGAATTCGCATTCCTCTGACGTAGGCGTACGATTATTCTCCGTGTTTATTCACATTTGATATGCGCGCGGCGTGATTATTATTATTATTATTATTATGAATTTATAGGGGCGCCGGCCGCTTTATTTATTTTGTTGACCTTATCGCTTGTGTATACGGCGAATAATATACTATATAAAAAGCCGATGCATAAGACTTGTGTCCGTCAAAACAAATTAGACGCGCATCGGCGCGAATTGACGCCCCTCATCTGGTTTGTTTATGGTAGAGGCAGAATGGGAGAGGGGGACAGGGCAGAGGTAATCATAAACCGCCGAAAAAACAAGACTCTCACTTGGCTTCCATTTCCCGAGCCTCGCTATATCCGGGCTCTTTGCATATCTTTTGCCCAAAGCGAAAAAACAACTGACGTAAGCGAAACCCAACACCTTTTTCAGATACGATGGAGGAGATACGAGTGCGAGTGCGAGTGTATCTTCTGGGTGCTGCGTTGTCTATTGTCTGTTGTCCGGCGTCTTTTGTTCAGTGCAAACAATATGCGAAATTATACGAAAGAGCCCATCCCAGCCCCCTCCCTGCCCAAGTACCGCCCAACACGAAGCGCTTCTGTTTTTATTGTTCTCGGAACGTTTTTTTTTTTTTTTTTTGTATTATAATTTCAAATTTTGAATTGTTTCCGAATGTCTTGAGGCTTGGAGACTTTAGATACAAATCGAGAATATTTTACGAGTTGTCCCCCAAAAAAAAAGAAGCACATCGAGTAGTCGTTGTCGTTGTCGTTGTCGCTGTCGTCGTCAACGCGTTCATAAGCACTTCATAAACTTTTGACAGCGATTAATTTTCCAGATTGTTGTGTATATAGAAACAGTATTATTTTGAAGCACAAGCAACATCGAAAGCTCAACTATGGTATATATATATCTTCCATTTGCCCTCGTTACCCACGCGTCTCTCATTACAATTTGTTGTCTGGTCTTCTTCTCTTCCCCGGTTACGCAGGCCGATCAGCTGACAGAGGAACAAATCGCCGAGTTCAAAGAGGCGTTCTCGCTATTCGACAAAGACGGCGATGGCACCATCACAACAAAGGAATTGGGAACAGTCATGCGCTCCCTGGGACAGAACCCCACAGAGGCTGAGCTGCAGGACATGATAAACGAGGTCGATGCCGACGGTAAGTGCAATTTTGATTGTTTATCGGGCGGGGAATATGCCTAAAAGAATTCGAAGTTTATCCAGTCTTTTGCACTGCCTAACCGGCAAGTGTTACTGTTTCAATAACTGAATAACTTGCCGTGAAGGGAAAGCCTTAAAAAATTATAATTATTGTGAAGAATTCTAATTATCGATTATAATAATTTAACAGAGGGAAATTATTAAGTAATAAGAAACTTGAATAATTTATCGTGAAGAAAAAGCCTTAGTAAAAGAATTCTAATTCCAAGTATCTATTATAATAATTTACCAGATGAAGATTATTCTAATAAGAAGTAAGAAAAACTTTGAAAAATTCGTTTTCAGAAATCGCTTAGGGAAATCTTCAAAAGAAATTCTAATTATCATTTTCAATTATAATCATCGATTTTAAGAATTATGAGGAAATGTAATAAGAAATTTGAATAATTTATCGTGAAGGAAAAGCCTAATAAAAAGAGATTCAAATTATATATTATAATTAAGTGCTAGATGATGATTATTCTTATCATTTTGTATTCTTATTATCGATTATAAGAATTTACCAGATAAAGATTGTTCTTGTAGTAAGTAAGAAAATATTTAAAAAATGTATCGTTGAGGGAAATCTTAAAAAGAAATTATAATTATTAGTTTGAATTATAATTATCGATTATAATAAATTACCTATGGCAATTATATGGCAATTTTTCAGTTTCATTTTGTGCGCGTAATTCTTAATTAGGTTATACGATTATAATTATTATAATTTATTTATGAACAGTCATCGTTTATCGGAAAAGGTACAATTAGAATTATCAGTTTTAATAAGTATTGCACTTTTGCAATTTGCTTTTGTGCTACATTCTTAAACGTTACCACCACACACGCCTCTCCCTAACTTTTCGCTTGCCAAATATTCGATCTAGTTTCGGGCCGCCTTCGTGCTAATTGCTTTGAACCCTTTTCTTTGGCTAATTATAAACCGTGTGCTATATGGCAGCGCCTTCAACTATCGATCTATTCTCGACCACAGCGCGATATGTAATCGCCCGTCGGCGTAGACAACCGAACACACATCAGGGCAGACCCATCGACAGGCGAACGGACAAGCGGACGGACAGGCGGACACTTGGACAGTTGGAAAGCCAGACGAAAAGCGAATGCTTGTCTTGGTTTTTTCTTTCTGTTTTTTTTTTTTTTTTTTTTTTAACGTGTTCTTTTCAATTTTGTTTCGGCTAAAAATATGCAACAAAAACACGTCATAGCGCGTAAAAATAGAAAGACCAAAAATATTTGGCTGTTGTTCTGGCTAATGTTGTACTTGCTGCCAGTTGTTGTAGCTGTTGTTGTTGTTGTTGTTGTTATTGCTGCTGTCAGAAATGCACAGGATTTCTGACAAAGGTGGTTGGCTGTGCTCACAGGGACTGAAAGAATGAGCGAATCGTGACAAGAGATACAACACAAAGAAGAAGAAGAAAAAGAAGAGGAACAACAACAACAATGTGAGGAACAGCAAATTATTATTTTTAACTGAGCAACGCGTAGAAGAAATTGAGCGATAGGCGCCGCGCGCCATTTCCCAAAACGAGAATGTCTCGAACGCCCCTCGCCCTGGGCGCTCCGCCCCGTTGCTTGAGGTTTTTCACCTTTTGCCAGAAACTACTCGACAAATTTGCAAGCAATTCGTTGGAGCGAGAGAGCAATAAAAGAGAGTGTGGTGGGGAACCATGATGGAGTGACTAGCAGAGAGAGAGAGCGAGAGAGGGGGGGGGAGAGGTATGGGGTGTGGGGTGTATAGTAGTGCGCGCTCGTGTGGCTTTTTATATGTATTTTTAGGAATTGTGAAATGTGTCGAGAATATCGCGCATTATTCGTCGTGTATTTATTTTGCTTGCTTTCGTTAGATTTTCACAAATTATAAATCACTTTTTTATTTATGCGCGTACGCACACACACACACACACAAGTCTCAACATGCAGGCATACATATTTATGCGCGTGTGCCTGTGTGTGTGTGTGTGTGTGTGCGATTGCTGTTTGCATAATGCCCAAAGCTCGACAATTAGCTTAAAAATAAAACAGGCCCCACCCAAGCAGAGCAATACACCAATACACCAATACACACGCATTCGCGCATACACACACGCACACAGGCACACGCAAACACGCGGCGGAGCGACAAGTGCAAAGCGTAACAAGTAAAAAGTGCAAGGAGACCATATTCCAGAGACCGAAGCAGTCGTCACCCACATCCGACGCAACAACAACAACAACAACGAAGACGACGACGACTACAACTACAACGACAGCAGCAACAGGGAGAACAGGCGTCGCAGCAGCTGAAGCAGCACAGCAGCAGCAGCAGCAGCAGCAGCATCTGCAAGCTCTCTCACTCTTCTGCACGCTCGCTGCCAATGGAGTTGGCTGCAGAGGCGAAGGCAGCGGCAGCGGCAGAGGCAGCGGCAGCGCTGCTGCTGCTGTTACTTGTTGTAGCAGTTGTTGCTGTTCTTGTGTTCTGCTCATAGTATTTACTATGTGTGTGTGTGTGTGTGCTTGCACGTGCAAATTGCGCATGTGATGAAAAATCCAGGGCAAAGTCTGCAAAGCCTGCACGAAGCGCATGCGTCGCAAAGTAGCCAAAGGACAACAAGCACATAAAGCACGTGAATAGAGAAAGCAAAAAACGTAAAGAGAGTGGAGTGGGAGAGACAGAGAGGGCGTCTGTGATTATGTGTGCCTGTGTATGTGTGTGTGCAGCAGGGCTGGCAGGTGGGCGCATAAGCTGGCGATTGAGTGGGTATAGGCGTCGGGGGTGGGGGAGGGGGGCTGAGCACAAACTAAGGCACGAGCTGATGTTTATCAGCAGAGCTAAAAATAGTTGCTCGGCTCAAGCAGCACTTGAGAGCAGCGAGCACTTTTTAGTTCTTTTGTAGTGCCGCTCTCCAAGTGCGTATGTGCCTGCAGGCGAGAGTGAGAGCGAGGCAGAGTAGTGTAGAGCAGGGGGAGAGGAACGCAGAGTGTGGTGGGTGCAGCAGCCTGGCTGAAATGTACTCAAGCAAGCGCCTGTCTAATGGAGTTGTTGCAATCCAGAGCGCTGGGCACTATTTGCATAGGCAGGCATATTGAGTGCATTTATTACACTGAGCTTAAATATTATAATAGAGTTTTTATGAATTCTAACAGCGGGCGCAAGTGTTAAAGCAGTTTGAGTTCAAAGCTTATAATAAATTGAATTTAAATATTAAGAAAAAAAATTATTAATTAAAAAAAACTTAGGCAAAAATACAAAATTTGATTTTGATTATAATTAATTAAGTTATTCCACTCAGTTTTTTATTTTATTTAATTTAAATATTAATTTAAAAAAATTAGGCAAAAATACAAATTTTGATTTTTTTTATAATTACTCAGTTTTTTATTTTATTTATTAATTTAGTTAAAATATTAAAATAAATTTGATTATTAATTAAAAAAAACTTAGGCAAAAATACAAAATTTGATTTTGATTATAATTAATTAAGTTATTTCACTCAGTTTTTTATTTTATTTATTAATTTAGTTAAAATATTAAAATAAATTTAAATATTAATTAATAATTAATTAATTAATATTAAAAAAATTAGGCAAAAATACAAATTTTGATTTTTATTATAACTACTCAGTTTTTTATTTTATTTATTAATTTAGTTAAAATATTAAAATAAATTTGATTATGAATTTAAAAAATAAGGCTAAAATACAAAATTTGATTTTGTTTATTAATTAATTTATTCGAATGAATAACACTCATCCTCCCTTTATTTTGCTTTTCGCTGGGCTATCCGCATGAAAGATCTCATGCACTGTGGCCAGTGTGTGCGAGAGCACCCAGTGAGGAGTCTATAGAGAGTGCACTATTCGCATGTTTATTCATCAGATTTGCCGTAGTTACAGCAGGGCAGGCAGGGCTATTATCTCGCTTATTTTACGACCCGAAACGGGCAAACAGGCAAACGGGCAAATGGCATTTCGTGCATTAAATTATATAAAATATACTCGGCTATTTGTAATGCAAACACACACGCACACACACAAACACACACACGCACACTCAGTCGCCCCCTCACTTGGCCCGGACTACAGACGGAAGCATTAAAGATTCATTACTTAAAATTTCGCTGGCGTCGCCTGTTGACGATGTCCAAAAACTGCAGGCGCATACAAACGACGCCATTAGAGACTGCTACACCTCCCACCGCCCCTGACGCCTCTCACTGTTGAGTGAAATGCAAATGATTGTCCAGGAATAAAAATAAATATGCGAATCAAGAAAAACAAAAAAAAAAAAAACAAAAAAACGAGCGTGCAATGCAGTTTGAGCACGCGAAGAAGACGAGAGAAAAACCCCTATGTGTTATTTATAAAGAGTTGGCAACCCTGCTGCACCCCGCACCGTGCACCTTCTCGGCGCTGCCACCATCTCTCGCTATACAACTAAATTTAGCGTTGCGAATGAGTGACCAAAAAACCAAAAAAAAAAAAAAAAAAATAAGAAAAAGAAAACCAAAAAAATTCTTATTAAAATTTTAAATTGTCTGCAAAAATTTGCGCAACGTTGCGAATCGCTTGGTCGTGGCGACAGAGCCAACTGCTGTATAGAGCGGTGCGTCGGGGAGGGAGGGCGGTGTATGGCAGGGAAAGTGTCGCCAGTGGAAATGGAAACCGAAAACCCAGCGCACAGTTTGGCTGGCAGACATTGGCATCGTCATGAGCCTTGTCAATCCGTTAACGGGCGCGTCTCTGTCTAAGGCGCGTCTAAGCATTATTTTGGCCAAAACGAAAATGGCAACAAAATTACGTGGGGGAATCCTAACGGGCCAATGCCGCGCCGGACAGCCAAAAGCAGCGACAGAGTTCGCGTCAAGCGATTTAAATATAGAAAACATAAACACAGAGCCAACAGACCGAACTAAATCGAATCCAATCGAATCCAACAGAACAGCAGAGAACCGAACTGAACTGAAGCGAACCGACGAGCGCCCATTAATTCTTATGTGAACGGAAGTGCGGCAGACAGGCGCAAAGATGCCCTGTAATCAAGTACAAATTTGAAGTTAGAGAAATGCAATTTTAATGGGTCTTGCTTCAGTTAGTTCGAAGTTGTCGTACTTTAAATGGCAAATTTGATAGTCTAACATACTCTACAGAGCTCAAACTCGGATTGCGAGGTATGCATGAAGCTGGAATATGGAAAATATTCGAAATACCAGAGTGGATATTTCTCTGGCATTCGAACTATTTGTGTGTCTCTATTATCTGATATATACCCATTCACTATATAATTATATACTGCAATTAGACGCACATTTTTGCAATCAGATTATTCGATTTTATTCATTTTTCATTACGTTAAATTCGCAAAATTCAGAATTTAGCTTTTTATGTCTTTGGGCATTCTCTCTGTTATGTTCATTCCCCCATTATTTATTTTGCCATTCGGTTCGAATTTAATGAACTCGTTAATCGCTTTGTTTTTTCGACTCTGCCTGGATATACACACATATATCTAAAATTCATGGGATGTGCTATTGAACTACAGCATAGACTCGGGTTTTTTTCCCCGCGAATTGATTTGTGTTTTTGAACTTGAGCAAGAGCAATAATTAAAGCAAAGTGGGGGTCTATTAAGGCGATAGGCGAAACATTAATTTTACATTCCGAATCGTTGGGGTGTGTGCTAACATTGATTTACAATCAACCGAGTACATGGGGGCCGTATTGGGGGGTTTGGTAGCCCAGCTTGTGGAAAGGGGAAAGTCAACAACATAGTCAACTCTTATCGGTGTCAACATTATTGACAAGTACATTGTCGATTGATTGTTGACTTGCAATTGATTTGTACAGTCTTTGCAGCCAGTAAAACATTTAAGGTTGCGTGAAATTTCAAGCAAAGCTGTGAAGTCTAGAACAAATACTTGCTGGATTAAAAACTGAAGTAATACGATTAAGTTGTAACTTTGCAATTGATTCGCACAATATTTGCAGCCAGTGGAACGTTTAAGATTGCTACACAAAGCAATAATTACAATATTTGAAGTTACTATATTAATTAATGCTGCAAATTAGATACTAAATACTTTAGCCTGGATAAAAAGAGAACTAACTTTTAATTGATTTGAAGCCAGTGGAACGTTTAAGGTTGCCACACAAAGTAAAATTACAATAACTGAAAAAACCATCTAAGAAAATTCAGAAAATTAGAACTTAATACGTTTTAACCTAAATAAAAATATACCAATTCACCTTTAATTGATTTGCAGCCAGTGGAACCTTTAAGGTTTGCAGCACAGTGGATAATTTCAATAATTTAAAATACTTTCTTAACAAATGCAGCAAATAAGCTTTTAATACGTTTTAAACTAAATAAAAAATTATAATTTGCAGCCAGTGGAACGTTTAAGGTTGCTACACAAAAGGGAATAATAAGCTAAGGAAATTCAGAAAATCAATAGGAAATACTTGTAAACACATTCATAGCTGAAGAAACGTAGAAACTTGGCAGACCGTTAGCGGAGAATGGCACACAAACAAATTGAAATGTCGAAAGTGCTTGTCGTACAGCTCTAATGGTCAAAGTTGAAATGGGTTAGGTCCCGCACCGAAAACCCTCGAGACAGCAATAAAAACAATCTTAGCTTGAACTGCCGGCCTTATGGCCTTGCGCATCATTAGATTATGTCAGAAACTAAACCTCAAGCACGATTTGGGTTAACTTGCGAAACGAGAAGATACACGAGGGGTCAGTTGTAGCCATAAACCCCCCATACGATAAATATATGTATATATACTATGTATATTTAACAGCCTCAAGTTTCGAGTCTGGGAATGGGAAAGAGAATGAGAGAGTCAATAACAATTAAGGCCCCAGTTCGGGGAAAAAGTTGGCCGGCAAAGTTCTTTTGAGGCAGCCCATAAAAATGTAGAGCCCAGCGAGAAGGAGAATAGGAAGAGCGAGTAGTAGAAGCAGGAGGAGGAATGGGAATAGAAAACTATTTGCAAACTTTAAACTGGAATGTGAAGCGAAACTTTTTCAATTAGTCTAACAAGAATTTCGGTCAGGCCGAGGGTCGACGACGAGTCTTTGATGAGGAGGTGCTGGAGGGGGGCGAGCCCTCAGTAGAATTCCGTTGTGAGCTGCAGCTTAGCCGGGCTTAGCTTATCTGCCCAGGCAGCTAGCAGTGAAGTTATCAACGCCACAATGTTGCCCATACGCCACGTGTGGCACGAACAAAAAGAGGCAGAGACAGAGATAGATAGGGAGAGAGTGAGAGACAGAGGCAAGGCAGAAAAATGAAAATAAAAGTTGGGCAAAAGCTTTCAGACAGGCCGGCGGGGCGAAAACGGACAGGGACAGAGAAGCGTGTGGAAGAAGAGGCTTAGACAAATATGAAAATCTGCTTGATTATGCCAGGACAGGGATTTGTGTGGCTGTGTGTGTGATGGAGGGACTGCAGACTGGGGATTTGTCGGACTGCTCATGTATGTACATATGTATATAGCCGACAGGTATATAAAGGGGCGTGTCAGCTTCATAATAAAGAGAAATGTTTGCCCCATAAATTACCCCAGGGGCAAATGTGAAGAAGGAGCTGAAAACAAGCAAGATTATTTGTTACAACAAATTTGTTGGCTGACAGCACATTTAAGAAGTTTTTTATGGCTTCAACTCGCAAAGTATAACAAATAATAAGAGGATGGAATGAACGTTTGAACTGTGAATTTTAGAATAGTAAAATAAATAAATGCCAAAAATTAAGTTTTCACTGAAAACTTTAATCAAATGCCGAATTTAAGAATATTAAAATGAACAATCTACCAAACATTTGTAGAAAATTCAATTTTTTAACTTTTCGGAATATTCAAAAAAATAAATAAATAAATAAAAATAAGCCAAGTTTAGTTAGGAAATTAAGAAATTTACCAAAAGAGAACAGAAAACGTTTCAAAAAATGTTCTTGGAATGGCTAAAACACAAATAGTTTAAAAAAACTGAAATTTTTAGTTAGGCTATGACTTAAGTTGAGTTAATTAATTAATTAAATAATTAAAATATTAATACTATATTATGAATATATTTAATTTAAAAAAACTATGATATTAAGAGTTATTAATATAATTAATTATTTAAATTTGAACTTCAAAAATAACTTAAATATTTCCTTAAAGTATTATAAAACAAATCTATGAAATTAAAAGCTTTATTTTATTTAATTGAAAGTCAGAAAATGGAATTTATTGAGTGTTATTTATTTCTTACATTAAGAAAAAGTAATTGATTTAATATTTTTTGTTATTTCAATTTTAACTTCAAATATAACTAAACTGTTGCTCTATGATATAATATTATAAACTAATTCATCTATGAAATTGATAGCTATATTTTATTTTCTTTAATGTAAGACAGTGCAATTAATTTAATATAACTTGTTATTTCAATTATAATCGTGTAATTCGAGCGGAATTTCTCAACAAAATTTGTTTTTAATGAGGGGAAAAACATTTCCTTAATTTGCCAAATTAAATTGACACTTTTTTTGTTTTTGCTCCTTCAGGCAACGGCACAATTGATTTCCCAGAATTCCTTACCATGATGGCACGCAAAATGAAGGACACCGATAGCGAAGAGGAGATCCGGGAAGCCTTCAGAGTGTTCGACAAGGACGGCAACGGCTTCATCTCGGCGGCCGAGTTGCGTCACGTGATGACAAATTTGGGCGAGAAATTAACAGACGAGGAGGTCGACGAGATGATCCGTGAGGCTGATATCGATGGTGATGGTCAGGTCAATTACGAAGGTAAGCATCTTGTTACACATGGCTCTGCCTACCTACCCACCTGCCCCTCCCCTCTCTCCGTGCCAGCAAGCTGTAAGCTGCTTACGTCGTTTGTCGTGTGTCGTGTGCCTCCCCAGCGTTGTTGTTGTTGCTGTTGTTGTTGTCGTGTCATCCGCTAATTGGATATTCGCACAGCAGTTGTTGGCTTGGCTCTGATAATTGCGTGTAGTGTACGACACAATTGACTTTTGTTAGGTTATGTTGTTGCCAAAATACAGCAGCAACAATAACAACAACAACAACAACTGATTGAATCATTCACAAGGCATTCCGCATGCATTCACAAACTTTGAGTCAGAATTGGCACTTGTTTTCTATCGTTGATTACTTTTCGCCACTCGTGATCTACTATACTATACTATACTACTATATAAACTGATTCATTAGTCGCATTCGATGCGTGCGAGTCTGGGCATAGGTGTGTGTCAGGGCATCTTATTAGCACATAGATACCCTGTAATGTACTGTCGAAAGCAGAGTGTTTTGTGTTTTTTTTAGCATTCGATAGTTACGATAGGCTGCAATGAATGTCGTAAAATTGTCAATACAATATATAATGTGAGCTAATAATACTATCGATAGTTTGACATTGCAGTTGTTTATTAGATGAAGTACTATCGTATAGAAATTATATATGTATGTACTTCGTTGTATTATTTATTTGGCTAATTGATAAAGACATAATTAGATTTTTTATATGTAGTAGGAGAACGGAATACTATAAACAAATGGCATAAACATTTAAAACTCCCATCGATTATTTGTGAAAACAATCGTTAATTAGTTGTACTGTCGTATATAAATGATATATTATTAACTAATAATACTATCGATAGTTTGAGAAAACAATCGTTAATTAATTATACTATCGTATAGAAATTAGTTATGTGTACTACCTTGTTTAATTTCTTTGACTTTTTTAAATATGTCTTAAGACTGTGGAATACTTTAAAAAACAGGATATTCAGTATTCTATCAATCGTCACTATGTTGCTCTCTAGTTTTTTTTTCGATTTCTGTTCTTCGAATTTTTTTTAATTGCCAGAAAATTGAATATTCAATTGAGGAAAATCGCAGAAAATAACCGGGGGCTAAAAACAACTACAAAGAGCAGAGCGACGCATATATATGTGTATATATATATATATATATATCACTCGAGGGGTGGATACATGGTAGAAAGACTCAAGGTGCTGGGCTTCCAAAAAGCCGTTGCTTTGATTGTACTTAGAAACAACAAACTGAGATAATGGCCACCCCCGCGAAGTCGGACAAATGTACGGATATATAGACATGTGTATATAGAGCAGAGACGCGTATATATATATGTAGATGTATATAATGACTACATTTCGTATCGAGTTAGCACAATGTGCCTCAAGTTCAAATAAAAATCGTTTGGCGCAAATCTCTGCGGATCAAATAGATTAATCACAGGCAATTTATGAACAGGAACATAAAAATAACAAAGAAGAAAGACGAAAGACACGAAAATAGAAGCCCGCCCGATATTTGGAGGAGGAAATAACAAATTTCGCGATCTGCACGAAAAACCCAACAAATTGTTATGGGATCTTTTGACAATTTATTTGGGTAGCGAATATGTCAGATTTGGTGTAATCAGAGCAATTTGATTGCCAGGCAATTTGGTTTGGGCGATAAGAAAGCGAGAGTCAGTCCAGACGTCTCTTATCCAATAATAGGTCTTTAACGATTTATAGCGTTTGGCCTAGTATTTCTGGTTTGACCAAATCTAATCGCAGATGTCCGCAATTGCCATGACACCTTTAGTTTTCGGAACGTGTAATCTTTACAGATTTCGTAGTAGTGGGTTTTTTTGGAGCTAGGCATATGTGTAGCACAATATGGGAATTTATGGTAGTATTGTTTTAGGTGTTTAATAATGCTAGTACTCATATACGTAAATGTCTGCTATAAAACCTCAAGTCTGTTATTCCATATTTTGGTTTATTGGAATTGTGTTCAATCGAAACTGTTCGCAATTAAACTGATCGCAGCTAAAATTCTTTTACTCATAGCGAATTTTTATCTTAACTGTTTCCATAAAAACTTTACAACTAAAACAACTGTTCATAGCGAAAACGGTTCCCCACTCACTGTTCCTGTTACCTTTCTCTGTCAAAACTGTTATACCTAACTGTTTCCTAGCAAGTCTCTTATGATTAGTTAATTGTTTTAGGATATATTGCCTATAAAAAAATCTATTCTCATCTTGAAAAGAGCCCAAACCGAACAGTTCACCCCGAGCCGTTCCCAACTTTAACTGTTTCCAACTCAAGCTGTTCTCAGTCCGAATAATTCCCCATAAGAACGTTCGCAATTCAAACTACAATTGCCAACCAATACTGTCACAAACTTAAACTGTCCCCACCTCAGACTGTTCCCAACTCAAACTATTCAACTCTAACAGTTCATAACCCGAACAGTTTCCAACTCAAGCTGTTCTCAGCCTGAACTGTTTCCCGTTTAATATAATCCCAACCCAAACTTTCCAACTCAATCTGTTCCCAACTTAAACTGTCTTAAACCAGAACTGTTCCCAACTTAAACTGTCACAAACCCGAACTGTTCCCAAATCGAACTGCTCTCAAGTCAAACTGCCACCAACCCGAACTGTTCCCAACCCGAACCGTTCCCAACATGAACTGTTCCCAAAACAAACTGTTTCCAATTCAAACTATTCCCATTCAAAGCCATATCCTTTTACTGTTCCCATTGAAACTGTTACACAGTGTAACTGTTCCCGCTATTAAAACTGTTCTCTTGACTCGGTTCAATTATGGAATCGACTCGAAACTGTTCCCTCGCCGCAATCATGCGAGCATTTCATGTTGCCAGCCCTCGAGCACCTGATCCCAGCCTTCCCCTGCTACGCTCCTTTCCAACGCCTTCGCTGCGTTTTGATGTGTTCAGCTGTGCGCGAGGCGCAAAGTGAAATGTTTTATGGCGAGAAACATAAATGTTATACTGCGAGCAGGCCGAGCAGAGACAAAAACAATTAAAATCAAATATAAATATTGTGCAATAAGCTGAAAAACAAAACGACAAGGAGCGGAGAAGGGAGAGAGAGGGAGACAGGGAGAGACAGAGAGAGCGAGAGAGAAAGAGCAGCAGGCAATTTGGCGAATTGTTTGAACATTGACCGACAACCCGCCACACACACACACACTCGAACACCAGTCTGTGTGTGTGTGTGTGTGAAATGAGCATAACATAAATAAATGCGAGTTGTTGCCATTTGCTTATTGCCAATTAACCAAAGTCTTTATTGTTGTCTTGTCGCTCGTTGGTAACGGGACCGGGAACCGGCCGGCCGGGCCGGGCCGGGCCGCGGACCTGGTCGGATTGAAGCGGGCAGGGGAGCGCGCGCGGGGGCTGCGAGACGAGAACGGAATGTGAAAATTATATAGCGCAAACAATGGGCCGGACCCGACGACTATATAGATATATGAGACTTACTTTGGCCCCTCGCCAAATATAAAAATGTTGTCAGAATCAGCAGCAGGCAAAAAGATAACTAAAACAGAATGTGAAAATGAGAGGGGGAGGATGTGGGGGGAAGAGCGTTGGTAGAAGGTGAGGAAAGGCGTAGAGAAACCGAGTCGAAAATCAAATAAAATGTTAAGCAAAATACAAAAGAAGCGAAATAAAAACAACAACAAAAACAACAGAGCCACACCGGGAAAACGACACGGGGAAAAAGTGTGCGAGAAACACACACACACACACACACACACGCACGCACACACACAAGCGAATGTAAACAAAACGACGAAAGATAAACAGCAGAGCCACAGAAACCGCGCAAAACGACGTAAAGTACGCGGTGGAAAACCTATTTGAAAATTTTGCGAAAATCTGTATAAAATGTTCTTGCAGATATTGCCATTGCCCCCCCCCCCCCCCAATCCGTATCCCAAGGCGTCCAATCGATCCATTAAGAAATTGGATCAGAAACAGGCGCAGCAAAAGGCTGATAATGTCAAGGCCCAGCCCAAAGTCATTTTTACCTCGACGAGTAGTAGGAGGGGGGGAAAGCCAAGCCATTTGCATAGGATAAGCCTAGGGTTTAAGGAGAGTCCAGCGAGCAAAGGCCCAGGGCTAAGGGCGTGTGTGTGCACCCTGAACTTTGTTATTATTCGCATGTATGGGCGAAGTTGCGTTTCTGTAGGGCATAACGTTTTACTTTTAAGCGAAAACTTTACGTTTCTGGGTGTGCTATGGGGTTTGGGGCAGGCAATAAATGATACAGCCGGGAGGTGGGCTCAGGTAGTAAGATTGGGAAAGGTAAAAGTTATGAAGTCAGGCCAGAAGGCCAAAACAGGAAGAATTTGGCAAGCAGAAAATCATATAAAAATTAATTAAGTTTTTATATGCCACACAGACAGTAAGATAATATAGCGCAAAGAAAAAGAAGAAAAGATATATGCCTCAGGCAACATTATAAAGCCATTTATAAACAGTTATAAATTATTGATCATTTAAAAATTGTATTTCGAAATGGAAACAGCCAAATATACATATGTTTAAAATATATGAATATTAATATATTTGAATATATGAATGAATCCATAAGATTCCTTTTTTAAAAAGAAAGCAGAAAAAGCTTTTTGCATAATTTTCCGGCTGTTATTATTTATTATTATTAATTAATAACTTATTATTTATGGTCTTTTAACGATGAGCTCAAGGTAGGAAATATTGTGAAGATAAGGGGGAATAAAGAGTCTGAGATCATTTGTCCACTAGAGCGAGATAAAGGGTAAACGGTAGCCCGGCTTATTTGTCACTGCTGCCACGTCAGTTGTGCCCTGTACCACTCCCCGGCCACGTACTGCTCTAATGGGCCAGCAGACCAAGCACACTATTCACATGCTACAAAAATGTAAAAAATGCGCGCCAACTGCAAATGACAAAAAAAAAAAGAAAAAAAAAAAAAAAAAGGAAAGCATGCAGCAGAACAACAGCAGGCAATGCAACGCGAGAGAGAGAGAGCGAGATAATATATAGAAGAAAGCGAGAGAGAGTGTTAGTGAGGCAGTGCGACGAGGGGGTTGTCATAGGTCTATTCTTAGTAGCTGCATGCAAACACCTGATAAATCGGGGACACGAACCTCCCGAACACTTTTTGAGGAAGCAAGCGAACGTGTTGCCAGCAATACTGCAGCCTGCCCCCAACTTGCTTATCGCATAAAGTAATACACAGAGCAGACAGAAAGACAGACGGGCAGGCAGGCAGACAGACAGACAAACAGACAGATAATCATATATGCCGTTTTTGTATGGCGAAGAAAAGGAGTACAGGAAGTATTTGGAGTCTGCTCTAGTTGTGTGTGCTACTCTCTTTTCGCTTTTCCCGACTCTACTACTCATCAATAACTTGCTTCTTTCTCCCCCCCTCTCTCTCTCTGCTGCTACTCATAACCCCCACGGAAATCTACAGTCTCTTCGCGTATGCAAAATTCGTTTCTCGCTCATTTCTTCGCGCCGCCTTCCCCCATTAATTTTATACGTTCTTATAATCTGGCGCGTCTGGCGTGCGGGCAGCGCACTTAATAAATTTTCCTCTGATTTTCCTTGGCCTCTTGCGGTTCTCGCTGCTCGCTTCTCTCGCTTTTCTAGCAGTTTTTCATCGTACGTTCGTCTCGGCTCGTGCGACTTGTGTTGTTGCCGCATTCATCTTATTTGATTAGTTTACAGCGATTTGTGGCCTGCGCTGCTGCTGCGCCCTGTGAATTGTTGTGAATTCTAGTAATTAGTGCAGTAATTAATGACGATTCATTGATCAGGCTAATGAGGAGGAGGAGCGAGGCCTCTCCTTCCGATAGATAAAAACTGTGTGAAGTTTTTTTTATTTATTTATTATTCATTTTTTTTATGCTCTGAAAATGAATACTTGTAATGCAATCTCATTACAGACTAAATCTCTTAGGAGAAGGTTGTTAGTTCTAAATTATATATATTTCACGATTCAATTATTCTATATTAGAGCAACCTCATTCAGCTCAATTATAGACAAAGTAAAGACTGGCAATTATTTTTTATTTATTTGTTGGTTTTTTTTTATGAAGAATTGCAATGCAATATCATTACAATTTAAAAATCATAGGGGAAGCTTTACAAATAGTTATAGGTTTTCTAGTGATATTATAATTATATTACGGCTTATATTTCAAGAACAAATGCGCAGGTTAATGTGGCAACTTTATTCGAGTAAATAACTGACAATTATATTTATTTGTTTGTTGATTTTTGTAAGCTCTTAATGCTATATCAAAAAAATTCTAGAAATTGCTTATGAAAAAATTATAGCTCTCAGTTCCAGGACTTTTTGTAGTTTTCTTGAACTTTATGCAATGAACTTTGCCAATGAAGTTTTAAAACCCCAACAATTATTCAAGAAATTATCATAAAAATATTCAGCTTTTTATTTTATTTTATTATTTATTATAATTTTTTTTATTTATTTTTTTATTATTTTTTTTTTCTATTATTATTTTTTTTTATTATTTTGTTTGTTGAGCTAATGAGCTTTTTCATTAGCTATGTTTTTGTCCAAATAAACACTCACGGAATTAATTGATTAATTCTTTATTTGGCCACTCAGGGCGATATTAACAATTTTTAGTTTTTGTTTATATACTAGGCATGCAGGCACGACGTTGCCTGTGCAGCTCAAAGAAAAAACGCGATTTTGTATTTTCCGAATACGCTCTCGACAGGAAGGCGAATAGAAAGCGAATTACAGCGAACTACTGATAAAAACTCTGCACGCAGGCAGAAGGCCAAAGCTAGGCAAAAAGTAAATAGAGAGAGAGAGAGAGTGATCAATCACTGGGGTGCTTTGTATGCTGATTCGGCTGCATAACCCAACATACTCCCCCCGTTGAAAGGCAGGGGCTTTCAACAGCATCTAGTGATCCAAACAATTAAGATTTAGTCCAACATCAGGCTCAGGAAACAGAACCAGAGGTGCAGTCCCAAGAAAATGAGAAGGATTTTCTGAAGGGTTTTCTGAAAAAGGCACCAAAGCTCTTGAATTGATTGTTGCGGCAATGTAGCAGAAGAGCCTTTAGCTGCGGACGACGTTCTTGTTTAGTTTGAGCAACTAAAGCAGTAGATCGTTTTGAATCATTGCCTCCGCCTGTGACAATCCATCCAAGTCGAGTCTTTTGAAGCAACGGCAGGCCTGCACCAAGCTTGATCTGCCCAACGCATAGCAGGTCAAAGAAAAGACTGGCTCCGATGAGTAAATCCACATTCTGCGGTTTATAAAATTCAGGATCGGCTAGCTTTATATTAGCTGGGATTCTCCATCCTTCCGAGCACACAGTCAAATTGGGAGGATTGTCCGTTATGGTAGGCGCAACCAGAGCAGAGATGCTGACAGAATAATCTGAAGCAAGAGATTTGAGATTAATGCTTACAGAAAATCCATCGGATACAAATCTGGAATCACCAATTCCAGCAACAGCTGCTGTTGTCCTTTGCCGTGGCAATTGTAACTGGTGTGCCAAACGAGACGTAACAATGTGCAACTGTGATCCAGAGTCGAGCAGTGCACGGCAAGGAATCCAAGCACCAGATCGATTTTTTAAATTTACAATTGCTGTTGGCAGGAACACAGCATCAGACACAGAATTCTGAGCGATCAGAGAAGTAGAGGTAGTGATGTTTACTGGCTGGCTGATAGAAGAAGGCTGATTTGTTGAATTTTCCGTTCCTGATGTAGGGTTTTGATTTAAATGCGATGTGGCCTGCGACTCAAAATGGAGCAGGCTATGATGTTTTCCTCCACATGTTCGACAAGATCCGGCCTTGCAGTTGCGCATTTGATGCCCTGGCTTCAAACAGTTGATGCATAATGTCAGCCTCTTAGCATCTCGAAGGCGAAATTGTGGAGTTAAACTCAAGAATTGGTTACAATTGTATATAAAATGGCCAGACCCATTACAGCACACACAGTCCGCAGGTTGTGCTCTAGCAGTGAGAAACGAGCTCCGATTGTGGCTAGGTTTACGATTTGCACCCACCTGATTAAATACTTCTGACGAATATTCCACATTTTCCAAACGTTGACAGCGTTTCTCCAGAAAATCGATTAACTGCTTGACAGTTGGTATCTTATCAGCTGTATTAGATTCCTCCCACGCTGTTCGCGATGCAATGTCGAGCTTCTGCAATATGCTATGGACGATTATACAGTCGGAGATTTGTTCCGAACTGCCTATGGATTGCAGAGCACGCAAGTTAGCAACAAATGTATCCGACAAGCATCGTAGCTTCACAGCTGACACTACCTCAACCTTCTGAATGCCCAAAATTGTGCTGATGTGTGCCTGAAAGATAAGACGCTTGTTATTATATCGCTTGTCCAATATATCTAATGCGACGGCATAATTGTCCGCTGATATTTCGAGGGCTCTGATGGCATCCAACGCAGAGCCTTTGAGACAGGATTTTAAATGCTGCAGCTTCGCAATTGGAGACAAATCGGGATCCTTGTCGATGGCGGTGGAGAACATGGTGAAGAAATCGGCATACTCCACGTAGCCGCCACTAAACTCCGGCAATTTCAATTCTGGCAAATTTGCTCTCCTTTGAGCTTGAATTGACGATACATCCATGGACATTTCAGGCCGAAATGTTGAGCACCGAACTCCAGCGAAGTTACGTCTTCGTATTTCCTGCTGAACGACCGCCTTTAATGACAGGACCAATTCTTCAAACTCATCTCGCATTGGGCTGCCAATTTCGTTGAAGTCAAGCTCTTCCAGACTGTCATGGGCCAAAATAAAAGACGCTTGAGTTTTGTCCAACAACTCTAAGCGCAATGACAGTTCTTCTTCGCTGGAAGATTTGATCGCATCGTTGCTGAGGGACTGTCCAATTTTTTGGGCGTGCGCAAATATAGAGTTGGCTTTGCGTTTAAAAAAATCAACTTTGTTTGTATCAAAGTTCATAGTTGAGTCCATTGGCATTTTACCGCGATTGCTTTTATATACCGTACCGACGAATTTATTTTATTAAATTTAATTATGTGCACAAAATGTTTGCTGGGTTATACACAAAGCAAAGCAAGCCGCTGCTCTGGTTAACGAACTGCACTAGCAAAGAAGATGAAAGGAAACAACAACAACTTTGCTATGCATGTAACTGCTGTTATCTACATAAAGCGCGCGACAACTAAAACGGCACTTATGTGGCGCAAGCACAAATGTATATAATGTTTAATTTTATCAAATTTATTTATGTGCACAAAATGTTTGCTGGGTTGTGCACAAAGCAGAAAGGCAAAGCAAGCCGATGCTCTGATTTAGCGAACTGCACTAGCAAAGAAGTAAAAAGAAACAACAACAACTTTGCTATGCAGGTAACTGCTGTTATGTACATAAAGCGCGCGGCAACTAAAGCGGCACTTATGTATGTACAAGCACAAATGTATGTAATGTATTAGAAATTTTAGCGCAATTTCTAGTGATTTTAATTAATTTATAATCACTTTTATAATTGTTCACGAAAGTAATCACGTCGGGGTCACCAAAATGTTGAGCTAATGAGCTTTTTCATTAGCTATGTTTTGTCCAAATAAACACTCACGGAATTAATTGATTAATTCTTTATTTGGCCACTCAGGGCGATATTAACAATTTTTAGTTTTTGTTTATATACTAGGCATGCAGGCACGACGTTGCCTGTGCAGCTCAAAGAAAAAACGCGATTTTGTATTTTCCGAATACGCTCTCGACAGGAAGGCGAATAGAAAGCGAATTACAGCGAACTACTGATAAAAACTCTGCACGCAGGCAGAAGGCCAAAGCTAGGCAAAAAGTAAATAGAGAGAGAGAGAGAGTGATCAATCACTGGGGTGCTTTGTATGCTGATTCGGCTGCATAACCCAACATTGTTCTTATACTTGTTATAATTTTGCTCCATTTTCAATTAATTAATTAAATTATAATAAAATAAAGAAGTTCAGCAGTAATCTCTTTTAAATTCCAGTGCGGTCCTTGCTTCATTTGTTGTATACAGCTCCGAAAAAAATAATAGCACCACCATTACAAGAAATTGTTCCATTATGCTATTATTTAGAGTTTTCTGATCCTAAAAATATTGTTTAAAGAGCTTCGAAAAGAGCTTGTAGTGGTGGTGCTATTATTTTTAACTCAGCTGTATATTTATTTATTTTTTCTACAAATTCCCACCGAATTCTGTCGAATTTAATTAGGGAAATTAACCCTTAACTTATGAACTGTGCTCTATTCCATTTGATATTCATATTTTCTGTTCTTCAGCAAACTCACAATTAATCACGTTTCTATTCTCTCCTCTCTTTGCAGAATTCGTGACTATGATGACATCGAAGTGAAGCGTTAAATTATTTCTTTTTAAGCCTTTCTATTTTTTTAAGATGTTGACGAAGACTGTAGCTGTGCGCAATGACATCGCGCCACGCTGTTGCTATGGACCCCAGTAAAAGATCTTAAAAAAAAACAACAACAAAGAGTTAAGCAAAAACAAAAACAACAAGAAGAAAATTAATAAAATGCAAAACAACAACAACAACTACAACAACAAGAACAAGAACAAGAAACAACAACAGCAAGAGAACATTTAAGAACATTAAAGAAATACAAAAAAGAAACTTACACTTAAAACGTAAATGAGATAAGCAGAAGCAGAAGCAAAAGCAAGAAAATTTAAACAAAGCAAAAAATGAGAAAAACCCAGAAAAGATTACATGAAAATTATATGAAAAAAATACAAATACAAAGAGAAACACACACTTAATTTTAATGCAAGAGAAAATGCAAAATGCAACATGAAAATGCAAACCAACAACAACAACAACAACAAAACAGCAAACTTAAAGAAGTCACCGTTTAAACAACAACAACAAAAGCATGTTATAAGTAAACAATTAAACTATTACACTTAAATACAGGCATACACACACACACAGACACACACACAACAAGAACAAGAAGCAGAACTTTGTGGCAAACGCACAGCGCAGCACAGCGCCCTCTAGTGGCAGCAGCACGCCACCTGGCGACGGCGGCGGAGGCGGCAGCGTTTGTTAAACTAAATTGTTTTCAAGTATAAACACAATTTGTCGAATCGTTGCAAAAATAAAGGCGAAAAGAGCACGAAAAACAAACGAAATTTGTAATTTTTGCAAAGCGAGAAAAACTCTGGCAAAGTTTATATAGACACCAACAACAACAACAACAAGAACAGCTCCTCACACACAGTCACACTCACACTCACACATACACACCCACACACTTCACACAAGAAGCAGAAATAAAATATATTATAAATACAACATATATATATTATAAATAATGTAAAATCAAACAACAACAAATTCTTCTTATTAAATTATATTTAAATTTAAAATTAATAAATATAAAGAAACAAACCACAACAAAAAAAGTAAATAAAGATTATAAAAAAAAAACAAAACAAAAAACAAAAACAACAAAACCAACTACAAATACATTTTCGAAGAGCGATATGCACATATATGTATATATATGGTATATATATATGTGTATAGCATTGTATCGGCTGGCTTCAGTCCGGCTTGGCGCGCTGAGGAAGGGCGGAGGCAGCAGCAGCAGGAGCAGAAGCAGGAGGGAAAGAGCTTTGGCAGCGCGTTAGCAAAATTTGTAGCAAATTCACGATATATATATGTGTATATATATATATATATGTCTCAGATCCACCATTGCATATGCAAGCAGCGAAAACTACACATTTCTCTAGTACTTAAGCGGCAGCAAAAGCAGAGCAAAGTTAAACTATATCGACTACCCTATAAATAAATAAATATATATATATATATAATACTATATATGAGATATGAATAAAAGGGCAACCTGAAGCTAATATTAATATAATTTTATTATAAAGAATATACAAATTAAATATTTATATGCGAAGCAGAGACGAGGAGAAGCAGAAGACGCGGAAGCGGAGGATTTCATCAAACACACACATATAAGAAGAAATTAAGAAGTTAGAAATGGAGGCCGATGGAGGCAGAGGACAACTCTAGGAGCAGCAGAAGCAGCAACAACAGCAGCAAAATTAATAATAATAAAAAAAAAATATATATATATATATATGTAAACAATTATATATTATTGAAAGGCAGCAAAGTATAACAAGACAATTGTCGTAACTATTAAGAATGCAAATGCAAATGATGTACACACACACTATGTCTGTGTGTGTATGGCTTATGGTTTAACTTAAGTAAGCTTTTTATGCACCCTTTGCCAACTGCAAGCCTCACACACCTTCCGGCACAAGATCTCGGCGCGCCTAACCTAAAAACCGAACGAAACACACTTACACACACACACACAACTGTACCTCTTTGCGTTCTGACTTGGTTTCCTTGTTTCTCTCTGCTTGTTTGCCTCGGCTATTGTTGCTATCGTTGAGCGTCTTCTAACTATCCGACTACACCACTCCACGCCACTTCTCACCACACCCACTTCCACTCCACTCCACTTGTCACGTCTTTGTTTCACTCTCTTCTCCACTGCAAAATCAACTGTGAGTATAATATACACATGAATGAGTATATATATAATACTATATTATATTGTTTGTAAGTTCGGGTGGAATATATATATATATATAATACTGTAATGGTTAAATACATATATATATGTAATACTTTTGTTCGCTTGATCCCGGGCAACAACAAGAAAAACAAAACAAAAAAAAAAAACAAAAACACCATGCGCTAAAAAAATCAACTTTTCTATAACTTTTTTTAAACGAAAAACATGAAGAACAGCAAAACATTTTGTAGCGAAATTTGTGCAAATTTTAAAATGCAAAAATCTAATGCAAAGTTATGTATGGTCTCTGCAACCAAAGTCTAAACTTAAACTTAAATTTAACTTTAATTAACAACTAAACAAAAAACACGAATTTTTCTAACTTAACAAAAAAAGAAAAACAAAACAAAAATAAAAATTAAAAACTAACAAAAGCGAGAGAAAAACTAAAAATATACTTTTGTGGCAAATATTTGTGCGCAAACTTCAAGTTTGCTTGGCAACTCTGGCAAACTTTGCCTTGAAGCGCAGCACATTTCCATTGCAAAACATTACAAAAAAAAAGAAGGAAAAGGGAAAGCGAAAGCTGCTGCTTCGGCATTGAATAATGGAATTGCCAACTGAACAATTGCATAATTTAGCTGATTTGCCTAACAAAGCGAAGGAAGACGAAACGAAACAGAATCCAGATACAGATCCAGATGAATAACAAATTGTGTTAAATATTTATAGTCTCATTTGCAAAATGTTGAAACTTGAGCGAAACTAAGAGGATATTTCACGCATATATATATATATATAAATATGAAGTATATTGTACAAGATCGATAAGCCACAGCAACAACCATAACAAAGCAGACAACAGAGACAGCTAGACAACAGGAACAGACAACAAAACAAACAAGAAAATTCTTTAAAAAATACACAAACATTTTAAAAACCTCGAAACAAACAAACCAAATTGTTGTTTTCTTTTAGTCTATGATTTTTTTGTTCAACTTTTGCTTTCCAATGCAGGCTTGCAGAGTGAAGAGCGAGTGAAATCGGAGACAGATCGAGCTCTGCAAGGCTTCGTACATAGATCTGAGTTGCTCACACTTATTATTTCTGGGATTGGCATTTTACAGACATATTCTCACACAGTTTCGGCCATGCTCTCGTTTGCCGGCCGACGAGCTCCGACAGTCAAGTAACAGCCAAGTTATGCGGTTATCCAGCCCGTGACCAGAGGAAACCACAGCGCCTGCGTAGTGTCTATGAATTTACCAAGTTATACATCATGATGTATCGACCCATCCACCTATCGAAATGATTTCACAGCTGATCGATCGAATCGTAGCAACCGAAGTTAAGCATATTTTTAATAGTAACATAACAGACGCCTATATATATATATATATATATGTTAGTAACTAACCGTGTGTACCTATATTACCATGAATATATATATATATATATATATATATTCCCGGGCAAGTTGCAGTAGCAGCACCTCGCATACACTTTCAAACGATTCTCCAAACTCCTTCGGATTTGCTTGATGTAAACCTAAAACTCGATGTATTTTTCGATTGTTGTACATAGGGAAATTGCACTTGAACAATTGTCTTGAATAATCGATATGCATATAGCTGACAAAATATATATATATATACTATATAAATCACATATGATACCGATATCGATGTTGTGCTTAGTTTTATATAACTTCTTGGTGTCATAGTGGCAAAGTAAACGGAATGAAAAGCAATTGTAGGCCTTGGAAAAGCTATAAGTACTACTACTACTATATATGCATATATACTACACATTTGAGCGAATTGGAACAATTTGATCCCTGAATACACACACAACTATACTGCATGAGTGTGTGTATATGTGCATCGCGATGCTGGCAGCACTACTATATATAGCTACTATAATTTTGCCTGTCGTATGCTAAGTTCATTGTTTATCGAATGAATAGCGCTAGAAATTGTATTTTATTTATTCTGTCTGAAATAAAATACGTAGTTCTGTAAGTTCCTTTAGTTTAGTTTGAAAATTAAGCGAACTCCTGAAAGTATGCAACACTTTTTGTAAGTTTTTGCCTTGTCATTCCTCACGAATTGCCAGCTCGTTGCACACCCACACACACACAGACACAACTTCTACACTCTCTCAATAAATTTCTGGGTTTTTGCAACATTTTGTGGACTGCAAAATTGTTTGAATTTTCTTCAACGGCATCGAATTTTAAGCGAAACCAAAACCGAAGCGAAAGCGAAAGCGAAACTCAGCGCATAAGCTGTTAATCTTAAGCGTGTACCGATTATAAACCTAAATGTTGAGACATATATAACGAGTATATGATATATGTTAACATGCTATATATACATATGCATCTATAAATATATACATATATATATATATATATTTAATACACTCAAACATTCTAAAGCTTTACTACTGAAAGTGACACACACACAACCATTCACACACACACACACATACACGCACATACCGTAATCAAAATTTTTGGCAAGTCAAAAATGATCCAAAAAGCAAACCGAAAACTGAACTTATGTAAACTGTAACTTCTAAGCGCTGTAAACGACAAGTCTAAACCAACAAGGAGTTTTCCTTGGTAATTACCGATGAATTTCCCCGACTAGTAGAAGACTATTTGTACCGCAGCCAAGAAGCGTCTAGCAACGAAAGCAGTGGGAGAGAGAGAGAGAGAGAGAAAGAGAGAGGAAAGGTCGACGAAATCGAAATCAAATGCAGCAACCAAACTGAGTCTACAGTCTCCTAGTCTTCTGCCCTTCCCTCCTTCCCTGGCGAAGCGAGCGGAGCAAATGGGAAAATCCAAAGAAAACCAACAACAATTTTAATAACAATTCTATTCTACTTAACAGGCAAAAAGAAAACTAATAAAGACAAACACAGAATATACAAATAATGTCGAAAATGTGGTTTTATTTTTGTGAGCATGGCAAATGCATAAGATTTTTAATACTTTTTTTTTTTAATTATATTAAATAATGTAAAGAGAAGCTTCCGCTGAGTCGGGCGAAGAAACTGCTCAAATTCGCTTATAGTTCTGTTCCAGGGTTGCCACACCTGCGTGCTTGCAGCGCCATCTGTGGCTGAGAGCATTTTGGCTTTGCTGTCGAAGCTTCTAAAAGCTTGCAGGCAATAATTGGTATAAAGGTAGGTACACACGATGGAAACAATTGAAACAAAATCATTACACCTATGCAAATAAATAAAAATAAAATAAATTTCTTGCTTCAATCAATTTTTGTTTTGCACGCAAACTTTTGCATGGCAACAATCTGAGCTCAGATGCAACGAAGTCACCGAACACCTTGTGGTCATCCGCTGGCTTATCGAATTAATCAGCAGATCTTTGTCCTTAAATTCGATCTCTTCACGTTTTCTTTTTTTTTTTTTATTTGGATGTACTTGGTACGTCATCTGCTATTATTGACGAATTGGCTACACGTGGTGCCTCTCCTAAGAATATGGTGTTAACAGCGCTTTCACTTAGGTCCTAAATATATGTGTCATAGCAATATAAAAAAATATATAAAATAAGTAATTACTACAATATGTTCAATAAATTGTACTACCTACCAAATTTTGAATTTTATAAATATTTCGGTCGTCATTTTTAATAAATTTAAAAGCTGGTATAGTTTTCCGATGTACCCTGGTTACTCTTTTTTTGCTTCACTCTGCGCACCTCTTACAAAAATTGAGTGCAAGACACAAGAAAACATAGCTGACCATACAAAGCATATGTATATATATGTAGTTGAGTCGATTCGGTCATGTCTGTATGTTTGTCCGTCTGTCTGTCCGTATGTTTGTTGACCTGCTAGTCCATCTGTTTGTCCGTCTGTCTGTCAGCCTGTGTGTCGGTCTGTCTGTCTGTCAGCCTGATTGTTGATCTGTCTGTCCATCTGTCGGTCTGTCTGTCTGTCTGTTTGTTTGCTGACCGGCTGTCTGTCCGTCTGCCTGTCCGTCTGTCTTTCCGACTATCAGTCTGTCAACGCTGCCTGTATGTCCGTCTGTTTGCACGTTTGTCTGTTCCTTTATCTTTATCTCTCTATGTCCGTATGTCTGCTCGTCTGCCTGTTTGTTCATCTGTCCATCCTCCCGCTTGTCCGTCTGTCCGTTTGCCTGTAAGAGCACACAGAACTCATTTATTACAAGAGCTAGAGTCACTCAAATAAAGTATGAGGAAGAGATAAAGTAACAAAAGGAAAGTATCTCATACAAAAGTCGCAGTGATTAAATAAAATAAAAATAAAATAAATAAATATTTAATAATAAAATAAAATAAATTAAATATGTAATATTAAAAATTAATTGGTAACAGCAATAGTGGCTAAGAGGTATATTAGTGTCGAGGTCATTCGACTGTAACTTTTTTACTCTTTGTGCTTTTAATTTTGCAAATTTTATGAAGTTTACAGCATACAATATTATAAACATACTAGCAAACCCGGCGTACTCCGTTTCGCCACCAGATGGCTATATTTCTCCCAGTCGTTCTCCCAGTCCCTCTTCTAGTCCCTTTCCCAGTCCCTCCCCCAGTTGCTCTCCCCAGTTCCTCTCCCCAGTCCCTCTCCCCAGTTCCTCTCCCCAGTCCCTCTCCCAATTCTTTTCCCAGTCCCTCTCCCAATTCTTTTCCCAGTCCCTCTCTCAGTCCCTCTCCCAGTCCCTCTCCCAATCCTCCCAGTCGCTCTCCCAATCCTCCCAGTCGCTCTCCCAGTTGCTTTGCCAGTTGCTCTCCCAGTCCCTCTCCCAATCCTTCTCCCTCTCCCAGTAACTCTCCGAATTCTTTTCCCAGTCCCTTTTCGAATTCTTTTCCCAGTCGCACTCCCAGTCCCTCTCCCAGTCGCTCTCAAAGTTCTTCTCCCAGTCCCTCTCCCAGTCCTCCCAGTCGCTCTCCCAGTCGCTTTGCCAGTCCATCTCCCAATACTTTTCCCAATCCCTCTCCCGTATATAACATTTTTGAAAAGAATTTTTTGATAATTTTTTTAAGAGATTTTATAATCAAATTTATTGCTTATAATATTTTATTTATTTATTTTTATTTTCAAGGTACCTTTGACGAACACGTCAAAGTATAACACACCTAAACACATTATTTGTAATACATAAACAGTCTACTTTTGTTCACCAAGCAGCAAGGTACTTTTATTTATTTTAAAATAAATTAAAGTTCCTTGTTGCTCGGTGAACAAAATTAGACTAACTATTTATTATGTAAACTGTGTATAGGTGTGTTTTACTTTGACGTGTTCGTCAAAGGTTCCTTGAAGTGGCCGGGAAAATTTGTATGGGAAAAAGAGAATGGCTATTTTTAGGGTTTATCCAGAAATAATTATAATTTAAAACCATAAAAAAACCATCCATGACAAAAGCAAACTCAGTTGATTTGGTGGCAGGCATTTTTTTTTTTAATTTTGATATGACTTGAAGTCATAAAAAGTAGATAACAACATCGAAACTAATACAAAAGAAACGCGCAGGTTAGTGGCCGAGGGATTTTAAATTTTTAAAATAAATAAAACTACCTTGCTGCTTGGTGAGCAAAAGTAGACTGTTTATGTATTACAAATAATGTGTTTAGGTGTGTTTTACTTTGACGTGTTCGTGAAAGGTTACTTGAAGTGGCCCAGAAAATTTGTATGGGAAAATGAAAATGGCCATTTTAACGGTTTTCCCAGCAATAATTCTAATTTTTCTCGCCGTGCACACAAACCTTGAACTTCAACGAACAATTTAAAAAATTTGGCCAAATTGGTTCAGGCGTTGTTGAGTTATGCGCTTACCAACACATTTTGCGATTCATTTTTATATAATAGATTATAAGTTTTATTTTTTTAAGACAGCTGTTATAAAAATATAAAGTCAGTATATAAAAATATAAATATTATATAAGCTTTATGAACCTTATTGGCAGCTGATTTTGGGATTTTAGTATTAAAAAATATTTTCAAATTTTTCTATTACTAAATTTGAATTTAAAGCCAACTGTAAGCTACAACAAAGATTTTATCGTCCTTGCACTTAACTCAAGCTTAAAGCTCTTAAAGCTCATATGCAGCTCTGCCAAAGCTGTCATTTAAAATCGAGCCAAAAGCTTCTCACAACTGTTTCGATTCGCTTGGTTCTGTGCGACTGTCTGGCAACGCTGCAGCTGTGACTTTTTGTGAATGAAAAAAGCTACACGCGCGCAAAGCTCGCACGTTGCAGCGTGCCATGCAGCGCGATAGGCGGATGCTTCGTGCTTTGCGTCTTTCTGTTTGTTTTGTTTTGCTCCGGCGCCTTCGTGCCGCTCGGCAATCGTCGGCGTGGCGAGAAGCTGCCTTCGGCTCGGTCTGCAGCTGCTGCTGCTGCTGCTGGCGCCTCTGCTCAGTTGTTGCCAGGATTTGGACTTAGCCAGTTGCGCTGCGCGTCTCGCTGTCGCTCGTGGTGACTTGCCTCCCTTCTGTTGTTGTTGTTGTTGATTGTGGTTCGACTCCTTCTCGTTGTCGCTGTGAGATGAAGTAGAGTGAGAAGTGCAGGAGCAGCAGCAGCAGCAGCAGCGGCAGCTGCAACGAACGCTTGCCGCGTGTCCTTGTCGCGCGCGAATCCTTAGCCTCGCTCACGGTCGGCGCTTCCGCATGCAGTTGATTGGCAGCGTTGGCAACGTTTTATTGGCAACGGCTGCGCGCAATCCTCTTGGCCACATGCAGCTGCCATTTGCATAAGCCGGCGCAGCGCCCATGCAGCTGCATCTGGACTAGACCAACTCCACAGCCTGCTCCTGAGCAGCTTACAGCTCCTGAGCCATGGCCAGCGAGCGCTTGGTCGGCGGCGGTGTCGCGGGGGGTCGGCATGCACGCGTCAGCCCGACGCCGGGACGTGGCAGCAAGATTGCGTATACGCCGTGTCCGCGCTCCGAGCCGCCGCAGGATCTGGAGCTGCCAGTGCCGGCGCGCAATTGCCTGGCCATACCCATGTCCTCACTGCAGACA
The DNA here is from genome assembly GCA_035046045.1 of Zaprionus bogoriensis. NCBI lineage: Eukaryota > Metazoa > Arthropoda > Insecta > Diptera > Drosophilidae > Zaprionus > Zaprionus bogoriensis. Next base: position 411,212 of record JAWNOI010000098.1, on the reverse strand, counting down.
GCCAATGGACCCGGCAAAGGTGAGTGCAAGCTAATTAGTGCTAAGCAGTGCGGCAGGTGAGCAGGCGCGAGGGGGTGTACCTTTCAGGTATTTTTGGCATGCAATTGTTGTCGCTGTAAGGGTGTGTGTGTGTGGCTGTGTGTGTGTGTGTGTGTGTCAGGTAAAAGGGCCGCCGCCTTTGCATTTGCGCCTGGCAATCATCGAGATTCTCTACAGATATTGTTTTATTTCTTGCCGCTTTGCCGTTTCTTTCTGCTCTTGCCTTGACATGTTTCGGTTTCGTGTGCTCTTTGATGAGTGCTGCCCGCCTCCTGCCCCTTCTGCTCCTCCTCTGCTGTATCCGCTGTGTCTTCGCCTGCCTTCCGCTGCTCCTCGCATCGCAAGTGGCAATTTACATGCGAATTTAGCAGCTGGCACTGCCAACACGTGACTTTGATTGCCATTTCATTGTCAATGCGAAATACACACAAATTGCAAATCAATTCTAGCCCCGCAGAGTAAAGGCAATCGAGATGCACAGGGGAGCGAGCGCAGTTCGCTCTGCAGCGCAAACGTTTCTAGTTGCTGCTCACTGTTAAATTACATTTTAATATATTCGATTTACATATTTCATTAACACAGCAATGTAGATCGCTTGCATTCTGTTAAGCCTATGTTAAAAATTAATCAGCGCTGAAGATACGAACGTTAGAAGGAGAAAGCCCGCTTAACAGAGCATTACCAGCGGCTGATTAACAGTCATGTGTTAAAGCACTGTTAATAATTAATAATGTTAACTGTAGATGAAGAAATGCTTTATTAGTTGCTCACTGACAAAAGCAAAATGCTATATATATTGTCTGTTAAAACAGTCCACACCATAATGTTATATAACACTGTGTTTGATCAACTGCTTAATCATTTTAAAAATTTAAAAATTCAATAAAAATTATATATAATAAACATATTTATAAATTAATAAATAAATATTTTATATACAAAATAATATGGACTGATAGAATTATATATAAAATTATATAGAAATATATTATGCATCAAATAATATAGAGTAAACTTTGAAGCTTAAGTATATAAAATAATAAAGAAATATATTATATATAAAATAAAAAGAGTGTTAGAAACCCTTAGCTCTGAAGCGTATAGATCCTACGAGCAACGAGATCCAAGCAGACTTTAGCACAGGAAATGTTGATAGGGTTGACTGCAAGGTTCCATTGAGTAATAATAATAAAAACAAAAAAAATAATAATAATTAAAATAATAAGATTAGTTATAATAATAATAATAATATTATTACCCAATGGCAAGATTCTAAGCTGATGAAAGCTGCCGATCGCATGACGACGAATTTCATTTATTACATTTAGTAAATGCTATTTATATATAAAACTACTGCATGATATGCACCTTACCATTGAGTAATTATAATTTTAGATTTACTTAATAGTTATTATATTATTCAATTTTATAATTATATTTTTAATTTAATTACTCAATGGCACCGTACCGAAAAGCTTTTTACAACAGAGAAAAAGGGCTAACATAACGCAGCAGTTAACAGATCTTCACCAACAGCAGCTTAACAGCTTCATGTTAGTCCACAGCTTACAGAGCGAGGGAATTAAGCCCGCTGTTAACAGATCTTCAGTCGCAGCAACTTAACAGCTTTAACAGGCCACACACGCAGTTGATGCCAAAAACGCCATCGCTCATAATTAGCCAAGTCATTTTGCTGTCAGCGCGTCTGTTTAGCCTGGCAAATAATAAAACACACAGCGCGGCACAGCGCACATAAACCCGCCGACGGCATTGCAACATAATTTAAAATTTATAGTCCCAGCGACGTGTGGCCAAGAAGCCACAATGATGCGAGCCATGGAGAGGGAGAGAGAGAGTGAGGTGAGCGTCAGAGGGTGCTGCTTCACAATTATGCTGAAAGTGACCCACAAAAAGCTACTTAAGACTGGGCCAAGCACCGCTCGAGTCGCCGTTTTGACCCACTGATCGATGTGGCAAATCGCAGACGTGGAGACTTCCAGCTGCTGCTGCTTAATTAATATTTATACAGCGCATCACATCGCAAAAAGTCAATAAAGTGGGCGGCAAGACGCCCAGCTGAGCTGAGCCCAGTTGGCAACGTGGCAACGTGGCAACGTGGCAACGCGGCAACGTGGCGTATAATTTATGCAGCGTTTGATGCTGTTGCATATGCATGAAAGAAAACAAAGAGTTGCGTATGCGGCGCAGAGCTAACAAAACGGGAATGTGGCACAATCAAGGTGCTGCCTCTAACTGTATTTACCTGTACCTGTTTCTAGCTGCTGCCACAGGCGTCAGGTCTGACCAAGAAGGCGCAAAAGATTTCTATATTGATTTCTTGATTGAAATTCAAGACAGGGTGCTTTGTTAACAGTAGTCTGTTAACTGTTAACATTGATCTGCAGTGTGAAGTTAACATGCCACTTATTTTTGATCTAAGGGTTAATATTAAAGTGGAAAGCAAAAGATATTCAATATTCTTTTGGGCAAGTAATTGTTCTCAATTTAATTAATTAACTATTTTAAGTCCTATGAACCCTGAGCGAGAGAACAGAAAAAAAGTATGCTGAATAATGCAATCATAATATCGTATTAAAGCGAATTTTAAATGCTTCAGTAGCAACATTTTGCTTGGCAATTAACAGCAATAGCAAATTGTGCATTAACATTTTCAAGTAACAGCAATAGTACACTGTGAGTTAACATGTTGCTTAAAAGTAATCTGTTAATTGCAACAATAAACAGCAATAGTAAACTGCGTAACCGTTTTGCTTGACATGTAACTGCAATAGTAAACTGTCTACCAATACTCTGCTAAACAATAATAATCTGTTAAATAATATAAATAGTAAACGCTGCATTAACATTTTGCTTGACAATTCAAGAAAATAGTAAACTGTGCATTAACATTTTGCCAAACAAGTAACAGCAATATTACACTGTCTAATTACATTTGCTTAGCAGTAATCTGTTAGATTTTAACGTTGAGCTGTAACTGCTTGCAGCATGCAGTTGTTTTCGTTTCAATTTCTATTACTGCGTATAGCTTGGGTTTTTAAAAAGCGGAGACGGGCGATGTCTAGGAGAGAGCAATAAATGACTATCAACTCGTCTAATTGAATTTAATGGAATTAATAAAATTCCAAAATGGCATTTACATAAATCGGTTACACGGGTTTGCCAGCAGAAAGCAGAGCAATCCTAACAGTAATCGGGTAACTTGATCTGCAAGCAGTTCTTTACTTTTCAAATTCTGTTGCGCGAGATGGACGATGCTGAAGCCTATGAGAGACGCAATATAATTAATTTAATTTTAATTATTTAATAAATTAAAATCCAAAACGACATTTACATGTTGCTTGCCGTGTTACATGAAACGGTTACACTGATCTGTTAACCATGCACAGCAAGCTGTTAACGGTTAACATTAATCATAACAGCGCTGTGCACTGCTTGCACAGGAATCTGTTGTTATTGTTCCACGACCTTTTTTCGGTTGTGAGCAAACAAAAAAGTTAAGCCAAATAGCAACAGTCGGCAATCTACTTGAGCGGCTTTTATTTGTTGTTGTTTTTTTTTTTTTTTTGGCTCTGCTACTTTTTGCTGCTGTTGTGTATCTCTAACCGCTGTTGGCCGCCTGCCAAATGTGTAAATTATTGTGCGGGCTCTCGCGCCCATCGCTAGTCGCTTGCCGCCTGCCATTTGGCGGGGGGTAACATTGATAAGTAGCCCGGCAACATGGCAGGTCACTTCATTTATCAGGATTTATGGCCGCGCACACATGGCAATTGAAGCTGCAGGTGTTTTTGTCGACTGTTACAGCGAACTTGGCAACACAATTGATAATACGACCGGACTTGCACTTGGCCTTGGACTCTGCTCCCCCTGAGTCTCGGTCCTGCTCTGACTCAGACTCTGAATCTGACGCTGTCTGCAGCGAGGGTCAGCCAATTGAATTGATGCGCTGCCAAAGATTATCAAAGTCAGCACAGAATAGAGTTGTCAGGCTGGGGTCAGAGAGCGAGAAAGGAAGAGAGAGAGAAAGAGAGAGAGAGGGACATAGAGGGTCATGAAGGAGTGACAGCAACAGAGCTAAAGAGGCAGCAAGAGACTGTGCTAGAGAGACAGAGTCAGAGTGATACATAGGAAAACAAACAAAGAAAGAGAGAGAGAGAGGTAGAGAGAGAGAGAGAGGGAGCGAGCGAGATAGAGAGGGGGAGTACTGCTTGCTGGCTGCCAAGGTCCGACTGCAGTCGACAAAATTTGCCGCCGCGTCAGATGTTTGGCATTTGCTTGGAACTAATCTCCGTGGCTGCATCTTTGTCATTATGTAATGCCTGTGCTGCGGCTGCTGCTTGGCTTCCATGTGCTCCACTCGACTAAGTAAGATAAATCAGTTTAAGTCTTTCATCTGACAGTTGAAGGGAGATGGCACAAGGGTGGTGGAAGGGGGTGTGATTACGCCGTGCGGCAGTTTATTAAATGAATTTGCTGGCAGCGCACAGCGAAGAAGAGAGAGAGAGAGAGGAGAAAGAGGAGCGTGGGAGAGAGGGAGAGGAGAGAGTAAGAGGAAAGAGGAGATACGTTTTTGGAGATTGGAGAGAGCAAAGAGGAGAGTGAAAGAGTGAGAAGAGATTGTGAGAGAGAGAGGAAGATGAGAGAGAGACAGAGTGAGGGAAACTGAGAGAGAGAGAGAGAGAAGAGAGACTGAAATAATGAGAGAGAGAGACAAAGAGTAAGAAGAGCGGAGAGAGGAGATAAGGTGCGGAGAGAAGAGAGGAAAGATAAGAGAGAAGGGAGGAGAGAAAAATAGGGGAAAGAGAGAGTGAGAGAGAAGTGAGGAGAGAGACAGGGAGATTAAGAGGGTGAGAGAAAAAGAGAGGAGAGAGGAAATAGAGAGAAAGGAGAGAAGGGAGACAGGGAAAGTGAAAGAAAGAAAGAGAGTGGAGGGAGTGGAGATAAGAGAGAGAGAGATAGAAGAGGCAGGAGCGAGTAGAGAGAGTGATAGACTGAAAAAGTAAGAGACAGAGAGAGTAAGGAGAAAAGAGAAAGAGAGGAGAAAGAAAAAATGAGAGAGAAAGAAGTAGAGAGAAAGGGGGAGAAGAGAGAGTGGGAGAAGAGAGAGGAGTAAGAGGAGAGAGAAAAGGAGACAGAGAGAGATAAGGAAGATGGAGAAAGTAAAAAAAATGAAAGAGAGAGAGAGAGAGAGAGACAGGAGGTGGTTAATCCGCATTCCCCTATGTCCCCTTGCTTAATCAATCTTCCTCGGCGAACTGAGTTATTCCCTCAAAACAATTGCCACCCAGAACAATGTTCTCGAATGCATAAATGTCATAGAACTTTCGCCAAGCCAAAACCAACAAAACGTTTACGAATGCCATGACATGACATAACGGAAGTGCAGCACAATGTGGCGCTCGGGGGACGAGGAGCACGTGAGAGCGCGAGCAAATAAACTTTATCTGCATACAACCACCACATCCAAGTCACGTACTACGCCGGAGGAGCTGCAAATAGCTTGAGATATGAAGAGACGATAAAGAACTGAAGCGAAAACATATTATTACCTATTGATAGATCTAAGTTTAAGCTTGAGCTAAACTTAAAAGGTGCAAAAGGTTGTATGCCCTTGAAGGTGTTTGCATGAGGAATATCAGACTATTCTTACCGTAACTATATACAAGTATACTTATCTAGCATAGAGCTCATGTGCATTAGTTCATACTATATTGTAGGGTTGTATTTTGTAGGGTTGTGAGACGATGTTGGCGAACCGGCTGCATAAAAGACTAAAGATGAATTAGTAATAGTTATCCGAATTGGGTAAATGTTATCCTATCTTCACGCACTCTAGATAGTAGCTTGGCTTACTTGTTTAAGTTAAACAAATTTTAGAATAATAAATGTAATATAATTTATCAAATGATTGATGCTACAATCATACCACAAACAACGAATGGAGCATAAATAAATAAAATATATATAATTATGTATAATAATGGAAAAATAAACAAAATATAAGAAAGAAATAATAATGCGATATTATACGATTGAAAGAAGAAGAAAAATGCTATATTACTACTCTCACGATTGAAAGAAGAAGAACATCTGTTTCTGCTCTCACGATTGAGCGAACAATTCGTGTAACTTCTTTCGCAATGGAAAGAAGAAGAACAGCTTCAACTCTGCGCTCCCACATTTTCGGCAGGTGCGCTGATGATTGAACGAGGATAATGCTCTCATGATTGATAGAAGAAAATCGATTTGTCTTAACACTCTCGCGATTGAAAGAAGATGAAAAAAATCTGTTTAATTGCTCTCGCGATAGAAAGAAGAAGAAAAGCTCGGTAAATGTGATTACGATTGAAATAGAAAGAGCCTCTCGAGATCCCATAACCGACGATAGAAAGGAATAAAACAGCTCTGGTAATGTGCTCTCACAGCTTCGGAAGATGCGCTCACGATTGAAAGACTTTAAATGGAGCAGTCAGTCAAACATTTTCTTCAGTTGACTTTAAAGTGTAGTGCAGTGTTTCAAATAACTCCTCGTCGAGATGCTGATCAAGAATATATATACTTTGTATGGTCTGCCACGCCTCCTCTTTTACCCATTTTCAATGATTAAAGGGCATAAAAAATAATGTAATAATAATAATAAACTCCCACCGCGAGGGTATAAAAACTGCAGTTATCTTTCCGGACATTCCCTAACAAGTCTCGGTCGTTGTTTCCAACCAATTAAAAGAAATCGCTCTGCCATTATGCTGTCGTCCTGCTAACGATGTAATCGTCGTCTTCAGCTGATGAATATTTTATTAAGAAATTTTAATAGGCCCGGCAAATCCAGCGGCTTCTGTCTCTGCTCCATTTTGCTGGCTTCTGTTTTATTTACGGAGGAACAACGCAAAATGCCATTAAAATGTTGAAAATATCATGCAATTTCCATTGTGCTCGGGCCCAAAAGTCTAACAATAAAAATGTTTAATGCATACGCGAAGCGTTCCACTAATGTCATTGTTAACAGTGCGCCCTCCCGCCCCCTCACACTATGTCTCCCCTCTCACTCTGACACTATATCGCTTTTTCGCTCAAGCTGGAAGCTTCCCGCTCGTAAAACCCTTTTCTGGTAGCAAAGAGTCCCGTTCACGCTGCGGGGCTTGTCGTCCACACACGTGATATTTATGTGCTTGCACTCGCCGACTGCCACGCCCAGCGAGCAGCCGCCTACATCTTTTTATGTCGGCAGCGCTGCTTATCCGCAGTCCGCGGCATTATTTTTTACTACCCTCGGACCGTGTGGGGGAACATGAGAAGGTGCAGGAGGGCGCAGAGAAATGCGCAAATAAAGTGAAATGCCAAAGACGTTGAGGCCAAGCAGCAAGCAACAAAAAGAAATCAAGTCTGCACGTTGGACTTCAGCCCCCTCTGCCACGCCTCTGCCTACTGCCCTGGGGCAGCGCCTGTTTTTGCTGCTGCTGTCAGCCTGTTTAATAATTAATATTTAATTAGGCTTTTCTTTAGTCCAAGTCTCAAGGAATTGCAGTTGCAACTGTGCAACTGTAGCTGCAACTGTAGCCAGGCACGTGATGTTTAAAGTCTGCTCCAACACAGTTAGACACACAAACACTTTTCCCCTAACCCTGCCGTTTGCCCACCTGCCTTTAAAGCCGCCTGTCAAATCGTACGAAATTTGATTAGTCGAGCGTGCGTGAAAGTGCGGAATCATCGTGTTTATCGTTCACTTCACTTTGCCTTGGGGTTGGGGTCTCCCACTTGTGATGGCTGCTGATAGAGCGCAATTAGAACACACTTAAATATAGAACAGGGTCAAGATCGAGGTTTGCATGACGAAGAAAGCGCATTCACTAAGCAGTTGGAAAAAGTAAGACAGACAGACAGAGGAATATGCAAAGTGATGGAGAAATCTAGAGTGGGTGAAGAGAGAGAAATGGAGGGGAGAGATAGTGAAAGAAAAAGGTAGGCTGAGCAAGGTATGGAAAGAGAGAAAGAGGTTGAGATAGTGAGGTTTGGATTAAAAAATTGATGAAAAATTACAATGACCGAAAAAAACGAAGAGTGTCAAAATCGGAAAGAAATATGATATATTAATTCATAAATATATTTCTTATAGAAAAATGTATTATGAATTATTATGGACTTGAAAAAAATCATAAACCAATGGAAAGAACATTTATGAGAAGTGCAGAAAGCTATAGTGGCGTTGTAATTGACAATTATATGACATTATTATTATTATAAATTGGGCTTAAAGTCTAAATAGTATCAAAATTTATTATTACAGAATTAATAGAGCTTGCTTTTTAATTATTCTGGACTTGAAAATAATCGTGAAACTATTAAAAATCAATTTTTAAGAATTGTAGAAAGGTACAGTCGAGTTTTAATATTTATATATGACACATAATAATTATGGGCTTAAAATTTAAATTATACATTTATTATGAGAGAATCAACCGAACTTGTTATTTAATTATTCTGGACTTGAAAATAATCGAGAGTCTATTGAAAATGAATTTTTAAGAAATGTAAGAAGCTATAATCGAGCTTTAGTAATAATGGGCTTATAGTTTAAATAATTATTTTAATCAATATTATGGAATTAAAATATTTATTGAATAATGTTTTTGAAAATAAAAAGTTTTCCAAATTTTGATGTCACCCCAGTAAAATATTTTGATTTATTATAATGAAATTCATATTATAAATTATACTCCAGAACTTAATAAATAATAATAAAGACTTATTAGCACCATAGTTTGCTTTTAGACATACAAATAGATAGTTAAGCAAGCAGACAAACAGGCTAATAAACTAACTGAAGGCCAAATAGACCGACTGACAGAGTGATAGACATACAGTAGATAGTAGAATAAAATAAAAAAATCTGCTGACAATTAATGACAACTATTATACAAATTATATAAACTTTTGCCAATTAATTACATTTGCATACATTGAAAAAACCTTTTTCCTATAGGTTTATTGTGAGCAAGGTACTATTTATATACACTTTAAAAGCTCGCAAAAAGCGGAAATATAAATCGAGTTAAAAAGGCATTAGTCAAATCAATTGCAGACTTGACTAAAATTGGCTCTAATTACCAGCGATTGACCACAAACTAATTGCAATTGAGGCATAAATAATAAACTAAATTGGCAATGAAAATTATACGGTCGAGCTTGGGTAGAGTAGACGGAGGATTACTCTTTAAAAGGACTAAAGATATACTATGATATGATATGCCATCATACATGGCTGCTCTCTGAGTCTGTTGTCCCATGTTCACAAGTACAGGGTATCCCACATATTGTCACTGACAGCTTCTAAAAATCTGCATTAATTTATGATTTTTGCATTTTTCCTCGATGAAGCGAAACTTTTGTGATGCAAACGACGAGACTGCCATATATATAGTATTTATACGCATATACACGACGCCCGTCTGAATTTGGGGTTCGAGTTGTGGTCTGAATTATTTGGCTGATTTATCACCATTAAGTTTTACAATGGACGCCTCTTTCGCAGAGCCGAGCGAATGAATAATGACAGCAAAAATTAGCTGGGGATTTTTTATGTTTATGTGAAATTTGTGATTCCTTTTTTTGCGCCCAGTTCTACCCCTCGGCCCGCTACTCCCACTTCGATTCGATTTCTGTGGGCCGTGAGTAATTGAAAAGCTGTCGAGCCAAAATACCGAATGCCAGTTTTGATTGACATGGGAGGCGTTCCGGGCATCGCCGGGCATCGTCTGGCCTGGCCGGACTGCTATCACACAATTTGCTGATTTAAAGCTAAATTTACGACAGAGCCACGAGGTGGAGCTTATCGAAAGTCGGAGCGAAGAAGCGAGAAATTTCACCGGGGGAGTCGGACATAGACCAGTCCGCAGACCGTAGACCCGACGCGCAGTTCTGCCCAGTTCCGTCTGGCAGTCAAGCAAGAAAACGTTGAAATATTGAAATTAATTGATTGTATATATAAACTCGATTGATAACATTTAAATTGTACGTGTGTGCTAGAGAGAAAGAGAACGAGAGAGAGAGCAACATGTTCTGTAACGCCATGCAAAAGGCACTGGAAATGGGCCGCCTGGACGTGAGCTTCGAGTTCGAGCCGAGCGTGCTCAACTGCGAGAGGACGAACACGCGGCGCAGCAAACTGGCCACATTGATGCACTGGCTCCGTCAGCTTCACGAGAAGCCGCCGGAGCCACTGCAATGCGACTATATGGGTGAGTTGAGCCTACCGCTTCCCTACCGCACACTCTGAGCCCGAGCATAAATTTGCAGGCTTTTCGAATTGGTTTTGCGTTTTTTGGTAGGGAGGCAAAGTGGCCCATTGTTTGGCCATTTGCTCTGGTTGACCTTTGCACTGAGTGTGCAAGCCGGGCAGCGCGGGGCTACTGCTCGGTCCTTTATGAGAGCTTATGGCCACTGTGTCAGCAGGCTACAAATTATTTAGATATCAGCACATTTGTCCCCATCTCCACACCACAAACTGAAATAAGAGTGCGTGTGTGCGTTTGTGTGTGTGTGTGTGTGTGTGTGTGTGTGTGTGGTCATTGCATATGTATGGGGCGCAGTTATGCAAATATGCAATCACAAAACTGTCAGGATATGAGTTGTTGTGCATCCATTACGCCCCGACCATAATCTACAGGCTTTCAGCAGCCTCAAGAGCCCCCATCAGATCTTGTCAATACAAACAACAATTAGGGCCAAAACGAATTGCCCAATTGGTTGTCTGCAAGAAGGTCATGAAGACGTACATAAGTGTGGGCGCTTATGAGATTTGTGGACTGTGCAAGTCAGAGTACATTGTTAAAGAGCTTTTCTTACGAAATAAAAAAAAATCAAATATAATTCTGGCTTGTAAATACTTTGACGCTTGTAGATACCGTAATTAGTAATATAATGTATTTGTTTTTAATTATTTAAATGATTTCTTTAAATGATTTATTTATACTTAATTATTTACATAATGAACAATATAAATATAAAATTATTTAAAAAAAAAATAAAATAAAATAAAAATTAATTAACTAATTTATCATTTGCAGATGGTAATTAATTCAAACGTTCATTTGATTGTAGGTTTATATGGTATTTATTATTAGTATTCACAATACAATACAAATGTTTTATAATAGCGAAAACCTTGTAGTTAATGGCTACCAAGTTATTAACATTTTTATACATTTCTTGACTGAACGATTCTCAGGCAGCAAAAAACATATAGTATATATAGTCAGATTTATGGTTATTTTTTTAAATCAGACAGAATGTAGGGAGAATGTTTGGAGACAATAAAAAAGCTAATAAAAATGGAAAAAAAGTTGTATTGCAACCGAAAATATTATACTCCATCGAACTGCAGAAGTGAGAAGTGTAGGAAATTAAAAATTGAGAGAAACTCAGAGTTACATTTAATTGATTAATTATTTCATAATTGTAAGCGAGAGTAAAACTCAAATTGCAGTTAAATTCAATTGATTCTCTGCAGTATTACATAATTTCTCAAGCAATTTTCTCGGGGAATACCCCCAACAATGCGAGACACTCAAACTGTCATTAATTATGCTGCTCGCGAAAAACTTTTATTAAAATTCGCCAGGAATTTGCATGCGCATTTGTGTGTGCGAGCAAGTCCCGTGTGTTTGTGTTTATGTGTGTGTGTGTGCTGGAATGTGGCATGCCACAGATGCAACTGCAGATATAGTTGTGGTCTGTCGACATAAACATTGCTGCGCAAGCCATAAAAAACGGGCGCGAAGCTGGGCGTGGAAACTCATGCATAAATAGCATAGTAGTTTTCCGGCCTTTTCCGCGCATTTCCATTGCGTTCTCGTTTTTCTTTCGGGCTTCCCTTCTCCACTGTTTTTCTCGTTTTGGTATTTACGCGTAATTTGCACAGCATTTTTCAATTTTATGACGGAAATGAATGACGTTGTAATTTATGTAGTGCGTGGAGGGAGCTACTGATTCCGCACACCCACACAGTGTGGGCGTGGCAAAGCAATAAACTGGCGAAATGCCGTTGTCAGTGAAGAAAGAGAATACAACAAAAAGAAAAATAAAGCTACACACGCGGTAAAATACCATGCACCCCTTTTGAACCTTACAGCTTTATTCCAAAAAGAAAATATTTTTTAATAACTATAAATTACTTTTTTTTATTGCGCAATTAAGTTGTAATTTGCAGCGTATAGTAACAGTATTATAAACTACCTATTTGCATAAATTGAGCTTTGTAGCACTTAGACTTTAGCAAGTATCCGATTTTTGGAGGTGGTGTCCATAAAACTCCTGGTTTAAATAAATTTGTTTTGCGTATGCTATGTAGGAAGCTTCATACCAAATATGATGTATATAGCTCTTCTAATAACTGAGATAATACTAAATATCGATTATCAAAAATACGTTACCCGCCAAAAATTTAAACTTGACCTTACTTTTTGAACACGCCTCGTTTATTAGACTTTGTTAGATTTGACACGTCTACCTCAGTATTGCAGTGCGTTAATACACCTTGTTCACTTATTTCCATAGGTGAAGGGTATAACAACTGCCACAAAAAGATTTGCTGGCATTTTCGACCGTCCGCCGTCGCGACGCTTTTGTTTATTTCCCGTCGTTAAATTGCAAATTTGCGCACATTTTTCTTCTCCACTTTCGCCTGCTGCGGACAGCGAACAGTGCGGCCAAAGTGCGTAAAGCCCTTACCAAAATAATGCGTCAAATACGCGTCGGAGGTGTGAATGATGGCATATCTATCCATCTATCTGACTCCCTAACTATCTGCGATAAGCCTCGGGTGACGTAGGGAGTGCCCCGCGGCAGATGCGATAGAACTGCGCAGACGGAACTGCGGCAACTTGATGGGTTACAACTTTCAGTCTCACTCTCTCTGTCTCTTTCTCTCCCTATCTATCTGTCGACTACTGTCTCTCTTCAGTTGGGCCAACAATCGTATATCGTATATCAATCATTGGCGCTTATCGCTATCGCCGTCGGTTGACAACTTTTTGACGAGCTCTTTCAGTTGGCTGGCAATAGTGGGACACTCGCTCAAGTGGGCGGTTCGAGGGCAGTGAGTATGCGTTCCGTAACCACAGTTATGACTACCTAGTTGGTTACGCATTTAATGAACCACTAACGGCATTCCTGGCGAGACAATAGATAACAAAAAGGGGAAGTAGTAGTACTTTTTGGGAAATATTTATCAAAAACTTATGACTTTTCATTTTATGCGCCAATTTCAGAAACATTCTACCAAATGGATATTCTGTCATTAAAAATGTTACTGTTAATGTTAAAATTACTATTAATAAAAAATTGCATAATAAATTTAAGTTAGTTTTTAAAATTTGTTTTAAAATTGTTTCGAGGGTACACGAGTTTTTTCTTCTTTTAAACCATAAGAACTTCCGGCTTTAAATAAGCTGTTTGAGCTTTAATATGTACTTTTAGTTTTTAACAGATCTTCAATACATTTATGGATAAATTTCACTGTAAGAAACGAAAACGTACTATATCCTTTTAGGTCTCTTCCCCTTTCAAATCGTGCGTCACAAAACTTCTTTATATTTTCTTTATTCCTACAAGTAAAGTATAAAATTAATTAAATGCGAGTCAAAAGTACTCTGAAATGTCTACAAAAAAATAATGTATATCCCGTTGCAGAAGAATTTATTTTATTCGATCTGAAAGTATAATTTAAGATTTTTATTGCTTTAATACTTATTATTTTAATACTTTATTCTCTAATCTTTGACAACAAAAAATTGGTAAAATAGCAAGGCAGTTGTTATGCTTGAATAAAACTTTGTTAAATCTAATATATAAAATTCTCGTGTCACAGTTTTCGTTGCCATACTCCTCCGAAACGGCTTGACCGATTTTGATGAAATTTTTTGTGCTTATCCGGTATCTATGAGAATCGGCCAACATCTATTTTTCATCCCCCTAAATGTTGGGAGAGGGACTGGGAGAGGGACTGGGAGAGGGACTGAGAGAGGGACTGAGAGAGGGACTGAGAGAGGGACTGGGAGAGGGACTGGGAGAGGGACTGAGAGAGGGACTGAGAGAGGGACTGAGAGAGGGACTGGGAGAGGGACTGGGAGAGGGACTGAGAGAGGGACTGAGAGAGGGACTGAGAGATGGACTGAGAGATGGACTGAGAGAGGGACTGAGAGAGGGACTGAGAGAGGGACTGAGAGAGGGACTGGGTGAGGGACTGGGAGAGGGACTGAGAGAGGGACTGAGAGAGGGACTGAGAGAGGGACTGAGAGAGGGACTGAGAGAGGGACTGAGAGAGGGACTGAGAGAGGGACTGAGAGAGGGACTGAGAGAGGGACTGAGAGAGGGACTGGGAGAGGGACTGAGAGAGGGACTGAGAGAGGGACTGAGAGAGGGACTGGGAGAGGGACTGGGAGAGGGACTGAGAGAGGGACTGAGAGAGGGACTGAGAGAGGGACTGAGAGAGGGACTGAGAGAGGGACTGAGAGAGGGACTGAGAGAGGGACTGGGAGAGGGACTGAGAGAGGGACTGAGAGAGGGACTGAGAGAGGGACTGAGAGAGGGACTGAGAGAGGGACTGAGAGAGGGACTGAGAGAGGGACTGAGAGAGGGACTGAGAGAGGGACTGAGAGAGGGACTGGGAGAGGGACTGAGAGAGGGACTGGGAGAGGGACTGAAAGAGGGACTGAGAGAGGGACTGAGAGAGGGACTGAGAGAGGGACTGAGAGAGGGACTGAGAGAGGGACTGAGAGAGGGACTGAGAGAGGGACTGAGAGAGGGACTGGGAGAGGGACTGAGAGAGGGACTGAGAGAGGGACTGAGAGAGGGACTGGGAGAGGGACTGGGAGAGGGACTGGGAAAAGAATTGGGAGAGGGACTGGGAAAAGAATTGGGAGAGGGACTGGGAAAAGAATTGGGAGAGCGACTGGGAGAGGGACTGGGAAAAGAATTGGGAGAGCGACTGGGAGAGGGACTGGGAGAGGGACTGGGAAAAGAATTGGGAGAGCGACTGGGAGAGGGACTGGGAAAAGAATTGGGAGAGCGACTGGGAGAGGGACTGGGAAAAGAATTGGGAGAGCGACTGGGAGAGGGACTGGGAAAAGAATTGGGAGAGCGACTGGGAGAAATATAGCCATCTGGTGGCGAAACGGAGTTCGCTGGGTTTACTAGTATTAAATAAAATTAAAAAGTTGTTCTTATTTATGAAATATTTTCAAGTCCGCGAGAAGGATTGACATTATGCTTTTATAAATAATATAAATTGCAGGTATAACCCGAACAAAAGTAATTTTAACCATTTGTTTCATAGCATACAGTTATAACTATATTTCTAAAAGCCCGGGCTGATTATGCATATTTCCCAGCCAATAATAATACTCTGCAACCCCCGTCTTATACTTACGACTTTCTCCGCACGGACCTAATTTATGCGCAAATTAAGCAGCTCATAACGCTTTAGTGAAGTTCAGTTCCAGCACTGCAGCACGACACTTTCGTTATCTTATTCCCTCACCCTTCTCATCCCGCTTTCTCAGTTCCCTTTCTTTTTTCTTCTCGGCAAAGTCATGAAAACTAATTCATTTAAAATTTACGACCCGAGGAATTTCATTTAGATCATTACGTGCATTATCCTACTTCCAGTCGGCACTTGGCTAAGTTGTTTATAGGCGAAACTCATTTGCTTGAACTCGGTTGCCCGGCAACTGGCAAGTAGTTTCGCATACCCCACTGCCCTCGTACCTTCCAGAGTATGCTTATTATGGCAGAGTGTGTCATTTGCCGTGCGCAGAGAATGCACTTATTTATAGCCAAATATTGCTACTTAGTACATGCAAAGGCTGTAAGTATTGTCGAACTTTTTTAGTATTTTTTGTGAGTATTTAAATAAAGTAAATATTTATACTTTAGGTCTTTCTCTTTAGGCTCGTATAAATACGTGTTTCTGTATTTTTGCCGTATTGTATTTTACAGTATGTATATATTATTTATGGTATATCTATCTGATTACCGATTTTCCAAGTTGTTGTATTGTAGCTTAACTATTTATTTTTAGTAACTTAAAATAAAAATAAATAAATAAATCGAGTTTGTTTAGTTTTAACCATATATTTTTATATCTTAAAGATACTTTTTTGGTATCAACAAGTTTCATTTGTTCTTAAATCAGTTTTAAGCATCCGCTTGATATTTTTGGCTTCAGCTAGATTTCTTATGTATCTGCAAGATCCGTTTTGTATCTGCTAAACACCGATTTTGTATCGACAAAATGCTTTTGTAGAAATAAGATAGTTTTTTCTATCTGAGAAGTATTTTTTATCTGTAAGATACTATAGCTTTTTGCTTTTGTACTCGTTAGATTGTGGCGATTTCAGTTGGGCTTATAGGGTATGCCTGACTCGTGCATGTCTCCGCTTGGCCTGCGCGTGGCATGTGGCACTTGCGTGTTGCTTTTGCGAAACTTCTGCGGGAAGTAATAAAAACGAAGCGAGTGCAGTTTTAGCCAGGCCAATGCTGATTCAGCTTTAAGCTACACTTGATGCAGGGCGTTGGGTGAGGGTAAGGAGAGGCGGAGAGGGATGGGCGAGATGGATGCCGGCGGGAATGCAGTTGGGATTACCTGCGGGAAAAGCTGTTCAACTGCAGCTCGGGCACATGTAAATCACGTGTTGTTATTGCCTCGCCGGGGCAATACAATGCAAAGCTTGCGTAAAGCATTTGAGACCACATGACACATGCCACACGGCGCATGCTACACGGCACATGCCACATGACAGGCACAACAAATGGCTTATAAATAATTCGAGTAAGTCAACAAAATTAAAGTCAAGCACAGGAATCGCTTTAAGTGGACAACAAACAGAAAGCTAAATAAATGTGGAAATTATTTCTGATTTTGATGATGCCTTCTGGAATTATTGTTATTTTATTTCCTCGCATTTAGTGAACTTTTCTAACGACACTTCATTAGTTAGTGGCAGTTTTCTTTCGAGTCCCGACAATCATTATTCGTAATTGTCATTGTAATTCGTTGAGTTCTTTGTCCTCTGCTTTCCGGCTACGCTGTGGCACGTGGCCAAATTAGCTATGAAACGGCCAACTAAGTTCAGCGGTTTTATGGCTGCAAATTAGTCAGAAACCGCAAACAAAACAGACGCCAAATACAAAAGAAAACAAAGCCAGAAAACAGATTAAAATGAGCAAAAGGCGAATGACTTTTGGCGACAGCAACCAAAATTTCCATGCTTCCTGTACTCTTACAAGCTCCACTTGCCGCACTACTGCAGCAGTCTCTGGTCGAGGTCGGAGGCTACGGGAATTGTCAGTTGGTCGGGCGACAGAACATAATCAATAAAACGCTAGAAAAAGCACGCAGCAACACACAGGATATAGCCGGAAAAAAGCAAGAAAAAAACACAATAACAAAATATTATTAGCTGTAATACCTGCACCTATAATCGACTAGGGGTAGTTCCGATCTATTGAAATAATGCAGTGAACTTTGCTTAACTAATACTGTTACTGGGAACTGTTGCGATCACGCTTTCTCCTTATAATACTTGAAGTTGGTTCTGCTACTTGTAACAGTTACCGATATTTGTACTGCTACTGCTACTGCTACTGCTACTGCTTCTGCTACTGCTACTGCTACTGCTACTGCTACTGCTACTGCTACTGCTACTGCTACTGCTACTGCTACTGCTACCGCTACTGCTACTGCTACTGCTACTGCTACTGCTACTGCTACTGCTACTGCTACTGCTACTGCTAGCGGGTACCGGGTATTACACAGTCGTGCCCAATCGCTAGCACTCGCCATTCATATTAAATCGTTAGTGTTTTTGTTACGTTTTGGACTTCTGTTTTTTTAGTTCTGTGCGTTGTTTTTGTTTTTAGTGCTTTCGTTATTTTTGTTGCGTTACGCTGAGGGCGTTGTGGGCGTAGCAGGCGTGGTTAGTCGTACGCCTTCGCGTCGCACACACAGGCAGCAGAACAAGAAGGAGGCGATACGATATTCGTAGTATCGCAGTATCCCGCAAGTGTCCGCCTAGCATTTCGTTTCATTCGAGGTTAATTTGCCGCAATGTGCGGTGCTCTGGGCTGGCGAATGAAAAATCCATAAAATTGTATAATAAATTTTTAATAACTCGCAATATAAAACGGACGCGGACATGGACAAATGCTGAAGTCGCCGCGCGACGCGGTGCGAAAACGTGTATCGCGCACAGCACACACGGCGTATGCGCAACAAGTGACGAAAGCTCTTCCATTCGCCACGCTTTTCTTTTCTTTTCTTGTCCGCTTCGCATTTTACATTTCTCATTTGGGCCAAGTGCAAGTTTTGAATTTTGATGCCGTCATATCTGTGAGTTAATGAAAAGCGAATTGCCGCGAGATTCGGCGGAAAACGTTGCTGAAAAGCTGAAAGCTTACTAAGTGCCAGTCGAATTTCAAACGCAACGCAGCGCAGTCGAAACGTTTTCGCCACGTTTTCCTATTCGTATTCGTATTCGTCCCCGTATTCGTTCTCGTATTCGCATTCGTATTCGAATTTATTCATATTAATCATTGCACGAGTTGTAAGCCAAATTCAAATCAAATGAGTGTGGCATGGCCTTATCTATGGCGTGTGTGCTCTATGTGTGTGTGCGTGTGTGTCCTGTAGTCAAGTGTGTGAAATTCAACGTGTGTCTGTGTGGGAATGTGCCTGTGTTCGTTGCCTTTATAATTGACCGACTGTATAGAGTTCTCTATTGATTTCTGTGCGAACAAAAAACACACAAAACGAGAAACTATGCGAAACTGTCGCTAATTACTCCGCAAACAATGAAGCCCATAAATATTACGTAGCCGACCCGTGGCTGACACCGCGGATGCCGCACTAAGGTCGCGCCAAAGTTGACCTGCGGCAGGGATAAGCAAAATACAAAAAAAAGAATAAAAACCGAAAATACTTGTACACTCGCTCTATATATAAAAACTTGTATACTTTTATATATAGAAATATAGACAAAGCGGGCCATCGAGTGCATAAAGTGTGACAAAATTAAGTATACGCTGCGTGGCGCGGCGACGACAATGTGCGAAAATAAACGAAAATGAAAACGTAACGCATAAAATATTATTTATGAGTTCATCAACAACATAATTTATTAAAAAATAAAAATCAAACAAATAAAAGATATTTAAATATTTTTTTTTGTTTTTGCGGAAAATATAACAGAATTTTTAAATTAAATGAATGAATAACAGAAACAATGTTTATCAAAAAAATTAAAATATAAAATACAGTAAAATGTGAATAAATGTGAATAAATGTGAATAAATAAATATACAAAATACATTAAAATGTAAATTAAATAAATTAAAATACAGTAAAATTAAATTAAAAAAAAAAAATAGAATATATAGTACATTGAAATTTAAATGGAAACGTAACATACAAAATATTATTTACGCGTTCTTCCACAACATAATTTATTAAAAAACAAAATTCAACAATTAACAAAATATTTTCTTAATTTTTATTTAAATACTACAAATAATTTCATTTAAAAAAATATTTAAAAAAAGGTAGTAAAATACAGTGAAATTTAATTTTAATAAATAAATAAATACAGTCAAATTTTAATTATATAAATTAAAATATAGAATATATTGAAATTAAATGCATAAATATTAAAATGCTAATCACACAGCCAAAGCTTCTATAATTTTAGAAACTTGTAAAATAAATTGTATTAAATTGTTTTAAATTATCAATAAAAAATATACTCAGCGCATTTTGTTTATAACATTTTTTAAACTGTACCGAAAATATAAATAAATTTCCAAGCGAACATAAATAAATATGTATAGTCAAAACTATTGACACACTGCGAATTCAAGCAACTCGACTGTAAAAACTGCTTAAAACTGCATTAAACCGAAATCCATTTACTTTTCAGCTATTAGTTGGCTTCGTAGAAGAGCTAAGCATATGTATCTATATGTATGTACGAGTATCTGCTTTATTTACTGACTATTCACTATACACAACAACGAATCACATGTGTGACAATTACACGGATTGAATTGCCTTATGCCAACACTCAAACATTCTGTCCACGAATTCGCTCACATTCGTCGCATTCTAACCTGTCGAATCATTCAACAACACTTAAGCAACAACACACACACACACATACACACACACCCAGTCACACGCATACAGACAGACGACTGTTTCTTGGCTGGTACACGCCCACAAGGTCAAGGGCCGTCTGCCCGCTTGCTCTGCCGCTGCTGTGTAGGTCATGTACGAGCACAACTCGAAGTGCAACCCTCACGAATATTCAAATTTGCTTTAAATGCCTTGCGCTTGATTTACTGTTCCCTCAATACCCTGTAAATGTAAACATGTGCCTGATAAGCTGACTGAACTAACACATTTAACTATTAGTGTCGCGTTAAGTATACGCACTGGGCAACTGCTAGTCGAGCAGTACTTTGCTGCCACTTAGGCGGCTAAACAGTGAGCTATATATATATACACAGATACGGATCAACTTATACCTATCTTATATAGTACTTTGTATATCTTTGCGCTGTTTATTTCTGGCACGAAACGAAATTGAGAAACGAGCGAAATTTAATTTTTATGGTTATTATCTCTCACTCTTGTGGTCTCTCTTCGATGCGGGCTATTTGATTGTTTCATTGTTGTTTGTTTTGATTGCTTGCTGGTGCGTGCGTGCCTCTGTGTGTGTGTCTGTGTCTGTATGTGTCTGTGTCCATGTGTGATGGACATTATTGCTGTAACTTGTGTCGTAAAAACAATTAATTATGGCCGCCCGCCACTTGAGCAAACGCTGTAAAAACTTTATGATCCATTTCGCATTAGATCGCCGGGGCAAGCTCCCGACCTCGCTGCCTCCCTTCCTCCCTTCCTCCCTTATTCTTGAACTTCCTTCCCCCTTGCTCTCTTGGCTCATAAGTGTGTGCTGACAGGCCGCTTTCGGCTGGTGATTTAGCCATGTGCAATGTGATAATATCGCGTATACGCAGCGTGCGACTTAATCGCACTCTCAAGCGGTTCCTCATAATTGCCTGATATTGATGTAAGAGCATGGGATTAGTTTTCATGGCGGCACTAGTGCTTCCAGCCAGCAACCGCTTAATACAGCTGCAGTCCGAAGTGCTTAAACAACTATAAAGTCTGCATTATTAGTACCATATTATTATTATTTTCGCATACCCTGCAACTTCAACTCTGGCCATATTTAATAATCACTTTCAATTATTCTTCTTTGCTTTTCTTTGCTTAAGCGTCTTTTCTCTGGGCCATAAATCACTTAAGCGTTTTCCCAAAATCCTCTTTGAAGCTTGTTCCTCCTAATGCCCATGAACAGTTGATATAAATTACTTTGGAACTTTTCAATTTGTTGGCGCAGCGCTTTTGCCGGCCAGCGCGATTCCAGGCGATTCGAAGTTGTCGAAATTTATCGCACATTCGCAATCAATAAGCGGCAGTTAAACTAATTGAGCCGTGTCTTGGGCTAATTAAACACACACACACACAAATATCTTTCAAATATATATAGCTGCATATACCGTCCCGAACACACACACACATGCAGAGTCTGTACACAGAACCCTTTCGACTGCAGCTAATTGCTCGCCCCTTTACAATTTGCCTTTCCGTTTTGTCCGCTTGCGTGTTCGAAGCAAAAAAGAGGGACACCAGCGAGTGCTAAACTAGCAACTACCCTGTAATGTGCAGAAAGTTAAAAGAGGAATAGTAAAGGGCAGTAGAAGTATTACAATTTCTTGGAATTTATTTAAATATATTTAGAGATGTAATAAAATATTCTACAAAAATATACCCAAACTTACTTCCGCATTCAGCATACCCTAACACACTGCTAGAGAGTATTAGCAACGCTTACACAGCAGGAACTTAAGGCTCATGTTTGCGTTTCCGACGGGTCTTGAGCAATTTTGAACTGCTTAGCAGCGGAAATGGCTAATTTCCGCAGCTGCTGCCACAAAAAAAAACAATACACACTTTTTCGCACACATACACACACATGTGTGTGTTGCTTTTTGATCGACTTTTTATTGTGTTTTGTAGCGAAAGAAAAGCGAAAGTTGCCGCCAGCTTGTGAGTTCCTCAAGCCCCCCTAAAAAACGCGAATTATATGCCATCAGTCACCCTATAAAAAATAATTGTTGCTGCTAATGGCAAGCTTATAATTAAAGTTTATTATTATTATTATTATTCATTCATTAAAGTTCTATAGAATTACAATTTGAAATTTAAATTTGTTCGAAAACTTTCATTATTTGCGTTTTCCTTAAATTTACTGTACTTTTTTGGTATTGCTCAATTTGCCTAGTTTTTATATTATTAGTAGTATTATTTTCAGCATATTTTTTAGAATTGCTAAATTTGCCTGGTTTTTATATTATTATTGCTACTACAAAATCGCATTTCGTAAACTTCTGCTGTAATGTAAGCCTGAAAAGAAAATTAAATAATAATTGAAAATAATTAAAATTTATTGGGGTTTGCGACATTTTCCATGGCCATTTCTGCTGACTAATTAAATTTTGGCTTTGCTTTCAATTCAATTATAAAACATCAACAAACCGCGCAGTGTCTAAAAATAAGTCGAAGAAGACATTTGTCAAAACCGAACAAATAAAAAAAAAAACCGAAAAAAGAGCAAAAAAAGATCGCGAGGCAAATGCGCAAATCATTTGACACTCGTTTTTCGTTTGGAAAATCCGGTAAAAAGTCGTTTTGACCTGTTGCCAGTGAGTGACAGTGCCAGAGCCTGCGCTGAATGCAGCGCTTCATAGTGTTTGGCCAGGATGAAATGCAAATAGTAGGAGAATAAACGAGAAACTGTTACAGAAATTAATTTAACTCAATAACTAAGTAAACAGAACAAACGAAGCGAAAGCCACACACACAGTCACGCACAAATACACACGCACACACACACACACACACGCGCAGACAAAGGGATTAACAAATTAGTAAAGTGCAAACTCACACAAGGTCGACTCACGTATACCCTGTAAGCTGCTCATCCCACATACCACCGCGAGGCGCGCGTCAACTGTGACTACAAATTAATCAAGCGTGTCCCAGCACCACAGTCAGCTGCACACACTCCACACACAGGACATTCATAGCATACTTGCAACAACTACAACAACAATAACAACAACAAGTACAAATTCAACAACAACAAAATGAATTTAATGTTTCGCAAGAATTTCCGCGAGGGCGCCAGCAAAGCGGGCGGCGGCGGCGGCAAACTGCAATCGAAGGCGAACCGCACAAAGCGGTCGCGGGACATGGGCCTGGTGCAGCAGCCGGAGGAAATCCATTATCGCACCCATCTCTTCTTCTCACCCAATCGGCCGGGCTACGATGTGGGCGAAGGTAAATTCCGGCCTTGCAATCACTACAACATCGCATTCCCCCACTCTCACTCAATCTCTTTCTCTCTCTCATACACTACTCTCTGTCTATCTATCTCTCTCTCTCTTTCTCTGTCTCTGTCACTCTGTCTGTTGCTCAGCTTTGTGCTCGCTTCAGCCCGGCGCCTCAGTTATTTGCGCTCCATTAACCCGTTAACCCCGGCCCCTTGAGCACTCGCATCGCATTCAATTCAAATGTTTTCATTCATTTCTGCCAAACGAGACTTCAGAGAACTTGCGATGCGCGCCGGACAAATATTACAAATATGCCTACTATATACTGTACGATACATAAAAAAATGCAATAAAAAACATATTCAGTCGCACAAGCGGTTTTGCTCAATCGACATCGAGCTCTTGCAGCAAGCGCTCTCATCGGCTCAGCGTGTGAATCTGGGTTTCCTAATACACTACCCTGAGCTAAGCAGTTTTATATATTATATAAATAGTACATACAGGTCTGCTTAAAAATACTTAAATGAATTAAATTAAATTTTTTATAATCTCACTATAATTTATTTTAAATTTTTTCTTTACAAATTCATAGATTTTCTTTGGTTTTTATTAGACCTTTTAAATTATTGTTATATATATACAGTTATAAAGGACTTGCTATAAGGATTCCTTGTCAGTTTTATATGTAAATCATCTGTTTATTCAGTTTTTTAAAAAATGTTTTCAACATTCAAAAGCTTTCATTATAAAACCTTTCAATCGTGTGACCTTTAGATGATTTACACTCATGAATCTTTTTTACAATTAGCTCAAACTAATATAATTATGTCAGCTGCATCCCCATACAATCTGTACAACATGGTCTATCCAGCGTAGGCGCCATCAAACTTTTCAATAGAATCTATAGTATTATATTTACAATAGTATTATATATAATTGATAAATTTTCTGAATTTTATATGCTTTTTGTATTTTTAAATCTATACATAAAGATATCAGGTTATTATGTATTGTATGCATTATGGATGTTAAATCCATAGCAAAGTCTTTAAATTTTCTTTTTGGCTTTTCAACCAAGAGACCTTTCTTCATAAAGTATTGCTATATTCAAATCAGAGTTCATTTATCTTCACAATCTATTCTTTTTCTAAATTAAAATATTATATATAGAAATTTTAATGGTATCCACATCGGATCAACCCTTTCTTTATAAAGTATAAATATGTTATGCCCAGGGTCCACTTCTCTAGATTGTCTATTATATTTCTAAAATATAACATTTTGAAGCTTTCGAAACATTTAGGTTTCCAGAGAAAAATTAATCGATAGACATGATTTCTTCCGAGTTTTCGACTTTCCTAGGCAGTCCTTTCTTTATAAGCTATAGATATATTCACTTGAAATATTAAATTTAATTGTATTTCGCAACATCATTTTATTATACTTTTCAATTATAATATTTATATCGAAACTTGAAGGTATCTACAGGAAAATTTCAATTTTAAATTTCGCATAGAATGCCTTCTACGATCCTCTCATTCATTTTATTGTTTTCCTCTATTAAGTATTGCTATACTAAACGTAGATTTTTCAAGTGCCTGCGAACTCATTATCCGACTGTACCTCAATCACTAGAGAGGGTACAGTTTTCGGCTCATCGCGTTCCATTTACCGCGCACTCTGTTCATTTTTGTTCATAACTTGGCCCTGAACCTTCTTGGCAGGCTTTATTAGGCACGCATGAAGGAATCGCCGCAAAGACAATTACACGCACACACCGAACAATGCTGTACTGCTGTGCTACACTGCAATACAATACTATACTATATATAATCCGATTCCAGTAGTAGTTTTGGCGACGTTTATCCGGGGCCCACGTGTGCTCGTAAGCTAACCTAATCTTCAAATTTCCAGCTGGCTTGGCTTTTGGGGCAGAGACATACGTGAATGTAAGTTGTGGCAGATGGAATGGAATGGAATGTGCAATTGCTTGGAGAAGGTCGGGCGAGTGGAATGTGCACCAAACGATGTATACTCTATGTACTATACTATATACCAGATAATACTTGTTTGGCTAACAGTTAGTTGTAGCAGTAATGCGACGCCTACTAATATCACATGGTGATGAATATGTCTAGTTTTTTGTGCCTAACTGCAACGAAACGAACACAAAGAGAAACGCCCCCAAAACTCAGTTTCATCTTCCTCCCACTTCCTGCCCCACCCCGCAACTCCTACAAAAGAGAATTGAAATATTTTCCGTTTTGTTTTGTTTTGTTCTTGTGTTGTGTGTCCATATAAAATATCGACAGAATCCATTGCAGAACGATGTAGCGCACTCTCGGGCATACCCAGTACCCCGACCACCGCCACGTCCTTCGCACTGCCCTCAGCGCCCTACGAGGTGGACGTACCGCAGCCGCTCGTCGATCGCTCCGTCTCCCTTTTGCGTTGGAACAGCAGCTCCGGCAACAGTGCAAATAACAGTCTCATCCGGCTGCAGCAGCAGCAGCCGCAGCAGCAGCAGCAGCAACAGCAGCAGCAGCAGCAACATGCCTACTTCTACCAGCAACAGTTGCAGCTGCAACAGCAACAACAACAACAAGGCGCGTGCAGTGCGACGAGCACTTTGCTAACGGCTGCCGCTGCGGCCACGCGGCAAGGTTTGAGCTTCAACATAACCTCAACATGTCAACTTGTTGTTGTTGCTGCACGCACACGCAAACGATAACGATAACGATAACGACAACGACACCAACAACAGCAACTGCAACTGCAACAGCAACCGTGACAACAGCAGCAGCAGCAGCAACAACAACAACAACTGAACAACTAATGTCATTGCAAGCGCTCACTCGAATGTTGCACTGATCCCAGCCCAGCCCAGCCCACACACACACACACACCTGCGCACACACACACACAAACGCAATAATGCATACCCTGTAATATCTCAGCAGTTACACGTTTCCCTAACCTCAAACTACCAGTACTAGGCTGTTATTGTTGTTGTTCTTTGTTCGCTCGTTCGTTCCTTGGATCTGCCCTTTGTCTTGGTTCCTTATCCTCGTTCATCCCATGTTGTTGTTGGTGCAAGTTCTTTGTTGTGTTGTACGAACGAATACTGAGAGCTAGACATGTTTGCACACGCTTAAGGAAAAGCTTCTTGCTTTTAGCCACTGCAATTTGTTGGGCGAGCAAGCTTTCAGTATTTTATTTGTCAAGCTCACGATCTAACAGAAAGCTTCGAAAGCTCACGGAAGCTCGCAATTAACGATCAGGCCTGCAGCAGCTTGCACCTCACCGGGCACCCAAGCCGAGGATAAAGCTTGCTTTGTCGCAAAAGCTCTCCTACTCACAGTGCTCAATTAAGCTTTAGATATTGATCTCTTTTTTGTAATACTGCAACTGTGTCTATGGAAAACTGCAGCTAGTGCACTTTTAAAGCTCCTCCTTTCATCTTGCAGGCAACTTTGGAGGCGGTACCAATGCGGGAACCACACGAGCAGAGCCCATATCGTTGGCAACCCTGGACCGAGACTGCTTCATCATTCCGGTGCACAGTGTTGATCGCTTTCTGCCAGCCGGCATACCGGTAATATACTTAGCAGTACTTACCCTTTATATTTAATTATATTAATTATATAAATAAAAATAAATAAAATAAATTAAAATAGTATAAAACTGTAACTCTCTTTTCCCTTCCACACACTTCAGCTACCCGCTTTGAATGCCGAAGGCAAGGCAATGAGCCCGCTTAGCGTTCTCGAGGTCTCCGATCCCAAGCTATGCATACTTGTGCATCTGATGAGCCCACTGGAGGCCATAGATCCCGTTATGGAGTCACCGCTCTCACATCCGCTGCTCAAGCAGCGTGCCATTGCGGCGGAGCTCTTGACGGAAGTGCAGCAGGCCAACACGGCGGTGGGCGGCATGATACTGGCCAATATGGAGAAGAGCTGTAAGTAAATACCCTGTAGAGAAAGGCTGGCAGCTTACACAGCTGCAACATACTAATATCATATAGTCAAGTCTCTACAAACTCAGCTCTTTCTCTCTTGCAGCCGAATTTCCTTTTATATCGTATTATCTGATCAATACGATGCAAACGGATCCATCGAATTTCTATGCCAGCCTGCGGGTCTCTTCGCTATCCAAGTTCGAGCCCAAAACACTCAAGTAAGGGGCATCTCATCTTAACTAAGAAGTAGTATATTCTCGATATATAGTAATATTACAACTTTATTCCGTACTGTCTTTCATCCCAAATGAAGAGACAATCCATTGTATATGGTAGAAGTACTGTAACTTGCCTAGTTTAATTACTATTGCTTTATTTCTGGAATATTAATTTTCTATTTCTTTAATATTAATTATATGGTTATATTATATACAATTTTAATTTATTATATTATATAATAGTGACTTTATCTCATATATTTCCATTATCTGCAACTAGGAAGTAGTCTATTCTTAGATAATAATAATATTACGATTTTATCGCATACTCCTTCATCTGAAATTAAGAGGCAATCTTTTTTTCTATAACTTTACTACTATATCTCAATCTTAAATCAGATCTATGAAGAAGGAACTTTTCCCTAGTTAAATAACTATATCTTCATTTTAAATTTCCCTATTATCTATAAGTAAAAGGGAATCCTTGTTCATTTAAATATGTTATAATTACTACGATTTTATTTCATACTTCACAAACTTTTTTTTTTAATATCATTTGAACATAATTGCATATTCTTCAATCAGCTAAAATTAAAATAGCAAATGTTTTATATATTCGAATTTATGTTAAAAACATTAAAAAAAAACCTAGTTATATTATTTGCAATTCTTTTATACTTTTCTACACCGCATATAACCATATATAATCTTAAAATAAGAGCACATATTATATATTCATATTTTATTATATATTCAATATTATATATTCATTATTATGACTTTAATTTATACTTTTTAATCATCTGAACTTAAGAGAGAATTTATATTTTTAGTTATATCAATTGTATTTATTTTATACTTTTCTATTCCGTAAATAAGCCTATATAATTTCAAACTAATAGAAAATATATTCATACTTATAATATTATTATATTATTTCAAACTTTTCAATCATCAAAAATAAGACAAAGTCTAGTCTCAGTTACCTGTATTCATTTTACCATATACTGTTAATTTACTATAATAATAGAATTTTAATGCATACCAATAAATTACCACTTACTATGAGGTTTTTTATTTTATACTATTACTCTATTTCATACTTTTCAATTATGTATCTTACACCAAGTCTGAGCACAGGTTTAAGTTTTCCATAAATCCAAGTTTAATCAGTCGCAGGGCGATTCAACTACGCCCAACTTACGGCACTATCGTTTCCATTTATTCCCTTATTCAATTACGATACTTACTCCACTCTACTTACTCCGACCCGCCCACCTAGATACACTGCCGCCCACACGCTGGACCTGTACAGCGAAGTGGCCGCCATTTGCCGACCGCCTCTGGTGCTGCCATCGAACGAGGCGGGCAGCTTCAAGAAGTCACAGACTGCGGCCACGGGCTACATTATCAGCGTGTTCAAGGTGAGTGTGTGCAGGAAGAGAATAAGGGAGATAGCGAGAAAGAGAAAAAGAGAGAGAAGGAAGCGGAAGTGGCATTGACTCGACATGAAAAATGCAAACTTTAATTTCAGGTCTTCGAGGGCGACGATGGCGAGCGCTTCGAAAAGAACTGGCTTTACTGGACGGGAGCTCGCATGTTGTACAGGCAAGTGCACCGAATCGGACAGCAGACAGTAACTTTGTGCTATATAATATTTATATTTGTATATATCTAGATATTTACCGCGCGCAGCGGGCCTGCGACGAATTGCACTGCACAAGAGCACCTCGCAGAAGGGCGACAAGATGTATCTGCTGGTGTGCGAGTGCGCGGATCTGCTGAGCGACATCTCGCTGGCCGCGTTCCTGATACCGGCGCTGCGAGCACGCCTCTGCGGCTACACAGGACTCTATCGACCAATACAGACTTTCTAGAGCCAACATACTTGTATATGTATAACTCGATCAGTAGATTCTATTTTTCTATGCTGTAAATAGACGAGGGAATAGGAGCACGGCAACCGCTAAGTCTACGCACCTGTTAAGTGATTCGATTTTTAACTAATTATACCATACCGTATAGCTGACACTATATACCTACCTATGCTACATACTACCTACTATATGGGGGCAAGCGATATTTGACACTTTGATTCTAACCGAGATACCAACAACCAACACTAGTATATCATTAGCAAGTAGACAATATACTCAAGGTAAACTCATATCGTATACACAGACGTTGACTTTTTCTAGAAGACAAGCCAGCAGGGGCAGGAGGAGAGAACACATACCAATTGATAGGACCATATCTAGTGTGAAGTGTTGAAAGGAGAGAACAACTTCCATTTTTAGCCAGTGCATATATAGATTTTCGATTCAAAGTATATATAGCCAAGTTACGCTGAATTTTAAACATACAAATTTGCAAGTTGCGCTGAAAAGTAGGCTACGGAATTACAAGTCAATTCTTAACTCATTAGTGGGGAAACGGGACTCACATTTTATGGGTTTCAAAACTAATCAAACACGCGGAAAACATTGCCCAAATCTAACAAAGATCTGCCAATACAATACAACTAACGATAACACTAACTTAGCCCAGTTTGATTGAAGTCACTTTTTAGCCTGTTCGAAATTCCCCGTAAACCAAAAGCAAAGCCAAGCCAAACCTTTTTATATATGATTCAAAACTTTTATTCGATTGCCTACGATTATTCAGATAAAAGATAATGATATAATGATTACGATAGTGAAAGCAATAAGTAGCTTAGTTCTTATATACATGCGTACAGTCGTAAGTCCGCTGGAGCTGTAAATACCTGAGTTTGGCCCACTTTCGACTTGGTTCGGCATATCTGAGTTTGCACAATAAATGGAGAATCAAAAAGTGCTGTGATAATTAACCAGAGATTTAATAGAATATTTGCGAAATATTCTCATGCATTCGATTGCAGCAGAATCAAAAATCAAATTACAAAATATCAACTAATTCGACTAGTCGACTTCACCTTCTTTTCAATTCTATTCTAGATCAGTTCTCAACAAAACTCTATATATACCTTAAAGCTTGCTGCATCTTCTATATGGTACAGTTTGATTTAACTAGCAATTTCTATCAGGTACCCAAGGGTTCTTATGCCATACCATAGACAAAGTCGAAGACAATATCATAAAGCTGCCGCTAGTTAGACTCGATTAGTTTATCCAATTATTTATTATTATCTGTATGAACCACATGTGGTTTGATTTGAACCTAGCTCATAAGATACCAATTAGTCAATACTAGCTACGGAATCCGCTGCTTAGCATTAAAATATATATGCCATCAAATCTGCATACAAATTGTTAGTTTTTAACTCTTTTCCTAATTGAAGCTGAAAGCTTTGAGCGAAAACAATTTCAATTTACAGTTCATTGAAATAAATTACGAATAAAGCGTAAATCAAATGAATATTTAAACAATTTGGTATATACCATACTAATACTAGTTACTATCCGAAAATGTTGTCCATGAAGTAGCCGCCACGCTGGGGCTTGGCTTCCTCCTCCTCCAGCTGTCTGCGGTGCAGCTGATACGCCTGCAGTTGCTGCGGTTGGCGAGGACCCCAGTCCGCCGTGGGCTGCAGCGCAAGCTTCAGTTTCTATGAAAGCAAGAGAGAGAGAGAGAGAAAGACGAACATGAAGAGGGACTGAAAAAAAGGTGTATATGTTCCACCTACACTGCTGAAACTGTCGCCCGGCTGTTGGCAGATCGTATAAATCGCCCAGAACGGCAGCTGTGCCACGCCCAGTGCCCAGATGAGCCAGCCAGCCGTGTAGGCCTCCTGTGGATAGGTGACACCCTTGTATGTCAGCGGCTCATAGCTGCAGAGCATGTAGACCAGCACCAGGAACATCAGACCCGGCGCCACAAGCGCCCAGCAGATGCGCCAATAGAAGCTCGTCTTCACATTCAGCATGAACTCGATGTCGCTGCAGAGACGCTTCACGCCGTAGATCCAGCCCACGGCCAGCAGCTCGGCTATGGCCAGCACCAGAGCTATGAACGTGCAGCCATAGAAGTCCACCAGATTGAGCACAAACTGTCCGCCCGGCGTCATGTAGACCAGGCCACAGAGAAAGCCGATCAGGGAGGCGCCTATGGCCAGTTGCCAGTGGGGCAGCTGGGGAAAGCGATCCTTGACCACGTTGATGACGGACGAGGCCATGCCAATGTTGCTGCCGATACCCAGCACGAGCAGCATGAAGAAGAAGAGCACAGCAAAAAGCTGCGGCAGGTACTTGAACTTGGCTATGGCTTCCGGATACGAGATGAAGGCCAATCCAGCGCCGCCCTTGACCACGCTCGAGATGTCCGCGGTATTCGTCTCGTGCGCCAAGTTGCCCAAAATACCGAAGATGATGCAGCCGGCCAGGATGGATGTGAAAGAATCTATGGTCGTGATGATGATGACATCCCTGCAAGCAAAGCAGCAGGCGATGAGTAAAAGCTTCTGCCAGCTGCCGCTTTCCGTACCTACTTGTGCACCTTTTTGTGGAAATCGTTGAAGGAGGCGTACATCATCAGAGTGCCAAAGCAAATGGCCAGGGAGAAAAACATCTGGGTGATGGCCGCATACCAGACGTTCGGATTGAGCAGCTGATCCCACTGAGGCTTCACAAAGTACGCGATGCCCTGCCAGGCGCCAGGCAGGGTCACCGCTCGGACCAGCAGGATGAACATGATGACGTAGGGGAAGAGGGCCAGGAAGTAGGAGGCCTTGCCCGAGCTGCGTATGCCCTTCAGCAAGGTAATGGCTATGATGATCCAGGTGACCAGCAGGCACAGCACCATTTCCCAGCTGGGCGTGCCCAGGCCGCCCTCCTCCAGGCTGTCCGGCTCACGCAAAACGCTGCGACTGCGCACAATAAGGGGAAGGTTAGCACCAAACTGACACCTCCAATGCTGTCGGACTCACGTGAAGTAGAGCTCGGCTGAGGAGATGCCGTGTATAGTGGCATTGGTGGCATTGTTACCCACCGCTGCGGTAGCTATACATTGACTGCCCCACTCCGCCAGGCAGTAGGTCCAGGGCAGCACATCCGAGAAGGACACTACCAAATAACGAATGGTCAGTGCCATAATGCAGGCGTAGTAGGTGGTTGCCAGCGCTGTGGAGTACAGCTGGCCATAGCCCACGCCTAGAGGGTAAACCAAGTAAGTGGAATTGTCTTCGGTAGGTACATTCCCTCAACCTACCCTTCATAATGGGCGCCATGTTGAATGCAGCTATGCAGCCCCGACTCGAGAACTGGCCTATGATGACCTCCAGATAGTAGACCGGTCTGCCCACCAGCAACAGCACCACCAGA
Source organism: Zaprionus bogoriensis (assembly GCA_035046045.1). Lineage (NCBI taxonomy): Eukaryota > Metazoa > Arthropoda > Insecta > Diptera > Drosophilidae > Zaprionus > Zaprionus bogoriensis. The sequence goes on along the minus strand of JAWNOI010000098.1, from coordinate 378,231 downwards.
TAGGGTATTAGAAAGGCACCTCCGCCATTTTCCAGTGCAATGAAGGGAAACCGCCAGACATTGCCCAGGCCCACGCTCAGTGCAATGCAGGAGAACAGGAACTCAACGCCCTTGCCCCACTGATCTCGCGAGGGCGTTTGACTCGCCACTTCGGTCGCTTCCTGCGACTCTTCCATGTCAAGCTGATCAGAGAGGGGCGTCACCGCAATACAATTTTGATCCCACTGTCTTCTCGACGAAACTTACCAACTCTGTGCTCGTCGTATAGACCACAGATTCCTTGCCGTTAGTTAACCCCTTGGGTATAGTCACATCCAACAATCTATTGAGTTGTCCGTACTCTGCACTTTCCATTGCAACGTCTGAGCAGCCGATCGGGAGAAGAGCAGATGATCAATTACTAGTCCAAAGCGACGGGCCTTTTATAGATCACACGCGCCCACAAAAAAAAAAAACAATTGAGCTAACAATTTGTATACAATGTAGAGTCATAGATAAAGCTATATTGCATTGAATTTTATTATCTCATAACATTTGGATATATTTATAAGCATTCATCGAATCTGCCTCGCAATTCAAGCCTAGTTTTCTATAAATAAAATGATAAGTATTCGTGGCATTTACTAATAATCCCAGTGCGACAGCTGAATTCATTTATATTTTGCCAAAAATTAGTCGGGCGAGGTCATCCCAATAATTATGACTGTGCATAAATAAGCGCATTCAAATAACAACATATAACTAACTTTCCTCAGGGAATATTCTGTGCCCCCCAGGGTAATCCCCAATACGCCCAGGCCGAATTGAAGCTTATTCTAAAATATATGGTACGCTTGCCAGAGATTAGAATCAGCACCATACCAACTATGAACTCAGCTAGAACTGCTCCAGGCAGAGTGTAAGTATTCTTTCTTTATCTAAGTAATAGAAGCTCACTTTAAACATGTCGAACGGTTTCCAAGAATTATTTTCAGTGTAACCAAAAACATAAAACACCAGACAGTCCAATAAAAAGAGTCAAAAAACTGTTGTTTACTTAAAAGTTTGCTTGACTTGGAATTAGTCTTATCATTTACTGGTGGTACTATCATTTAATTGAATTCCCAAGTAGGAGACAGAGCACAAACAATTTAGAACTCGAAAGAATCTTGTGCACTTTCAGTCTAATGAGCGAGAAATAATAATTAATTTTAATTAATAATTAATTAAATAATTAATTAACTTTTTAAAATGCTTTTACTGGCAATAAGAAAATACGAATTTTATAGCTTATTCAACTTGCATATAAGCAAAAACTTCGAATATACAGACTTACCACGAACTTGTTTTAATAAACTAACGGTAACCCGCAAATGTAAATAATTCAAAGCAATTTTGACAATTGTTTTTAAGTTCAATATATTTGTATATTTTTAAAAAAATTCATATTGATACCGATACAGCCGTTACTGTATTTTTTTAAATAAGCTAAGAGTTCGTTAATTGCCCAACCAGCATGGCATATCTTTGAAATATATTATATAATTATTACAAAAATATTATAATTCTTGAAATTATAAAAGTAGATTATTATTGATTTCCTACTATACCCCTTCAGCATATGTTTGAAATATATAATAACTATAAAAATATTATAATTTATTGTATTATAAAAGTTGATTTTTATTGATTAAATACTGTATGTTCTGTATATAGTAACATTGCGAATCTGCATTTTTTTTTAGTCAGATATTTAAATGATATAGGTAATTTCATTGTCAAATATTTAAAATTTATATTGTATTAATATTTATATTGTATCTCTTGTGGTATTTTAATTCCTTATGTTCACACAGTTAGCCGAACAGAAAGGCGAAAATTAAAACCGATTAATTAATTAATCATTTGTTATAATTCCGTTATAATTTTGTTGTCATACTTCTAGGACACACCACTCGCGAAACCGTACCGTACCATTTTCTTTTGGAATTCTTGCTTACCGGTTATCGTAGAACTGCCCTTGCCGAGCATTCCAATGCGACTAACCCGTAACATAAGTGATAATCCACCAAGAAATCTACGTGCTGCTACGGGTAGAGGCAGTCAGCGAGAAGAATCTACGCCATTGGGTTTGTATTATGCTCCGTGGTACGGGTACAAGTTTATCTGGTCGGTGTCTAGATAAAACTAGATCACAATCACAGACAACTGCCTGGCAATGTCTAGGCGTATGTGCATCATACATAATCTGGGCTATGCGACCCTGCGCTAGAAAGGCAATTAACCGATTTCAGATTTATTGAAATTGAAATCCGAAAGAGGATTGACTTTTGAATATGCCGCCCATGGATGGAGAAACGAACGTCGTTGTCTTATTGAAATCATGTACATGTTCTTTGTTTTAATAAAAGCCGATCTATTTTATGAATGATAGAAAAACAATGTAATAATTTGGACAATTTTTCCGTGTATGGAACTAACATCAAATATTATTGTGTATTATTTTTTTAAAAAGCTACGAGGTGCGTCTTAACGGCTGCAAGTCGATATTTGTAGTAGTCGTTGCTGTGTAGTAAAACAGCAACTACCAATAGTTGTTGTGTTTAAATGATATCCTGTGTGTATTGTTCAATTCGGTGTTCCTTTTGTTCATGTTAGTTTCCTCAAGCGTTGTTCGCTCCTTCTTCATTTGATGTGCTTGGACACTTCGTGAGCTGGCACTGGCTCAAATATACTTTTCCCGTTATTGCCAATTAGAATTTTGACACAAATGCGACTGCAATAGAGAATTATAACAGAATATAGTCTGACAGAGTGTCAACTCTAGGATTTACATGGAACTTCAGTTGGATAACAAGTGCGCTAGTTTGCCAACAACTTACCGTTAAACTTTTGAAATTTTGGATATTATGTTATCTTATTTGGTTTATTCCAACAGAAAGTCTGCCTTATCCACATCGCGAGTATCGTTGCCTAACATAAGGGTGTTTCTGAGACGAGACAGAGACAGAAGTGAGTTGAAAGTTAAGTTGCAGTACGGGCAATCTAGCGAACTTGTTACGAGTCGGATTTCCCTTGGGATTCCCCCATTTCCCCCAGCTCTATACTTACACAGTGCGACGCAGGTGCTCAAGCTCGTCCTTGAGCAGTGCGTTCTGCTCCCCCAGCTTCGTGTGGAGCTTGACACTGCGCGCATTGCTCTCCTCGAGCAACCTGATCACATGCTGCTGGCTGTGCAGCTTCGTCTGCTTGATGCTCAGTGTCGTGCAAAGACTCTGGAACTGCTCGTTCGTCGAGGCCAGCTCATTGGTCATCTGCTGAAGGAAGACCAGGAGCGTGAAGGAGGTGACCTTAAACTGGTTACTTGTTGGGGTCTTCTGCACTCACTTGGGTTATGACAGACGTCTTCTCGTGTGATTGACATATCAGCTCCTTGAATCTGCGATTACTCTCCTGCTCGCGCTGCTTTATCTCCTGGTCCAGCGAATTGATGCGTTCCCCACGCACGGTCAGCACCTGACGATGGTGTTCGAGCTGCTCCTCCATGCGGCAGATCTTCTGCTCCAGCTTGGACTGCAAATCCTGCTTCTGTTCGAGAATCTGCTGCAGATGCTTCTCCAGCCCAGCCTGCACTTCCAGCTTTTGCTGCAGTTCTCTGTGAAATGTTCAGATATAACAAAAGTGCACCTTAGGGGTCCGCTAGACACTCAACTTGATCAGCCCCTTGTCCGCTCTAGTGCTAGACGCCTGCTGGTCCTGAACTTGCGTCTGCAGCTCACTCAGTTGAACATCCTTCGCTGCCAATTTGTCAGTCAGCTCCTTGAAACGAGCATTCAGATCCTCCTTTTCCGCCCTATCTAGCAGGTCCTGCTGCTTCAATTCGGCAACCTCTTTCTTGTGTGCATCGAGCACCAGTTCGTTCTCCTTCATGCGCTGCTGTACGACCTTGTTGCTGCAGGGTGGAGACATTTTACTTCTATTATATTTTATTAAACATTGTGTTCTAGATAAACAGGCCCAAATGCCAGGCCCGATACATACACACTCTTCAGTAGCTTGACCTCTTTCTTTAGATCGTCGATCAGGCCACAGCGTTCAACCAACTCGATATTCTTATCGGCCAGCTCTAGCGCCAATTTATTATTCGTCACCTGCGACGAGTTGAGACTCTTCTGCAGGTTTTCCTTGGAGCTCTGAACCTTGACCAAGTCGGCCTCCAGTTTGGCGTTCAGTTCCGACAGTCGGACTTTCGCTGCGCTCAGATCATTGATCTGTCGCGTTAAATGCGATGTATCCGTCTTGGCGGCCTCAACGCAGAGTTTCTGAAGTTCTGTTTCAAGTTCCTGGATCTTCGAGCTCTACGGCAGAATGCAGTTTTATTTCAATCATTCTGTTTGCGAATGAACCATTACCAGCTCCGACTGAACTTGCGTGCGCAGTTGCTCGCGCATACCCTCGGCGGAAGCCACGTCTCCGGCCAGTTGAATTTTGGAGAGCTCCTCGAAAACTAACGTGCATCCAGCATCAAAGGTTTCTCGACAGCGAACCTTCAAATCACTTACCGATTTAGCAGCTGGAGCAGGAGATTGAAGAGAGAGATCTACTATATGTAGAGTTTATTTATAGTCGAAATGCACTCACGTATAGTTTTGGGCAAGCCCAATAAATCGTCCTCGTGCAACATAAATTTGCATTTGTCGTTCTGCATGACGGTGACGAGTTTGTAGTTCGCATTTGTCGATTGTGGCAAGCTGCTGGCTTTTTGCATGAATTCCGATTGCAATGTCTCCAATTTGTTGAGCAGCGAGTCGAGGGGCTCCTCGCAGGCGAGCAGCTCCGTCTCGCTGGCCTGCGAGGACAGCACACTGCCGGAGTAACGTCCACTCAGCTTGGAGTTTTCCCTCTTGACTCTCTGCGAGGCTGGCGTCACTGTTTGACTACCTAGAAGACCATTACTAGGGTATGCTCCAGCCAAATTAGATGCGCATTCGCATTGCTTACTCGCAGAACCTTGCAGACGTTGAATGCGCTGCTCGGTCAGGCGATTCATGCGCGGCTTAGTGAACTTCTGCCTCAGCTTGGCGGGCGCATCCTCGATCTCCGGTTCCGATTGACGGTTGACGAGGCTTGTGTTGGAAGAGATTTCCTCCAGGCGCTTCGCCAGTGCTGGCGATGAGTTCCTCGAATATGTATTTAAAACCACTTGGGGTTTGCGCAAGCATCTGGTTGGCACTGAGCACTTCGACGGCGAGGCAGCTGGTGGTACGGGTGCTTTGGGCTGTGTCGAGACCCCAGTGAGCGTTTTTAAGGGAATGCTAGTTCAAACCACTTACCGGCTGCGCGCTGACAGGATCGGACTTCGGCGAATCTGGAGCCTCTTTATTTCCATCGGTGATCAGCGCTGCGTAGGGAATTCATGAATATGGGAATACATACAAAATACATCTCTCGGATCGGTCATACTGTGCGATAAAACAGGAGAATTTAGCATGTTGGTAAATCAAGTCCTGTGCTGTAAAGTGCTTCCTTCTATTTATGTGCTGTTGTTCCAGAAGAATAACCGGTCGACTTCATAAATCTGTCAAGATCTAGAGCTTAAAAATATATATAATTTCGAAAGACGAAACGCAGCGGTGTAGTATTTGATGTTGAATGCTAAAACAAAAGGATTTGAATCCGAATTAATTCTGCTTGATAATGACATATTTCCGAAATGCCTGCTTAATACTAAGTCTGGAAATCGAAAAGCCTTAGCTATGCCACAAATCTATTGCTTTTCACACTACTCGGGCCCACTGTGCACGTGCTCGTTCGATCTGCCTCGAATTGTTTAGAATGTGCGCATGAAAACAGAGAACCGAAAACTCGCAGTCGCGGACATAAACAAAAGCGAAGCGGCGCACTAAGCAGACACGAATAAAGCAGACGAGAAAAGCGCAGCGACGCTTTTGCTTTTGCTCCCGTTCTGCCACGCTCCCACGCTCTTTCCCAGACTCGCCGCGCGCCTCCTCCTCATCGCTCTGGATTGATTCGCCGATGTCGGTTAACGCAGCTCGTGCAATTTGCATTTTCAGTTGCGTTTCGAGCGCCTGACGGGACGGTCGTGTGAATACTTTGAATAAACGTGAATGGAAATGGCATTTGAGTGCACTTCGATTGCAACAGAAGATAATCAAAGCTGAAAACATTGAATTACTCAATATAGAAACTCAATTCCAATCGATTTGGACTGCTGATAATACGTAAGTTCCATGTGGACAGTGTTACGGACAAAGCGGACAGAGGACTACTTTGTGGGGGTCGCTCACGGTGGTAGCGAAGCCCTAGAAGTGATTTTAATGATGTTTTCTATTCCAATTGCTTTCACTCTGGCTTAAGTAGTTCTCATTTGAATACCCTGTAGTAAATGACAGTTCGAAAACGGGTATGATAAATAAACACGGAGTAAAAGAAAGATAGCAGAACTGTATCTGTTATTCAATCATCCAAGCATTCGTTGCATGATTGACATCGAAGTAATCATTTTTACAGGGTATTTGCAAGTTGATCACATGCTTGTAGACTTGCTTGTTTTGCACACATCTCAAACCGACGCTCGGCGCGTTTTCAATTGAATTTAATCAGTGACGTAGCCAACCCTACTATATATGTATGTTATATGTTTATTTCGCAGAGACCCTCCCGGTCTGCGCTCGATTCGAGTTCCGCCTGGCAATGGCCAGACGAGCGAAATAGAAAGTGTATGTATGTGTAACCGAGAGCACTCATAAACACTACATACTACAGATATCAAATTCCTACTAGAGAACTCTATGATCTATAATTAGCTCTATTCAAATAGTTCCATTACTTGTAATCTCTTGTTCAACACTACAATCGAAACGCGTGGCAATGTCAAGTTCAATTATACCAACGCCACATTCCTATCTATCCATAACTGTGAATACATGTATATAATTGTGTCTTTGACATTCAATACAAACGATTAATTAAAGATATAAATGGCAAACAAAATGATTTCCGGATGGATGTAATTTAAAGCAAGAGAATTTTCGCGAAAACAGTGAGCAATGAGCTTAATGATTGTATTGATCTTAATGATCTGTAATGATTATCACTTATCGCTATATGAAACATATGAAATATTTGAATTTGATCTCTAATTATTAATAAATAATTCTTTGAGTATTATCTGAAGTAATTAGGAAATCAGTACAGCTTTAAGTATTATGATTTTCAAATTAAAATATCTTTGAGTATGATCTGAAGTCATTATGAAATAAGTATGAAATGCATATATAAAAACCTATTATCTCCTATTAAGTTAATATGATAATATATAATAATATATAAGTCTTTATTAAGAGCTAAAATTATGATATAAATATTTCCATATTTACTTGAGAGAAAAACAAAAAAATCAAAAGAATATATAGATCACCTCACCTCATAATATGTTGTTTAATTGCAGTACTATCCTTGAAAAGAGACAGCTGGAGTCTTTCTGAGAGAGGGAGTACAAATAGTAAGGGCAACGAGAGAGAGGGAGACAACCCCAGCAATGTACGGCTTGATAAATCTCTTCATTCTACTGGCATTCGGCTGCCGCTCGTCACTCGGCGAGGGCTGCAATCGTACGCCGCTAGGCGCCACAGCGGGAAAATCGCCAGTAGACGAAAACTTTGTGCTCTCCGTGGCCAACAATGCGCAGAGCTATGTGCCGGGCCAGAAATACAATGGTAGATGAAAAAGTATCAGTTAAATTCATTTTTCCCAGCTTACCTTGCATACTCATTCGCACAGTTACACTAAACGCCTACGCGGGCCTGACCTTCGTGAGCTTCATGCTGGCGCTGGAGCAGGAGAATGGAGATGCTGACGATGATCCCAATGCAATGGGAGCCTTTGAGATTGCCGACCTGTCCGAGACTCGTTATAGTCCCCGCTGTGCCAATGTGGTCGAGAATACCAATACGAATCTGAAGTCGCACGTGGATGTCGTCTGGGCAGCACCCGCCATGCCGGGTCAGGGCTGTGTGCTGCTGCGCGCCACTGTGATGCAGCACCGCGATGTTTGGTTCATGGACGATGGCCTGCTGACCAAGCGCATGTGCGAGGAGGAGGTGGACGATATCAATACGCAGCCCAGCATTGTGGATCCCTGCTGTGCCTGCGATGAGGCCAAATATGAGGTATGTAGCTGCACCACACCGTAGACTTCCTTGTCACCTGCTCCGCTTCCAGCTGACCTTCGAGGGCAAATGGTCGCGCCACACGCACCCCAAGGACTTCCCCGCGAACAGTTGGCGCACGCGATTCAGTGACATCATCGGCGCCTCACACACGATCGACTACCGCTTCTGGCAGTACGGCGAAATGGCCAGCGAGGGCTTGCGTGAGGTCGCCGAGCATGGGTCCACCCGCACTCTGGAGAGTGAGCTGAAGGATCAGAGTGAGCACATCAGGACTATCATCAAGGCGCGCGGCATTGCGTATCCCAATGTGACGGGCAAGACATTCGCGGTGTTTCGCGTCGACTCGAATCATCATCTGATCTCGCTGGTGTCCATGGTGGATCCTTCGCCCGATTGGATTGTCGGCGTCTCCGGGCTGGAGCTATGTCTGCCCAACTGTTCCTGGGTGGAGAGCAAAGTGCATAATCTGTATCCATGGGACGCGGGCACAGACAGTGGTCCGTCCTACATGGTAAGTCGGAGTATCCTTGATAAATCTACTCGGTATATATGGTAGCTAATTCTTACCCCTCTTCAGTCCGCAGATCAACCTCAGGTGCCGCCCGATGTTGTGCGCCGCATCAAGTCCAACTTCCCCAACGATCCCCGCTCGCCCTTCTACGATCCCACGGGCGCCGAGATGAAGCCTTTGGCCACGCTGCACATCAACAGACGGCGGCTGTACGAGAAGAACTGCGAGACTCCCGATGGTGAGTTGCTATTCAATTGAAGGTTCTGCAGCTAGACCTATATCATCTGCCTCTCACAGCGGAGCAACTGCCTGCGGAGTGTGCCACGCTCGCCTGGAGTCGCTGGGACGAGTGCAGCTCCAAGTGCGGACCCGGCAAACAGTACAGAACACGCGAGTTCAAGAATCCCACGCTGGCAAGCGTAAGTTTATCATTCAGTCGATACCCCATGATGCAGTTCTTCCAAATAAGCATGCCTCATTCCATAGCGTCATCGCTGCAACAATCCGTTGCGTGAGGAGAAACATTGCACAGGCCGTAAGTGCACCACTTTGAACGAGGAGGCGGCGGAGGGCGTGCAGCCTGAGGTGGAGTTGCCGAGCGGCGATCCTGAGTGCGGCCTGTCCGAGTGGAGCGAGTGGTCCTCGTGCACTGTGACCTGCGGCAAGGGCGAGATGATACGCACCCGCCATTATCTCAATCGGCGGGCCAAGAAGAAGTGCCAGAAGGCGAGCAAGGCGCGTCTGCAGGAGACCAAGGTGTGTGAGTCGAGCGAATGTGGCGGCGAGATTGGCAACGAGGCAGGCGGCGAAGGCGAACCGGAGGAAGCCCAGCCCGAGGGAGGCGATGCCCAGGAAGGTGGCTTGGCAGAGAAACGCTCGCTCTTCCGCAACTTCCAGAGCTACAGTCAGCGCAGCGAGGACTACATACCGCCAGTGTGTGGCGTCTCGCCATGGTCGGACTTTTCCCCGTGCCTGGGGCCTTGCGGCGGTAGCGGCAAACGCCAGCGCATACGCAAGGTGTGGAACAACAACGAGGTGTACGGCGTGCACGATCCCAACGACGATGGCAGTGATCCGTGCCGCCACATCAAGCTCTTCGAGGAAGTCACTTGTACGAATCCCAGTTGCGACACGATCGTGCCGCACTTCTGCTACGAGACGCTGCGCGAGAGTCCCTGCCGGGACAGCGACGTGGCCAACTTCTGGTACTACGACCATGTGAGCGACCAGTGCGCCATCTACTGGTCGGACCGCTGCGACACCAATCAGAATAAGTTTAAGTCAAAGGAGGTGTGCGAGGAGACCTGCCGTCTGCCCCGGCACAAGCAGGAACTGCAGAGCCTTGGCTCGGAGCCGGCGCTGCGCACGGATTGCCTCGTCTCCGAGTGGATCGCCCACAGCTGCAATGCCAGCTGCGGCGACGGCGTGCAGCTGAAAACGCGTCGCGTGCTGCGCACTCCCAAGTACGGCGGCAAGCAGTGTCCCAAGCACTTGGTGCGCGTGGATCGCTGCTATCAGCGCTGCGACGACATGTACTCCGTGAGCGGACCATTTGGCGAGCGCAGGCCCGTGCCCACCAAGCTGCAGCCGCTGGAGCCACGTGACGAGTGTCGCTACTCCGAGTGGTCCGCCTGGACCCCCTGCACCGCCAGCTGCGGTGACAACTCGGTGCGCCAGCGTACGCGCACGCTGCTTAACACTGACCTCAGCTACAAGTGCAAGGATCGCGTGCGCATCGAGAAGTGCGTCATGATGCCGTGCCTCTTGAGCAGCAACGACGAGGCCGACAAGTGGTGAGGGGAGTGGTCAGGGCGGTTCTGCGATCAGCCGGAGAAGCACCTTAGCCATGCATGGCAGTATTAGCTGCAGCTTGGGATTATCTATTCATGAAATAAAATAAAGAGAACTCTAAAATTATTAGGAGTAAAAAAGTATTTTATTCACCTTCCAGAAATGCTGCTCCATGACAAAGATTCTGCAGATATTGCTGCTAATCCTCGTTTCGTATTCCTCTCTTCTTTTCTCCATGCCTGCTTCTCACCTATCATTGACAAAATAGTCACATACGAAACAAGGGATCTTCTCTTTCATTGATTCAACCACTTACGAGACTAAAATTCACTGAATTTAATGAGAGTCTGATGATCTACCATTCAATCCGAACTTTCTACAACTTTTCACTCTCGTATTTAATATGAAATATATCTGGATTATTTAATATACTCTCTTGCAGTCGTAAACTGATCACTGATCTAAATTAGAGACTGTCAATCCACCGTTTGATCCTCACTTCTTAATCTTCAGTTATTTTCTCTTTCAAAAAGCATTCGATCTCTTTTCTAGCAAGCCGACTGTGTAATACTTTTTTCTTTCTTTTCTAATACATTTTAAGTGCCACAAAGACACTGAAATTCAATCAGATTCTCCATTTCCAAATGATATTCACTGCACATTCCTACAGAATTTCATTAACGGCTTCCCATATATTTTACAAGATTTTCTTGTATTTCACTGGCCCAAATAAACGAGTGAATAACTAATGTATGATACCTTCCTCACATTTTACACCTTTCTTCTATGCTCTTGCCGAAAATCATACGATTTTTTCTCTTGCGCTTCTGGTCTATCATTGACCCAAATAAGACTGGAGATGTATTTTATTTCTTTGAAGTCCCTCCCCGAGTTCAAAGAACCTAAGCAAAAAATGATAAATGAATTAATTGATGCGAGCTCAGCCAGCAAGCATACGTAGCGTATACGTATGTTTATGTCGAGCATGCGTAAATGTATATATAGTTCGCAGAAGACTGATAGAAGAGCGCGACGCGGAATGTTTAAAGCGACGACTCAATACAATCAAGAGGACGCTGAGAAATAATTAAAGCGTTTTGTCAATTACCCGAAACGCTTCACCCAATTTCATCAGTTCTCTTTCAGCTGTCGAACGGCTCTGACGATCGATTGTTGTCGACACTAGGAAAATGTGTCGCATTTTGGTGCTGTCTCTGCTCTTTCTCGCAGACTATGTACAGGATGCCCGAGCAGGCTGCAGTCGTTTGCCACAGGGAGCGAGTGGAGAGCGTTCTGCAGTGGATGACAATTTCAAGATACTGATCGACGGCAATCCGGAGACCTATATACCCGAACATCAGTATAATGGTGAGCGTTTCGAAGCTGCACGTAATATTTTAACACTTGCTTCCTCTCTCAGTTTCGCTCTCGTGTCCCGTCAGCATTAAGTTCATTAGTTTTACGTTGACGATCGAGAGTGAGGATCAATCAGAGGCGTACAAAGGGCAGGATATGACAGGACACTTTGAGCTGACAGATAGCTCCAAAACGCGCTTCACTGCCGGCTGCGAAAACATGATCGAGAACACAAATACCAATGCCAAGAACCGTATTGATGTCTCCTGGATTGCACCCAAGAATCCGGAAAGCGGTTGTGTGCTGATCAAGGCGGGCGTCGTGCAGCATCGCGACGTGTGGTTCATTGACGATGGTTTCCTGACCAAACGCATCTGTCCCGAGGAGATCGACGAGCTGAACAGTCTAACGCCAGTGTTGCAGAACTGCTGTGCCTGCGATGAAGCCAAGTATGAGGTGCGGTCACAAAAGTCAAAGTCAAGTGTTTTAAGTGAAATTAAAGTTTACCCTGAATATTTTCACATATGCTGAGAGCGTCGGAAATTTTCTCTCTTGAGCTCTCAGTGTATTCGAAGGTGTCCACTTGTTCTATCATGAAATCCAATTTTTCTTGCCGCAGATTGTGCTCGAACGCAAGTGGGCTCCCAATACTCATGCAAAGCTCTACCCCGACGAGGACCGGACACGCATAGGCGAAGTGATTGGCGCCTCGCACAGCTACAGCTACAGATACTGGGCGTATGGCGAACTCGCTAGCAAAGGCATGCGTGAGATGGCTGAGCATGGCTCTACCCGCACGCTGGAGCTGGAAATCCGTGAAAACACCAAGGTATGTACCAGCATCGCTTGTTAGGTTTTCGCATTCTCAAGTCCAAACTGCGTAGAATGGCGAAGTGCGCACCATTATCAAGGCACCCGGCATTGGGTATCGTCGCAATGTATTGGGAACTACGTTGGCAAACGCTCGGGTAGACCCACGGCATCATCAGATATCACTGGCCGCCAAGATAGATCCCTCGCCGGACTGGATTGTGGGCGTCGCTGGCTTGGAGCTGTGTCTGAGCAATTGCACGTGGTTGGAGCGCAAAGTACTGAACCTTTATCCATGGGACACTGGTACCGATGCAGGCCCATCCTATATGGTAAGTTGGAGCCAAAGGAATGGGTTTACTCTAAAGTCATTTCTCTTTGCAGTCAGCTGATCAGCCTCAGGTGCCACCAGATGTCATTCGGCGCATTTCCTCGACGTATCCCAGCGATCATCGTTCACCTTTCTTCGATATCACGGGGTTGCCGATGAAACCGATCGCCACGCTTTATATGACACGCAAAAAACTATATGTACGCGAGTGTGAAGAAGGTAGGTTAATCCCAATGTAACCCCACTAAGCAAAGCCCTTCGACTAACCCCATTCTCTTCCTTTAGTACCTCTGGATGGTCCGATGGAATGCGCCACGCATCCGTGGAACGAATGGAGCAACTGCAGCACACGCTGTGGCCCCGGGTACTCGCAACGCCAACGCAGCTTTAAGAATCCCTTGCTGGCTGCCAGCTACAATTGCGATCGCAATTTAAACGAGAAACGTCACTGTCAGGGAACTCAGTGCGGCGCAGAGGAGGAACTGTCCAACGGGGAAGCTGATGTGAACTATCCAAATCCGAATCTGAATCCGAGTGACCCTGAATCAATGGCAGAGTGTGAACTGAGTGATTGGAGTGATTGGTCACCCTGTTCCAAGACCTGTGGACGTGGTATCTCGACACGCAGACGAGACTTTTACAACCCCCAGGCGAGAGCACATTGCCAGACGGCTATAAGAATGCCCCTCGAGGAGAGCAGGCAGTGTATTGGGTCCGATTGTGGCGGCCTCATACCCGACAATGGTGAACTGGATGGACCGTCCAATGCTTATGGAGATATTAACGAGGGTGGTAGCTATGAAAAAGGTCGAGCTGGCTGGGGAAGAAATAAACTGGGCACAGGTGTGAATAGACAAGAGAACTACAACTTGTCGCCGTCGGAGTCACCAGAAGAGTTTCCAAGGGGTTACGATGTCAATGGTCAGCAACCAGTAGAGCCCGAGCGTCCAAACCGATATGACAGTGAACAGCAAGTCGCTAACAGACCCAACTACAACGATTACCGTCTGGGCAATCGACCCAGCAGCAGCTTCAATGATTACAGACAAGAGGACAGACAGGATAATAAACCTTCCAGCAACTACAATGACTACAGGCAGAATAACAATAACAATGGCTTTGGCTCACGTACTCCCACCGGACGTTATGGGTTTGGAGATCGTCAGACGGATACGGATGACAACTACAGGGTCGTGCAGGACTATTGCTATGAGAAGCCTTACGCTTCGACGCAACCTTGTTTGGCAAATCCGGTTATCTCACGAAATTTCTGGTTTTACGATCACGACGATCACGAGTGCAAGATCTTCACTACAGACAACTGCGATTTGAATCAAAACAAATTTCGCACGTTGATGGCCTGCGAGGGCACCTGCCTGCTGCCACAGATCAACTCTGCACGCAACGATGACGAGATCAATCCCTATGGAGAAGCCATGGATGCCAGACTGGGTGGCAGAGCTTTTGGAGGCGACATCGCTGAAGGATACGGCGATCCTATGTCACAGACTAAAAACAATTATAATAATGCTAGACGCTATGGTCGAAATGGAAAATAAATGTTTTTCTTACGAGCATCTCACTCTCATATAAGCATGAATATCTCGAAGTGTCCTCTTTCCTCTCTTTCCCGTTCTTCTTTCCACTTGAATTGATGTGCTCTACTCGCGTGTGGACCAATCAGTTCTATGCCAAAAAGTATGTGTGAAATGAAAATTAAAAGTTACTAGCATCAAAATCTCTTAGGTGGTCTTATTCTCTCTTTCTTCTTCTCTCATTCTTTCCTCTTACATCGGCGTGCTTTTCCGGCTTCTCGAATGATCATCATCTGGTGATAAGCATTGTATTTGTTTCACTGGGTCAGAATAAACATCGTCGGCTGCTCGGCGCAAGAGCTTATCAGTCTTCGATGTTCCGATCATTCGCAATTCCGGCAGCTTTGCTCAGTTTCCAAGCGTAGCTCCAGCCGACAAGTACGACTACGCATAGAGCTGAAATTTGATTAAATATTTCGAATTCATTTCCATTATGTGGCATTTGTGGTTGTTTCTCGTACTGGCGCTGCTGGCGCCGAGAGGTCGAACGTTGATCTGCACACGTCGTCCGCCCAATACGTCCTCGCCCAAGTCGCCCGTCGATGAAAACTATGTGATAAGCATAGCTGGCAATCCGGAAACATATATAGCCGGACAGGAGTACAACGGTAAGCGCGTGAGTTCATTGGCCCTTGCGCTTGAACTTCAATACTCTCAGTGTTATGTACAAGTACGATCCAGCGATACGCGAGTCTGATCTTGGGGAAAAAAACAAGCCAGAACAATAACAAAGTACAATATTTCGCAAAAGTTCTCTTTGTTTTGTAAACAAAAAGAAACGCCTGAGCTCGCACGCTTATCAGGACATTGCGAATTCGACGAGATTTCAAGGTCGGCGTTTGATAAGGCAACGCGGGATTTCTCTGGCAGCGTCTATAAAAGAAATTTGGTTTCGTATTATTCCTATAGTTTCGCTCAATGCCTTCAATGGGCATCGTTACATCAGCTTCATACTGGCCCTGGAGAGCGAGAACGGGTACTACATGAGCGATGTGGGCAACTTCCAGCTGACCAACTTAATCGAGACACGCTTCAGCCCGAACTGCATCAACATGGTGGAGAACACGAATACCAATCCCAAGACACATATGCATCTCACCTGGACAGCGCCCAGTGGGCCAGGCAGCGGCTGTATACTGATACGCGCCACTGTGCTGCAGCACCGGGAAGTATGGTACATGGATGACGGCGGCTTAACGCGACGAATCTGCGAGGAGGTTGTCGACGACGTGGAGAGTCAGCCAATGGACTCGAGCCTGAACACGCCCTGTTGTGCCTGCGATGAGGCGCGCTACGAGGTTAGCTCGATTAAAAACGGAAACAAATCTAGCAAACCATTAATAAAAATAAACCTACTGTTCTTCAGCTCACGTTCGAGGGCTCCTGGTCGCGCAACCTGCATCCCAAGGACTTTCCTGATCGCGGCTGGGAGACGCGCTTCTGCGAACTAGTGGGCGCCGCTCACAGCGCCGACTATCGCTTCTGGGAGCCTGAAGCATTGGCCAGCAAGGGATTCAAGCTGTACGCTGAGCATTGCACATCCAGGCTTCTGGATCACGAGTTCAGCATCAACTCTCGCGTGAGTTTAGGGTGTCAGCAATAAGGAATATCTCGATTAAGCTTCTTTGCTCTCAAGATCAGAAGATACGCACAATTATAAAGGCGCGCGGTCCGGCGTTTCCCAATCACAACAGCAAAACGTCAGCATCGGTGCGAGTCGATCCAGAGCATCATATGGTTTCCTTTGCCACCAAAATCGAACCCTCCCCGGACTGGATTTTGGGTGTCAGCGGTTTGGAACTGTGTCTGCGCAACTGCACGTGGCTGGAGAACAAAGTAATCAACTTGTATCCTTGGGATGTGGGCACAGATGCAGGTCCCCGTTATACGGTAAGGCATGTAAGCCAGTTTCACTCTATGTTATTACTGTTACTTTTATTCTGTGTGCAGTCCCCGGATCAGCCGCAGGTGCCACCAGACGTAATCAGACGCATTCGCTCCGATTTTCCCAATGATCCACGTTCGCCCTTCTACGATGAGAGTGGGGAACCCATGAAGCCAATGGCCACACTGACTATACGACGCCAGCGACTCTACGAGCGGCGCTGCTTGGATGAGGATTGTAAGTTTAATAGTCTGAAATTGAGAAAGTGGAGCCAACTGTGTGTGTTACCTTCTGCAGCCAACAACGATCCGGAACTGCCACGCGAGTGCGTGACACATCCTTGGTCCGGGTGGAGCGAGTGTACCACCAAATGCGGCGAGGGAATGCAATACAGGCGCCGCGTTTACAAGCAGCCAGAGCTGGCCAGGATCTACAGCTGCAATGTGCTGCTCTACGAGGAACGCGCCTGCGAAGGTGAAACTTGCGGGCTGAGCGAACCCGCGCGCATTGTCCCAGACTACGATGAGTTCAGCATGGGCTTGGGATTGGGCATGGGCATAGGCATGGGCAGAGGCACGGGCAGAGGCACGGGCATGCAGCAGACGGGGACGTATTCGCACCGAGCAGAGTGCCAGCTGTCTGCTTGGAGCGTCTGGGGTTCATGCAGCGTTACCTGTGGCGAGGGCTACCAGACGCGCCAGCGCGAGTATCTCAATCCAGGCGCTGAGTTGAAATGCCAAGGCGTGCACCGTACCGAGCTGCAGCAGACGCGTCGATGCGCGGGCAGGGCGTGTCTGGGAAACTTGCCTGATCAGGACGCGGATAGCCGTTTCGAAGAGCCGCAGCCGGAGGAGGAGCCTCAGCCATACAACAGAAACTACAACAACAACGAGGAGGAGCCAATCGATGATGATCGCAGGGCATCACCCTTCGATGTGGGCAACTTAAAGGGCGTCTCCAGTCAATGGGATCAGGATCAGAAACCAGACACACAATGGTCAGCAAATCGCATGGCCAAGCAGCGGCAGCCGGATTTCAATCGGGCAACAAACTATGGACAGTTGCCGCGCCTCGAGGACGCTGAACGCTCGCCCTGGCAGCGTAGGCGACCCAGTGAGAGCTTCAGGCAGGAGGAAGAGCCACGCCAACGTGTCGGCAACAGGGATTACGGGAATCGCAATGCAGACGAGGCCGACGTGCAAGCAGAGCGCAATCCCTGGCAAAGACCCGGCAACACATACAACAGGGAGCAAGAGCAGGGATTCCCAGATCAGAGACAACGCTTCGGCAATCGAGCTTACCCCAACGCTAATTCCAATCCAGATGAAGCTGACATCCCAGCGGAGCGCAGTCCCTGGCAGAGAAATAACAACTTGAATAATTATAATAGTAATGATGGCGCAGACGATGAACTCACCAATACCAATGCAGCGGACATCGACCCCTACATGTCCATGCACTGCTTCCAGATGCTGTGGACGGTGCCGACCTGCAAGAATGAAACGATCATAGGCAACTTTTGGTTCTACAACTTCTGCACGGACGAGTGCATGATCTACACGGCAGATCCCTGCGATCGCAATCTCAACAAGTACAGCAGATGGGAGACCTGCCAGGAGTGTCGTCGCCCGGAGTTCAAGCAGTTACAGTTGCGGGCCGCCGCCTCGCCCGAGTGCCAGACCATACAGAACTTGCAACGGGCGCAGCAGGAGTTCTGGAAAGGGGAACGTAAATACTCGCATGGCCAGGACAGGCGGCGTAGTTGAGTCGGACGAAAAGACTTGATAAGTAAATAAAATGATAAGTACATAAAACTAACACAAAAACCAAGGGCTTTTTTCTAAAGCGCCGACGATGGCGGCAAACCCACCACAGTGGTGAAAACCGCATTCAAAATGTCGCCAAGTTATCGCAGCAAGTCGATAACGATAACTGCCATGCGATAGTTCACTTATCAAATCAGCTGTGCCCGAGTTGTCGGCAATTATTGAAATATTTGTAATTTCCATTTTAATTATTTATTCACACAAAACTTCAGTACGAAAAATGTATTAAGCCGATGCTGGAACATACCAGACATAATAAATTAATTGACGCAGCCAAACTCCGTAATTACCCTTAGAATATATGTCAACTCTGCTGCATTGAGAATTAAATTTGGAAAAATAATCATTGGAGCACAAACAAAACGAACAAAAATTGAAAATGCATCAACAACGAATACTGGCCCTGCGCAGCCTGCTGTCGCTGCACTCGTTGGCGTTGCACTTGCCCAAGTACCCCAACATGCAGAGGGTCATCGCACAGTCCCAAATACGCAGCTTCACCGTGCACCATCATCTTACACAAGCAACAACAACAACAAGCACAGCTGAGCAGAAGGCGAAGCGCCTGCAGCAGAAGATCACGCTGATAGGCCAGAACCAGGCGCTGAGCATCACCACGCTGGAGGAGGCCCAAAAGCTGGCCAAGCGGCGTGACCTGCATCTGCTGCGCACGAATCAGTCGGACGCGAAGACTGGACGCAGCATATACAAGTTGGTGGCACTCACTCGGTCTCAGAGCAGACCCTCATAATACTCTTTCCGCTTAACATTGCAGATTGGTAACCGCCTCCGAGCTGCTGGCCGACGATCAAGACAGCAAGGGTGCAGCTGCAACTGCAGCCAACAAGGGCAACAAGAAGTCCGAGAAGTCGCTGAGCATTAGCGCGCGTATAGCCGACCACGATCTCGAGTCCCGGCTGAAGAACATTGTCAAGTGGCTGCACAAGCAGCACGAGGTGCGCATACTTATACAGGGCAGTGTGAGCGCAGCCGGCGATGAGGGCGGCGCTGAGCGTATTGTCAAGTCAATTGAGGCGACCACCAGGAATCCGCAAGTCATCGGCAAGATCGTGCAGAAGCGCCAGAAGGCTGGCAATATCAAATTCAGCATAGTACCCGTGGCACCTGCTGCTGCGACTGCGACCGCTGAGACTCCAGGCCCGGCCACAGCCGGTCCTGCCGTGGGACAGTCGTGACAACCACTGTGGTCTCAGGCTCCAGGCAAACTCCTAACCCAAAGTCACAAGTACTCGACCATGCAACCCGATAGGGACCCACCCGACGACTCTAGGAAGCACCATGTGGCTGCCGCCGTGTCCGCCCTGTTTATATTCGCCGTCAAATATATGTATTGGTTGCGCCAGTACAATGCCCCAAGCGCCGAACCTGAGCCACGGAGCTGATGAAGCTGATAATTATGATAATATAATGCTTTGTTGTAAATCTTAACCTACATATACATATATATACAAATATATATATACATATAAATTCCATGCGAGTTATTTAAAGACAGGCGCTACGTTCTTAAATAACTCACATGAAATTCCCGGTGTAATAATATTCTTCCCTTTATTTGAGTCGAAACGAGCGCAGTCTCTAGCAGGTCTTTGATATCCGTTTATTCATATATCATTGTAATTGTATGCATGAAGTTCTTTTTTTTTTTAAATATACATTGATTACTATAATTTAGCTGCCGTTTATGCGGGGGAATATTTTTCCCATATATATATATATTTTTTTTAAAGCACAAATTAGTTGCAATTGGTATGAATATGATGTTGGGATCTCGGAAAAGAGCACTCATTGCACATAATTAGGGAATTTATTACACAAAAAATAAATAAAGCTTGATACTTTGTACATTAATAAATTATTAAAGTATTTATACGCTTACAAAGGAATTTAATTTATTCGTGGAGGTTTACCGAAAATCAAATCTACTCAACTGAAATAGAACCTAACACTCTTTAGCTGTTTCTTGGAACTAAGAAGATCTCGTATATGCATAATGCAGACAACTGACAAATAAGTTACTTAAGCGAAGCTTTAAAAATACGGCACAAGGAACATTTTCTATTATGACAAAGTAAAACGAGCTTGGGAGGTTTACACTCGAATAAAAACTATGGGATTTACAGTCAAACCACTCTATAACGAATAAGCGACGAAAACACGAGTGTAGCCTAAGAACACTTTGAGGTTTATTCCCTGTTTTATACACAGGAAAGCTTCCAAATTTATCGCTCTTTCTTTTTATAGAAAACATTTTCCTAACGTATTAGATGATTGTTCTATGGTCGCGGGACTTTACCTGAAAAATCGGTTGTTTTCTATTTGGTTTATTCCTTTAGGCTTAACAAATCTTCCTAACGTGTTGGTTAATTCCCTTTTTTACAGCCAAAAGAATTATCATTTTGCTTTATTTCTTTGGATAAAAACCGAAAAAATCCTCCTAACGTATCAGATGATCGTTCTATGATCTCTTGAGTTTACCACAAAAATCTGCCCAACGTATCAACGGATTTTTTTTTGGCTTATTCCTTTTTATGCTCAACAAATCATCCTATCGCATTGGTTAATTCTTCACAAAATTTTCCATTGTGTTATTTCCTTTAGATATGCGAGGTCTGTCCAAAAAGTATGCGACCTGCAATTATTTCTCTGCGCCAGCGTTAGTCTTAAAATTTCCCAAGCTGTATATTTTGGTTTACCAAGATTTAAAGTCAGCTCGGATACTTTTCGGACAGACCACGTAAATAAAGAAAAATTTTCCTAACGTATTAGATGATTGTTCTATGATTTCTTGGCTCTACCAACAAAATAGGTTTACTCCTTTTTAGCTTATTCCTTTTTATGGTCAACAAATCGGTTAAGTCCTTTTTGGCTTATTTCTTTTTATACCCAAAAAAGTTCCTTTAGATATAAACCAAAAAGAATCTTCCTAACGTAGGAGATGATTGATCTATGATCTTGCCAAACTATCGATTGATTTCTTTTGGGTTTATTTTTCTTTATGCTCCACAAATCATCCTAACGCATCTTTTAATTCGTATACCCAAGAGAAAACATTAAATTTGTTTTATAAACCGAAATAAAATCTCGCTAACGTATCGCTCGCTATAAAGAAGTTCCCCGCTGTAAATTACAAAATCGAAAGTCTATCAAGAACCGATAAAAAGTTGCTAAAAGACCGTAAAGATATGAAAATGTATATAGATAAGAATAATGCCAGAGCTAAAAAAGCCTCATATGGTTCGTGATTGGTTCGATCTGGCGACACCGATGCCCTGATATGACAGGTTATAAAGTAGCATACGTACAAACTGGCCTGATTAAAACTAGGAAAATTCTTGCAGACATTGACGAGTTTTGGAATGGACTATGAACTAAATAAATAAGCTACGGTAAATGCAGAAGCGTTTTTGGATGAGCTACGATCCTGTAGGTGCCCACTTGTGTGTGTGTGTTTGTGTGTGTGTGTTCCCGCACTTACTAGCGAACTAGACGCGTTGAATCTCGAAGAGCTTCACCTCCGTATCGTACCAAATAGCCGGCTCCACGTTGCGCAGGTAGATGACGCCCCAGATGTAGGTGCGGAACCAGGCCGTGGTGCCGGAATTGGCCTGGTACTTGCGTATGAGAATGGGGTGTGGCACCGGCAGCAGGCCGACCAGTGTGCCGTGCTGCAAGAACTTCAGTATCTCCGACTCGTCGGTGAGGCCCTTGTCAATGCAGATCTTCTCCACCTGCGGCACCAGCACCTGCAGCAGTCGCATTATCGTCTGCAGCGGCAGCTTCGAGCGCCACGAGACGATCCACTCGGGCGTGGGCGTCCAGCGATCGCCGTCGCCGGGCACCATACGTATGCTTGCACGATGGGCCACCGAGAGTCGCGTCTGATCCTCTCGAGACGGTGTGGGCGATGCCGACTTGAGGCCGCCTCGCGCAGCTGTCGACTCGGGCGCTTTGTCGTAGGCGCCCAACTCCGACTTCTCGTTGGGATGCGCCTGCTCGCGCTCCGTCATCTGGCCAATGCCCGGCGTGTCCAGCAGAGATGTCTTCAGCGTGCCTGGCTCGGCGGGCTGAGCCGTTAGCACAGCAGCTCCGTCCAGCTGCAAATTGTCGCCTATTTGCGAGCGTTCATGGGACTCCGTTTCCGACTCCAAATCCTCCTCGGCGGCTGCCGAATCCTTTTCCAAGCGTGTCCCGTCCACGTTCTCCACGTCCTCTTCCTCCTCCTCCTCGTCGGCATACTCGTCCGGCACCTGGGCCGAGGGCAGCTCCTGGCTGGCCAAGGCCGCTGCCTGCTTGCGCTGCGGCACACGCGGCAAGTTGAATTTGCCGCCAGTCTTGCGTCCACTCAGGCACTTGGCAATGCCTGCCATGTCCGTGGGCAGATTGGCCATGGCATGGAATACGTGGCGCTTGCGTATGATCGTGTAGACCAGATTCGAGTTGCCGTCGAACTGGTACTGTATGATGTTGTTGAAGATCTCCAGCAGGAAGAAGACCAGGTGATGGTTGCTTGGCGCGGAGAGCAGAAACCAGGGCGTGCTGAACGCCTCCAGCAGGTGCAGCAGCTTCACGCTGGCCACCATGGAGAGCGTCTTCAGGTAGGGCGACACGTTGACCAGTATGGTCAGCAGGCAATCGAATAGCGGCTGCAGGCGCTGGTGGCCCGTGGCGATGATCTTGTGGAACACCGTGATGAGCAGATCCGCATGGGTGCCCGTGAAGACGGGTATGTCCATGGGCACCGTCGCCGAGTAGGCCTTGTTCAGGCGCACGCCGAAATTGCGCTCACCTGCAGGCACCAAAATAAGTAACTATAGTTCTTCCATAGCCCATAGCAGAGCATGTCCGACTTACCCGAGAGCAGCAGCAGGATGAAGACTCCGATGTGCATGAGGCCCACGCGCGACTGATCCGCGCGGGAGTAGTTCAGATGGTACAGTATGGGTATGAGTATGTCCAGCACGTCGGAGCTCTTCAGCACGAAGTAGAGGAACTTCTTGTTGTAGTCGCAGATCTTCCAGAACAGTATGAGCAGCTCCTGGTGGCAATGCAGGCGCTTCGTCGAGTTGGGCAAGTAGTTCTGCACGAGGGGATTGTTGAGCAGGCGCGTAATGCCGCGCAGCACGAAATGGAAGTCCTCATCCCGGTGCACGCGCGACAAGTAGTTGATGAACAGATTGTCGCCGCAGCCGCCCTCGTCGTAGGGCGTGACCAGCACGCCGCCCGCCGCATGGCTGAGCTGCTGCTGCTGCTGCTGTTGTTGCTGCTGCTGCTGCTGCTGCACGACCATGTCGTGGTCCAGCGTGACAATCAGCAGCTGCAGGCACGCCTCGACCAGCGGCTCCGTGGTGTCGGCGAACAGCAGATGGTTGTACGGCACACCGAACCCCACGGGATCGTAGGAGCACACGGTGTTCAGAAACGAGGTGAACAGCGGCAGCGCATGCCGGTTGTCCGCCGAGGTGAAGTAGGCGATCCACTTGTTGGGCTCCTCCGACTGCTGCGGGGTGCGGTACATGGGCTCCGAGAAGCAGGTGAGCAGCAGCTTCAGCAGCTCCGTGCGTCGCCGCTCCATGTGCGCGTTGCGGGGCGGCGACTGCGCGAAGCCCACGCCCGCCTCCCAGATGTACTCGCAGCTGTCGATGTTGGCCAGCTCCTCGGCCTTGTCGGGCCCGGCGCGGCGTGTGGCCGTCACCGTGAAGTCGGGACAGAAGAGCAGATCGCAGACGGCATTCAGCAGGGACTGGGCCAGCGGCACAGTCTGCCCGTGGCTGCCCTGCTCCTGGGCGGGCAGGCTGCTCCAGAAGAAGTCGCGCCACTTCTCATCCTCGAAGATGTACGGCAGAATGCGCACCAGCAGCCGCACGCAGTTGAGCACACACTGCTGGTCCGCCTGCGTCCGGCAGCTGCTGTCGACGGCCTGCGCCAGCTTCTCCACGGCCTTGTAGCAGAGTGTGGCCAGGTTGGCGGGATTCTCGTTGCGTATCTGGCGGATCTCGCTGGCCGTCACCAGCGCGAACACGTCCTCCAGGGTCGTCTGGTGCGCCTGCCAGAACTGCTCCCAGAACTGCTCGTCGCTGTTGTCGATCTTCTGGTTCTTCTGCGTCAGCTGCACAATCGCCTTGCGGAAGTTCAGCTTCGAGTCTGTGTTTCCCATATTGTTGCCTTTTCGCAGTGGTGCCGAGTCCTAGTCGCAGCTGCCGTGTGCGCGGTTGCCAGCAGCAGAGTGTATCGAGTCGCACTGGTCGAACTTTACATAAATTTTGAGCCAATCTTAATTCGAAAATTAAGAAATTCGCCTACGCACATCGAGAAAATACAAGTCAGCAGTATCTGTGTGTGCACTCCACTGCGTGAGTGTGTGCGTGTGTGTGTGCAGTGTGCTGTTGTTTGTGGCAGTCATATCAATAAGCGAACTATCGATTATTGCGAGTTGCAGCAGCACAAGTGTTTGCTAGAGCTGGCAAAACATCGATGTTTGCCACTATCGATTTTTGCAATGTTCCCAATATCAATATTATTAAATACAATTTTTTACTATCGATTTTATCAATGTTCCTAATATCAATATTATTAAATACAATTTTTTACATTTAAAACAATTTAAATTATTGAGCTAATGAAACCAAACAATAAAATATGATTTCTGAATGTAAAATAGATAGTTACAGAAAACATCGAAAAATCGATAGTGGCAAACATCGATTTTTTTGCCAGCTCTAGTTTGCACATATTTATCGCTGCGATTGTTGTGCTAGATTAAATATTTAGCCATTGCTTAACTAAAACTTAAATATTGCTATAACTTAACAAATTCTACTAAATTTGCTGTGGCTTAAGTGCACTTGCATTGCTTGCCACATTTGATTATCAATTAATCGGCGAACAAACATCCCTAATTTTGGCGGCAAGAAGAAGAAACGTCAACTGAAAAATGTTTTATGCCATCGAAATACCCGACTCGGACGACGATATGCCAGAGCCTGGCACAGCTAAGGTAAAGTGTGCCACCAGCAGCAGCGAGGCAAGCGAACCGACGCCAGAGAAAAGGCGGAAGACGTCCCCCAGCAGCACAACAGCGGACGGAGCCAAGGCCAAATCCAGTGAATCCTTGTCCTCGGATACAACCGCCAGCCCGCCCACCAGTAGTGCCAGTGCGCATCAGGCAAGGACCCAGGGGCGGCACAGATCGCGCAAGACACAGCACACGGTGCGCAATGCGGCCGAGACTGAGATTCAGTTCGAGAGCATTTTGCTAGACGTGGACACAAAGGAGCAGCAGTCCAATCCCGGTTTGCCAGCAGCAGCGGCACCAGCAGAGCTGCGATTGCCCGAGTCCGACACGCTGAAGGAGACGATCTGCCAGATACTCGACTCGGACGAGATGCAGAAGATAATCCAGCGCATTGCCAACGAGCGCGTGCGCTGCAACTTCCTGCTGGCCACCTACCACGTAGGTCTAAGTGCATTTTTTATTTTATTTTTATTTCTTATACTCTCGCTTCATCCTTGCAGCTGCCCGACATGAACTTTACGCTTAATACACACTTGGACACGCTGAAGTTCCAGTTCCGGGAACGACTGCGGCAGCGGAAAGAACGAACAACAGCTTCAGACAATGCGGCGAAAGCCAAGCCGACACAACATTGAAGTGTCTGTGCTGCAGCATAAACCCACTAAAATTAATATAACTTTAGATATTATAAAAATAAATATAATATTAGATTTTAAAAAAGTGTTACTTGCATTTATCGATTAATTTCTGTGTACACTGATTTATCGCTGCGGTCGCAATTTGCGCAGTGTTTGCGCATGTGTCTGAAAAGTGCGTTTTAGACAACGCCGTTCAACAGCCCAGCGTAGCCGTGATCGTCTAGTGGTTAGGACCCCACGTTGTGGCCGTGGTAACCCAGGTTCGAATCCTGGTCACGGCAATGCTGCAATACGCATTGTCACGGAGTTGGGCTGATTTTTTTTTTTATTTTTAATAGTTAATATTATAGTTTGAAAAAAGTAAATAACACAGAAGTAGTTATAAGTAGGCTGCTGAGTTGAACGGCAATAATAATTAAAAGGAATTCAAGTTGTTAATTTTTTTTGTTGTATAAATTCGTTAAATTAAAATGAACATTCACGGTGTAACGAATATCTTCATAGAGTCCGACTCCAGCTTGAAGATCGATGGGATTGGCAAAGGATCTTCAACTGACCAGGACGACTTGAACAGAATCGATGAAATCATAACGACAATATCGAGGAATTCACGCAAGAGCGATTGGTCGTACCTGTGCCGGCATCCGGAGGTACTACAAATAGGCTTTACTTTTCAGATTCCATGAAAATACATTTTCGTACGCTCCCTGCAGATACGTGCCATCATACGAGTCATCATCATGGAGGCGGTTAAGAACGACCCCCAGAATATTTTCATCTTCGCTGCGGAATTGTTCGACTGCAGCAATCGCAAGCGACTGATCACGCTGGTGAGCGAGCAGGCAGCATGGAGTTGCTCCTAGTGCTTGGCAGTAATTCCCTTTTTCGCCTGCAGATCAACAAGCAAATGAAGTGGATGAAGTGCCAGCTCAAGTCCGGGGAATGGGCACCCGCTGAGGGCGTAAAGATCTTCCCGGAGACCAGCAGCGACTCCTCCATCAACCCCATGAAGACGACCTGCGAGACACCCATCTTCCACGCGGAGTCCAGCGAGTGTGGCGAGATACTCTCGAAGCCAGGCGTATGCCCCGACAACTTCAGGCCCAGCTGCTAATTAAATTTAATTAATTGGAATAAACAAAGACAAAATCTGGAAAGTGCAATTAAAAACAAAGAAAATATATTTGCGTGTTCAACAATTTTGAATGCAATCAAATAAAATCGAAATGCTTTGACTAATGGCGCGGTGCTCTATTCGTTGAACTTGTCAATTTTGGATTTGGATTTCGCCGTCTTCTTGGTCTTCTTGATGAAGTTCGTGACGAGGGCGTTCTTCTGATCGTTGTCCTTCTGCATCTCCATCTCGATGGCGTTGGAGAAGGCGATCAGGGAGTCCATGTGGAAGTGTCGGCGCGCCTCGAGGGCCATCTTGAAGTCCTCCTCGGAGCGTCGGAAGTCCACTTGGAAAATGGAGAATGTTTTCAATAGGCTCAAACATTTCTCACACACGAAACGTGGCAACCCCGGTAAATCCTTTATCTACTGAAGTCGAGTATAACGCTGTAAGGTGTCAGGCGCCAGGTGCAAGGTGCATGGAGTGCGGTGCACGCTCTGTAAGTACGTACCTCTATGTGTATGGTGTTGGCTATGATGCGGGTCAGACGGCGGCCATTGAACAGCGGACGCAACTTGACTTCGTTCTCTCCGTTTCCTCTGCGCTTGCAGATGCGGCAGCAGTCGGTCAAATCGATCTCCTTGAGCTTATCAAATGTTAGTTTCGCACTCAGCGATGTTGAGCTTTCGGACATGATTCGTTGTGTTATGTAATTTTGTTGTTAATCAGCTACAAATTTAAAAAATTATAAGGCAGAGCATGCTTCAAACTTATGAGCTAAATCAGCTAAATGATTAGAGCAAGCAGAGTATTTAGAGTAACTTTTGAATCGACCGCCACGCAAATTGAGTGCCGCGTTAAGTTGGCTGCACGCAATTTGCGACTCACGCGAAGTTGGCCGCATGCAAATCTCAATAACATGAAGTTGGCTGTTTCCAATTTTCCAACTAGAGTGCTGTGGATCAAGTCGCATAAGTCGTAACTCACTGTAAACTGAAAATACGCCTGGGTAGAGCACAGTGTACCATATAATCGACTAAGCTGCACAGTTATAAATGAGAAGCCCATCAGGATTCGGTAAACCTAAGAAGCCCTTAAGAAAACTGCTGAAATATCAGCTCGAGTCTGCCATCTTTATTGGTAAGTTTCGTCTGCAATGCGTAATTCGCCGCAATTGCGGCAGTCTCAATTCGCCGTTTCTTCTTGGTGTTTGTTGTGCTACGCATATTCCACCGGCAAGTGAGTTCTCTGTTGTGCTTTTGCCTACGATTGAAGGCACTAATTGTGAAAATCAAAAATCTATATTAATAATATGATATAAGAGTAATAATACGCGATATCATGTAAATTCAGATAATTCAATCATGGAAAGTGGAGCGTCTAGTAGTTTAGTAGAAAACAATTTTCCAGCATACCTTGCACGGCACTAAGAACTTCAGTTTGGACAGAGGCAAGCAAGAGAATGTTAACTAACATAGCCTCTATGTTGTGTTAACATAACTACGTTGGCTTTGAAAGATGAAGTTCGGAGTTGTCGCTCGCTGAACATTTGCTCACACTTTTTATTAAATAAATTCAATAACCAATACATTCCCTGCACGATGTTGCCGAACGAAAGAAAGCTTTTAAGGTTCAACAAAAAATATGTTAACTCGAGTCAAATCAACAATTACAAGCCTTACGAAACACATTCGAAACTTTTCAGGCAAAACGCACGTCAGAATCAGAGCCAAAGTCAGACAGCGCGCCGACCCGTTCAAAGACTCGCTGGCAGACTGCGCAACAACAACAACCAGAGCAACCACAACAAGATGAGCAAGGCAGACCCCATATCGCTCAGCTTCCACGACTCCTGTCTGCGCATCTCGGACGTGCAGCTGCTGCACGGGCCCCGCTGGCTGAACGATCAGGTAAATGAAGCGGCTGCCCCTCCCCCATGCCCTGACTCATCCGCAGTTGACTACCACAGATCCTGAGCTTCTACTACGAGTACCTGTCGCACGTCAAGTACAAGAACAACAAGGATGTGTACTTCATAGCCCCGGAGGTGACGCAGTGCATGAAGTACATGGACGAGGAGGAGCTGGAGCTGCTCTTCGGCGAGCACAATGCGACGAGCAAGTCCTTCATATTCTTTGCGTTGAACGACAACGGCACCCCCGAGGCAGGAGGCACCCACTGGTCCCTGCTGGTGCTCTCCAGGCCAGAGAAAACGTTCTTCCACTTTGACTCATATGGGAATAACAATACTGGTCCCTCCGTGGAGCTGATGAACAAGGTGAAGGACGTCCTGGGCGCGCGACAGTCCAAGTTTAGGCCAATGCGATGCCTGCAGCAGGCCAATGGCTACGACTGTGGCATCCATGTCATCTGCATGACCGACCACATTGCCGACTATGTGAATCGCTACGAGGTGATCGAGGGATTGCCCACGCTGCACATCGACACGGTGAAGGCCAAGCGGGCCGAGCTGCTCAAGCTGATTCTGTCGCTGGGCGGCAAGGACTAAAGGCCTGAGGCGGCCCCTGCAGTTCGTAGATATTTAAGTCGTCTGTAATAGAAGTTACCGGAGACACATACACTATCACACAAGGATACAAGCAGAGACAGGCAAGAGAAGCGAAGCGAAGCCGATCTTCCAGGCGAACACGATATTCTGGATGATAATGTAGATTATTTATTTCACTCTCCCCCACCTCTGCCAGTGCTAGGCACATGCCGAGAGAGTGGGATAGAGAGAGCGAGAGGCAAGCAATACGAGTACATTGGAGAGAAGTTCGAGAATTATTTTTAAGCTGCACAGCAAATAAATAAATATTTGTTTATGCCAGCTCAAGGCAAGTGTTTATTTATTATGACTGATTCACATTATATCTGCCTGCCATGGATCTGCATGGTTGGGGAACAAACGTGAATTCCTGCGAGCACAGACCAAAGGTTCCGCCTTGTAGTAATTACAATAATAATAACGAGGCACAAACAAATGCACTACGAGACGGTCTGGTCGGATGATCAGTATCGCACTCGCAGAGCTTTACTGCTCCAACATTCAGCTCTGCACTTAGTGATAGGGCGCCATCGTATTGCCGCTAGAAAATGGGACAAACTGAGAGTGAGAGACAGGCAAGTCTTTATTTC
Source organism: Zaprionus bogoriensis (assembly GCA_035046045.1). Classification (NCBI taxonomy): domain Eukaryota; kingdom Metazoa; phylum Arthropoda; class Insecta; order Diptera; family Drosophilidae; genus Zaprionus; species Zaprionus bogoriensis. The sequence continues at coordinate 348,026 of JAWNOI010000098.1, read as the reverse complement.
AGTGTTTGCCGCCCAGCGAGAGTATCAGCTTGAGCAGCTCGGCCCGCTTGGCCTTCACCGTGTCGATGTGCAGCGTGGGCAATCCCTCGAGCATCTCGTAGCGGTTCACGTAGTCGGCGATGTGGTCGGTCATGCAGATGACATGGATGCCACAGTCGTAGCCATTGGCCTGCTGCAGGCATCGCATTGGCCGGAATCGCAACTGTCGCACGGCCAGCACATCCTTCACCTTGTTCATCAGCTCCATGGAGGCCCCAGTGTTGTTATTGCCGTAGGAGTCAAAGTGAAAGAAGCTCCTCTCCGGCCTGGAGAGCACCAGCAGGGACCAGTGGTTGCCTCCCGCCCCGGGGCTGCCGTTGTCGTTCAGTGCAAAGAATATGAACGGTTTGCTGGTCGCGTCCTGCTCCCCAAGCAGCAGCTCCAGCTCCTGTTCGTCCATGAACTTCATGCACTGCGTCACCTCCGGGGCCAAGAAGCAGACGTCCCTATTGTTCTTGTACTTGACGTGCGACAGGTACTCGTAGTAGAAGCTCAGGATCTGTCGGATGCAAGAGTGTCAAAGGGTCTGGGGGTGGCAGTGGGGGTGGGGTGGCTGGGTGGTTGGGTGAATGGATCACGCTCTACTCGCCTGATCGTTGAGCCAGCGGGGTCCGTGCAGCAGCTGTACGTCGGACATGCGCAGGCAGGAGTCGTGGAAGCTGAGGGAGATGGGATCCGCCTTGCTCATCTTGTTGTGGTTGCTCTGGCCGTTGTTGAGGCGGAGTCTTCCGGCGAGTCTCTGGGAGGGTCGGCGCGCTGCCTGATTGTTTTGAGTCTGGTTCGGACGTGAGTTTTGTCTGAAAAAGCAAGCAAGTAACAAGATGAGGCAGAACTTTGGTAATCTGATCGCAAATGCGTTAATTGTTTCAATTGTTGCACCTTAAACCCTTTTTGACGTTCGGCAGCATTTTACAAGAAATTTTTGTTGTTGATATAAAATTTGTAAGTAAAAATGAGCGAGGAAAAACCCGGCGAGTGACGACTCCGAAATTCGTGTTCAAAGCCAACGTAGTTCTGTTAGGCTAATGTTATGTTATGTTGTTATGTTATGCCGCTGTTACCCGCAGTTAGCAGAATTTCCCACTTACGCATTACGCGGCAAGCGCAGTACGCTGCACGAGCGGGACAGGAAATTTAGGAAGAAATTCGAGTTGGCATAGTTATGGTAAAAGTCACTGTAACGGTTTTTTTTATTTTAAATGCAGAATCAAATGTGAGCTTACATCAACTAGAGGTTTATTATTAAAAATAAACAAACGGTGTACAGCGTACAGTATACAAAGTAGACAGTATCAGCAATTAAAACCACTTTACAATTTTGATATTACGAGGCACTGGAACCTATAGAACCTATACACACGCCACACGCCACATGCGCATGTATGTGTTGTATGGGAACATTGAAAATATATATGTGTATATATATATATTGTGTGTGTGCTGGCTCCTTGCAGACTGTAGGCTTCTTGGTGGGTTACAGCGAGAGGGGCCCCAGGATACGTAGGATCGTACTTCAGAGTAAAAGCTAGACTATGTTTGCAGCGACGGCTCGAGCCGCTCAGAGCCGCACCTCCGGGCGCCGCCAGCCGCCAAAGGCACGCTCCAGCTCCTCGGCGACGGCCAGGCACAGGCGATCCTCGTTGAAGTTGGCGATCACCTGCACGCCCAGCGGCAGGCCCTCGCTTCCGAGTCCCAGGGGCACCGCCGTGGCCGGGAAGCCAAGCACATTCACAATGCCCGTGTAGGAGAAGTTGATGGGACGCAGGATGGGCTCGTTGTGGTACGGCGCCACGGTGGGGTGCGTGGGATAGATGAGCACGCCGTTCTCGCCGAGCAGCTGCTGCACGATGGCGCGCAGCTCGTCCCGCTTGGCCACCAGATGCTTGTACTTCGAGGAGCCGTGCTGGCACTGGGCACTGTCCATGACGGCCGTGGTCAGGCCAATGAACGTGTGCTTCGAGGCGCCGAAGAACCACTTGAAGAGCTCCAGGTACGTGTTGATCTCGTAGCGCAGGTCGCCCAGCTGGAAGTCGAATCCGTGGCCGGAGTCGTCGCGCATGTTGGCAAACCAAATGGCCGCCGATTGCCGCATCTGGGGGATTTGCACGCGCTCCACTTGCGCATTGCCAAACTTGTTGCTCAGATGCTGCACGACGCGCTGCATGGCCTGCTGCAGATCGGCGTCCACGGCGGAGACCATGCGGCCACCGCCATCGGACTCCTGGTAGTAGAACTTCAGCTGCTCCAGCTGCACCGGCTTGTCCAGCTGCAACAGCGACGCCTTCTCACCGGCCATGATCTTCAGCATGGGACGCAGATCCTCGGCAAAGCGCGACATGGGACCTAGACCCAGGAACGCATTCTGCTCAGCACTGAACGGTGTGGGGAACTGGCCGTCGTTCGAAACGGTCAGCCTGCTCGGCTTGTGCCCGAAGATGCCGTTGAAAAAGGCCGGCATGCGTATGGAGCCGCCGATGTCAGAGCCCAGGCCGAACGGCGAACCTGCTGCCGACTGGACGCAGCCCTCGCCGCCGCTGGAGCCGCCCACAATGCGATTCGTGTCGTAGGCGTTGCGTGTGCGGCCGTGCACCGTGTTGTTGCTCTCCCACCACATGCACACCTCCGAGACATTGGTCAGGGCGAAGGGTATGGCTCCAGCCTGGCGCATTAGCGCCATCGCCTGGGCATCCTTCTGTGCGCGCACATCCCGACGTACATACAGCCCGGCCGTGTGTAGCATGCCTGGAGAGACGCGATTGGAATACAGTAAGCAAGACAGACAGAAGTGACAGAGAGAAAGAGAGCGAGGAGGAACTCGGGACTTACCCTTAACTGATATGCAATCCTTTGTGGTGATGGGCACACCCAGGTAGGGCTTCTGCTCGGCCAACTGCTCTACCGTGTACCGTCCAGACTTGATGAGCTCATCCGCTGCAGCTGCCTCCTTCAACGCGTCCTCGTAGCGCTCGTCGACGACGCAGTTGAGCAGCGGATTCACTTCCTTAACGCGCCGTATGAACGCTTCCAGCACCTGAACGCTGCTCAGCTGTGGATTTGTATCAAGATTATAGTGTATGTACTATAACTAGAACGCTGGAAAGAATGATTAGCTTCGGCGTAACTTTTCTACTTTTACTATAATTCGATTTATTGATTTACCAAATAGATTTCTGGGGGCGGTGGGCCTGGCATCCAAAAGTTGAAAAACCGCATTCTGTATAATGCTACCAGGGACCTTACTACCAAATTTGATGCTTCCAGCTTTTCAAGTATTTTTATAATTCAAAAAAATCGTTTTATAGGGGCGGTGGGCGTGGCACCTAAAAGTCTAAAATCCAACTTCTGCATAATGTTGCAAGGAACCCTCCTACCAAATTTGATGCTTTTATCTCTGATTGTTATTGAATTATATGCAATAAATCGAAAAACACATTTATCCATTTGCGGAGGCGGTGGGCGTGGCACATAATGTTTGAAATAAACTTCTTATGTGTATTATATACACGAACACTCCCAGCAAGTCTGGTGTCTGTAGCTCTTTTAATAGATGAGATCTGTGTGTTTACACAGACGAACATGACCAAATCGACTCGGCTATTGATACTGATCAAGAATAAATATAGTTTGTATGGACTGCCACGCCTTCTGCTTGTTACATACATTTTAACAAAGTGAATATACCAGTGTTTACCCATTTTCATTGGGTAAATGGTATAAAAACGACCGCTTCTATGACAGCTATATGATATATCGACCTTAAAACTGAGCGACTAGTTTGACTTGAAGCCGACAAGACGACCTAGAGACAGACTAGATCGATCAGATCAGTAATATATATTTTATATTGTCGGAGATGTTTGCTTCTGTACGTTACAAATATCTAGTTAAATTATTTATACACTCTCCAAAGTTATATTAATTAATTTACATGGTAAGTCGCTGGCCAATGGGAACGGATAACTCACCTGTTGAGTGCGTATCTTGCTTGCCAGCGACGTCGCCGATTCAAGCAGTATGGGATCCCTGATGGGGGGCATACTCTCGCCCTTCAACCCATAGATCAGGCGAAAGATCTGACGAAAGAAGAGCTGCAACAGGCCAAAGATGAAGGCGCCTATTTTGCGCGTAAGCGGCACGCTCTCCTCCTTACTCGGCGGCATGATGTCGGAGTCTGATGTGGATGTGGCTGCGGAATGTGGAGCTCCGGCGTGTAACGTTCAAGCAGTGCGTGTAACTGTTTCTCCTTCTGCCTTCTGGATGTGGCCCATGTGTTGTTACTCTGCAAAGTAAATGGAAAAGATTTTCAGAACCTAAGGAAACGAGTCGAGATATCGTTCAAAGCACTCGCTGTCGCTCTCTCTCAGTGACTACATAAACATTTTGAAGAAATCTTGTATAAACATAGAATCTAATTTCTTTATCTTTATTGCGGTAATTACACAACCCTCGTGAGGTACGTTGGCTATCGGACAGCGTACAGCTGTTACGCTTAACAGAGCTCTGTATGTAGCACAATGGCACAATGGCAATCACAGATTCTGTGAGGATACGTAAATATTCATAAGCAAATTGATGCATTCCTATTTGGATTTGGATTTGGATTTGCATGCCAAACTTATTTGAGATGCCACACATGAATCCCTTATGGCCCATTACTTTGTGGCGAACGGTCTGCAATTATTTATCTATAAATCGATATTCTGCCAAAGGAATGTACAATTGAATTTTCAAATGAAATAAACGAAATGCTCACAGCATACTGATAAATAACAATTTCTTTGTTTGTCAAGTCTAGTATCCGTTCTGTATAGTAGTAGTTCCACTCAGAAAACGCCACGTTTGCCCAGATTGCAAGGCAGCGTTAGTCATGCCCTATCGGGTTTACGATGTCTGGCCTACACAAACTTTGCACCCACATAAGACGGGGAATAACTTTCTGTGGGGCAACCAAAACAAATACAGTTCTGTTGTATGAGCAAAATCGTTAATAGTAAATATAAAGCTCCATAATCAAATATTTTCCTGGACTACACAATTTTTATGAGATTAATAAGTAAATCAATAAAGTTTTTATTAATAAAAATTGTTCAATAAAAAAATAAAAATTTCATAGAAATCCTGAAATTATTGATAATTTATAAGGCTAATATTTTAATTGGTTTTATACATGGAAATTACGATCTGATAAAAGTAGTAGCGATAGTTCATCAAACGATGATATAAATACTATTGCAATATTTGCTACAATGCAATTTTTGAGTGAATCGAATTTTCTTTTTTACATTTAAAATGAAAAACTTTCACCGACACAGACAAATAAGAAATATCATGAAGTTCTGAGGTTCCACATAAATGTGTAGAAATTACGATTAGTTATCTCCAAATTTATAACTTGCTGAGTTATAGAGAGAAAGACTTATCCAAAAAAGTAAAAGTTATCCTTATAAAATATATATATATATATATATACCTTAATATGGAACATTTGCTATATTAAAATTTTAAATAATGTAAAAGGATTGTGAGGCTGAAATCCTTATAACATATTTATAATTTATTCATGGAACATTTGTTATATTAAAATTTATAATAAATTGAAAGGATATTGAGGCTGGAAATAACGATCACTTAAAGTTAAGCAAGAGCTTCTCAAACGCCAATAAATATTAAACATTCTACTTCAACAAAACACGTTCCTAAATTATTTACCATTAATTGTATAAGTAAAACGTAATTTCAAAAACTCAAAATTTTCATATAAACTCATCCAATTTATGACACGGAAACCTCAAAGGGCTTGTGGAAATTACGATCCAATAAAACTTGGAAGAGAGTTCATCAAACGTTGCAAGCTATAGAACTCAGTGTTGTGACCATATGTGTTGCTAAACCCTATATCTGAGAGCGGCAATCATTATCTTATCGCATGCCAATGAATGGCGTCGAATTAGCCGCAGACACGAGTTTCCAACGAGCTTAACAGATTTCCAGATTGACAGAAACTGCACTCGAAACGCATATGCACAGGCCTGCGAGTGAGTGTAGAGTATTTATACGGTCTGTTGCTGTACTTAAACACGGAACAATAGACGATAAGAATTCACGCTTTTGCTTTGGCGATTTCACATGATACTTCGACGTATGTATCGCAAATATGTATATTTGTGTATCTATATATAAGTATAAACAATTGGAATGACGCATCGGCGCGACGACTCCGCGATCCGTAGAATAGTCATGCTTTACGTCGCGAGTGCGATAAAAGCAGAATGGAACGACTCATAGCGCTAGGGGTCATAAGTGCCCAGCCCAAGGGGTGTCCTATAAAAACAGAGGAGTACGCAATTTAAATGACTTATGAGGCTCACATGCATTATGTCGCAAGTAGAGTAGGGTTGCCAACCATACTGTTAAAAACAGTATTATACTGTTTTTGACTGCATTGTACTTTTTACTGCTGAACAAATAAAAAGTATACAAAATACTGTTTTTAGCGTAAAAATACGTATCACTCTAAGTATATATTTTTACTTAAGAAAATTCATTGGCGTTCATTCAAATGGCGTGAAAAAAGAAATAAGGCGCCTTTAAATTTAATAAAAAATGAGCTCCTTGTATATTTTAAATTTTAATTTTAATTGTGGAGAAGTATATGATATTTTTTTTTTAAATGATTGTCAATTAATAAATTGTGGAAAAAGCAAAATACAACATATGTATTTAAATTAACGAATAAATTAAATACTGCTTATTTTTTAAAATTATGTTTAAAATTCCTATTCAGATCGAAATATACTTTTTTCCTTGTGCAAAAAATTGGCAGCCCTACGTAATAGTGCAATTAGCGGTAGCGCTGCTTAACCGGTTCACTTTCCTGCCCGTTAAGAGAGCTATCTCTCTTTTCGTCTCACTCTCTCGTGTAATGAAAACTACCCGATCGCTTACTCCCACTCTCTGTCTGCCTCGCTCTCTCTCTCGCCGTGGCGGCATTTTGTAATTGTCTGTCATGGTCAGGGGCTGCGGTGTCGTTGTCGTTGTTATTGTTGTTGCAGTTCTTATCGGCCGCTTGGCGGCAACATATCGCAATTTGTTTGGCTTTTCAACTTGTTTAATTGAATTGCCCGTCAATTTACACATGGCAACAAATAAATCGTATTCGCTCAATATATTATATACACATCAGCTGGAGCACTATAAATAGTTTGCATATTCCAATTGGATTGCGCAAAGTTCGATATGCTATCAAGAGCTGCGAGATACGAGCGGCCTGGCAGTAGCCAAAGGGCAAACAACATATGTACTAGTATAATGCGAACAAACTGATTAATTTGGATTGCGGCGCGATAAGATTGTGGTACTCGCAGTCATTAAATGCTCGCTCAGCAGTAATTTTGCAAACAATATTTTGATTTATGAACGAGGGCAGTGTAAACCGATATTAGTTATTTGACACTTGTTGCCGTTATTTCCCCCTTTTCGCCCTCGCCAGCAGATGGCGAACATTGCGTGCGCCGCTAATTTAGTAACCTTGCAGCGAATTGCAAAGCGGGGCGAATTCACTAGTCTAATGACAGCACATCTGTCAAATCGTAGGAGTTTGCGTGTGTGTGTGTTTGTCTGTGTGTGCGAGCCTGCGCTGCTGGCGAAAGGTGGGAAGGCAGACGGCGCGACCGGCGAGCGGTTGCTGGAGCAAAACAATGGTCAGAGGAATGGCCCCATGACATCATTCCGATTGCAATACATGTGTCTGTATGTAATATCTGTGTATGTGTGTAGCAAGGATTGAGAGTGCTACAACAACAACAATATACACTGCAGCCTGTTGACGTCAACTGCACACACACACACACTCACATTCATAAATAAATATTTATGCCTGTCGGTGCAATGTTTATTATGCTCATGCACTGCAACAGAATCCAATTGCAATATCTTTCAATTGTAAATTATATATGGAACCGGTTCGCCAATTAGGCATCAAATAAAGCGCCAACTTGCCGTTGAGTCTAGTATGTACACACATAAACACTACTACACATGCAGTACATACTGTCGTCGCAGACTGTATAGAGTGCTCTGCGTGCTGGCACCGACACTCAACGGGCTTTTCCCCTTTATTATCGTCACAAAGCAAACAGCATTTTACCTAATGGAAATTAGATATGCATACACAAAACATAAGATAGGTATACTCGAGCAGTAGAACTACGACGTCTAGCTTTTACCCGCAAAAAAACAGAACGATCCGAACAGCTGACCGATTCGTTGGAAACTGACAAAGGCGCGGCAACAGTAACAGCACTGTTAACACGCTCTACATTGCTCAGCCTGTTAAGCTGAAGAAATATAATTACTACTTATCTCAAATGAATAATAAATATGTTATTAATTTATTTTGTATAGAACTTTTATATTGTATAATATTTATATAATTGTAAAATCAGCTAAGAACTATTTATTTCATTAAGCAAGCAAACTATCGATAACTCAAGACACTCAGATTACACACTAAAGCTTTCGATTGTGCGGGAAACTGCCTATCAAATTGTGCGGTTCGCTGTCGAGTCTATTTCATTAGTCAATCGAACTATCGATAACTTAACATATGCACCAGAGTGCAGCTTTCGATTATGCGGGAAACTGTCTATCGGCACGACTCTCCTCTCAAATCGCGCAGTCAGCTGTTGAGTCAACAGTGTAGACTCCACAGGATTGAGCTGAAAACCAAAACAATTTCGTTATGGAGAATGCAACAGGAAAACCGGTCAATCCAATGATAAAGAAACTGCAGCTGAGACCACGGGCAGTGGCTGCTTTGCCCGGAAACAGCCTGCAGTTGCCCAGCTCCGCGCCAGCGAATTTAACAAGTGCCACCAATGGCAATACAACGACCTCGGCCCCATCTTCGGGCTCTGCGACGGGCAACCCACGCAATAAGTGCGCCCTGAAGCCAGGCTACTCGCTGATGGGTTGGGTGAGGCTGTGCGGCTCTGGCGTGGATCTCGCTGGTACTGGTGGTCGCACTGTGCCCGTAAGCAGGACCGAGCTGGCCAGGCACAATCAAGTCACCGACGCCTGGATGGCCATACGCGGCAAGGTGTTCAATGTGACGCGCTACATGGACTACCATCCGGGCGGAGTCGATGAGCTGATGCGTGGCGTAGGCCGCGATGCAACGGAACTCTTTGACGAAGTGCACGCCTGGGTGAACTACGCACAGCTGCTGGCCAAGTGCTATGTGGGGCCGCTCACGGATAACGACAGGGTTGAGGTGCAGGCTCTCCGCTTCTCAGACCTTCTCAGGCCGCCGCCGGCTCCGACGGAAATCGTTCCACGTTTCGATTGGATACAGCAGAGCAGCGCGCTAACCCTCTGTTTCTACACGCGGCGCATGGCCAATCCCGGATTGCTTGTGCGGCGCCGTGCGTCCGCTGCGGAACTAGAGCTGCGCGTGCAACTGGCAGACAGCTGGCATATCTTTCAGTTCAAGCTTACGGGCGCCGTCGAGTGGCCGCCCAAGAGCGTGCGCCTGGTCCCAGAGACGGGCAAGATCGAAGTGGTGCTCTCGAAGCAGAATCCCGAACCTTGGCCCAGCTACGGTAGCCACGAGCTCAGCAAACTCAGCGCTGCGAGCGCTCAGGAGGAACTCTTCGACTTTGAAGTCGTACGGCGGGAGAGTTTCAACCACGACTCCTTTGAGCTGTGCCTGCAGAGCGTGCAGCAGCAGGTGCTGCTGCAGCTGCCCGTGGGCTACCACCTTGACATTCAGGTGCCGCACAAGGGTCAATTGCTGCAGCGCAGCTACACACCAGTGCCACGCACATACCTGCCCGCCAATGCTGGCGATGCCACCACACAGAACTTCCTCATAAAGCACTACGAGCACGGCGCCGTCTCTAGTCATTTGCATGCGCTGCAGCCGGGCGCCATGCTGCAGCTGAGCCTGCCGCGCGGCAACTTCCAGCTGGCCCCGCTGGAGGCGCATCGCGACATCCTGTTGCTGGCAGCCGGCAGCGGTCTGACTCCCATGCTGAGCCTGCTCCAACCGCTGCTCGATCGGCAAGCAAATCGCCTGTAAGTGCCTGCTGCTGCTGCTTGTCAGGAATCACGCTTAATTGTACCTTCCACATGCCTCCACAGCGAGCGGCTGCATCTCAAGTACTTCAACAAGACGCAGGCGGACATTTGGCTGGAGCAAAAGCTGCAGGCGCTGCAGGACTCCGATGAGCGCTTCAGCTGCACTCACATGCTGTCCGATGCGGCGGACAAGTCCAGGAGTCGCTTACCTCAGCAGCTGCGCGAGGCATTCAGCGAGCACGGCTACACGTATGTGCTCATCTGTGGACCCACAGGCTTCAACGCGGCCGTCGTCGACAGCTTGAAGCAAGTCCAGCCGAAGCTCGATCACATACACGTGTTCCAGGGTTAAGAGAGCAATTTATTTTATTTATTTGGCTTGCTTACTTATGTCTTTTTGATTCTATTTCCACACAAAATTCTTTTCTTTGCTGAAAAAGCTTTGGTCCATTCGCCATTAAGAGAACAATATTAGCTGCGGCGCACCGAAACTTGCATACCCTTGCCGATATTTCAACCTGTTGCTCGCTTCGTTACTCTCTACTTGTATAATTATTTAACCAGTTATAGGCTAGATAATATGTAGACTTCTCGAGCAGGGCAACCATATTCAATCTTATATTTTTTTAATTTTGTAAAAATTTTATTTTTATTTATTTTTATTTTCATCCTTTGTAATTTTTAGAAAAGAACATTGCGGTTTTAAGCAAATTGGCAAATGCTATTGAAAAAATTGGTAGCCGCAGCTATGGATACCGGGTCTATAATAGTTTTCATAAAAAATCCATACTACGACCGATTGTTCCTATGTTAGCTAAGTATATGTTATGCTGGAACGATCAAATTACGAGGCAATGTAGAGGGCACTATTAGAACAAGCTATGGCGAGCTTAGTTATGATAACTTAAAAAATAACAAATATCGGCAGATAAGTTCTATATCAGCTATACGACATAACGTTAAGAACTGACTAGCGCTGACTTACCATAGTTGAGCATATTGATGAAAAAAGTACGTCTACCAAGTTTAAAAAAAATAACTTCAAAACAGAGAGCTGATCTCTCGTTTGCCTTGCAACTGACGGACAGACAAACGGACATGGCTAGATCGACTTGTCGGTTAATAAAAATAATATATATAATTAATATATATAATGAAAAGGGTCCGCTATTTATCCTACAGTGCATTGCAACATCTGGCCAATATTATTATACCCTCCGTTAGGGTATACAAAGAGCAACACTCCACGATGATCAGAGCAGTGCTCCGTCCGTTCGCTAAGCCAAAAAAAGGTGCAAGCCAAGCTTAATGTGTCGGGTATATCCGATTTGTGGCATATCTCCGAAAAACGAAACTCGACAGCAACTAAAATAAATATTTTGGTATTTTTTTTAGTGCTACTTATTTAGCTATACTAAATCAACTCAAACGAGATTGTTTTCGATTCATAGCAAGTAATTCTGATTTGTTTTGTTTTTTATTGTTTTCTTTTATATTGTTTTTCAATAATTTAATAATGTTATTAACAAATACTAGAAAATTGGATTTCCTGACGTAGTTTACAGCAGAGACGTCGTTGCCGCCATTATTGTTATCAATAGATCAAAAGATCTTGATTGCGATCAAGATCAAAGTCGCCACTTTTCGCTTATTTTTCTTTTTAGTTTTTTTTCTCGCATTCTCCTTGAAGTAAATGTTAGACCAATGAAAGAATATAAAGTACATCTTGTAATTGGGAGGGTAAAAAGCATAGTAAGAATTTCAAAATATACAAATTTTACACGTCAACCTCGTCGTAATTTCCGAAACAGATCTGCGGATTTTCAAATCTAACGACAAAACTGATGCCGGCGAATCCTTAAGTAAACTTGCGAGTGTGTGTTGCTCGTGTTGGTGTGTATGTGTGTGTGTGTTTGTGTGTGTAGGACGTATGCGTGTTAGGGTTCTTCTAGTAGGAGCGGATTGCGGGGGGCACCGTCTGCACCTCGTCGTCCAGGGTCTTGTCGATGACGGCTCTGTACTTGAGGTCGACATCGCCGTCATCGTTGCACACCCAGGAGAGCGTGTGCTTGCGCCAATGCTGCTCGATGGGCTTCTTCTCCTGGCTCTCTGTCGGTTTGCTGTAGTCCTGTTAACGGAGTACCGTTCATTAGCATGGGTTAGGCTATGGTATAGGATGGCAGCACTCACGTATTCATCGATGCGCTGCTTGAAGTCCTCGCGTGCGTGTGCGCCGCGCGATTCCTTGCGCGCTTCGGCGCTCACAATGGTCATCTGGGCGTTGGCCAGCAGGTTCTGCAGCTCCAGTGTCTCGATCAGATCAGAGTTCCAGACCAGAGACCTGAAACGGAGTAGACAGTCAGCCAGTCAGTGGCAGGAGAAGACACCAAATTGAAGACCAGTCATACGCACTTGTCGACCACCTTGATGTCCTTGAACTGCTTGTAGATCTCCTTCATTTCGCGCACGCCCTTCTCCAGGATGGGACCATCGCGGAAGACGGCCGCATGGTTCTGCATGGTCTTCTGCATCTTGAGGCGCAGATCGGCGGTGGTGATCTTGCCGTTGGCGAAGCGCAGCTTGTCCAGATTGGCAACCGAAGCCTCGCCAGCATTCTGCAAGGGGAACATGAGATGAATACCATAACAGATTCCAAGCAGCAGCATTCAAAGATCCCACTTACGTCGCTCAGTGTTGGCGGAGTCTCACCGGGACGATTCTCCTCGGCAATCGTCTTGGCACAGGCACGTCCGAAGACCACCAGATCCAGCAGCGAGTTGGCGCCCAGACGGTTGGCACCGTGCACAGAGCTGCAGGCCGCCTCGCCGGCCGCGTAAAGACCGGGCACGACCTTGTCTTTGCCGGATTGGTCAATGGTTATCACCTGGCCGCGGTAGTTCGTTGGAATGCCACCCATGTTGTAGTGCACGGTGGGCAGCACGGGGATGGGCTCGCGGGTGACGTCGACGCCGGCGAAGATCATGGCCGTCTCGGAGATGCCGGGCAGACGCTCAGCCAACTGCTTGGGAGGCAAATGGTGCAGCTGCAGGAACACATGATCCTTCTCGGGTCCCACGCCGCGGCCCTCCATAATCTCGATGGTGATGGAGCGCGAGACGACGTCGCGAGACGCCAGATCCTTGGCCACTGGTGCATAACGTTCCATGAAGCGTTCGCCCTTGGAATTGATAAGGTAACCGCCCTCACCGCGGCAGCCCTCGGTGATGAGGCAGCCGGCGCCATAGATGCCCGTCGGATGGAACTGCACAAACTCCAGATCCTGGGAAGGCAGACCCTGGCGGGCCACCAGCGCAGTGCCATCGCCGGTGCACGTGTGAGCCGAGGTGCAGGAGAAGAAGGCGCGTCCATAGCCGCCAGTGGCAATGACCGTGTTCTTGGCCCGGAAACGATGCAGACTGCCGTCCTCCAGGTTGATGGCCAGCACGCCGCGGCACTCGCCCTGCTCGAAGATCAGGTCCAGCGCAAAGTACTCCACGAAGTAGTTACAGTCGTAGCTCAGCGACTGACCGTACAGCGTGTGCAGCAGCGAGTGCCCGGTGCGATCGGCGACGGCGCAGCATCTGTGCGCCTGGCCGCCCTTGCCGAACTTGAGGCTCTGGCCGCCAAAGGCGCGCTGGTAGATCTTGCCGTCCTGGGTGCGCGAGAAGGGCATGCCGTAGTTCTCCAGCTCGATGACAGCCTTGGGCGCTTCGCGCGTCATGTAGTGTATGGCGTCCTGGTCGCCCAGCCAGTCGCTGCCCTTGACCGTGTCGTACATGTGCCACTTCCAGTCGTCCTGCTCCATGTTGCCCAGCGCCGCATTGATGCCGCCCTGCGCGGCGATTGTGTGCGAGCGGGTGGGGAACAGTTTCGTGATGACGGCCGTCTTGAAGCCCTCGGCGACCAGGCCAAACGCTGCGCGCAGACCCGAACCGCCGGCGCCGACAACGATCGCATCGTAGGCATGATCGACCACGGGATACTGCTTGGAGATGGCATCCGGATTGGCAGCCGTCGCCTGCTGGTGTCCGGGTGTTATGTGATAGCTGCGCTCCGGCGCTCCGGTTGCCACACGCTGCTGCAAGTGCAAATACACACAAAAAAAAGCATGTCAATTAAATCGAATAAGCGCAATTAGTCGCACGATCGCACACGATCGAGCACAAAGGCATTATCTAAACAGGGCCTGCTCATTTTTTGTTTGTTTGCCAGCGATCATTAAGATACAATAATACAATCACACACTAATACAATCACAATAACACAGTTCCAGCTACGCTATTGCTTCTGGCATTTAGCCTGAGCCGCGCGCGTGCCCTCGCGTGACACGAGGCACTTAGGCAGGCGATAGTTAGTGATGGTTCGTTTGGGACGCCATTAAAAAATTTAGCTATAGCAGCAGGTAATTAGTTAATTTGTTTTTTTTTTTTCTTTTTCTTTTTATCTAGCGCCTGTGCTAAGCAGTGCAGTGTCAATGTGCAGTATTTTGGTTTGCAAAATTACTGCCAATTAACAAAACACACAGACGCACACACACACACACACAAAGCGCAGGGGTGTAGCGCAAGCGGCATTTTGCTGCTTATGCAATGCGAGTTTCGAGCTCGAATTCGAACTCGAATTCCAATGCGAATGCGTATGCTGTGTCAATTGTATAATCAGCTGTGCGCTGTGGGAACCGCCGCGGACGCGCCTCTGCCGGCGCTAGCTCATAGCTCGCTTATCAGCCAGCCCCCAAATGCTTAAGTAATACGCTTGTCGACAGCGGGGGGGGGGGGGGGGCAGCAGGCGGCTATCTGCGTGGGCGTGTGCTTGTGCTACGTGCAACATAACCTCTGCAGGGCAGCTGCAGGCGCTGCATGCTGCAGCAGGCTGGCATTGCAGCCAAGTCAAGTAGTTGCAACTGTTGCATGCAGAGGTTTACGCAATGCCAGTGAACGCCTGGCATTGCGGGCCGTCGCCAGACCTGGCGCATTACATAACAGTGACGTCTGTGCCTTTGGCTTTTGCTGTGGAGTCTAGCGCATCGCCTGTTTGGCTGAGTGTGGCGTGTGGCCTATGTCGGTGGCGGGGTTGGGGGAGAAGCGATCGCTGGTTGCACTGGCGGCAGGCTCTGCGTCTGGTTGGGGGCTCTACCTACCATTGAGCTGACTGCATTTTTGGCCAAAATCGATGGCACACGCGTAAGTCTGTACATTTCGGGGGGCTGTTGCTGTCCGCTGGGGCTGCAAGTGGAGAAACACTTTATTACAATTTGTACGCGCGCGCAGTGCAATTAGTTCGAATAAGTGTGAAAAAACATAAATTGCTCGTGTTTGTGTCTATATATCAAAATAAAAGGTTTACAAACTTTTTTAAAAGTTATATGTCGACTGCAGTGTGGCCCGAGTTTGGGAAACTGATAAATACATCGAATGCCAGGGCTGCAATGCAAACTATCGCACGTGCTGAGTCTAGCGATATGCGCGTAATCGATAGCAGCTGCATTAAATGCAGACACGAAAATCACAATTGATTCGTTGCAAAATTCCCAATTATTTGTATTTAATAATAAAAAATAACTGCGAATTGTCAACTGTTTGTTCCATTTTAATATAGTGTAAATTGTACATAGAAAATATATTCAGAGTATATATATATGTAGATTATGTGCATGCAGAGATTCAATTGTCAGTTTGCTTTATTTGGGTTTCTTGGAGCCGCAGCGCGCTGCGAACTCGTCTTCGGTCGCGTCCGCCAAATGATTGATTCCCATTTTCCACGTTACTTCGCCAGTTTCGAACTTCTTGTTGTGCGCCTCGATCTTGTCCTTGGCCTTCTCGTACAGCGAGCGACGCTTCTGGTCTTCCGCTCCGTCGTACTGCTTATCGAATTTGGCCTGCAACGCAATGGAAGCGTAAACAAAGCAATTGCGTCGTACGCCGTTCGCTGTACCTCACCTTGTAGTCGGCCCACTCCTGGTCGGACACCAGCGACATGTTTGCAGTTTCAGCTTACAATCAACACAAAATGCCAAAATATGGCGAGCAATTCTGCTGTTTATTTGCCTGCTTTATCAGGAGTTCACCGTGACTCATTTATTTACACACACAGAGCGAGCATCTGGTGTCTAGACGGCGTTGCCAGAGATTCACAAGAGCTTCGCTGGCGGCCTTGGTAAGCCGACGGTGTGGCAGCCCTGTACTCAGGGAACCCGCACAGTGTGGTGAATTACAAATTTGAAATGAACAAAGCAGTCGCAATGCGAGCGTATGTCAATACGATTGACGAGGGGTGCCTCGCTCGCATTTAGTACGTATTTCACAGATTAAGTCAGCTTTTCAGTTAAAATTTTTCAGATTTTATTTTTTTTTTTTATCATAAATGGGTGTAGTGAATCAATACATAGCCGCCTTGTCGGCGGCGTTTGGTGCGTTCTGTCTGGGCGCATCCATCGGGTGGTCGGGACCCATGGAGGCGCCAATCACGGAAGGCGAGGCCTACAGTTTCTCACCCACAAGCGATGACTGGGGCTGGATCAGTTCAATGTTAACGTTCGGAGCGGGCTGCATCTGCATCCCGATTGGCATTTTGATATCAATATTCGGACGCAAGCTAATCATGCTGGTGCTCGTGGTGCCCTACCTGATCGGCTGGGCCCTCATCCTGCTGGCCAAGCACGTCTCTATGCTCTACATCGGACGCTATATGGTCGGCGCCTGCGGCGGCGCCTTCTGCGTGACGGCGCCCATGTACACGACGGAGATCGCGCAGGTGGACCTGCGCGGCGTCATGGGCTGCTTCTTCCAGCTGCTCATCGTGCACGGCATCCTCTACGGCTTCGTCGTGGGCGCCTACTGCTCGCCAATGCTGGTGAACGTCTTGTGCGGCATCCTGCCCATCATATTCTTCGTGATCTTCTTCTGGATGCCCGAGTCGCCGGTGTACCTCGTGCAGAAGGGCAAGAACGACAAGGCCGCGAAGGCCATGGAGTGGCTACGTGGCGATAACCCCGGCAACGCCGCCGAGATGGCCGCCATGGCCGCCGAGGGCAATAAGGAGAAGCCCAAGGTGTTCGAGATGCTGTCGCGCAAGGTCACCATCCGCGGCCTGATCATCACGATCATGCTGATGCTGTTCCAGCAATTCACGGGCATCAATGCCATCCTGTTCTACGCCACCGGCATCTTCTTGGCGGCCAACACCGGCATGTCCGCGGACATGTGCACCATTGTCCTGGGCATCGTGCAGGTCTTCGCCACAATCGCGGCCATCGCGCTGGTGGAGCGCATCGGACGCCGCATCCTGCTGCTGATCTCGGCGGCGGTCATGTGCGTGACGACCCTGGTGATGGGCTGCTACTTCCAGTGGTGGATGAAGTCGGACGTCAATTGGCTGCCCATAGTGGCCATCTCGCTGTTCATCGTTGGATTCTCGATGGGATTCGGCCCGGTGCCGTGGCTCATCATGGCGGAGCTCTTCTCGGAGGATGTGAAGCCAATTTGTGGGTCCGTGGTCGGAACGAGTAGCTGGCTGCTCGCCTTCCTGGTGACCAAGCTCTTCCCCATCTCGTTGCATGTGTTTGGTGCGGCGGCCACGTTCACCATATTCGCTGTCATCTCCCTCTTGGCGTTCGTGTTCATCATCTTCCTGGTGCCCGAGACCAAGGGCAAGACTTTGAACGAGATCCAGGCGGAGCTTGGCGCCCAGTAGGCGGCACAGCACTGGCTACAGATGTATCGATAACAGGCAGACGAGAGTATCGATTATTGCTGAAGCATCGACGAATTATGGAGTGCAAAATTAAGAGTATAGAAGAGTATCCAGTATAGAAGAGTCGAGTATGAAGGAGTATCGAGGAGTATCAAGTATAGAGGAGTATCGAGTATAGAACAGTATCAGGTATCGAGTATAATAGAGTAATAAGTATAGAACAGTATCGCGTATAGAGAGAGTATTGAGGAGTATCGAGTATAGAAGGGTATTCAGTATAAACGAGTATTCAGCATAGAAGAGTAATGGGTTTGGAAAATTTTGACCATAGAATATTATCGCGTGCAAGTATTTTAGTATTTGGAAATATGTAGAGTATAGCAAATTACAGTGTATTGAAAATTTTGTGTAGAAAATGATAGCGTCTAGAAAGTTATAGTATGCAGACAATTATGGAGTTGAACAAAATGACAGAGCCTTTGCTAGTAATGCCAGGCTCTATAAGAGTTCTGCGCTGGTATTTTTCCAAATTTTAAAAACCAAACAAATGTCTGAATGCTAACAAATTTTTGAATAAAGATAAGCCTCGATAAACCTCAATATGCCGTTAATTCTAATTCCATCGATAAATATAACATCATCGATAATTACCTAAGGAAAGCTGTGCCACTCGGAGCTGTGCCATTAACGGAAAAGCCTTCATTGATGTATCACAGTTTGCTTGCCATTTTTATACCATGGGTAAATGGGTAAAAAATGGTATATTTATTTTGTGAAAATAAATGTAACAGGCAGAAGGCGTGGCAGACCATACAAAGTATATATATTCTTGATCAGCATCAATGGCCGAGTCAATTTGGCCATGACCGTCTGTCCGTCTGTATGAACACACAGATCTCAGCTATTAAAAAAGCTAGAGACACCAGACTGACTTGGTGAGAGTGTGCATAAAACGTTTATTTTAAACTTGATGTGCCACGCCCACCGCCTCCGCAAATCGATTAATGCGTTTTTCAATTATATGCAAATAATTCAATAACAATAAGAGATGAAAGCATCAAACTTGGTAGAAGGGTGTCTTGCAACACTATGCAGAAGTTGGATTTTAGAGTTTTGGATGCCACGCCCACCGTCTCTATAAAACGAATTTTTTGCATTTTAAGGAGACTAGAAAAGCTAGAAACACAAAATTTGGTATTAAGATCACTGGTAGTATTACACAGAACGCGGATTTTTAAATTTTGGATGCCACGCCCACCGCCCACAGAAATCGATAAATCGAATTTTGGAAAAAGTAGAAAAGTTACAGATGTTTTGTTTAGGTATTTTTGTAGATATTAATAATATCGACCAACCCTATAAATTTAAATCCGATCGGACAATAAACACAGAAGTTAAAGGCGAGAGAAGCTTCGCTTACAGCAGCAGAGGCCCGACGTCGACGCCGACTGCGCGAAATCGTCGTGCAGTCAGCGTGCAGACGGCATGTGCCATTAACGTCAATGCATGTGTATTTGACTTCGAAAATATGCGATGCGTTGTTATTAGTTCGCCGAATAAAATTAATTAATAATAAGAATTTTTTTTAACAACTAAGCGTAAATGGTATCTTACTGCGAGTGCACCCGACTGTAGCTTTCTTCACTTTTTAGTACTCCTAAATAAAAACGATATTTAGAACATTAACAAAAAGTGTACTAAATGTGCAAAGCTCAGAGATGAGAGCAAAGGGAAGTCATCGATGTGCCAAGCGAAATGTGCATCGTCGATTATATCGATTGTTACTTTCATGTTAAGCCCAGCACTAATGACAAGTAATAATAATGATTGAGAATTAAAGCGGTTCGAGATTAGCTTATCTACATATTTGCTCATGCAGCACTCCACACACGCAGCTCAGCTCGGATTCTGTTCCAGGAACGGAATCGAATCAAATTAAATCGAATATCAGCGTAAACACTACTTGCAGCTTGTTCGCCTCTCCAACTACCCGTGAGTTATCGCCGGAGCGGGCCGAAACCGGCTTTGTTTGCGTTTGATACGCGTCTTTTTTGAATGGAAAACTCGCAGTTTATTGAACCCAGGTGGCGGGTTCGTACAATAACTTAGGGCAATAAATACACACGGTGATTACAAGCGTAACGTAAGTCTAGGGGCCTTACACTAAGTCCACGTAGCGCAGTCCCTTCACGGGGCTGCCGCTGAAGCTGTCGCCGTCGGTGAAGCGGATGCCGTCGACCAGGCACGACTGCAGGCTGCAGGGGTACTCGGCGCCGAAGGCGCTGCTCTCCCAGCGCAGCTGCAGCATGTACTGCACCTCGGGCGTGAGGACGCAGGCCTCCTCCCGGCTCCAGCTCAGGTGCAGATCGCAATTGTATTTCGTTGTCTGACCCTGGATGAGGTGCGTCCACACGGGATCGCCGCCGTCCGCGTAGAGGTCAATGCGCAGTGACTCCCTGTACTCCTGCGGCACACGGCCCATGTGGCAGGTCAGATTCGGCGCCAGGCGACTGTTGAGCACCAGGCCCAGCACGGAGATGAAGCGCGAGCACTTCAGGCCCAGGCGCCAGACATGCGACTCGGCGTCGACGGTGAAGGGTCGGCAGGCCTTGTAGTAGCAGCGCTCCACGAGCGTTGCCGGCACTGGGGCGGGGCAGGAGTTGTGCGCATCGGCTGTGGGGGGCAGCACCTGCCATGTGGTGGCATCGCCGAGGCCGGCGTCGTCGCACTCCTGCTGCGTCCACTCGTAGACGTACCAGAGCAGCAGCTTGTGCGGCTCCTTGCAGGCGGCAATGATGGACTTGACGCACTCCTTGGACACGTGCACGTAGTGCTCCTTCAGGTAGCTCAGGTACTGGTCGTTGTTGACGCAGCAGCGCATGAAGAAGGACATGCACACGTCCAGCAGGCTGTCCAGACCCATGCAGACGCTCAGCTCCAGCGCGGGCAGCACGTTGGAGAAGCGCAGCTTGTGGGTGACCGCCAGCAGGGAGTCCGCAATGAGCCCGTCCAGCAGATACTTCTCGGCGGCGTAGTACAGCTCGATGCACTCCTCCAGCTGCAGGCACTCGTAGTCCACGCTGCCGGCGTAGATGTACTCGAGCAGCACCTTGAAAATCGGCGCGCTGATATCGTGTATCTCGATCTCCGGCTCCGGCTCCAGCTCCTGCATCGGACCGTAGAACATGGCCTCGAACACGGGACTCGCTGCGCTCAGGATGAGCTTGTGGCCCTTGAGCAGCTGCTCGCACACATGGAACACGCAGTCCGTGTGCTTCTCCGCCCGCAGCAGATCCGCGTAGCGCCGGCCCAGCATGGTGCCCGCTGTGGCCTGTTCCTTGCGATGTGCCACGGCCAGTTCCAAAGCCGCAGCTGCGCTCATCTCTGCCCAGATAAAGACAAAGACCAGAAAAAAGTCAATCAATTACGTCTTGGAGAAACTAACAGTTATGGGGGCCCAAGCAATCGCCCAATGTCTAATGGCAAGAGAAACCTGTTCTGGGACCCGATCTTCGGCGAATCTGTAGAAATTCGTTTCTGATGGGCTCTGCCTTTCCCCGCGGCTTCTGCATAGCAAATGAAGCGAAACCGAAACGCACATACCCTTAACGGGCTGACAAATTATTATTTATGCAATCTGATAAGTCAGCTCTATATGCAGATTTATATAGATTTGCCGGAATATTGTGCATATTTTAGGGTGAAGGTTGAAGAATGCAAACTGCTGCTGTTTCCTAGTATTTCTAATTTTTTACCCTAATCCAGTTCGTGCAATTAACTTTATATATATATTTAAATTAATATGTAGCCCATACTATGGCTATAAATATGTATTATTCAGTTATTGCAATCTCACAAGTCAAGTGTCAACTGCATTGATTAGACTTAGCTTTCATAGGCTTGCAGCAATATTATAAATAATTTAGGGTATAGAATTGTGATACATACATTTTCTAATACTGTACAATTACATTTACATGGAATTTTCTATACGATTTTTTATTAATTGTAATCTTGATCTTTTGATCTTTTTTGAAGTCGAATTTATATTAAATTACTAAGTCAATATAACACCTAAAATTTTGAAATTAACGTTGATTAGAAGACTTGAAATTTTTAATAAATACAACTTTAATAAATAAATTTTTTAATTTGTTTTTTAAATTTTTTTCAAAGGCAAATTTATCCAAAATTATTAAGTCAAAGCAAAACCAAAAATGTTGGAATCATAAGGATTAAAAGATTTTAAAATTTAAATAAATAAAATTATGAAGCCAAAAAAATTGGTTTTTTTTAAAGGATATATTTTTCTATTTTATTAGTATAAGATAAAATTTTCAAATAACTTAATAATTTTTAAAAATTGCAGACTTTTTTTTATGAAAGCCTCCAAGTCCCTTTGTATCGCAGAAAGATGAACTTTAAATACACAACATTTTGCATTGAGATTTACTGCATTAATCACAGTTTATACAATTGCTTTACAAACTCTATTTCACTATAAACATTTTGAGATTCACATACAGGTGCTTGAGCATACGTTTAGCACTTATTTCTACACTTTCGTAACGCTAAGCGATCTAATCTGCGCGCTGATAAGAAATCCCCTGTCAGGTAAAGCATTTTGCACTGCCCGTTTGTGACGTCAGAACTGCCTAAAATGGGTTGAAATTGAAATGGAAATTGTCTCGTATTCGTTCGAGTCGAGAGCTACCATAAAGTATATACTATAATGCATATACTATAATACTTTGTTTATCAATAACAGAACGATAATACTACGAATTTGCGTTCTGCCGGCAAGCCGTGCCCATTTGGTGTGCGTATGCGAGTGTGTGTGTGTGTGTGTGTGTGGGGTTCTCATTATTTATATTTTGCGCATGGGTAATAAATAACCGGTTTTAAGTGTTTACCTAGATGTGGATGACATTGCAGGGAAGCTATGGGAACGCCAAACAGATTGAACACAAATTGATTTCAGATTGAAAAGGTGGACGGGAAGAACTTCATAATTTTGGCAGAGACCATACATATGCACAAATATGTATGGGAAAATAATTTCCGAAGATATATGATATAGCATTATTGATATAGCATTATTATTTACACAGGAACAAACACATATTCAGTTCTAACTCAATCTCAATCTCAATCAAGATCACTCAATCTGCTCATATTTACCTTTTTATTATTATTGAAAATAATGCCCTCTGGCGTCGTATTGCTTTGATTTTCGAAAGCTGCTGCGCAAATTGTTTATTGTTTATTGTTCTCTGGGAATCGATTAGTATAACCTGGGCCTGGGCATAGGGTATACTTTACATAAGCCCTCGACTGCTGTTTTCTTGTGTTTCGTGTATATTTATTTAAATTGCGCCTCGTGCGACCTTTTGTTGGTGGCGACACTTTCGGAATGGATAAATCACACCTTCTGCCCGAGCACACGCGAGATTTTTCTGTTCTTTTTTGGCAGCGTGACAATTTGTCAATTATTCAAGTATCGGATATATCGGATAGCGTATGATGTCTGTTTGCACAGCTCGTCGAAGCTTTTTGCTTGCGCGGAAACCGAATTTAGCGCCAGGTGACTTAAGGTCTCTGCCGTCGCCGCTGGAAAGGAGCTGAACTTGACCGATATTGACAGCTGTCACGCTTTCTTGAGGATCAGCTGGGAGGGAGCTCAGAACTAGGCACGAACCGTTCAGCGCAACGCGCCACCTTCAACTGATCGCACAGCGGAGCATGCGAGAGCACGAGAACTCAACTCGAACGTAGTGCGATCGAATGCTGCCGATCTTCCGCTCACGCTCGCTCACTTAAATGTTCCATCGCTCTCCCGCTCTCCCACTCGCTCGTTCTCCCGCTCTTGAGTCGTCTTTGGCCTCGCACTGATAATGTGCGAATTGAGAACTGAGTATGGCAGCTGCAGCTGATCGTTAGAATTGCGTACTTGAAACGAGTCTAATTCAATCAGGCACAGTGACATGGAGGAATCGCTTCGCATTGGGAAGAGCACAAATGAAGCGCGACGTCGCTGTGTACATCCTCGATGATCGAGACGCAGCCTTGAACCCTTTAATAGCCTCTTCTTGGGCCAAAGTTATTTCTGTAACTCATTTACTAGTACATACACTGCAATAAGTCCGGGTGTATCTGCTGATATATGAAATGCGCATACATTTCTTAATTCTCGCGCAACACTTTGATAGATCTGTCCGAATATTCCAATCATAACATAAATGTATCTAAAAATTTAAATCGAATTCATATTTATATCTGTAATAGATCTATTAAAAATTTCAATCATAATATAAATTATTTACAAATTTAAAGAACTTAAAACTCAGTACATTTTAATCAAATTTATATTATTATCATATCTCTGGGATAGATCTGTCTATCATAATAATTCAATTTAAAATTTATAGAGCATATCCCGACAATTTTAACTCAATAAATAAAACTAATATATTATGATTTGGATTTAGAGTCACTTCACTTCAACTAGATTATAATTAATTTAAAGATCAAGATTTCGCACTCAAATTAATAAAAATAATATAGTATTATAATAAATTCTTCAAGAACTGATAAAACACGATCAAAAGACTATCGAACATTTCGATTTAAATTATTACCATATTATATTTTTTTTGTAAGGGCATCCACGCTGCGACTCGACGTCACGCTTATCGCTTCCCATCTGCCTTAACTGCCGGGGGCATGACTTTGGCTCTGGCATGTGGTTGTATAAACTGGTATAGGCCCAGCAATGGGGGCTGGACCCTCCACTCAGACACGTGCAGATGCTACGCTGCCTATGCTCGCTCTCTGCCCCTCTCCGCCTATCAAGCTCTCGGTCAGTTTAGCACCTGCCTGATGGATTCCGTAAACAGAATGCGATGGCGCGCTCAGATCTTAGAACTGTCCGTTCGGCTCGTTTAATCATGCACGCAAATCGTAATATTATTTTACACGTTAATTCCAATTTAAATCAAACTAGTTTCAAGGGTGTGAGGCGTATGGCTAGAGTCAAGACTACTACGGACCTCGCAGCAATAACTTAGGCCTAGCTAGAGTAAGTGTATGCTATATGCTAGGTTTAGGTTTAGGTGTACGGTTAACTTTATGTGTGGATCCGTTGGCGCCTAGATAATATCACGTGGCACGCCCAGGAAGTGTATCGAGTTCGACACATGGTGCGTGATGTCGGTCAGTGTCTCCTTGTGCACGCCGCCAAAGAGTATCAGCTCGCCGTTGCCCGCTATCAGGCTGGACAGTATGAGGCGATCGGGTGCGCCGCTGAGCACCCCGAAGTTCTTGTACTCGACCCAATCCAGGCCGGGCTCACTGCTGCTCGGCTGCAGCAAGCTGGAGATGTCGCACACAAACAGGGACTGGACATTGCAGCGCACGCGCTTCGGCGAGGGCGCGCGCAGCGTCTGCGGCTCCACGTGGGCGGGTGCACTGCGTCGAGAGTTGCGTATGGCGTTCATCTTCTCCTCCATGCGGCGTATGCGCTCGCTGTGATCCCGCGAAGCGCTGCGCGAGCGGCCAGGCACATTGAAGGCAGCCATGCGGAAGGGATCCTGCAGAGAATTGGAATTGTTAGCTTTACTACCTAATGCCATGGATATGCTCACCTCGTAGTGCTCGTCGAAGCGCTTGGGCAGCAGCGGCTCGTTGTCGCGACAGCGCAGCGCCAGATTACGCTGCAATCGCTGTGCAGCATCCGCATCGCCATCGGCCGGAGCTGCAGCTGCAGCTGCTGCCGGAGCTGGTGCTGCAGCCGGCGCAGGAGCTGCTGCTGGCGGAGCATGCAGATCACTGAGTCGCCCCGAACGCGGCTGGTAATGATTGTTGTTGTTGTTGTTGACGTTGTTGTTGTGCATGAACTGCTGCGCCTGCTGCATGTGCTGATTGAGTATCGCCCGGCGATTGGCCAGGTACTGCTCCTGCGGGGCCAGGGCAGGACCCAAACGCGCATTGTTGGCAGGCAGCACAGCTCCTGGTCTTCGCTCCGGCAGCACCAGACGCTGCCCGCCGGCCTGCTGCTGCTGGTGGAGCGGCGGTGGCGGCGCTGGGCCCTGCCCCAATCCCGCGAAGCGCATGGCATTGCCGCTGACAACGGGCACACGACTCTGCTTCATGATTTGAAAGTCGAGGGGAATCTTCGGCGAGGGTCCGACCACGACCAGATAGTTGTTGACCCTGCAGCCGGGATTGCACCACATGTGCACGGCGCCGAAGTGCTTGTTGCGCACGCTCAGCTGCTTCCAGCTCCAGGCATCGCGGCTCATGTCCAGCATCCAGGCGTCCGTGTAGACGCGATTGGCACCGCCGCAGCCGCCGACGACGAGCACATGATGCTTGTCCAGCTCCACCTGTATTTGCCCATAACGCGGCGCCGGCCGTGTGTTGCCCACGAAGAGCGGCTGCCACCAGCGCTGATCCTCCAGGTCGAGCACCCAGGTATCATTGGAGTTCACGTTGACGTCGTCCTTGATCTGGTAGCCGCCAAAGACGACCATGCGGCTGCCATGCACGCTGGCCGAGTGTCCGGCCATGGGCGGCGGGCAGGGCAGACAGTTGCGCGCCAGCCAGCGATCCTTGGCCAGATCATAGTAGTGCAGCTCGTCGAAAAGGCACCACGGCTGGTAGGGCGGATGCAGCGAGGGGTAGCGCCAGCCGCCGAACAGCACGAGTTTATCCTGCCAGGCCACCATGGAGGCGCTGCCCTTGGGCGAGGGATATGTGCCCGTGGCCAGCGGGCGGGACCAGCGCATGTGCGTCAGATCGAAGCGCCACAGATCGTTGAATGTCGTGTCGGAAGAGGAGCCGCCACCGAAGACGAACATGGAGTTGCCATGCCGCACGGCCGAGTGCGCGAAGCGTCCCGCGATGATGGGCATGGCCACGCCTGCTGGCATATTGGGGCGGTTGGCCTCCACGGCGGCGGCTGTCTGCTGGGAGAAGACTTCCCAGCGCAGTCGGAAATCGGCCAGGCCCTTCTCCAGGTTGAGACGCGAGCGTCGTATCAGATCTGCAGAGCGGAATACATGCTAAGATATAGACGTTGTAGGATTCCCGCTACTCACTCTTCACGATTTGCTGCCAGCGCTTGCAAACCAGGCTGCAGTGCTCCAGGTCTCCATAGGGCGCCAGGTACGTGAATATAAACTCGAGAATCTCGTCGGGCAGCATGTCCAGGCTGGTTGTGGCCACGGAGCATTTGGACGGGGACGTGGACGGGGTGGAGCTAGCGACAGCAGTTGCATTGCCGCAGTTGTCGCTCACATCGAGATTGCACGTGGCCATTCTCAGTGTTGTTGTTGCTGCTGCTGCTGCTGTTGTTGTTGTTCTCCTTCTTGGCCTTGTCCTTGTCCTTGCCTTGCCTTGCCTTGGCCTGCCTCCTTTGTCAGTATCCTGCAACTGCAGAGGCGAGCGCCAAGCACACTGCGAATCGCACAGTTAATTTGAAATGTTGCTCAGATCGCGTGAACAACCGGAGCGTTGCCCAGAAACACTTTGCAGCCGTAAATAGTTCTATTTTCAACGATATTCTGCGCGAAGAAACTATAAACAGCAGCAGTTGCTGACTTGAAATGCCTATCGCACCGTTGCGACCAAGCAAGTATCGATAACAAACAGCTGTTCATCGCTGGCGAAATCGAAGAGGAAATGTATCGAAGGCATACAGAGTATATCGATAGCCCGCTCTTTTGCTTTGTGTTTGAATTTTATATTTGTTGAGGGAATAAAATAAAAAATATACTTAATGTTTTCCTAATATAATAAAAAATATATTTAAATAAAAGAATCGAAAAGCTTTGCAACAAAACAAAACAGAAAACAGAACAAACGCAATAGAACTGCAATTACTTTGACGCCATCATCGCCATGTTGCGGTCTGTCTGCGCACAAGGATTGTGCACCTTCACTCCGAACTGTTCAGTCTCGAGACGCTGGCGCAGTTCGAGAGCGCGCTTGTCGGCGTCGAGCGCTTGCTTCTTATTCTCCAGCTCCACTGAGATTCTGACAGCGTGCTCTGCGAGCAAATTAAAGTTGATCCTGGATTCATCGACCTGCTTGGCAAGAGATCGGCGGATTTCGCGTAGCTTCTCCACCTCCGTGCAGAGCACATGGTGGGCGTTGTCCAGACACAACTCCTTGTGCGTTCGCATCGCGCGATTCTCGAGTCGCGTCTCGGCCAGCTTCAACGCAGACGCCTTCTCCGCCAGCGCATGCTCCAGCG
Organism: Zaprionus bogoriensis; assembly: GCA_035046045.1. Lineage (NCBI taxonomy): Eukaryota > Metazoa > Arthropoda > Insecta > Diptera > Drosophilidae > Zaprionus > Zaprionus bogoriensis. Next base: position 319,963 of record JAWNOI010000098.1, on the reverse strand, counting down.
CCTTCAGGTCGCACATGGATTTCTCCATCTCATCGTTGGTCTTGCGCTGCTGCCAGTCGAGCTCGTTGCGAGCCCTTTGCGTGTCGAAGATGCGCTTACGCAGCGTGAACTCGGTCCGCTCCTGCTGCGCCTTCAGTATGCTGCGCGCCTTCTCGCGGCACACGAACATGGCCTCGCGCATCGTGGATGTGTCCACCAGTTCGTTCTCGGCCGTCTGCTTGAGGCTCTTCACATTCTCCAGCCAGGAGTCATACGTACAGCAGCTGGAAGTAAACGATGGCAGCGATCAGGATGTTGCGTGGCGACTCTACGGTCAGAACTGACCTCTTGGGATTGCGCAGGGGATCCAGCTTGAAGGATATTTTCGACGAGGAGTCATCCATCGCCAGCTGGGCCTTATCCAGTTCTATTGACTCCGACTGGTTGTCCATCTCCTGGTTCATTTTACAGCTCAGGTCCTCCAGGCGATTCAGCTTCAGCCAGGCCTTGTGGCAGCGCTCCGTGAGCAAACGTTGATTGTTCTCCAAGATCAACAATTCCGTCTTGATCTCCTTGTCTGGCTCATCGTATGTTAGCTCGGATCCGAGACGACCATCGCGCATGGCCAGCACCTCGCCAACCAGGGAAATGGGCGCTCCCAACAAGTCAAGCTCGCGCTCCGTGGCAACCTTCTCCTGCTGCAAGGCGCGACTCTCGGTCTCGACACGCTCCAACGTCTTGGCCAGCAGCTTGCGCCAGTGATTCAACTCCATAACGCTGTGAAGAAATGATATATGAGTAGGATCTCTCCTCAGCGGATCTCACTAACCGTTCAGTTAGCGCGTCATTGGACTCCTTGTTCGCCCAGACGGTCTCGATGCGCGCCTCGCAGAGGAGCGATCGATTGGTGCTGCGCGAGGCACAGGCGTCTGCTCGTCGAGCATCCGCCACGTTCTGCACTCGACCCAAGCGGGCACTCCAATCCGCCAACGCGATGTGCGCCATCGGCTTCTCCGTGGTGCCATAACGATGAGCCATTTCTCGCAGGTTATAGTATATATATATATTCTGTAAAATATAGAAATCTGGCAGGTTTTTCCCGACTGATTCGTATTAAATTCCCCGGCACTAGTGATCTGGTCGTGGCAAATGATAACACGCAAAGAAAGCTATAGTCGAGCGCACTCGACTGTAAGATACCATTCACCCACTTTGGCCTCTAAAAATTAATTTTATAATAAAATTAATTTTTGTACGAATTCACAGCAATGAAGTACAGTACAATGAATAACGCATTTGTCGATTTAAGTTTATTGGACTGAATGATTTTCAATTGATAAATGGTATCAAAATACTCAATATAATAGCAAACTCGGCACTACTAACAGCTGTAAGAATCGGCTTTTGACAACTGACATTCAATGGAAAAAAATATTTTAGAAGCGGCAAAAGATAAGGAAATGCGTTTCCATAGTGCACTACCTGAAGCTTGTTTGTTTGTCTGTGGTGGGTTAGCTTAGAGTTAGGTCTACACTCTTAGTGTAGAGAATGTTCAATATTTCTATCATATTGTAGTGTAACATATTATAGTTATAGCGAAAAGTATTCTCACTCTAAATGTGTAAAATATATTACAATTATATATATATTTTTGAATTTGCACAGTACTGCTGGGTTGGCTTAAAGCAACAGACTAAGTCTATACACTTACTGTAAAAATGTGCAATATTTCTAAACATTTACATTGGCTTAGACAACGTACAGACTCAGTCAATACTCTAATTAGAGAGTGTACAACTTCTATATAATACCATAAAAAAATATGATGCGGTTAGTAAAATCATTTAATGTCTATCAAATATGTTAGATAAATATCATACCAACTAGTCGAAAAAAATTAGAGCTCGCTCACAACAAATAAGTCTTTTTTACACGCGCATTCTAAGCTGGTAGACCTGGTATAAGTACAGACTAATTCTAAATAGAGAATATATTGCAATTACATAATATATATTATAAACTACGATTCCATTCCAAATTTGATTTGCAATTTCCCATATTTTAGGCACAAATACACAATTTTAGGCTTGCAAATGTCGACTGTATTACATTCGGTTCAATAAGTAGATATTTATATATAATAATTTGGAATCAGAACGCGATGCATGATTTCGCAATCCGTAGACCATTCACGATACTCCATGTGGCGCGTTAGAAAGGCTTATGAAAATACCAGATAATTTAACGTTTATGGATGATATCAAAGAGTCGGCACTTGTTCAAAGACATTTGGCCGACATGCACGTATTACAATTGATATCTAAGAGTTTCGTATTCCAAATGCTTTAAGAAAGGTAAAAAGAGCTTGTGCGAACCGAATTCTAAGCTCATCGACATTTGAATGTAAACGGAAACGGGAACTGAGCGCATATCGATTGGTAGAACGTTACTTTGCAGTCGGCAGCTCGACGTTGGCCACCTTAATATTAAAATCGGTCTGAGGATTGGGGTTGTGTGGTTCCAGGCAGGCAGTGCCCTCGAGGAAATCCTCGTAACTTTTGAGCGCATGACGATCTGTTTTCAGCGTATGGCGTTTGTTTTCCAAATCCGCGTCAATTTTCTTCGCATGCTCGGAAAGGAGATTGAAATTGGCTTTGGATTCGTTGATCTTGTTCAAAAGACAGTTGCGTATCTCGCGCAGTTTTTCCACCTCCTTGCAAAGCATCTGGTGCGCACTGTCCAGGCAGAGCTCGGTGACGCAGCGCATCGAACGCGTCTCCAGGCGTGTCTCAGCCAGCATGATAGTACTCTTCTTGGCCATGAGCTCGGCCTCCAGAGATTCGATCTCGCAGCAGGCGGCCCCCAAGTCCTCCTGCAGTCGCTGCTGCTGCCACTCCAGTTCGTTGGCAGCCTGCTGCGTCTGCATGATGCGTAAGCGTAAGGTGTAACACGTCCGCTCCTGCTGTCCCTTCAGTATGCAGTGCGATTTAGTGCGGCAAGATGCCAGCGTGTCCTTCAGGGCCGACGCGTCTGCCAGCTCGTTCTCCGCCAGCTTCTTTATATTCTTCGTGTGCTCCAGCCAAATGTCGTAGGAACAGCAACTGCAGGGAGATTCAGTGTTAGATATTAAAACATATTTATGACTTCTTGACCAGCAGCAATAGCCAAGTCGATTTTGTTATTATTGCCTGTCTGCAAATAAAGCGACTGAAAAGTTTCTTTTATTTAATCATTGAAGAATTATATTATTTTTCGAAAGTATGTAAGAGGCGCAAGCAACCGTGGCAGACCATACAAAATATGTAGTAGCCGATTCGATTTGAGATTCATTCGAGATTCAGTTGCAAGCTTTTATAGTTCATATTATAGCATTGAAATTAAGCATACGGACAATTATTTATAATATTGATTCATACTGTAAATTGCAGCTCGATCGGACATAAAACACGGAAGCTATGCAAATAACAAATTTCAATAGAATTCTGTGTGGAATATCGAATGTTTTAGAATGATCTGTGTGTGTGTGTGTGAGTCGAACAGAGATAAACGGAATCCGTTAACCAGAAACCAAATACTATGTATATTTGGAATAAATTCGTACTAGATAAAATGGGTGAATGGTATAACCATAACATACGAATGTTTTCACTGTAGCTTTCTCTACTTGTTTTACCTTCTCGGGTTACGCAACGGCTCCAGCTTGTAGGTAATGTTGGGCGAGGCTTTGTCGAGCGCCAAGAGCTCCTTCTCCATTATCTCGGTATCCTTTTTGTTTTTCAGCTCTTGTCTAATCTTGATGCACACGATATCCAGACGTCGCATCTTCTCCCACGCATGCTGGCCAATTTCCTTCAGCAGACGCTGATTGTTCTCCAAGAGGTATAACTCGTTCTTGAGCTCAAAATCGGCATTGTCGTGCGTCAACTCTGAAAGCAGGCGGCTATCGCGTGCCGTCAGAATCTGGCTCAAAATTGACAGTGGTTTCATTTGCATATGCAACTCCTCTTCTATCGCCCTTCGCTCCGCCTCCAACTCGAGAGCCTTATTTTCCAAGCGCTCAAATGCTCTGCGGATCAGATCCCACCATAGGGTTAGCTCCTCCACACTGCGGACGAGATGATTAGGAGAAAATGGCTAAAGAGCATATATCATATATAAAGATCCAGCTTACCGAGTGGTCAGAGCGTTCTTCGACTCGTAGTTCGCCCACTCGCTCTCGATCTGTGACTCGTTGCGCAGCTGGCGCGAGGAGTTGCGTATGGCGTAGGTGTCCGCTTGTCGTGCCGCCGACACATTGCGCATTCGACTTACTCGATCCCTCCAATCGTCCAAGGCAAGATGAGGGCTCGGCTTTTCCTTGGTGATCGATAATCTAAAATCCATTTTAAACTTTCACTATATTTCAGTGTTCGTGTAAGGTTTGTGTATGTCGTGTGACAATTTTCTTGTGTTTGAAGGGAGCGATATCTAAGGTTGTCTTGCTTCATGTCGTCAAGGATTACTTGGATTACTTGGGTTTTTACTTTAATTTTTACTTTAAATTTCCCAAAACGGGGAGTTTTTGCAAAAGGTATTTAATTAAATTGTTTCTTTATATGGTAAAACAACTTATAATATAAATAACAAAGTGTAGAAATAAAGTAAGACTAAAACTGAAAAACAAGATTATTAGTTACAATTTACTCGATATTGCCGTTTAGGACGTCTTCTTAGTGGCCTTATGGCTCTCTAGTTTAGAAGGCGCCTTGTCAATGAAATTACGAGGTTCCTAATCGCTTATCACGATATGTACTGCTTAGTTTGCTGCTGTAGGACATTCTCCATTTTGGTATTTCTAGTCCTGAAGTTATAGACGGACTAGACTTAGGAAGAAAGGAATAGGCTACCGCTTATCATTTGATTCTTCGGAGAACAAATAACTCACAATATACGCTGCAATGAAGCTGCTCAAGAAATGGTTAAGAAAACCTTTGTTTGGGAGAAAGAAATAGGCTAACAGCACCTATCTTACCATTGTTGCTAAGGATAAATAGCTCTAGGCTACCGTCACCTACAACATATAGAGAAGTTGCTCCTGAAGTAAATAGAAAACCGAGTTGTTGGGAGGGAGGCTTTGGCCACCAGTACAAATCCTACCATAGGACCCTTCAATTGTCGCTTAGCACAAGCAACCCGAGGTTACCGTCGTCGTCCTTGACAATGGCCCAACTCCGACACCTTGGAGATCTAGTAGACGCTGAGTAAACAAACGTTGAGCTTCTGGGAAAATTCCAGAACACAAAACGTTCATTAGTTCGTGTTGTTTGTTACAGTTGATAACACAAAATCGGTGAAAAAGTAAAGAAAATACTTTTGCAGTTACTTTGTTCGAAAAATTGAGTTAGAACCTCGCACTTAGTGATTCAGGATGAGTTTCAATTCTGTTGTGACCCTGGAGAAGCCAATGCAGCACATCTCGCTGGCGGATTGGAACACGCGACTAGGTCGACTACGGAATGTGGCCGATGCCCGTCGAGCCGACGCCTTCGCCATGCGCCATTCCTCGCGTGTGCTGCGCAATGAGACGCGCATCGAGAGCAATTGGGCGCAGAACGATACGAACGAGGCGCTCCAGGATCGGTAAGGATGTGGAAGTGTGTATGCCTTGCATACCTTAAGCCCCCAATGTATTCCTGCAGCATCATCGAGCTGAATAGTTGGCGCGACATTATACTGCGAACGTTCCAGCGCATCGAGGCGGAAATAAGCTCGTTGCAGGAGCAAAAGGACATAACGGAGCGCGAGCTGGCGACGCTCTCGGGTCCCATAGCAGTCATTAGCGAGGTGCTCACCATGCGCGATGGCCGTCTTGGCGCCGAACTCACCTACGATGAGCCGGACACGGAGATCAAAAACGAGCTGCGTATTTTGGAGAACAACCAGCGCCTGCTGGCCGATCGCTGCCAGAAGGCCTGGGAAAAGCTGACGCGCTTAGAGGAGGTGCGCTTCAACATCGGCATGGAGATCGAGAATAAAGTCGAGGCTGTTGACCTGGACACGGTTCAATTGGCTCTCAATCGCAACTCGGCCGGCATATCCTACAAGCCAGATCCCATGCGTAATCCCAAGAGGTAAGCACGCTAGGACTAGCACAAGATTCGAAACCTGCAATTTCGCACGCCTTTCCCCCAGCTCCTGCTCGTATGAATCCTGGCTGGAGCATGTGAAGAACATAAAGCAGCTGGCCGAGAACGAGCTGTCGGGCACATCGGCCATCCGCGAGGCGCTGTTCGTGTGCCGCGAGAAGGCGCGCAACATGCTGCAGGTGCAGCAGGAGCGCGCGGAGCACACGATCCGGAAACGCATCTTCGAGACGCAGCGGGCACGCAATGAGCTCGAGTGGCAGAAGCTCAAGATGCAGGAGGAAATGGAGAATGCCATCTGCGAGATTAGATCGCTGGAGGACTCGCTGCGCGACAAGTCGGACGCCTTGAAGCTGGCCGAGACGCGCCTGGAGAATCGAGCACAGCGCAGCGGCATGGAACGCTGCTTGGATCACGCGCACGATATGCTCTGCACTGAGGTGGAGAAATTGCGCGAAGTGTGCCGCAGGCTCAAGGCCAAAATCGACGACTCCAAGGAGAACTTCAACCTGCTGTCGGATCACGCGCAGAAAATCAATGTGGATCTGGATAATAAGCAGCATTCCCTGATGACGGACATACGCGCTCTGGACTTGCGCGCGCGCCTCAAGGGCGGCGAGTTCGGCCTGAAGGGCACCAATCCCAGTGGCCAGACTGAGCGCAATATTGTGCTCACTCACATGGAGGATGAGATACCCAAGCCGTAGAGGAGCAGCAGTGTGTGCTTCTCCATACAAATCTGACTAAATTCCTGTATTTCAATCTTTCGTCTCTTTATTCACTCTTCTCCCGGCTCGCGGTGAGCGAGAACTTGAAGCTCAGCTCGCCCAGTCGCGGCCGGAACGTGGTGGTCCAGTCCAAGTGACTGGCATCCTGCCTTGGCTTGGTGAAGTGCACGCCCTGGCGCACGAACATGTCCCACTTGACAAACTGGCCGGGCACCACCGGCTCGAGTGGTCCACTGCTCACAATGTTGCGTGGACTTTCCTTCGGCGCCAGCTGCCAGTCCACCCACAGCGCAACGCCGTTGCACTCGTCCGAGCTGCGATGAGATTGGGCAAATGCATTAGTACCGAAGCTATTTAATATACCAGCTAGATATTTACGTCGAGAGCTTCAGGCAGCCCTGCTTGTGCTGCTCCGCGCCAAAGTTGGCGAAGTCCACGCTGAGCACTTCCTGTGGCGGCGCCAGAGCGCGGCAGGGATACTCCCAGAGCGGCTGCGCCTCCACCGACGACAACGCCTGCTCGGCCGAGCGCTACATAAGGAAGTAGGGATTAGCTTTAAGGAGTCTAGTTGCAGTTTGGCTGCTTACCTCCACCATGCTGTCGAAGAGCTTGAGGTCAAAGCCCTCGCAGCTGACAATGGGTGCGCGTATCTTGTGCAGATCCAGAAACTGCACGGGCAGCGCGTAGATGCGCGCCGCAAACGGCGATATCTGCACGGTGTCGGAGAGCTTCTCCTGCAGCTGCAGCAGCAGCGTGCCAAAGTAGAAGTTGTCCCAGGGCAAAATCGAGTTGATGAAGTACGGCTCGGCGAAGATGTGTGTGACCTTGCCCAGCTCCTGCGCGTCCAGTTTGTCCAGGCTCTCCAGAAACTGCACATTCTGCAGCTCATTGTGCCGGGCTACGGATTCGAGCAGGCGGCGAGAGAAGCGATGCGGCTCCAGACAGTGCACGCTCGCCGCACCCAGGGCCGCACTGGCCAATCCCAGCAGGCAGCCGTCGCCCAGCACCAGCACACGCGACGACTTGTTCAGCTGCTGCTCCAGGTAGCCGAGGTAGCGCTTGTTGCGCGTGCTCTGGTTCAGCTGGCCGATGCGACTGCGCGTGTAGGTCAGGTGCAGGTCGCAGCTGCAGCTGTGCCGCCGCGTCACCTGCCCGGGCGGCTGCTGCTCCTTGTGCGCGTCGAACCACAGCGAGTACTCGTCGTGGTAGCAGCTCAGCCAGAAGGGCTCGGCCGGCTCGTGCAGCTGCAGCGGCTTGGGTACGTAGTAAATGGCCTGCATCCAGTGATCCCGCCAGGGCACAATGTTTGCCAGCGGCCGCTGCTTGTCGCCACCCTTGGCCTGTAGTGCATCGAGCTCGGGATGTGCCCAGTAGGGCGCACAGCTGAGCAGCAGCTCGCTGGAGTCGTCCATTTCGATTTGCCACCAGTAGAAGACCAGCTCAACGGTGCCGGGCTCGCTCAGCTGCAGCCGGAGCACGTTCTGGCGCTGCAGCTCGCGCGGCTGCTTGCGCTGGAAATCAAAGTGGAAAATCTCGACGGGAGCGCAGAGCGCACGAAAGGAGTTGGCGGGCAGTTGGGATAGCTGCACGTCGTGCAGGGCCGCCTCGCCAGGGCACTGCAATAGTTGCGCTGGCGGACGCAGCAGTATGTCGCCATCGAGATTGGCCAGAATCTTGAGGCTGTTCCACTGTGCGGCGAGCGAGGATTGCGCCACTTGGGCATAGCAGGTGGCTCGTGCGGGAATGCAGAGCGCATCGTCTGTCAGCAGCTGTTCGTGCGCATGGTTGTAGATGCCTATGGCTCCCTCGCCGATCAGCTCCGTGTCCAGCAGCTCCGCCACGAGCAGATTCGCCCTGCGCGGCATATCGACGCCAATTTGAATGTCCGTGGAGCGCTTGCGGATGAGACGCACCTCGCCGGCGCCGTTGGCCTCCAGTATGCGCTGTGCACAGTTCGCCATGGGCAGGAAGGCTTCGCACGCCGTCACCGTGTCGGCGCCGGCCCGCAGCGCCATCATCGAGAGAATCCCAGTGCCGGTGCCGATGTCCAGGACGTGCACCTCCTTGCCAGCCTGCCGCATGGCTGCAATCGTCTTGCGCAGCGCCGCGTCGTACTTCTTATTGCGCTCCCAGTCGTGCAGCATGTCGCCGAAGCCGGCGTTCGCCACCTCCTGGTGGTAGTCGTAGTCGTCGCCCTGCGCCTGCCATGTGTTTTGGCCCGTCATCGGGTTGAGTACTTGGGCGAAGCTGGCCATGGATCGTGTGCGTTGCAAGGTCAAGCGAAGGAGTTTCTGCATTGGAGAGCAATGTACAACCAGAGTATAGACAGTATTCGTACAGCTAGTCACACATTTATTGTAAAATTAAATCTCACACTCGATGCCGGCGCCGCCACAGATTGTTTTCAGCTCAACATTACGCACAAACTTATTTCACTTCATTTAACCGGTCTGGCAACCCTGTGAACGCAAAAATAAGCATGAGCTCTGGCGAGCGTTGTACAACTAGGAATTTACAACAAATAATTTGGCACATATTTGTTGTAACTTAAACTAAATTAATTAAAATTAAACTTGCACTTGGTTTACTGCTCAGTTTTGTTTCAGCACATTAATTGCTTGAATCCCATTGGGCAGATCCGGCAACCTTGAGCACGCAAAAATGAGCACGCCATTCACAATTGCTGTTAATCGATTATCGATAGCTTGCATTTGGCGCAAATGTTTGCCGTTTAAAACATGCTAAATAAATATTATTAAAATTTGTTTTGCTTTGTTCAATAAAATAAAAGAATCATGTTTTATATTTACAATGCGTTTTATTTAGAAATATTTTCTTAATATATAGTGTTTACAAAATTAGAAGATTTAAAAGTCTTTGTCAAGCCTGCGACGCACGCCTGGCATGAGCTTTGCACGGTGTTCCAGTCTCAGATACTTCATGCCATGGATGCGTTGAATTGGAGTCTGCAGGTCCAAATCGAATTGTGTTCGCCTTGCTGCGCAAGTATATGGCAGAGGAGTATATTGAAAAGCAATTGCTGCTGCCGTATTCTGTGTGCTAGTCTTAACACCAAAAAGGCTCCAAAAGTTTCGCAGAGCTTCCAAAATTGTAATCGCGAGAATGAGCAGCATGACGTAGCCGACTTCCAGTTGCACAAAGTACAGTGGGATACGCTGAAGATCGAACATGTTGACGTTGAGAAGTCTCGAATGCGATTGATATCAACTGCAGAATGTTGAGTCTTTTTATATATCAAACAGGTAGGAAGGATCTATGGGTGATACAACAGGTAGTTGACCTTTTACCTGTGTAGAAGCGCTAATCCTTTTGTTTTGATTGCCTTGTTTTTTTTTTGCACCTGAGTTAATAACTTAATCCCTTTGTTTTGACTGCTGCCAAGAAATGTAGGTCTCGGTTAGGGTTATATAAATATATAATTATTTCTATAGTATTAGCAATTAATCTCAGTTCATGTCACGCAAAAAGCAAATTTTCAACACTGCGAACTGATAAGCTTATTTGTTGCTTATAAATTATTGCTCCGATCTGAAAAGTCTCTCAGTCACAACAGATGCGCGCCCTCCAAAGATGCTGCTGCTTATATTTTACTTAATTTTTGTATTCATTATCACTACGCTCAATGGTGAAGAGAGCAGTGTGGAAAATCCAGATAAGATCGGGAATATTACGATTAAATATGGCAGCACAACCGAGATACGTTTTCACATCATGGATCCCAACACCAAGGTGGTGCAAGCACAGCTCGACGCGATTCGGTAAGTCTTGCCACAGATCTTTGTCCCCACTCGAATGTTCTCTCAGGCCTTGCCCATTTTAGAGCTGAGCAGGCGAAGATGTTTGCTGAACTCGCCGAGAAAATAGACAAACTGCAGTTGAAGCACTCGGAATTGAGTTTGTTTGAGTACCCGAAGAACTGTGCCGAGGCCTCAGCGCTGAGTCGCCGCACGGGCGTCTACCAGATCCAATTGCCCGAATTCAGCCAGCATCCGTTTCTGGTGCGCTGCGATGAGGATGCGCCCAGTGGAGGCTGGACTGTTATTATGCGCCGTGAGGATGGAAGTGTGAACTTCTACCGCTATTGGGAGGACTACAAGCACGGATTCGGCAACGTGAACGGCGAGTTCTTTATCGGTCTCGAAAAGCTGCACTTTTTGACCAAGGGCCTGAACCAGGAGCTGCTCATCCAAATGGAGAACTGGGCGGGAGTTCAGAAGTTTTCGAGATATGATCGCTTCTCGATTGGCAGCGAGAAAGAGCACTATATTCTGAATAATTTGGGCGAGTACTCAGGCAACGGTGGAGATGATTTAGTTGGACATCTGAACGCAAAGTTCTCAGCACGCGATCGGGACAATGATATTTACGAGGGCAACTGCGCTCAAATGTACACAGGCGGTTGGTGGTACAAGAAGTGCCACTCATGGTGCGTATTTTGTGACAGCATTGGTTAACATATATTTTTTATTTTTCGAGCTCGTAATCTATAGCCAATCTATTGCTGAATTTTCTTAAAAAAAAGCTTATCTTTCGTCCGATCGCTCTTATGGTAATTCTATTTTAAGGAGTGTAGAAAATGTTTTTTAAAACTTTGGTTGACAAAGTCTACGAGTAATTATTTGTGTGTTCATGCTAAAACTCATATCTGCACCGATTGTTCATATGTAATTGTATATAAATGATTTAGTGATATAGTAGTAATTATATGATATAGTAGTAAAATTTTGATTGAATAGTGAAAGTATGTTAGGAGCATTTTTAATATCAGATGTGGAGCAATATTTAGAAAAATAAGATAAATGATTCGATAGGTTCTATGGCAGAAACACTATGTATTGGTTCTGTCTGAAGTAGAGAGAAGAAAAATATGTTTTATCGAGATAGCCTCAAAAGTCAGAGACTAGTTTGCATTGCAATAGACAGACGGACAGACGGACATGGCTTGATCGTCTCATTTGTAGATGCTGAACAATAATATTGGCTCAAATTATTTTGTACAAATACTTTAAAATGTTATATACTTTGCCTCAATGTTGCAGCAATCTAATGGGCAGATATAACGAGTCGACCTACGGAAAGGGAATCAATTGGAATGGATTCAACGGCCTAAACGATTCGCTGAGGCGAGTTCAAATGATGATCCGAACTTTAACATAGGCAATGGTTTATTGTAAGACTCGAAAAAAGTTTTAACTCACTTAAATAAAAAACTCATAAATCAACCGATCTATATGTAAAAGAAGAGCAGTGAGTGAAGCAAGACTGAAGATTCGTCGATAAGAATGCTTGGAATGGTGTGAGCTCAAACAATTCATAGCATGAGATTGTACTTCTGCTCAGTCAAAGCAATTGTATTTCATTGAGTAAAGCAAATCTGATTATGTTCAGATGAAGAGACTACATTCCATTTACATTGGCGAATCACATTGCTTATCGGTGGAACGTGCCACGTCTGATTTAAGCGCTTAGTGCCAAGATGCTTTAAATTATTCGGCCTATAGCTCGGCGTACTTAGTCTTCTACGTGGTCTACTCCGATTCTGGTACTCGAAATGCTGCTGAAAACCATAACTTGCGCCATTGTCTTGCTATGTATAACTGAGCTGAGGTCGCAGAATGTGCATAGCGTTGATAGTTCAGGCAAAATGAAAATCGAACATGCCAACAGAACCGAGATACACTTCGTGGTCAAGGATCCCAACAGCAATGACATCAAGTCTCAGCTTGAATCGATGCGGTAAATATTACTTTTCCCGGCTATTCAATTCTAGCATACTTTTGTCGATGTCTCCGCAGTGAGGAACAGATGCGGCAGAGCGAACTACTGGATGACGTGATGGAGAGGTTGAACGCGTCGAGCTCAGAGTCCTCGGAGTTCGGCAGAAACTGCGCTGAGGCAACTGCTCTGAGTCGCCGCTCAGGGATCTATCAGATTCTCATACCAGGATACGGCACGCATCCGTGTCTGGTGAACTGCGATGAGGATACTCAGGGCGGCGGCTGGACAATCGTGTTGCATCGTTTGGATGGCAGTGTGGATTTCTTTCTCTTCTGGAAGGATTACAGAAAGGGTTTCGGCAACGTCAACGGCGAGTACTTCATTGGTTTGGATAAGCTTTATGCCATGACCAAAGATCTGGACCAGGAGATGCTGCTCGTCATGGAGGAGGCGTCCGGTCAGGAGAAGTTCGCCAAATACACTCAGTTCGCCATTGATGGAGAGGAGAACTCCTATGCCCTGAGCACCTTAGGCGAATACTCGGGAGATGCTGGAGACTCTCTGCGAGGCCATGTGGGCTTTAAGTTCTCTTCGCAAGATAAAGACAACGATACGCATAAGGATAATTGTGCTCAACTTTTCATGGGTGGCTGGTGGTACAACAGCTGCCATGTCAGGTGGGTCATTTCAACGGAATTCCACGCGGTACATCACTGATTCCTGCGATTATCTTGCAGCAATCTGATGGGAAAGTACAACGAGACCACTTTCGGAAAGGGCATCAACTGGTATGCTATCACGGGTCACAATGCCTCACTGAAAACAGTCAAAATGATGATAAGGCCGAAAAGAAATTAACATAGACACATAGATCTAACTACTATTTTTAGCTTATTAAATTTACAATCTTACTTTTAATTTAAATATCTCACAATTGGCTGAGTGAGTTTGAAATGATGCATCAGGCGATCGGCTGAGTCGATAGGCAACTCATTAGGTAATTAATCATGGTTATAAAAGCAACTAGGACCTAGACTCTTCAGTCTATTCAGTTCAGTTGTCTGTGCAAGATGATGCGACTGCGAATTTTGGAGTGGTACCACAATTACGCCATGGTAATCGGCGTCACGTCACATCGCCTGGTGGCGGGAAAGCTACGATGGACTTGGTTGACTCGGAGTTGGACCCTGCTTGTGAACACCATACAAGTGATTACTTTACCGTGTATTCTCTGGGTAACCGCAGAGTATTCTCGAACGAGAGTGTGGTTCCCAAACCTTGTTCCATATTCCGTCCATATGCTATCTTTAATGTCCTATTTGGCTATCGCCTTTACAATTTTTTCGCGTGCCCGCCGGGACAGCATTTACGAGGAGCTGCAACCCATTTTGGCCCATCTGAGATGCAGGTATAAATGCAACGTAGGATCGTTCTTACACTTCTTGTTATACCTAAAGACGGCCACACTACTGTACTTATGCCTGTCTCCTATTCTCAACTGTTTGATCGTGCCAGAGGAGTACGAGTGGAAAATTATTTTCATCCATTTCTGCCTCAACCATGCCACGAATGTTCCTGTTGTCGCCTCGCACCTTTACTTTGTGACCCTGTGGCTCACCTCTTCCTGCTATAGACATATCAATTGTCGCCTTGAAGACTTTATAAACTGCGGAAGATCAAGAAAACCAACAAGAAACGAGATACGAAGATTTCATAGACTTTGGTCCCTCCATGCCATGCTGGGTCGTTGCGTTAAGCGAGTCAACAAGGACTACGGTCAGCTGATGTTGGCGGCTCGCCTGGATTTTGTGTTTTTCAGTGCGATTGGGGGTTATTGTGGAATGCTATTCATCATTACCAACAGATTTCCCATCTTTGCAAGGATATTGTGCGCTCTAGGATACTCCATGCGACTGCTTGACTTTTTCCTACTGGACACAATGTGCGATCTAACGGTTCAATATCAAAGTGCTCCACATCACGAAGTGAGCGAGGGAATGTTTTTAGAGGAGGTGCAGTAAATAATCTTGGATTGTATTTTCTAATGCTCATATCGTTGTCTTTGCAGGTTAATGCGTTTCTCCTGTATTCCAGCACTGCGAAGTTGGAGCTCTCGGTTTGCGGTCTTTTCACCATGAACCGCATTCATTGGTTCAATATGCTAGGGTTTATCATAAGCATATGCGTTTTGTTGCTTCAATTTCACTTGGTTATTTCAAACGAATTTCAATTGTAATGCATATATTTTTCACAGCTCGGGCTTTATAAAATGTTTAAAACTATTTCCACATTTAAACAAGTTAAGAAACCCCAGTGGAATTGACACACTATGACAAAATTAGTTTTTAATATGAAATACTTAAAGATCTAACGTGTTTATATAAACACGTTGCATCGCACATTTTCACTGATTTGTTGATCTCACACGCATTGACTCTTTCCACACATTTATTCACATGTAGATGTTGATCTCACATATACAATCAATATTCAAAATTTAAAATAAACTACATTGTCGCAGATACTTAAGTATCTATAAAAATATAGTATGTAGTTATATTGAAAATTTAGTTACTACATTTATTAAAAGCTTTATATTTCCAATTGAGATAATGCGTAAGACATTTCAAATATTTATAGGATATAGTAATCTGGAACATGTTACTGAAATGTTGGATGCCAAAGATTTGGCTATAAAACGAAACACAGTACGGAAGAATGTACTGTGGTTTCGCTTAATGTCCTTATCTGTTTTCGTGATATCTGACTTAGACGTCGATAAACGACACAAAATTGTTAAAGAACATTGATTTTCAAGCTTGATGGAATTTTCAAAGATATTAAATTTTCATATCTTACTTTAACTTTTATAACTCACAGTTGGCAGATAGTAAAACACTCACGATCATGCCCATAACAATGCATCAGACGATGGACAGTGTCGATAGGCCACTCATTAGGTAATTAATCATGGCTATAAAATGAACTAGGTCCTGAGTGTTTAGTCCATTCGGTATAGTAGCCAGTGTAAGATGGTAAAGCTGCGACTCTTGATGTGGTACCACATTTACGCGCTGGCAATTGCCGTCACGTCGCATCGCCTGGTGGCTGGAAAGCTGCGGGGGACATGGTTGACTCGGAGCTGGGCCCTGCTCGTGAACGCCATACAAGTGATTACTTTGCCATTCCTGCTTTGGCTATCCGCTGAGTATTTTCAAAAGAGCACTTCGTCACCAAAAATAGTCCCATATTCCATTCATATAATGTACTTAACGTGCTATATAGCTATTGTGTTTACCATAATTTCACGCGCTCGCCGAGACAGTGCTATCGAGAAATTAGAACTCATTTTGACCCACCTGAGAAGCAGGAATAGCACCGTAGAACCGTATTTGCGCTGCTTGTTCTACCTAAAGACGACCACAATGCTACTTATATGCCTTAGTGGCATTGTCTACTGCTTTAATCCCCCCGAAAATTCCAAATGGACTTCGATCTTCATCAATTTATGCATCAACAACACCATGAATGCTCCTACAGTGGCCACGCACCGTTACTTCCTGGCGCTGTGCTTTATCTCTTCATACTATTGGCATGTTAATTGTCGCCTTGATGACTTCATAAGCTCCATCAGATTAAGAAAACCGACGAGGAGTGAGCTTCGACAATTTCGCAGACTTTGGTCCCTCCACGCCGTGCTGGGTCAGTATGTGATACGAATAAACAAAGCTCACGGTCTGATGATGTTGGCGGCTCGTGTGGATTATGTGTCGTACAGTGCGATTATAGGATATTTTGGACTGATCATTGTATATACCAACAGCTTGTCCGTTTCCATGAGGACATTCATCACAGTGGGTTATCTGGTGCGTATGCTCGACTTTTTCCTACTGGACATAATGTGCGATCTAACGGTTCAATATCAAAGTGCTCCACATCACGAAGTGAGCGAGGGAATGTTTTTAGAGGAGGTGCAGTAACTAATCTTGGATTATATTGTCTAATGCTCATATCGTTGTCTTTGCAGGTTAATGCGTTTCTCCTGTATTCCAGCACTGCGAAATTGAAGCTCTCGGTTTGCGGTCTTTTCACCATGAACCGCATTCATTGGTTCAATATGCTTGGGTTCATCATAAGCTTATACTTTTTGTTGCTTCAATTTCACTTGATTATATGGAAGCAATTTAAATTGTAATATATTTAAGGCATTGACGTTCAATCACTATTTTACCAGTAAGTTTAAAACAAACTTTAAAATGAAATGTGGGTTTGGTAATTAATAGTAGCTTTAACAACCCAATGATTGTCTGCGAACATACGTCTGGGATGCTCGACAAACATAATTAATTGGCCTTAAGCTCTGATCTCAATTGTGGTATCTCTAGTACATGGAATTACTGCAAACGACGAGTTTAAACAGGCAGACGGACAAAAGTAGACAGGCAGACGGACAAAAGTAGACAGGCAAACGGACATGGCTATATCGATGAAAATCAAGGTTGGTGCATGGTATCTTACAGTCGTACTTGATTGTACTTCTGATTGGTTGACTCTTTTCTGGAAATATAAATATAAGCTTTATAGGATAGAAGATGATAAATACCCTCTGAAAGTGTATTACAAATTTCCATTAAATAGCTACATAGAAAAATGGTTATTTAAGTCTTTTTCAACAATATCCTGTTATCTGATCTTTTGCCTGACCTCGAGACAGTAATACATCCCCAAACGATTTATCGCAGTCCAGCAGTCGATCGAGCTCGACGATAGCCAACACATTAGGTAATTAGTCATGGGCATAAACTGAAGCAGGCCTGGACGTGGATACCTTCCAGTCTCGATTTGCGTACCGCGTGCGATGGCCAGACAAAGGTTCCTGGTGTGGTACCATAACTACGCGCTGGCAATTGGCGTCACTTCGCATCGCCTAGTGGAACGAAGGCTTCGCCAAACGTGGAAAACTTGGTCCTACGCCTTGTTCGTAAATGCCTTCGAATTGATTGTGTTGCCCGTTCTCATGTGGTTCTCCACAACCTATTTGGCGGAGCAAAGTTTCTTTCCGAAATTCGCTTCATTTACCACCTACATATTCTACTCGGTTGCCTATGTTGCAATCGCATGTACCATCCTTTCCCGCGGCAGCAGGGACTCCGCAAGTGTGGAACTGGACCGCACTGCGCACTGTTTAATGCGAAAGACTACAAAGAGGGCCGATCGCGTGTTGGTGTGGCTGTTCTATCTGAAGCTTGCTACAATGGTCTACATGTGTCTATTCAGTTTGGGCTCTGGCCTGTTGATGCCCGATGGCACCCCATGGATAGTGATCGCGATGAACTTTTGTTTCTTTAATGCCTTGAATATCCCTACCGTTGCTACTTACCGCTACTTCATGTCGCTGTGGTTCATTTCCGGCTGCTATCAATACATAAACAGTCGGCTGAGAGATATATCGAACTCAGCCAGATCAAGGGAGCCTTTGAGGAGCGAGCTTCGGGAGGTGCACAGACTGTGGTCCCTCCATGCTCTGTTGGCCCGGTGCACTCTGCGGATAAATAAGGTCTACGGACCGCTGTTGTTGGTAGCGCGCTTTGACTTCGTCACCTTTAGTGTGGTCAACGCCTATTGGGGAATGCTCTTCATGAAGACCATTACAACGCCCTTCTACAAAATCATGTACGGTGCAGCAAACTACTGGGTGCGTATGCTGGACTTCTTTCTTCTAGATACCATGTGCAATTTAACGGCTGAGTATCAGAGTGCTGCACACCATGAAGTGAGTGAGGCGATCTGGTCTAAGGAGGTATTACAATTGCATGATCCGTTCGAGCAACTCTTAACCTCACTATCTCTACAGATAGAAACCTTTCTATTCTATGCAAGCCTAGCGAAGATTAAGCTTTGGGTCTGTGGTCTCTACACAATGGATCGCAGATGTTGGTTGGGCATGATGGGATGGATTTTAAATTTGGCCATATTGCTCTTGCAATTTCACTTGATTCACGTTAAAAATTGATTTTTGCATTTTCACATAATCGCTACTTAATACTACACTGCTAACACAAATAGTTATGGATTTTAATACTAACTGTTAAATAATTTGCATGCCTAACAGAAATAAATAAATGCAAATGCAATTTGCACATTCATTTAACATATGTAAGTTAACATGTTTTGCTGTTAGGCTAATGTAAATACTACTGCTATTGGGGCTAATGTTCGCCATACTGCTTCCTCACTGTTAACAGACGCGGCGAGGGAAACTAGAGAAATGCTGGAAAATTGCAATTGCGAACCGTTACGCTCACGTCTTGCCCTGCAATTATATATGCATGTATTTTTGCTAGTATTTGCAACAGCAACAACTAAAATAGCAGTAATAGCAACAAGAAGAAGAAGAAAAAGAAGCAGAAGAAGCGGGAGCAGAAGCAATAACAATAGCAATAAAGGCACTGCAGGAGCCAATAATTCCTGCTCGATAATTTCCAAATGAATGCGTCGGGCAAATAAATTTCCCTTTGACAGCGCTGAAATTTTAAAACGAAATCACGTTCTGCTGTTGCACACTTTTTGGCGTATGCACATCTGCTCAGCATGTACGTGCGAAAAGTTACGCAACACTCACACGCACACACACACACACATGCGCACACACTAGCTTTCATTTACATACTATGTACTAACTAGAACGAAACGTTACGTTTGCCATGGCGAGGATGGAATACCCTGCCAGATATAGTATGAATAGGCTTCAGTCGATTCTTCCTACTACTGTGGGCAAAAAGTAAGGTGAATGAACTGAATGAATGAACTAGTTCATTTTCACAGTATATGGATATACGCTTAAATGAAGATATTGAAACTTACAGTTTTCAATCTGGTGTACGATATGTAATTTAATTTGAATTTATTACAATGAAGATTAAATTTTGTCCGAGTGTTTCTATTCTATAATTCTTATGACTTACCAATCCGATTTCATTAAAGCTTTAATATGAATTATTAACTTAGTTGCTAAAAAAAATATTTAAGGAAAGTATAAATTATTAAAGTTTTTATACTCACGTCGTATGTTATAGGGACGGAAAAATGGAAGCCTAGTTAAAGTAAATTTAATTTTTTTAATATGAATTATTAACTTAGTTGCTAAAAAAAATATTTAAGGAAAGTATAAATTATTAAAGTTTTTATACTCACGTCGTATGTTATAGGGACGGAAAAATGGAAGCCTAGTTAAAGTAAATTTAATTTTTTTATTGACAAAAAACTGTCGCTAAGTCTCTAGAACGATATTATTGTTATTTTTATTATATTTAAAAAATAGCAGATAATTAGATTATATTTAGACTATGCAGTTCAGGCTGATAAATATAAGATGTATGTATATATGCTTTAAAACGTCAGAAGTCTTTTGTGCATTGCGAACCTCTGATCAAAATGAACATACCCTCTGCAAGGGTATAAATATTCACGCGCGTAGAAGAGACGCAGGTGAGTAACAAGGCTGCATAAATAAGATGAAATAAAATAAATCAAGAGCAAAAATAAAATAAAATGTTCATAATTTTCACAACAAATTGTGATTTCAGAAATCTAATTCCTCTCCGAACGTGTTGAAATTATTTGGCAGGTTTTTATTTGTGGCTTATGCCATTTTGGGCAGAGCGAAGTTTGCCACTACGGGAAGTTTCCGTGCGAGAAGCCAGGTTAACCATGATAGTTAGATTGTGTAGCGTGTAACGAACAATTCTTCAGTGAGTTCTGGGATTTGTCTTTGCGGGTGCACACTATAGGGTCCGGCTCTCGCTCGTCTGCTTTGGGGGTGGAGGTCTTGCTTGGACAAATCCGCACACTAGCTACTTATTATTATTTTTAAGACGAGAATTGAGTGTGCTGACGAAAACAAAAATGCGAGAATCGAAACCGGAAGAGAAGATAGATAAATTCCAGAAGAAATAGAATAGAGAAGTAGAAGAAACGGAAGAGATTGAGAAAAATTAGAGATCAGCGATGCCACAGATGTTGTCGTGGTCGCAACATGCCCACCCAACCTATGATCACCATCCTTCAGAGCTAGGCTCCGGGACCCCTATCATCCTACGATTGTGGAAACATCAGCAGAGTTAAAAAGGGAGTGAACTACTCAAGATTCATTTTAAGTACAATTTAATTAATTAAACATATATAAGATTTCATACATTTTCGGGTTTTAAATAAAAAAAAATAAAAGGTAAGATTAATTTATAGAATATCCTAATGATATTATCAATACAAATATATATAAAGTACAAAGAAAAGAAATTTTTGGAAAATAACGCAGCGATCAATATGTCATTTGCATGTGCTACTGAGTACTCAAATTTAATTTTTTTGGAATTCATTATTTTTTTTTTTTTTTTTTTTTTTGTTGACTCCACTAAATTGTAACGTTATTTTTATTTTTTATTTATTTTTTTTTTTAGTGTTTTTTTTTTTTATTTAATTCAAGAGGCTGTCGCATAGGTTTTGGATTCGTTCTATATATATATATATATTTTTTTTTTTTGTCTTTTATTATCATTTATTCAACCCAAAGGGAGCTAAGCAAACGGATATGCATCGAACATAAATATGTACATACACAAAATAAACTCACTGCCATTAATTGATTCCAGCGGCGAAAGATCGATCTCCCGGCAGGTAGCTGTAAAGGCGAATTGAATAAGAAAATATTCTATGCATTCCTTCACTTAAAACCCCTTCAAGCGCTCATGTGTTCTTCTCTTTCTTTCTATTCTTTTTTTTTTTTTTTTCAGTTAGAACCGACAAAAAAATGAATATTCAGATCGCATAATTAAAGTTTAATTTAAATTTACAAAAAATGAATTTTTTTACACGCTGGATAAAAAAATAAAATCCAGACTTTTAAAATTTTCTTTAAATAATTGGAATTTTAACTTGGGTCACTATTGGTTCTTCACATCCATTTTCTCTCTTTTATTTTACGTTTGTATGTTTCACACTTCTTGAGAATACTTGATGGACTAGAGCAGCAAGAGGGCTTGAATGGTTTTCAGGTTAAGTAAGCCTGATTTCACTAATTTTTACACTTTCTCCACGTTGTATTATTTTTTGTGCCGCTGCTGCTGGTAGGGAGGGTTTACTTCTCTCTATAAATCATTTTTCTTTTTTAAGGTGCATCCTTAAATCCGCTTAGCTTTGGGGCACGATGTAAAAATCATGCCCCCTGCTGCCTGGGTATGGCGCTCCCGCAGATGCCAATATTCTTGACCAATGCGAGGAGTAGATGTTCTAGGGAAAATTTGGGGGTTAGAATAACCGAAAAAATCTACTTTGTTTGCTTACATCTCAATTATATTCCACAAAGTGAGCCCGATACCAATGCCGGCTCCACTTGCCTCTGGCCACTTCCACTCAATTTTTGTGTTATTTAATATGTAAAAAAATATTCTTTATAACAAACTTGAATTGAGGATGGCGTTGAGAGGATTGGGAGGACCAAATAGAGCGTGCTTATGTCGTCTTGGATGTCGTCTTGCGAAAGAGCCTTGCCAATTATGTGAAGTAGTTGGCCAGCGTTAGCTCGGAAATTTTAGCAAGAGATACCATATGTTTATCTCGAACTTCTGATTGCAGCTCTGGGCTAGCTTTAGTCAGCTGATGAGCGATAAGTCGGACTTAACATTAACATTAACATTAACAGTAACAGTGACATCAGCATTAACATTAACATTAACATTTTATGTTTTTTTTCTTTTAAGCCTGCTTCTAGGCTGAACCTAATAATCGAGTCGCTACAGGCGCCGTTACAAAGCCCCCCTGCCACAATCAGACTAGGGTATTTAACTCTAGATACCCTAGACTGATACCGCCTGGAGTGACGTTACTGGCGAATGTCTTTGGCATGATAATTACCCAACAGTCGCCCTTGCAGATCTTCAAGCTCGTAGTAATTATTGCCTATTTTACTCTTAATACGGGCTTTTACGAAGGAAGGTCCAAATTTGGCGTTGTAGCCTGTTTGAAAGCAACTCTGCCTGAAGTTACGTCGAAATACCTCCTGTCCCACTGCAAAAGATACTTCTCTCGCGCGTAGGTTGTATCTCTTTTCGTTACGGTCATGAGCTTTTTGTATTTGTTTACTGGCTTCTTCACGAATTATCTGGAAAGAATCTTGCCTATTAAACAACAGCGAGCGGTCGTCTAACATATTCAATTTTCTCAACAAAGCATAAGTTGATCCTGAAGTAACCATATGTTGACCAAAAGCCATATAGTATGGTGTAGTACCTATACTAGAGTGAAAAGACGATCTCAAAGCGCAGCATATCTTGTTTAAGTACTCGTCCCAGTCCTTTTGATCAGGACGCAAGTATGCTCTAATAGCTGAAATGACTGAACGATTTACACGCTCAGAAGCGTTGGCCTGAGGCGAGTGAATGGCGGTTAGCTGGTGTGAAATGTCGTATTGCTTCATTAGTTTCTGAAAAGCTACTGAACGAAACTGTGACCCGTTGTCCGATACGACAGTTTCCGGGACACCGAATGTCATAAACAGTTCACCCTCAAGGTATTTTATTACAACGTCAGCATTTATTTTTTTAACAGGTTTCAAAAATACAAACTTAGAGAAATGATCGAGAACAATAAAAATGCCTATGTTTCCACTTCTCGATCGAGGATAAGGACCAAGGAAATCAATGAAAATTCTTTGGAAAAGTCTAAAAGTTATTGGTGCTTTTCCTAAAGGCGGTCTGAGAACTTGGTTTGGTGATTTGGTTGTTTTACAAGTATCACAAGCATTGATATATGCTTTGATATCAGGTACAAGACCAGGCCAAAAATAATATCTTCTAACACGCTCGATAGTCTTATGGATGCCACCATGGGAGGCCAATGGACTATTGTGTGCTTGGAAGAGGACTTCAGGTATCAATTCTGATGGTATCCATAGCTTCCAGGCATATTCATCGTGAATTTTTTCACCTGTCAAATGTTCGGCTTTTCTGTAAACATAACCATCTTCTGTTTTTAAGTCAGGGAAATTTATTTTATTCGCAGAAACCTTTGCTACCAAATCTTGATACGCAGCGGATTTAAAGTGTTCCGAGTTTAAATCAACCAGCAACCCTTCACGTAAATCTAGTGCTGCCACTTCATCTTCGTTAACACGAGACAAGGAATCAGGAACAATGTTCAAAGAACCTTTTCGATGCTCAATTTTAAATCGAAATCGTTGGAGACATAATGCCCACCGAGCTAAACGAGAACTAAGGTCATGATTAGACATAAGCCACTTGAGCGATGCGTGATCGGTAATAATGGTAAACTCGTGTCCTTCCACATAAGCTCTAAAGTTCTTCAAAGCTACTATAGCCGCTAAGCACTCTTGTTCGGTCACGGTATAGTTCCTCTGCGCACGATTTAGTTTCTTCGAAATAAAGGCTATAGGACGTTCGTCTCCTTCCGGGGATAATTGTACCAAGACTGCACCGACACCAGACTTGCTAGCATCACAATGGATGGCGAACGGTTTAGAGAAATCCGGACTACTCAACACCGGGGCTTCACTGAGACGACTCTTCAGCAC
Organism: Zaprionus bogoriensis; assembly: GCA_035046045.1. Taxonomy (NCBI): domain Eukaryota; kingdom Metazoa; phylum Arthropoda; class Insecta; order Diptera; family Drosophilidae; genus Zaprionus; species Zaprionus bogoriensis. Next base: position 295,808 of record JAWNOI010000098.1, on the reverse strand, counting down.
TTCGAATGCCTTTAGTGCTTCAGGAGTTAAACAGAATTTGCGTTTCGTTGTCATCAAGTCGGTTAAAGGAGAAGCAAGAGATGCAAAATTAGGAACAAATTTGCGATACCATCCGCATAAGCCCATAAAACTTCTTAAGCCTCGTAAAGTTTTAGGAATAGGAAATTCGGTAATAGCTTTAACCTTCTCAGGATCTGTTCGGATTCCGCCATCGCCAATAATATGACCAAGATAACGCACCCGTCTCATACAGAAATGACTTTTACTAACGTTGATTGTCAATCCTGCACGCTTGATATGAAATGCAATCTCTCTGAGAATGTCAAGGTGAGTGTCAAAGTTTGAGGAGACTACAAGTAGATCATCTAAATAAACGAACACTTCGTTTCTTAGATGAGCTGGGACGACTTTGTCCATCAAGCGTGACATAGTACTTGTGGCGTTACAAAGCCCAAAAGGCATCACCTTAAATTGATAAAGCGGTCTACCGGGGACTGTAAATGCAGTCTTGTCACGAGAATTAAGTTCTAAAGGCACCTGCCAATAAGCATCCTTTAAGTCCAGGCTTGAAATATACTCCGCCTTGGGCAAACGACTTAGAATCCCACTGATTTGGGGAAGCGGATATGCATCTTTCTCCGTGAAACTATTGACTTTTCGACAGTCTAAACAAATTCTAACTTTGCCAGGTTTAGTCACCATGACAATAGGAGAAGACCAAGCACTTTCCGACTCTTCAATTACGCCTAATTGCAACATCCGGTCGATTTCGGCGTACATGCTCTTCTCGACCGCTGGCGACACTGGAAAATGGCGCTGCTTAACTGGCTTCGCTTTACCCACATCTATTGAATGTGTTATTAAATTAGTTTTTCCGAGACCTTCTTGTGTGAATGAAGGAAAACAATTGATGACATTGGCTAGTTTTGCTTTTTCTTCATTAGCCAAATCGTGTTGATCTACTTCGACCTTGCTGTTAACGTCGATAGCTTTAGTTGTTTCTAGTTCTGATATATTTAAATTTTTGGGGAGAAGATCATATAGTCTCCAAAAATTTATACCTAAATAAAGATCATGTTTTAAAGAGGGTACTACGTAAATTATTAAAGGTTTTCTATCCTTGCCATATTCTACGTCAATCTTCATTTTTCCTACAACTTGTTGAGAGCGTCCGTCTGCCGTTTTGGCTTTAACGTTTATTGGCTTGTATGAGGTATTATTCAACATAACTTCTTTAGCTAGATCTCCTCCAACACAACTTATCGAGGCCCCTGAATCCAGCAAACCATAAACAGTACGGTCGAATAAACGAATCGGCAAAAATGGACGAGGGTCTTTTGATCCCAGAGGGAGAGAACAAATATATTTCAATCCGACCCTACAGTTTTTAACCTTTTGCCAAAATCTTTTAATTCTTTCGGAGCTGCGAGACTTACGGATTTCTAAGATACGTGCAGAAAGTGTAGTAGGAGCTGAAATCTCTGGCAAATTTTTAAGTTTACAATGCAGTAGAGAGCTGACATTGCTTTTTGATACGTCCGGGGAAGTTTGTGATGCAACCATTGGTGCATTCACATCTAATCGGTCATGGTTGATTGGTGACGTGAGGCATTCGAAGTCTTCGGTTTGTACTGCGACTTCGAAATGCCTGGCTTTAAGTTTTTTGCACACTTAACGCAATTTGGCTTGTAGGTATTAGCGGTTCCGCAACCATAACAGAAAACTCGCTTTTCAGATAAACAATCTTGGTATCTGTGCCCTTCTTTGCGGCAATTCCAGCATACCAAAGAAAATGCGTCCACCTCTAATTCGCTTTCAGATTCGGACCTCTCCCGATAATCAAACTCTTGAATAAGCTCTGAGACTTCTCGTCTGAACGGTGTGACTTTACTATATCCGTGAGAGCGTTTGACATCGTCTAGAAAAGCTTCACGTCGACGGCAAGTTTCTCTCAATTCTGAGACTGATGAAATATCGACATTCAACAACTCATGACGTATTTCGGGTCTCAAATTGTTTCTGAGAATTCGGGCAAGTTTTCTTGTGGACCATGGCAACTCTAGTTGATCGACTAAGACGTTTACGCTATCGTAAAAACAATCAAACGATTCATTGGGCTTCTGTTTTCTGTTTCGTATTGATTCTTCTATATCTATGTCATCCCTATTTTGGCGAAATTGTAATCGCAAAGCAGAACACAATCTATCCCAGTGTACTTCGGTTACCGATTTATGGTAACGCCAATAAAATTCGTTAGCTTTGCCCTCAAATAAGACACTAGCGTTTCTGCAAAGTACTGAGAAATTGCTTTCAAGTGTCTGATGCGTTAGTGCTTCGACTCTGTAGATAAAATTATCTATAGATACACCTGATCCCGAAAATTTTATCTTCCATCCATTTAGGATGTGTGCGACCTTGTCGGGTCTATTTAAGAGATCAGAAGAGATACTTCTGTGAGAATTGGGAGAACCTATGTTAGGCGCGACAAAATTTGAATTTTGGATTTGTTCATTGCGAGAAACTGGTCGATCTAAGGGTGGTGTAGTAGCTAACCTATCTCCATCATTCATATTAGAGCTAGATGAAGTGGTGATTAATCTCTGAATGCTGTCACTTACTGACGTTTGTATTAACTCAGCCATTTTCTCCGACAAAGTTGTGAGCAGTCTTCGCTCCATTGCGAGTAGCGTCATTGCGTTGGCAACATTGGCTGGATCTGTATTACTACTGCAACTGCTACGAGCGCCTCCTGAAGTACCAGGGACATCTTCAGATGTATTCCTATCTTCATTGTTTTCGGTACAACGACTTTTTGATTGGGATCGCGTTTGTAGACCTCTACTATCGGCAATAGGCCTGCAAGAAACTCTGCATACTGGACAGCTTTCGCTTTTCTTCCAATGGGCTTCAATACATTTTTTGTGAAACTCGTGATGGCATGCAGTCTCAAATAAATCATTTGCTGCCTTAATATCTGCTTCGCATAACGGACAGACTGGCTTTACACCTCCTTGCAATGCTTTTCTTGGAGAACGATCTAATCCCATTTTCAATTTTAAGAAAATTCAACCAACCAGAAAAAAAACCAAAATTTTGTATCCTTAATAAAAAAAAAGGATTTCAACAACAGCTACAAAAATTAGAAAAATGTTGTATCATTGATATAAAAATGATTTTAACAACATTTGGTAATTCTCACAAAAAAAATAATAATAAAGATTAAACTTTAACTCATGCTTGATGTCCACAAATCGTAGGTTAAAATTTTTTGTTTACTACTAACTTTTCTCAGGAAAGAAGAAAAGATTACAGATTAAATGAAAGACAGTTCAGAAAGGGAAGAATTTAGGCAATTGTAATTAGGAACCGGATAAGGTATTCTTCGAAAATAGCTACTCTTATATTCCAGTCGCAACTTACAAAAGTCTAATTCCTTTGAGATTAACTATAAATAATCCTTTCTTAAAGTTAAACGTGGATAGGGCACTTCAGTAAGATATGCCTCTATTTTCCGAAACGTCTAAGCTTAAAGAAGCCATTTATTATTGTAGTGATTTGGGTAATTAGTAAGGGCCAGAAGATCAACCGCAGTTTGATAATCTCTGTATTTTCCTCAGACTAAGTTTTCCTGTCGTCACATACCAAGTGAAGGAAAATTCTTATACTGACTTTTAATTAAGGCCAGACGGAAAACTAATGCTCTCTTCCTCTGTTTTCCATAATTAATAAAAGTCTACATAAGACATTAGAAATTAAGTTTGAAATTAAAGTAGAAATAAATGAAAGAAAGAAAAGAGTTGGAATTTATCTATCGGTGAGTCTTAATGAGGTAATACTGTACTCACTAAGGCCCCACACGTTTGGGCGCCACTTTTCTTAATAATAATAATAATAATAATAATAATAATAATAAATTATAAATGTAGCGTGTAACGAACAATTCTTCAGTGAGTTCTGGGATTTGTCTTTGCGGGTGCACACTATAGGGTCCGGCTCTCGCTCGTCTGCTTTGGGGGTGGAGGTCTTGCTTGGACAAATCCGCACACTAGCTACTTATTATTATTTTTAAGACGAGAATTGAGTGTGCTGACGAAAACAAAAATGCGAGAATCGAAACCGGAAGAGAAGATAGATAAATTCCAGAAGAAATAGAATAGAGAAGTAGAAGAAACGGAAGAGATTGAGAAAAATTAGAGATCAGCGATGCCACAGATGTTGTCGTGGTCGCAACATGCCCACCCAACCTATGATCACCATCCTTCAGAGCTAGGCTCCGGTGACCCCTATCATCCTACGATTGTGGAAACATCAGCAGAGTTAAAAAGGGAGTGAACTACTCAAGATTCATTTTAAGTACAATTTAATTAATTAAACATATATAAGATTTCATACATTTTCGGGTTTTAAATAAAAAAAAATAAAAGGTAAGATTAATTTATAGAATATCCTAATGATATTATCAATACAAATATATATAAAGTACAAAGAAAAGAAATTTTTGGAAAATAACGCAGCGATCAATATGTCATTTGCATGTGCTACTGAGTACTCAAATTTAATTTTTTTGGAATTCATTATTTTTTTTTTTTTTTTTTTTTTTATTGACTCCACTAAATTGTAACGTTATTTTTATTTTTTATTTATTTTTTTTTTTAGTGTTTTTTTTTTTTTATTTAATTCAAGAGGCTGTCGCATAGGTTTTGGATTCGTTCTATATATATATATATATTTTTTTTTTTTTGTCTTTTATTATCATTTATTCAACCCAAAGGGAGCTAAGCAAACGGATATGCATCGAACATAAATATGTACATACACAAAATAAACTCACTGCCATTAATTGATTCCAGCGGCGAAAGATCGATCTCCCGGCAGGTAGCTGTAAAGGCGAATTGAATAAGAAAATATTCTATGCATTCCTTCACTTAAAACCCCTTCAAGCGCTCATGTGTTCTTCTCTTTCTTTCTATTCTTTTTTTTTTTTTTTCAGTTAGAACCGACAAAAAAATGAATATTCAGATCGCATAATTAAAGTTTAATTTAAATTTACAAAAAATGAATTTTTTTACACGCTGGATAAAAAAATAAAATCCAGACTTTTAAAATTTTCTTTAAATAATTGGAATTTTAACTTGGGTCACTATTGGTTCTTCACATCCATTTTCTCTCTTTTATTTTACGTTTGTATGTTTCACACTTCTTGAGAATACTTGATGGACTAGAGCAGCAAGAGGGCTTGAATGGTTTTCAGGTTAAGTAAGCCTGATTTCACTAATTTTTACACTTTCTCCACGTTGTATTATTTTTTGTGCCGCTGCTGCTGGTAGGGAGGGTTTACTTCTCTCTATAAATCATTTTTCTTTTTTAAGGTGCATCCTTAAATCCGCTTAGCTTTGGGGCACGATGTAAAAATCATGCCCCCTGCTGCCTGGGTATGGCGCTCCCGCAGATGCCAATATTCTTGACCAATGCGAGGAGTAGATGTTCTAGGGAAAATTTGGGGGTTAGAATAACCGAAAAAATCTACTTTGTTTGCTTACATCTCAATTATATTCCACAAAGTGAGCCCGATACCAATGCCGGCTCCACTTGCCTCTGGCCACTTCCACTCAATTTTTGTGTTATTTAATATGTAAAAAAATATTCTTTATAACAAACTTGAATTGAGGATGGCGTTGAGAGGATTGGGAGGACCAAATAGAGCGTGCTTATGTCGTCTTGGATGTCGTCTTGCGAAAGAGCCTTGCCAATTATGTGAAGTAGTTGGCCAGCGTTAGCTCGGAAATTTTAGCAAGAGATACCATATGTTTATCTCGAACTTCTGATTGCAGCTCTGGGCTAGCTTTAGTCAGCTGATGAGCGATAAGTCGGACTTAACATTAACATTAACATTAACAGTAACAGTGACATCAGCATTAACATTAACATTAACATTTTATGTTTTTTTTCTTTTAAGCCTGCTTCTAGGCTGAACCTAATAATCGAGTCGCTACAGGCGCCGTTACAATTGGACTGCGTAAGTACTAAGTGCGTACTTAGTAGACTGTGAATAAGGGCCAAATGGAAAATCTGGGGAAATCCATTTAAATTAGCATTCACATGTCAACGCAATTATGTTGGATAACAACGCAACGATTTATGTGCACGTGAAGAGAGCACAAGTTGCACAATGCCGAAACACATACACACACACACACACGTACCGGATGCGGGCCTGTTGGGCGGTAGGCGTGGCCCGGAGCTTGGCAATTGTCAAAATTGCCGCCATAATTCACGTGTTGCCAGCAACAGAAACAACAACAACAACAGCAAGAGCAACGAGTACAGTCAGAGCGTCGTCATTCAATTGAAGCAAATGCTCAAAATGCAAATTACGCAATGATTTACATTTCGATTGACATATTTTAGGCGAGCTGTTTGCAGTATTCAAAGCTCCACCCATCCTTCATCTGCCATCGCTCCACGTCCCTCCTCTCGCTCCACCCTTTGCTTGTCGTCCCATGCCGCAACATTGGCCGTAATTCAAAAATATTCCCAAGAAGCTCAACAATCCCGAAATTGATGTCAATGATGTGCGTGGAATGGCGAGAGGCGGACGTGGAGACTGATGAGTACATGTCGTATAACTCTTAAGATGTACGAACTGCGACGCATATGCGTGGTAAGTATGGAGAGTCGGGCTTAATCTCAGGTAATACAATATTTTACAAAGTAAATATTATATATGTCGGAGAATAAGGTGGGGGCACGGGTGTAGTTGGATCTTCATCCTGCATGATCACGTTAATGGCACTTCGCACAGCAAGTCGCTTGTCATGTTCTTTGCTGCGCAATTCCAAACAGACTGACTCGCAAGCCATCGTTCTCAATTCGCCGTATTCCATTTCGCCCAAGCTATTTCATCACAACTATTCCATCATTACCTTAACATTCTCTTTATTGCATCAGCCAAAGAACTGCAAGCGCCATGCTCATTTGGGACTGTACCAAATGATGCTCTGTCCATTAACAGAATGCTACTTAACATACTTTCCGTTAAATTCAAACCAAACATGTTTAGATCAGTAACTCTACGACACGGCCTTCCTGACATTTACGCGTCCTCGCGTATCATGTTTCTCAATATGTTTCATCATAATAATAACTTCTATTCATCATTTTAATTTCATTCATTTTCTTTGTAATTTAACATTCCATTTTACATTACCCTACTGCTAATTTCTATCTTGCATCAATAAGCAAAAGAAAAGTACTTTCTATTATAAAATGAACATTACGATCAACAACATAATTCATAGAATCTTCAGGCACAGTATTACAGTGGTGTCCCTTGCCTTGCTCAACTTTCTTTTTTTTTTTGTTTAACTTAATTTCACCATACATAACTCTTGCCACAGTGCCTTTTCTCTTTATCTTTTCTCATCTCTTTGTACCATAACTCCTCTCAATATCTCTTCATCACTTTACACTCTCAGGCTCTTGCTGCACACACTGCAACGCTCACACGCACACTCTGCGTACTGGTCCCTCAGGACCCATATAGCCCCTCGTCATGCAGCTACTGCGCAGATAACTACATGACACGGCTCTAGCCTTTGTAAATGATTCAATCCGAGCTTATGGTACCTACGAGTGCCTCAGTCGGCGATCTCTCGTACACATTTGCCTCTTCCTACGAGTGCCTCAGTCGGCGATCTCTCGTACTCATTGCCTCTTCCTACGAGTGCCTCAGTCGGCGATCTCTCGTACTCATTGCCTCTTCCTACGAGTGCCTCAGTCGGCGATCTCTCGTACTCATTGCCTCTTCCTACGAGTGCCTCAGTCGGCGATCTCTCGTACTCATTGCCTCTTCCTACGAGTGCCTCAGTCGGCGATCTCTCGTACTCATTGCCTCTTCCTACGAGTGCCTCAGTCGGCGATCTCTCGTACTCATCTGCCTCTACCTCATTAGGCATCGGACGCAGTTCCTACGAGTGCCTCATTCGGCGATCTCTCGCACTCATCTGCCTCTACCTCATTAGGCATCGCACGCAGCTGCTCGTGGGCATACTTGTATGTTCGTTTGCTTGAAAGAGATTTCAACATATAACGGTCACCACCTAGCTTCTCCATTATGACAAACGGTCCTTTAAACTTTGGATCTAGCTTTGTTTGGTGCCGTTCTTCACTTTTGAGCAGGACATGGTCACCTACATTGTAACTTACAATCTTAGCCTTATTCTTATCATATCGTTGTTTCTCGTATTCTGCATTTTTCTTTATGTTTTGTAAGGCCTTTGATCTAACATGTTCGATGTCTATTTCTACTTCTTCTACCATTGGCATCATGCCCATTGGTCTTGCCTCTTTACCAATTAGTAACTCTAACGGACTAAGCTTTGTGACTCTATTGGCCGTGCAATTCATGGCCAACTGCACCTCTTTTAAGGCATCCTGCCAAGATCGCTTGCTTGTCTCAACAAGTAGCCAGTTATCTGTAATATCAGCCATGCATATACGTACTTCCGCTATTTTGGTTGACCTAGTAACCTTGTAAATTTTTAGTGGATTGCGCGAAAGAAAATCTACATGTGCCATACTATTTCCTTTTCTATATTCTACCTCAAACTCAAAGGACTGCAGGTATGCCCACCAGCGATGGACCCTCGGCGTTAATTCTACTTTATTACGGCTAGCTTTTAGCGAATTGCAGTCCGTGAATACAACGAATGGACGACCCTGCAAATAATGACGAAAATGTTTCACTGCATCGTACACTGCTAGTGTCTCCAGTTCATATGAGTGGTATCTTGTTTCAGCCCCTGTAGTACACTTGCTATAATATTCTATAACTCTTGGTTTGCTGTTTATCTTGTGCATCAATATGGCTCCATAGCCATCTGCACTAGCGTCAGTATGGAGTTCAACCGGATATTGTGGGTCATAAATGATAAGAACTGAGTCACTAACCAATACAGATATTATTTCTTGGCGCACCTGTTCATGCTTCTCCTGCCACTCGAATTTGCTATTTTTTGACGTTAACAAATACAACGGTTTCATCAGTGCATCGTGCTTCAAATATTTGTCCATGACCACGTGAAACAAGATCTCTATCGAAAACTCACATATCTTTACTGTAGTAAGAATTTGCATTGAACATGTTACTGAACCTTCACCTATGCCGCTTATAAGTACAGTGTTATTCATTCTCTTACCAATGAACTTATTAGCTAATTTTTCTTTCAATAGGGAGCACTCTGCCCCTGAATCAAAAAAGTACGGAACGGGCTCACCATGTTGGTACATAATCCCCTTTGGGTCGACGACGGTGCACACATCCACTCGCTTCTCATAAGTATTGCCCTAGCTTGACGATGAAGAGGTCGGACACTTGGTTGCAATATGGCCTAACTGGCCGCACTTGTAGCAGGTTAAAGTTGACATATCCCTCTTTGGTGTGGCACTGCCGTGAGTCGAGTTGAATTTTGTCTCACTTGCGTCTCCCGGTTTTCTGCTTCGACATTCTGCCATTTTATGGCCAGGTTTGCCACAAGAGTGACACTTTCCTTGCCATGATGTTCTCTGCTTCTTTTGTTCAGGGACACTGGTATATTCTGGTGTCCCGCTGTCATTGCGCTTACCAAACGCATAGGCACGCAATTGTTGCTCCAGTTCACTTCGAGTTTCGATTTTCGTTGTAAACAATAATCGCTGCAGCCGTTTATCTATTTGCGCAGCATGCGCCAACACGACCGATACGGCAATTTCTTCGCTGCTCAAATTTTTCCACTTTGACAGTAAAGCCGTTACTTGCCTGCTAGCATACACAGACAAACACTCGCTTGGCTTTGGTTTACTGCTGAACATATTTAGCAAAATGGCCGCTGGCGTCTCTACACCTTCATATCTTTGGATAAATAATTCTCGGAACTCCAGCCACTTTATTCCGCTGTAACAGATTTGTGACAGCCACTGAGATGCTCCTCCTTCCAAAGAGTTGCTTAACGCCATGACGAGAGCGCTACCCTCCAGCATGTGCTCTGCCATGATTATATCGACGGTTTTACACCATGCAGCGGCATCTGCGTTCGCGGCATCGGGACAAAACTTTGGAAGCGTTACTTTATTACTGGGCTGCGTCACTGCTCTGGGAATCTGCATCGATTTAATTAAGTCCCGAAAAGATTTGTTTTGCGCTTCAAATAATGCACGCCATTGATCGTTCGATAAATTTTGGGGCGAGGCCGATCCCACTTCTGATGTCGGAGAATAAGGTGGGGGCACGGGTGTAGTTGGATCTTCATCCTGCATGATCACGTTAATGGCACTTCGCACAGCAAGTCGCTTGTCATGTTCTTTGCTGCGCAATTCCAAACAGACTGACTCGCAAGCCATCGTTCTCAATTCGCCGTATTCCATTTCGCCCAAGCTATTTCATCACAACTATTCCATCATTACCTTAACATTCTCTTTATTGCATCAGCCAAAGAACTGCAAGCGCCATGCTCATTTGGGACTGTACCAAATGATGCTCTGTCCATTAACAGAATGCTACTTAACATACTTTCCGTTAAATTCAAACCAAACATGTTTACATCAGTAACTCTACGACATATATAATATTATTATAGTTTTATGTAGACGCATACTTTTTATACCTAGCAAAGGACACATGAGTTTTTTTCCTAACTGCATTTTTATATCATTTTTTTGCCATTTTTCATTATTATTTAGCATTCATGATCAGCCGTGTCTGTTTGTCTGCTCTACTGCCAGTTTGCCGGTCAGTCTGTCTGTTAGGCTGTCTGTCTGTCTGTCCGACTGTCTGTGTATCTGTCTGTTCGACTATCTTTCTTTGTTTTTGTCCGTAAGTTTGTTCATCAGTCTGTCCGTTTATTGTAAACTTGTCCGTTTGTCTGATCTTTAACCTATCCGTTTGTCTGTCCATCTGAGTGTCCGTCTGGCTGGCCGTCCGGCTGTCTGTCCGACTGTCCGTCCGGCTGCCGCTTTGTCTGTTCATCAGTCTGCCCATTTGTTGTCTGCCTGTCCGTATGTCTGTTCATTAGTCTGTCCGTTTTTCAGAACTTTAGTCTGCTCGTTTGTCTGCTCATTGGTGTATCCGTTTACTGACTGTCAGTTTATCTGAGTGTCCGTCTATCTGTCCGTCTGTCTGTTCGTTACTCTCTTCATTAGTCTGTCCGTTCACTGACTTATCTGTTAATCAGTCTCTCCATCTGTCTGTCCGGCTGTCTAAGCTATAAGAAGAACGCTACGCTCAGATTCGCCTTCAAAAATCAATATTTTTCATTTTAAATTAAAATACTTAGTATCGTTTACACATTCTTTGCTGCATAATGCAACTATCGATTGTACAATAAACATAAAAGCTACAGTAACAAATATATAAACAAAATATACATATTGAATCGCAAATACGCAAATTCTTGGAGTGGTATCTTAGTTTCGAATATGCTCGAATTTAGTTTTCATTAGTAACTTTAGATTACTTAAGATTTTATGGAATTAAAAATTAGTTTGAATTACATTTCGTAGGACCCACAGCTCAACACATTCTACGGCACTGTGCGAACTCTTTGTGCAGGGCGCTCAGTTCCATTTGTCACGAGGCAAAATCCTGGTCTGGCAGCCAGGTCATTAGTCAGACTTTCTTATTGGCTGGGCCATGGCTCGGCTAGGAGACCGGGACTACGGTTAGAAATAGGGGCACGCCGGTCATCATAAAATGCTGCAAGCACATAAATGCGTGCCTCATTACATATATTACGATTTTGAAAGGACTGCGCCGGGCACTTGAGTGAGGCATGCGGCATGTGGCTAGCGAAGAATGCGAAGTAACAAGAAGAAGAAGAAGCAGCAAAACAAGAATACAATGGCGCTGGCGCCACATTCAGCTGCAGCTGAATGGAAGCGCAACGCCGCGATATTTCACCCCGCGTTCGGTTGTGGTCATCAATGCTACTCGAGGAGACATTTCTGAATGGCCTGACTTGCATTTTACGTTGCCTCCCCCCCCGCTATGCTCTTGGCTCTGCCGTCATATGAATTCCCGGATAACAATAGAAAAGAACCGGATCGCGAGCAGACGGCGCATGTGAGACCAAGTCCGGACGGGCGAACTTTGCGCCCCGAACAATGCAATAAAAGATGACAGAACCGAAAAACTTTTAATGATGCTGCAAAGTCGTTGAACCAGGCGCTGCGTCTGCGTCTGGCGTTTGCCAAGTCTGGAACTAGTTGAACTTGCAGCCCGACACAAAACTGACGGAGAGACTTAAAGTTAAAGCCCGAGACACCAGGGAAATCGAAGTCCGAGGCTGACGTCCTTGTGGCTTTGCAATTATTTGAGACTTAAACTTAAAGTTCGAGTAAGAAATCGGCAAAAGGCCGAGAATATGTATTTTGCATTTGGTTCGCCGAATCTTAAAACTGGTTCCAAATGAATGTTGGGAATTTCCGCATAGGAATCGATGCCATTCGCTGGCGATAAACGAACTTGGCTCGACTTCGAGTGGATTCCACCTAATGTGCACACAATATGGACTTACTTAAGTTCATGAGCTTGCCGCACCACCGCCCCCCGGACGCCTACTTTCGGCAGGAATGTGTGTCAACTGTGCGCGGGCGGCGGAGGCTGAACCAAAGTGAAAGTTCATTTCGGGCCTGCAGCGAGTGCAGCAAAAGTTTTAGTTCCACTTTTCTTGTGCTCATTTTAAATATGTTTGTGGGTTGTTCATGAAAAGTTCTGGCTGTTTTTTGTTAAATGCACACACGCTCACCCACTGAAAAGGACGGGCGAACACGGCCGTGTGGCAGGCTTTGTTTTCAAGTACAGAAGTCGACACGAAGTTGCCAGGAAATTTCACGCCTTGTTCAAAAGAACCAAAGACCAAAAACTCTTTAAAGTTTAATTTTTTTTTTATTTTAGTTTTCTTTTTTTTTTGTCAAACTTAAGATTAATAGCCTAATGGGTGCAGGCTATATAACTATCCGAAGTAGTTGGTTGCCGATGCTTGGGCGCTTGATTGGGCGCTGCTGCCGCCGAAACTGGGAAAACCGCCGTAGCCACCTCCAAAACTGGGATATCCACCGTAGCCACCGCCACCATATCCAGGGTAACCTCCGTAGCCTCCGCCTGGATAGCCGCGGTATCCGCCATATCCGAACTGCGGCAGTGCCTCGAGCACACCGAAGAGCGCGAAGATAACGACAAACAAGGCAAGAGCAGCTCGCATTTTGACTGGGATTTCGGGTTTCGGGCTAGGGTACCGTTCACAATGGGACTCGATCTCGAAATGTGCGTGCCCGGCTCAGACTTGGCCTATTTTATATAGAAATCCGTTCTCTGGCTGGCCAAAATCGAGACTGGAACTGGAACTGCGATGCGAAGCGAGCTGATCATGACGTGTTCGAGCTCTTTCTAATTAATGGATGTAGGCCCCCTCTGGGGGAACCGGTTCCCTTGGCCAAGGGGTTAAATTTTTCGCCATAGCGTTTTGGGGATTTACTTCGCTCGCCACTCTGTCGGTTCTATTTATACTAATGTATTCAACTGCGTTTTTGCTTCTTTCGCTCTCTGGTTAACACATTTCGTCGGGGGGAAAAAAAACGTAGATATTTGTAAACAAATGTTAATCAACCCATCGATCGGGTTCTAGTTTTATTGCGGGAGCTTCTGCTGTCAAACTTTGGGTTGTTTGCGGCCGCCGGTTAACGCAAAGGTCAGTCGACTGACGGTCAGGGTCATTAAAACAATTATACGTGTAGCAGGAACCCGTCTGGCTGGATTGTCGTAGATAAGATTGATTCGATTTTAAGAACTTGGGGCACTTCAGGGAGCGATTACTCAGCACTGTGCGCGTAATAAGATTGTGATGAAATTGCAATCGATAATGAATATATCGCTATATCTTCGAGCCCATTCAAAACTCGTTTTCTAACGGAAAACACACAGATACACACACACTTACTTTGTAGCTTGACAGCTCAGGAAAGTATCTTAGCAAACTTTGTTAACATACTCTCAGCCAAATTTATAGTTTATGTTTCCATTTAATTTATACACTAATCAATTTATTAATGCTTTGCTCACAAATTATTGGAGTTTGGCTAAGGATCTGCATAGGTTTCTTCACAAAAGACTGGGGCTATGGCGACTACATGTTGAAGGAAAATGAAGTCTACTCCGTGTTTTCGATGAAGGAGAAGCCCTCACAATTTCTAATTGTATGCAAGGGTGTGGCTGTAGATCGATGTCAAATGCTGAATATCATTAATAGCACTTTCGTTGAGTGCGTGGAAAAAACTGGGCCACCAAGATTCATAACGTTTCCCGATATGAAAGTGGTCTGCGTAAAGGACACCGTCAATATCAAAAGGGAAATGGCCGATAAATGTGCCGCTGACTACCCAGTGACCGAGTTCTCGGTGCTCTTTCTGGAAAATGCCGGATCATCGGAATTAAGGAGTAACGATGGCACTTCGATTGAAAACGCTCAAAATTTCAAACGAAGTGCCATCGTTATATGCTTAATTCTCCTAGTGCCATTCTCCTACTATTCCTATTGGTATTATTATCACACAATAAACATTTAACAGAGAGATGATGACAACTGTTAGAATCGCACATTCTTCCGCGTATTATTTTATTATATTATAGTATTTATATATTGAAAATGTGGGATAATGCCAGCGATGCAGCAGGAGCGCAACTACGCTGCCGGGTTATTGTTTGCATTTGAATACCATATCATTGAACCTATTGATTTCTGTTTTTTGATAAGCTTGACTCTAATTTTAATAAAAAATGCCTTATAAAATGTTTGTAAATGCCGTAGAAAGAATCGCTTGAAATATATTATTTTGCATGCAACAATATCTAAACTAGTTAGAAACTATGTTTTATTTTAGATTTTAATTAGTTTTATTCATTTTTTTATTTTATTTTAATTGTATTTCTTTGACTTCTAGGAAGGACAAGTATTGCTTAAGAATTCTAGACAGCGACCTGCTATCATATATAATGTTTTGACAGACACTGTCGGATGACTACAGATCAGCACATGCCGCCGCCACAACTCGGCTGAGAACACGCCGCAAATCTCGTCACCCTAACCGAATATTATACGATGTATGGCAGTGAGCGTCGGCTTAAGAAGCTGTCAAGAGTCAAGAGGGTTGCGGCTGCGCCTCGCGTCGTCTTTCATCTGACAGAACAGAAGTGGCCCTTGTCAAGATGTTTCCCGTGGAGTTCCCCTAAATACAAACATGCACACGCATGTCCACGACTCATATGGTATACTCGGTGTCATCTGTTGTGACGAGTATGAGTAATTGCTTTTTAACAGAGGCAAAATTATCACCCAATTATGAAGATTGCTAGTACTCCGAGCTGTGCCATGTAAATGGTGTCGCGTGTCGACTTGGGGCTTCTAATTTCTAAAATGTATGCGAATTAAATGAGATTGTCAAGTATTCTGCGACTATTTATTATATTTGCTGAAACTGAGCATGCTGTTTGAATCTAATCCGTAGCGTTACACTGCTTAAAAAACAACCTATTGTAGTCAAACTTGGTTTTGGTCTGAATATACAAAATTTCTATAGTATTTTGATATTGAAGTAGCCATGCCAAGACGGAAAAGGGCCGCTACCATTCCCGCTGAATGCAAATCCATTCTCACGCGCTGGCAGTTTGTATGCAATGGCCAATACCCATACGCCATGGTATACAAGTACGGCTCTTATCTGGTCGCTGAAGGCGAACGATACAGTGTCTTCAGACTGCCAAACCCCAAAAAACAGCTGCTCATTGTCTTTCGAGACAAAAAGTTGGGGCATTGCAAGAGTCTGCAGATGGTTAACGCAACGACTCTCAAGTGCTCCGACAGTAAGGGAATCGATGTCGTCCTCCAATATCCGAACAGTCGCTTGACCTGCATCAACTATAGCTTTCGCATGGCCGACGAACTGGTCGAACATTGTGTCGACGAAATAATTCCACCCAACGACTTTGCAGCGATCTTTTATGCGGAGCAGGAGGAAGAAACCAGAACACAATTTAGCAACGATACGATCAACCTGCACTCATGGTTGCTATTCATATGCATTCTCGTGACCATGTGTCTCTTCATCTTCCGTTGAACGTAGTGCAGGTTCTGACGGATGCGTCATTTAGTCGAGTAATAAATGATTGCGCAACTGAAACAGATTTAACACAACTGTAGTAGAAGTGTCTTTGGCTTCCTCATAGCGGGATATTCCATGGGTTAATATTGGGAAATTTATGCGCAGCTATTTGCAGTGCGATATTTGCTACAAGTCGAGTTCCACTCGTAACAAATATGTGTATGCGAAGTCGGACAAGCGTTCTGCTCGTTCTGGAATTTCTCCCTGGCATTTGATTTGACAGTTGCCGCTGCGTACCGCTCCTCACACACACACTCTCTTTATGTGTGTGCATATACCCTCTAAAAAAATATGACGTTAGATATAGACGACTCAAAAATGTATTGCCAACATTTTGATTAATTTAATTGCATTTATAATTAATAATAAATTAATCGTAGTTATTTTCTTCGTATAGTTGCAATCTCGAAAGTTACATATAAATTTATTTATTAACTACAACATTTTAGAGTAATAATGTAAACCACTTTCTGAACTAGAATTTAACTTATTCATACGATGCAATATATGGCAAGCCATGTCAGAGTCTGTATTAAATGTCTTATAAAAAACAGAAGATTATATAAAAAACAGTAATTGTTGTGTACATTTTTAAGATATTTAGTTGATCGGAGAATTAATGAGTTGAATCAAAAAAAAGTTAAGTTAGCAGAGTTTTTACTAGAAGAGTCAGGCGCAATTTGTACCAAACCCCAGAGAGTTGAAAGGTTCGTTTATGTGTAGTTACTGCTTATAATAATTTGTATACAATATTTATTTATTATTTACTTAATAATTTATATGTATAATTTTTATACAATATTAATTTATTATTTACTAAATAATTTATATGTATAATCTATATACAATAGTTTTATTTAGTTTTAATAAGGTTTTTTTCCCAAATTTCTGTCAGTGTAAGTTCGTGTAGTCTTGAATATTTATAGCAAGGTATAATTGTTGAATTAGTATTCTTCCAGGCAGCGTATTTGTTGTTCGGCTATCGCCTGCAATCCGTACCCTTCTCTATTGTTTTTTATGCAACGCGTAGCATGTAATATGTCAGCAAATGTCGTGCCTCAGTTAATTTCCCGTTCTTTTGCGTGTGTGTGGCCGAGGGACAAAACGCATTTTTCCTTTGTGCTTTCCTTTCGCCTTTCAAACATTATTGCAATTTTGTAAATATTGTAGAAATGTTTAAGGCACACACACACTTACATCGCTCACTTCCCGTGCCGCTTTCTCTCGTCCACTCACTCTTCCGCTTGCTCTATCTCTCTCTCCTTCGCTCTGACTGTTTCCATTTGCATCTTTGCTTCTGTCTTTATGCAAATTAGTGGAAGATACCGCTTACATTCCGAATGTTAATTTGCATTTTTTGCAGCTCCTTACGTTCTGCTGCCATGTCGAGTAGGGAATTTCGTTCGCCAATACCCTGTAACTTGACGAGGCATATGGGAGAGGCTATGTGAGGCTTCGGGAGCGTAGAAGAAGAGCAAATATGCGCTTAGTGTTGAGTGTATATACCATATATATACTAACCAACTATGTATATTTTCACCTTTTATTTATATCCTTGTGTAGAGCTACAGCTTTTACAGGATATGCCCAAGTCGTTGCCTGTCAGCTCAAGCATTCTTCTTTTTGCATTTAAACTTTTACATGGTACTTGTTAACCTTTTGTCTATTAAGTGGATAGCATCGGAATGAGTGTATGAGTGTGTGTGCTTGTGTGTGTGTAGACTCTCAAGAAATTCCCCTAATGTTACCTTATTGCTTGGAGTGCTCCAACGTTGAAGCAGAAACTGAGTCTGGCTTTGTCATATGATAAATTACATTGGCTTTTTGGAGATTTGAGCCAGAAATCCTTTGGGTAACTACAGCATCTTCAACTCTTTCAGCAATTTAAAATTCGATTTAGCCAAACTCCCATAGGTGTACCATATGTACATACTATATTACATGTTTGTATGTATTCCACTTGCCATTCATTATGCCAATCAGTCGCTTTAATTGCGCCCGACACCGAGTTGGCCACAATTCTAATGTACTTGGTAAAACTTTGCATGCTTCTCGTTTTCTGTTTTCTTTAACTTTAATTAAGTTTTATTATATGTATATACAAATTAACACATGCGGGTGATAGGCAGTCACACAAACGGACACACACACACACACATACACACACGCGCGCATGCCTTGGAACCGTGACTCCGACATGTTGAGGTATGAATTTGTAATTAATTCTCCCTCCCAACCAAGAATTATAATTAAATCAGTATTGCCAATTTAACAAGGCCGTGACAGCTAAATAATTGAAAAGTTGTAAAGATTCCATTTAAGGGCAAATTATGCATAGCCGATGATAATAAATGAGCTTGGCATACATTAAAGACAGACTGGCGCTTAATACGGCATAAACACACAAAATGTATGCTAATTAGTTGTCCAAGGCAATATTGCTTCCATAGAAATCGGTAGATATACATTGATCATTATATGGATATTGTAATTTGTTTCCTTTTACGTTTGGTTCACTTTTATAATAGTACGTCGCAGCAGTTTTGCTCTTGAAACATGCGAATATCAAACAAGTAAGAAAAGCTACAGTCGAGCATCCGCGACTGGAAGATACAATTTGCTCAATTTTTCTAATGAAATAAAAAAAAAGGTTGTATTAAAAAAAGAACAATAAATGGATAAATAAATGAACCATTGATTTGCGAATTGAAGCTCAAACCGCACAGAAATTCGAAACTCAGGCGGAAAACAAATATTGACGACGGCCTTCTGCTGTGTCAGTCCAACTTTGAATTGGAAACTTCTAGTGCCTATAACTTTATATGGGAATTTCTAGCGCCTATAACTATTATTTTTTCTGTCCGATTGGGTTGTAATTTATATGTTAGATTATTATTATGCTAAGCTATGGGAATAGCAAGTTTCAGCATGTTTCTTCTTTTTTTTACTAATAAAAATAAATCTATTAATAGGGGCAGTGGGCGTGGCATCCAAAAGTTGAAAATCCGCATTCTGCGCAATAGTACAAGGGATCTTCCCACCAAATTTGGTGCTTCTAGTATTTTTGGTTTTCTTATAATTTGAAAAATTCATTGCAAATCCTTATTCGACATAATGCAAAATGGAACCTGCCTATCAAAGTTGATGCACTTAGCACTTATTATAATCGCGTTATTAGCAATAAATCGAAAAAGGCGTTTTTGGTGACGTGTGACCGAGTGCCACATTCTCCCAGAATGCAAGAAACGGCAGAAGCTTAATGCAAAAAACCCTTTCTCTTCTTGTTGTTTCTTTAATCTTGTGTAAATATAAAAATTAGTCAGGTATAATTGGGCTTTAATACAATCTAATAAATAATAATGCAATTTAGCTAACTCCAATTTGTGGCATCAGAGCGTGGGGTACGCGTTCTTCGCATAGTTGGCGGCCACGCAGTAGTTGGGCGTTCCGAAGAAAGAGCAGACGCCGTTGCCGCTGCTCGGACTCGCTGCGAAGCCTGCGTAGCAATTCGTGTAGTTCTGATGGCAGGAGCGCAGCTCGAGCGGAGCAAAGTTCAGAGCGTAGGCGCCTGGCGGTGCGGCATACTTGTGCATGTTGTTGGGCATGGGAGCCGGCACGAGCTGCGTGGACGTCTCCAGCAGCGGGCGGCCCATGCTGACGCTGCGCTCGTTGCGACGGAACTTGGCACGACGATTCTGGAACCAGACCTGCCAGACGAATAGATGTACATTAGACTATCGGATTTAACTTGATGCTCTGGAGCTTACCTGCACGCGCGCCTCGCTCAGATGCACCTTGGTGGCCAGCTCCTCGCGTACAAATGCGTCGGGATAATGCGTACGCTCGAAGACTTTCTCCAGCGCCGTCAACTGCGCTGAGCTGAAGGTGGTGCGGTTGCGCCGCGGTTTCCTCGAATGCCCTGCCCCCAGATTGTTGGGGTAATCAGCGATGCCGCTGCTACTGCCGCCTGCAACGGAAGACAATTATGCAGGCATTAAAGAAAATCTCATTCTGTGTGATTCGTGGAACTGCTGCAATTTGCTCGTAAATAATCGATAAGCGTCTGTCCGCCTGCTTGTCCGTCCGGCACATCAATTAATTGCTCAGCGCAGGAATTTCGTTTTTGGATTTTACTGCCGTGACAAACATAAAATTTTGCATTCCGTTTGATCCTTCTGCTGGCACATTGTCATCCCAGAGGTCATAAACAAATGGCATGGGTCATAAAATATCTTTGCCGACGACATCCACCGGCAGCTGGCCGTCTACTAATTTTAGGTGCGGAGCCGACGACAAGCGCAACAAATTTACGATCTATTAATTAAAGTGAAATTGTGACGCTAAGCGGCAATAAGCGAGCGCCAACTTTCACTAATTGATTCCACATCCAACGCCGCCCTGCGTCTTGCAATCAATGAAAACATTCCAAGAAATATGAAAAACAAGGGAAAGAAACTAAACGGTTTTTCTATATGCACGTGCATTGCTTGGACAAATTCATTGGCGTGCCATAATATTTGTCAAAAGATTAAAGTGCTCTATAGCTTTGCGTGAGCTTTAGCAAACGGCTTTCTGTTTGAGACAAAAGCTTTTACTAACAAATTACTATTTGCCATTGGTTCATGAAAATATATGTGACTTATCATTTGCCATAATCATTCTTCAACGTATGGATTAATTCTCGGAAACAGAGCACTTCCAATTCATTCATGAACAAGAATATATATAATATGAAAATTTGGTGTATCATTTTCCATTGTAAATTTTCGTAAAATTGGTTTTTTCTACAGAAACTAGTGTTAAAATCTTAAAATATTCCACAGCGAAGACTAATTAATTCGATATATAACTAAATCGAAAAGAACGTAGATATATCAAAGGATTGTTAAATTTGGTAAAATAAATTATATAAAAAATTTGCATACATTATATTTTCAAATTATCTTAGTTTTCATTTAAGTTATGTTCACATAAGACTAGTTATTTATTATCTCTGCTGGCTGATGTGCGTCTCGGAATCATGAATATATATAGTTGTGCTGCTCTGCACTCATAAATGATAAATTTGAATTGAAATGAGGTGAGAATTTATGATATTATTATGCGCACGCATGTAAAAACCGAAAACACGTATGCAGAAAGAGAGATAGAGAGAGAGAGAGAGTATGTGTGCGTATGTCGCTGTATGTGATTTATGTAGGTGGTTGCATGTGTGTGTGTGTGTGTGTGTGTTTTGGTGGTAACTCATGCATGACATCTAGGTGCCATATGTGGGCGACATTCGCTCATTTCTGCCGCCGCCAATTGCATATTCGAATCGCTGACAGCCTCATCTTCACGATGCACTTTTATACCCTTTTCGCGGGCCATGTAATTTCAGGATGAGATATAAAACAACTTAATGAAATATAAACATAAAAACATGAGATTGTCTATTATACATTTGCATTCAGCAGCAAGAAAAACTGTGTCAGTCTTGGCTTTGAAATATGTATACCAAGTCAAGATATTAAGTTAGTGGACAAGACATGCATCGACAGTCAAGTACTAGTTGAATAAATCCAATCAAATCAAAGAACTATATAGGAACTTTATTTTCATAGTTTCATTTTTATGGATGAAACAACTTCTCGTACATTTTTTTCTGTCACTGCTGTGTACATCTTCTTCAGGTTTTAAGGAATCAGATAAGAACTAGTTATTTTTAGACACAAATTGATATTCATAAACAACCAAGTACTAGTTGAATAAATTCAATAAGACACATTTAGAAACTATATTTCCATAATAGAATTTTATAGTATATTGAAAAAAAACGCTTTTCTTACATTTTTTTTAAAGAAGAAAAGCTGTGTAAAATCACCTAGTTTCGACATTTAGAATTTTATACGAAGTAAATATTAAGTATGTGAACAAAATAGATATGTAAGTATTAGTGGAATAAATCCAATAAAATAAGTTTAGAAAATATATTTCCATAATATAATTTGTATATGGATTAAAATACTTTTCCTAATTTTTGTTGTAGTAACAATTTTTTTTTTTAACTTTCTTTCAGGAAAAAAAAGTAACGACTTTTAGAATTTTGTACGAATTAAATACATGTGTATTAAGTATGTGAACAAACAAGATATCCATAGACAAGAGGAGTTTAGAAACTGAATTTCTATAATAACATTATAGTGTAGAGAAAACAATTTCTTTGGTAATTGTAGAACTGCTTTTTAAAATTAACTATGGCATTATATTTCTATAACTGCAACAATCTATTGACAATTTAGTCCCTATAGCTATTCCATAACCATAATTTTTTATCCTTTTCTATTTGAAATCCTGTATCATAATTTTTCCCATGTTTTATTCTTTCCTATGTTTTATCCTGTCGACTATACACTTCCATTTGCTATCAAATTCTATAAGTATGTGCAATCTTCGGTCTAATGGCTCTGTTGCGGTTGAGCCGCTGTTCCACATAGGTTCATATGGGATCTGGCTTTAGCTGGAACCGCAGTTGGCGGCAGGTTGTCAACATTAAAGGCGACATCTTGTCTGTTGTCTGTTGTCTGCAGTCTGTTGGCCGCGCTGTGCGTTGCGTGCGCGT
This sequence comes from Zaprionus bogoriensis, assembly GCA_035046045.1. Classification (NCBI taxonomy): domain Eukaryota; kingdom Metazoa; phylum Arthropoda; class Insecta; order Diptera; family Drosophilidae; genus Zaprionus; species Zaprionus bogoriensis. The sequence goes on along the minus strand of JAWNOI010000098.1, from coordinate 273,019 downwards.
CGAGTCCTTCTGCGCTTGTCAACGGCATAATTTGCTATGAAATATGCGCGCTGCCATTGTCATACCCCGCTCTCGTGGCACAGGCTGTACGGGGTCTATCTAGCTATCAGGAGCAGTCTTCCAATCGCTAGTTTTTCCTTGTTGCCTACATTTCCGACGGCACAGACACCGACATAGAACGGTGGGAGGTAGGGCAGGGAAGGGAGTGGTGGGTATAGACAGGGAGAGGGGACAACACTTCAACATTGTCAACATGACAAAACGTAATCAAAGCTGACATGATATTCCCTCAGAGGCCGCATGCCTTTGAACAGCATCGCCCAGCGCCAGCATAGTCAGTATATTTTCCAAGTGGAGCATAAAACGACCAGCCACAGGCCCCAGTGGCAGCGCTTCCCCAACTCATCCCATTTTCCAGCTGTAAATGGTTGAGGCCAGAGGCGTGTGTTTATTTTTGTCATTGCTGCTCGGATTGTAACATGTGCCAGTCTCAGTCTCAGTCTCAGTTCCACTCGCCTTCCTATCGCCCTTCCCGCGCACAAATCTGATTGAGGTTTCCCTTTCGATTTTCACTCTGGTTCGTTTTTGCTTTCGTTTTTTCGATTTTCGTTTTTTTTTATTGAGCTACAACTGTTTTTTATCGTTTCTCGTTGCTCGATTCGCTGGCAATTCAAATTAAACATCTCGTTCCCTCCCCCGTCCCAAGGGACCTCATTGGGTACTGCTCGGTTTACTGTAGTGCAGCTCAGGTCTGTCCCGCTCCTCGCTCCCGCTTGCGGACGGACTACTTGGTACATAACTCGGTGCTGATCTACGATGCACTCCGTGGACAGCTCCGCTGACAAATTGAGACAAATGGCGTTGGTAAGAGATTTGGTTGGGTTATCCGGGCGGAGAAGTAAAACGATTGCATCGACAACATCGCCCGATGATTGCCACCCTGAAACGACAGTCGCGGGCATTGCAACTGCTAAAGCTGAAGATTAAAGACTTTTCAATTATTTCGAAAACTCAGAGATTAAATTTCAGCCAGAAATTCACGAAGCTGTTGATAAATCCTTTTGCTGAAATGTATGGCTAAAGCTTTTAATACCATTCACCCATTGTAAAGGTATAATAATGGTATATTGACTTTTTACTAAAGTATTAAACGGGCAGTAGCTGTGACAGACAAAGAATACATATTCTGGTTCAGTATCTAGGGTAGAATCGATTTGGATATGTATGTTTTGCTGTATGTGCAAGAGCCAAAATTTGAGATGAATGATCTTTATTACAATACGTAGATCAGGTTTAAATTTTTTTCAAAGAAATCATGCCCACAGTTGTTAAATTTTCAAACCCAGTTTTAAGAAAAAGTATATAAATTTGTGATGTGATATACTTTAGATTTCAATAAATATCAAGCGAAATAATCTTTTTTCTTATTTATAACTAAAATAAATTGAAAATTGAAATAGAAAGAAACCATTCCTTCAGGATACTGAGGTTTTATGCCCTTTTTTGTGCTATATGTGTATTAAATATTATTCTTTCATTATATTAATATATATACTATTATATTTTATTAATTATCAACTAATCAAGCAGCTTATATGTAAAAGGGTTATAAGTTATCCTAATCGGATTTTATGAAAATAAGATATCGCTTTGGAAAACGTTAGATGATTAAAGTATATAACGCTGACCAATAGTTACATGCCAAATAATTTTTGTTTTCATACGAGAACTCATTTTTCAATCAAATTGTTCTTATGACAGATACATTTAATAATTAACCGATATTGAGGAAAAGTTAAGAGCACTACTATATTAAAATAATATGAGCCAAGTTTGCTTAAGATATCTTCAAAAGTTGGCCGATAAGTCCTTTGACAACTATATCCTATATCAATCCGATCTGACTCTTTTCAACATATTTACAACGTGCATATGTACCAAGTTTCCGCTAGATAACTTCACCTCGGCTGTTAATACTGGTCAATCATATATGTATTATGTATTTATATGGGTATAAAAGGAATGTGATCCCACAACGTGGGTGAATAGTATCTAACAGTCGAATGCGATTGACTGCAGTTGATATTAAATAGAAAATCAATGATTTATCTTGCATATACACTCATAGCTAGCCACAATTTTTACGCTCATTTTAAATGGGAATTCCATTGGATAACCAACATGCAAGTTTGCAAAGAAAATATTTTCTTTAGTTTTAGCCAATATTCACAAACTGTTGATTTTTGAATTTTGTGTTTGGAATTTGAATTTTAGAATTTGTATTTTTGTTTTTAGGTTTCAGTTCTTGGTGTTGGTTTCTGGTTAAAGGTCTTGGTTTTTGAGACTTTTCGCATTTCGATTTACTCCAAATAATGCAATGTGAATAGTGTGGATTTTCAACTGCCATGCCCATCTTCTCCATAAATAAAATTTTTTTTTTAATTATACAAAAAGTAAAATGGCTAAAAATACCAAATTTGGCAGGAATGGGGATTTTTACGCTCTCAACTTGCATTAGTCGAATTTTTTTAAATTATAAGAAAAAGAAAGAAAAGTTGCAAAGACATTGTTTCTCGTAGCTAATAATAATATTGAATCATCATATAAATTACAACCCGATCGGATTAATTTAAGTACTATCTCCCAGATTACTGAAATCGGATTAAATTTGCAGTTCCTTTATAATTTCCGAAAATAATCCCTGCCAAGGACTTGACTTGCATTGCCAAAAATCGATGTCGAGCTGCGCTCAGCAGAGCACTGGAGATGACCCACTTAAGCTCGATTATTACAATTAAATTGTGGCCACAAAACTTACCAAAACTATTGGCCAGCTCGAGGGGGGGCACCTTGCCCTTTGCGTACGCATCCTGCTTCAGCTCAATGAGATTATCCACCGAGAAGCGATGCATTTTGTCCAGTTCCCGTCGGTGGGCCGAGCCATGCTTATCCTGCTTGGCATAGGCTGGCGTCTCGTGTACTTTCTGCTCCAGTTGCATAGTCTGCGGTTGGACACTGTACGCCGCCTCGGGATGCGGCGGCAGAGCGGGCCCTGTGCCGGATCCCAGGCCGGAAGAGTTGGGCACAGCCGACGGCATTGTCGTTGCGGCATAGTAGAAATTGCCGGTATTGCCGACGGGCAGGGAGTGCAGCTGCTGTTGGTAGTTCAACATGCTGTGGCAAATTTAATTAGAATCTGTTAAATCTGATAAATCGGTTGAATCTGCTGAATCACTTTATCAATTGCAACAATTGGACGACGACACGTTGACAGGACGGAGAAGGGACGCGCAGCAGGGTCGCTGGCAGAGTATGCGAATTCTAATTGAATTGATTTATTTTGGTTCGGTTGCTCGCTTCTTCTGCGGCCTCTACGGGGGCATCCTGCGCGAACTTGGTTAATTGGATTAGCGCGGAACACATAAACGAGTTAATTACGATAATTGTCGCGACGATACTAAACCGTGCCAAAGTCGTGTGCCCACTGAAATTAGCCTCAAGATGGGACCACGACCAAGACGATCGTGTCGCCACACATGTCTCTGCTCATACGCTTATTCGCTCTTGCACTCTCTCGAGCAGCCTCTCGCTCGCTCCCACTGTTCCTCTATCGCGCTCTCCCTCTCGCGATCGTCTAATTATAGGCGTGGGCTGCCATTGGCTGATCGCGGCGCCTGCAGACGTCGCCGGCGACATTTTGGAGGGCGTTGCCGCGTCACATGAAATACGAGGTGAAAAGTAGCAACAAGTTCAGGGCATTTAAGCAGCAATAAATACCAATTAGTGGACGAAGCCTCGTCCTGCCCCCACACAGGATGTGCCTGCACTTGAGCTCAGTTGCCGGCCGAGGGCATAAATCTTGCTACGCACAATGTTTGTCATCCTTTCGAGCTAATTTCCATAACCACATCGTCATGTTTATGCGCTGCGGTGTGTGTGAGGGGGTGTGTGCGTATGGAGCAGCGGAACGGAGGCGGAACTGCCAGTTAAGTGCATCATGTGGCAGTTGCTGCTGCTGCTACTGCTGCTGCTACTGCTGCTGCTTCTGTTGATGTTGTCGTAATTGTAGCTCTTGTCGGGTTTCAGCTGCAGCTGAGCGCACGCTTGGCTTTGCCTATGATAATTGATTTAGTTGATATGGAATAGATCAACATGCTCCTACACATCAGTTAATGGCAAGTTAGCTGTTTGTACCGAATACACATACTCAGTTGCCAGGGAGATCGGAAATGCTTGAACATAATTCGCTTCCTGCTTAACGGTACTACTGTATTTTGCTCTCTTATTTTAAACTACAGTGGCTCCCAGCTTATTTCGCCAGAGGCTTAGTTGAATTTCAATGTCGTAAACCTTTTTAGCTAGAGGAAATTTATTAAAAATTTAAGTGCATTTGTTTTTAGCAGATATGCTATTGGCTACTTCTTTATTTTTTTTTTACTAAATAACAGTCATTACTCAACCAAACTTGACCACAGCTTATTATGTGCAAGTTTTTTCAGTGAATTAAATTAAGAAATTTGGATTGAAGGAATTAATTTTCTTTGTAAATGGTATTGGTAATATTGTTAGCTAACATGTTCTGATATTTAATTTTATTTCGTAATGTCCCAAAAAAAATTGCATTATTAATTTTGAAAATGAAACCACGTTCCACTGTAGAGAGGTGGGAATTAGTCCCGTATATGAAAACTTAAATAGGTCTTCAAAATTATCGGCTCCAAAGCTGGAGATGGAGATGGGAAAGATATAGTCTTAAAAAACTGTACAAAATTTTAATGGTCGTTCATAAATAGGAGAAACCATACATGCAGACCTAATCTTGCCATTTATACTACAGCTCGCACCGCAAATTAGTGGATTGAAGTTATTTTTTCAGATAAATCCAAATTCAATATACTTGCATAGGATGGTATGCAATACTATTGGCGACAATAAATAGAGAACTCCAATTCAAACCTTTGGTTGGCCAACAGTACAGCACGGTGGTAGGAGTATCATGGTTTTGGCATGCATGGTGTTTTCAGGAGTTGGAAACTTGCTATTGATAGAAGTGACATGGAAAAAAAAAATACCTTCAAGTATTAAAGCGCAAAAACTCTCTTTTGTGTTATAAATTGAGTTGAATGCGTGTTACATATACACTTGCAAATAACATAGGTAAGAAGGCAGTGTTTGTTGGCAGCAGTCTGTCAGCTCGTCAACAGTCGCTTAGAGCCCGCAGCAGGCCGTCATTAGCAGTGCGCCCTGTAACGTACCACTGCTCATTAGATGCCAGCGCCAAAGGAAGCACAAACTATCAACTAATATTCTAATATTTTTGACATACATAAAGCACAAGGTTGCCGCTCGAGTTGCCGGCAAGTTGCCTGCGCTCCAACTGCTGCAGCTTCCACTACTGCTCCGGTACTGCTCCTGCTTGCAGCTCGTACACTTCGTACACTTCGCCTGGCCAAATTGAGCTGTCACAAAAGTTTATCCAAAGTACTTGACACTCTACTGCGGCAGGGATGATGCGCCACGAGCAGGTAAAACCAGAGGAAAGGCAACGCTAGTTGGCGGCAGGCTTGCGACTTCCTAAATTATCTCACGTTTTCGTGTGCCAAAAGTTCTTGAAGAATGTTGCGGTGTGTATTTTTAATAAAACTTCAAAGTTTTGCGCTACTCGCAACGCTTTACAATGTTCCCGGCGACGTTTTTCTGCTGTTTCTTCTTCCTCTTCAGTTTTGAAATTCTTTGTCACGAAACATTTCTCGCGTGCAGCTGGCAAAGGAGTCGGGAACGCTTTTATCCATGGCACACATACACACACACCTACACACACACACACACACCCTAGCACACTCGCACACACATTCTGGGCACATTCTTCTGGCAAGTTAGAAATTTGAGCAGACACTTTTAATGCTGTCAGATAGCAAAAAGTAACTGCACTTGGCATGACCAAGGCGGGAGTGGTGTGCGGGTAGGAGGGGACAGGGGGATGTAGAACTGATTCAGACAACGGACAGGCATCTCAATAATTTGGTGTCATGACAAACGACAGAATTATATGGCATTCAAATGCACAAAGAATTGCCAGCGAGAGATGCCAGACTTTTATAGCAGCCCCCAAAAGTATGCAACGCATAAAGTGCCATTTTCTATTATGCACTGCGAGAAAGTTGGCAGCATTTGTTGTGCAGTTGCTTTCAGCTGCCTTTCTAGGGACTATTATCTTGCCTGTATTGTCGCAAATTTTTAAATAATGTAGAGAAAGTCTTGAATGTTCAATAATTGAAGAAAATTCAAGCAAGAGAGCCATAGATACTTTTGAAATTATTATTAATCTGAATTGCATAACTATTGGCACTAGTTATTGTTAACTGTATTGTGATATTTTATTTAAATTATAATACTTAATATCACAGGTGTCATTGTCAGCTGCCTTTTTAGGAATTATTATCATACCTGTCCGTTATTTTTAAATTACGCAGGGAGTCTTGCAAAGTCCTGAAAGTATTTTCTATAATGTAATACTTTTAACCAAGAGTAATTATGGTTTAGTTTGTATTATAATTAATCGGTATTAAATAGTTTTATTAGTTATCGACAACTATTTACTTAATCTATAATGTTTAATTTTACAGTTGACATTGTTAGCTGCCTTTCTTGGGATTTATATAATGGCTATCCGTTTTTATTTTCAAATTGCGTAGGAATTTTGCGATAAGCTAATTTCTTTAACGAGGAGTAACTTTGGCTTTGTTGGTATTACAACTCTTGTATGATATTTTATTATATAATTGCTAACGTATAATAATTTTTATATTTATTCAAATTAACATTGTCTGCAGTCGTTAAAAATACGAATGCTTAGCATCTAGAAAACAAAATTGACGCTAAAATGTACATTTTCATATTAGCTAAAAAAAATGTTAAATTTGCGTGCAATTCTGCCAACTATCGATACTATCGATATATCGCCACACGTAATAAACGTAATAAAGAAATCAACACTTGGCATCTACAAATGAATCTGACGCCAAAAATTGCGACTAATTGGCAAGCTCCTTTTCCAATCTTTCACTTGCAAGTTCGTGCATGATGTATAATATGCATAGGTACGTTGCAAGAGGCCGCGACTCCAGTGGTCACCCCAAAACCACAAAGTGGTTGTTTTCGTGTTATGCACTTTTTCGGGGGGCATGCAACGTGGCAACATACCATACAAAAATTGCACAGCATGGACAAACTGGCGGCATGTGGGGCGCGTTTTTTTGTAGATATGAGAGTGTAGATACGAAACTCGTAGTCATGCAACATGTGGCAAGTTGCAACTTGCAGGCCCCGAAGCAAAATGCTAATTAAAATACGTGTTCATGTTCGGGACAAGCGAATGGGGCAACCACAAATATGATTAAAAACTAGGAGCAGCAAACAGCAAAGCTAAACGATAGTTTTAGTTATATCAAACGATTATAGCTGTAGATCCTGGAAAAAAATCAAATTTTTTCTAGCTAACAATATATGATAAATGCTCACAAACTTACACAACTATACTGTACTTTTTGCTATAGATATCAACGCTGCAAATTATAGTATTTCCTTAAGGGTTTTTAAAATATGTCAAACTAATTCAATCGATACTATCGATGGTAAACTATAAATTATAAAAATTAAATTATATAAAAAATTCCTATATAAGTAAATAAATTTATTATTACTCTACCGTCGCTAGTATGCTATCGTAGCTCATATATTTATTAAAATATATGGTATATTATATATACCAGTATCACAAACAACAATCGTAGTCACAAAGGGCTTTCAGTTTTATTTCATATTTCTTTCAGGCAGCCAAAATAATTAAGTCAATGCCATCAATTGTAAACTATCGCCCATATTAAGAATTCATCGTCAATAACAATACTAATGGACTTACAGTTTTATTTCGTAGTCCTTCTAGTCTGTCAAAGTTATTTTATCAATTAAAAACATCGTCACTAACGATAGTAATTACTTAATTCTTTCTAGTGTGACAATATAATTTTATCTATACTATCGATTATTATATTATCGATTTTAACGATAGTAATTACTAAGAACTTACACTGCTAGCTTCGAATGAAGCTTTAATATTACTACTAGTCTGCAAAAGCAATGTTATCAATACTATCGATTGTGCACTATCGCCCAGCTTTTGTTTATTCACTCGAAACAATTGATTGTTTAAACGATATGGAGTAAAGGACATGACATATCCAATTTCAATCGTTCCAGGAATTTCCATCAAGCGCTCCACTCGATAAGCATTCGATACTTGGGGGCAACGTGGAGGAATGACAATAGAAAAGTAAGTGGGCGCGGTCTGGAGGCTGTCGGCCATAAATGTTCGGGCAGCGTACAGCTTCAAATGTCAAAATGTTATTCATAAATTATGCAAGCGATTTAAAAATCGAACCGACTTCCTCGCAGCTCCTCCATTTTCTCAGCTTCGCTTGGTCAGCCTGGCAAAGTGGAGACCCAAAAAAGGCTGACGTCGGGCCTGACCCAACTCAGCGCAGTTGTTGCCGTTTGTGTGTGTGTGTGTGTGTGTGGGAGGCTAACTAAATGGACATGTGAATGGACATATATAGTATATATGCAGGGGTGCAGGCGAAAAGGGGCGTGTCGCCTCTTAACATGCTTTTAAAAGTTGCTCCTTACCGTGGGGAATGAAATATTCATGGCTTTTACACACACACACACACTCACACACACACTTCGGCCTATGTCACAATAAAAGTCAAGAGCTCTTCGTGCCGTAATTAATGTAAATCCCCGTCGCAACGTCGTACGCATAGTGCAGCTGCCGGCCGCCAGTGGGCGCCACTTTGTATGCACATGTAATTGATTTTCTGTTTACGCACTCGCAACTGGCAACGGGTCTGTGCAACGCAACGCATCAAGGGGGAGGGAGGGGGGAGGGAGGGTAGTTGCCAGAGAGTTTGACAGTTGCATGTGTTTGCGCGCGTGTGTGTGTGTGTCTGTGTGCGGTATGTCAAACAGCATGCTTCCTGTGAGCTGCTTCCGGTTATTTCTTGTTATTATATTTCATTGCCTCCGCCCTCGCTCTCGCCCTCGCCGTTGCCTGGAACAAAAACTTTGCTAGCAAGTTTTCTGATAGAAATGAGATGCTTGAGCATTGCTCGAGATTGACAGAGAGGGAACAGTGGGGGTGGTTGGCTGGGGCATATGCCAACACTTGTTTCTGTTAAGTGATTTAGGCAAAAGTTTCTGCGCCGCCCTTCGGCCTGCTCAGCCCTTGGGCCCGCGTTTTGGCATTCGTGTTTGGCATTTTGGTTAGACGACACGCTCGACAAGGGAAGGGGCTGGGGCAGGGGCAGGGGCAACGGGGAACGAGTGGAACTCGGAACAGTGGCCCGTTGCGGTGTTATTTGAAATATCGGAAATGTTTTACAAAACTTTCGCAACAGCCGCAACAGCGCAGCGACTGACTGCCTGCCTGACTGGCTGCCACATAATCGCCGTCAAGTGAAATTCATTTTCTTGACAAACAACATGAACTTCAAAGACCTCGTTTTTCTATTTTCCCCCATTTTTAATGCCGCCCTCGCCCCGCTCTGTGCCTCCAACTCGCGCTCATGCAACTCGCTCGCGTTGCCAATTCAATTTTTCGCGCTTGTTGCTGTCTCTTCCGACAAGGAAATTGAAATGCTACGTGCAACTGTGTGTATGTAAGTGTTAGTGTGTGTGTGTGTGTGCAGCACCGCTGATTAATTGCGGCTACAAATTGCTGTGAGTGCCAACAAAAAAAAAACGCTAGTTATTGTGCAGTTTGCTTGACAAGTTTCCAAATTCGAAAACATTTTCTCAGCGCGAACTTGACATACAAATTTGCGTGTACAGTGTACACTGAGAAAAACTAGCCTGAGAATAGGGTTGTCGAATATGTTTTAAAATATTGAAATTAATTGATGTTTTGAAAACAAATCTCTATATTAGGTATTGTTGCCATTTTTAATTATTTAAAAAAAATGCAGACTCTGCTGCTTAATGGCTGCAACTCAGATCAAACCCCACTGAAAATTTACTAAAAAATAATGAGTAGGGATGCTAGTTTTAATGGAAGTTACTAAAACTAAAAACTTAAATTACTCACTGTAATTGATCATTTTCCGAAAGTTTTCGTAACATAATGATCAACCAAATGTATCATTAAATATTAAATAAAAATATTTGATTTTCTATATTTAGCGAGAAAAATATTCTGATATAAATACATCATAACCCTTCCCACAATTTTTACTAATTGAGATTTTATATCTACTGTTAACTGTCTACTGTAAATGTTAACATATCTAGTAAAATTAATGTAAGGAAAATGTTATAATGTTATGTTAAAATATTTAACATATTATGCAATGTTAAAATGAGCAAAATATTATTGTTAATTATTTGTTCAAATGAATTATCATTAATTATAATAAGAGACAATATTAATAGCCAGAAATGGATGAGAAATCATGTATTCATAAATAAAGAGATCAACTGAAGCAACCATTTATTTGAATTTAATAGACGATAACTGTTGGGATATCTTTTTTAAAATGTAATTACATTATAGATATAACTACATGTTGCTAAATTATCTCTTTCTCTTTATCGCACTTAAAAATTAAAATTTTTCATTTTTGCATAGGGTACCTTCCAGTCCATCAGACGCACCCATGTCACTTCCGCTTGTTTTCCTCAGCTTTTTGGCGCTTCTCTTGTCACTCAACTCAGATGAATTGAACTCGACCCGACTTCGATTCGCGTAAGCTCGACTGAAGTCACTCAGCTGAAAAGTCAGCTCCATTTGAATTTCGCTCACGTTTGCCGCCGCGGCGGATGAACTGCAGCAAAAGAGAATTACGCGAATTGAAAATCAACGGATGCGGATGTGCGGATCTGTCACTGGCACTGGAGAACAGCGAACAGGGAACACGGAACACGGAACAGGGCAACTGCAATCAGATGCAATTAGAGCGCGCCAAACGCTGGCAGACAGAGAAGCCTTTCCTGCCCGTTCGACTGACAGTGAAATTGAAATCGCAGCGCAAAGAAAAGCGCAAGTGACTTTTCGGGCTCTTCTTCTGCTGCTTGCACTGCAAATTGGGTCAAGTATTTGCGATGAGTAGCAAAATATTGTTCACTTCGTAGGGCCTTTATCATCTGTGTGCCATGTAGTAATTATTTTAATGCGCAGCATTTGACATGGTTCAGTCGTTCAGTATTGATTGCACATTCGAGTGGATGCCCACGGAGGACGAGTGTGTCCCATTGAGTGTGTCCTGTGGCCCACTTGCCTGCCATAATCCTCTTCGTTTGCTTGAATTGAACGGCAGGAATTTCGAAAATATTCATAAGTACTTGCCGTGGCCCGAATGATTTTCAATCTGTTTTAAGAGCTCTTGTGTGTCGAGAAATTAAAAGGGGATTCACATGAAAAGACAAACATGCATGGCATTTGCCGGGGAAATGGGTTAATGTGAGCAACTATTCGATTTATGGTACTGATAAAGCTACGTCAGTTTAGTGCACTAAACCAGAGTTGTTGAATATACATACATACATGTATTACATGTGTTCAAATAAAAATATAATGAAATTTGTGCATGAAAAGTACATATTTACCATATATGTATAGTTACTTGGCATGTATGAAATTTGTGTATAAAAATTAAGGTACTTCGGTATGTATGGAATTTGATTATAAAAATTATATAGTTACTTTGGTATGTTGTTTTTGACTAAATAATTAAAATATGATATATTTGTTTTTATACTTTATATTTTGAATTAAATTCAAGTTTAGTTTTAGTTTTGACTTGACTTTATACGAAATTTTAAGCTTTTTGAGTTATTTTCGATATTTTGCTGCCCTATAGTAAACCGATTTATAAGTATGTGCATATATTTCAAATTTTTATTATTTTCGTAGCATAGAGAAATATGGTTTTATTATTCGGCATATTTTTGTTGGCTAAATATTGAAAATATGATATTTTTGTTTGATATAAAATACATATTTTACATTTACTCTTTGACTTTTGAGGAAAGTGCAACGAGTTGATATACAGATTTATAAGTATGTAAATATTGTAAATATATATTTTTCTTAGCATCGAGAAATATGTTTTTATTAAAGTAAAATAATATATTACTCCAGTATGCACGAAATTTGAGTATATATAAATTATTGAGTTACTTTGGTATGTTTTTTTTTATTATGAAAATAAGAAGTTTTTTATTATGTTTTAAATTTAATTACAGTGGTTCGGTTTTAGTTTTAACACTTGATTTTTTAGGAAAGTGCAACAAAAATAGCAAATATATATATGAATTTTCACGCGATATATTAAATTTAAAAATCACATATAAATACAATTTTTTAAGAATATTCGACAACCCAACAATAAACATAAAGCTGCTCTAACATTGTCGCTAACAGCAGAGCTGAAGGCAATTTAACAGGTCATAACTCACAGTTAACAGTGGCTTAACAGCAGAGAGCAATCCAACAGGACCGGCTGAAATATTTATACGGGTGTGGGAGAAGGGCTTAAGCTGGCGTATGATATGTTTGGCTATTCGAGGATCATGGTCTTAATGCCTTCATTAAGTTTGCCCGGCAACTGGCCAGCTCACACACACACACACATAGACAGCAGGCGTACGCATACATATACAGCTAGCAAAGCCTCTTAAGAAGCAGCCTGCAGGAGTATGTGGGATTCAGAGTGGCGCAAGCCTCTGCTCGTAAATACTTTTTATGTACACCTGCACATTACAAACTTTAAAATTTATGTGTGAGAGTGCGCCCTGTGTGTGTGTGTGTGTGTGTGTATGTGTGTGCGTGTGCTTGAGCCTGTATATGGCTCGTATTTATGGATGCGGCGTCGTGAATGTTGCGGCATATTTGGTTTCGGTGTGCGAAATGCATTTTATGAATCTTTTATGGCTTTTAATGCGGAGACACCTGCACATGCCAACACCAACACACACACACACACACACACACACGCACGCATTGGGTGTGGCAGAGTAGCTGCTGGCGCCACCTGGCGCTGGCGTCACACAATCAACGCCAGCGAGTGGCCCCGCCAGAGTTCGGGCCTTGACGGGCGTTGTCATAAAACTGGGCGAGGAGAGGCAGCAGGAGCAAGAGGGGGGGGGGGGGGGGAGCAGCACCTTTACCTTTATGGCATATAGCTGGATGCGCAATCTGCTCACGCGCCAGCAGCGTATATCATTCTGGCCTAATCCTTGCTGGGCATGGCTTGCGCTAAGCGCTGCACATGAAATATGCGCAGCGAAAAAAGCAGCAGCAGGAGCAGCGGGTGGAGCAGCAGGAGGAGGAAAGCGGGAACGGGATGAAACTCAAGCAACAAAGTTGCTGCTGCATTTTGATTTATGTGCGCCAGCGCCACGCCCACTCATTAGTTTTGCGGCCAGCAGTGCGGCGGTGAATGAAAATCGAATGGATGACGATGATGCTCATCCATGTGAATACAAGTAGAAAATAACGAGCAGAGCGAGTCCTCAGGCGCGACTCCTGCTGTCAAGCATCGAAGATTGCGATTCAATGCGTGCAGCATTAAATAATGCTGCGGCTGCGGCGGCGACTGTGGCAGCCGCAGGTCCTGCAGTTCCTGCCGTTCCTGCCGCATTGCTGAAGTGCACTCGCCATGTTAAATTATTTGCATCTCGAGTGCAGTGACAGGCATTCGCCGGTAAGGCTAGTGACTCTGACATTTGCAGATAATGAAAATGCACTGTGATAAATTTATGCCGTTGCCACAATGAGTATATTTAATAAATGCATCATTTTATCTTGTCCGAGTTGGCATAACAGACAAACAACAGTCAAGTACAGCCTTAACAGCTAAAGCTAGAGACAAATAACAGGCAAGTGTCAGTTTAATAACGAGATCTTAACAGCTAAAATTATAGCAAAAAACAGGCTAAATATTTACAGCGGCAGTTTAATAAAAAGAACTTGACAGCTCAAGCTACAGACAACTAACAGACAACGGGATAATAACAGCGACAGTTCAATAACGAGATCTTAACAGCTAAAACTACAGAAAAATAACAGAAAAAATTTAACAGTGGCAGTCTAATGAATCGACCCTATCAGCTAAAACTACAGACAAATAAAAGACAATTGCAATTAATAGCGACAGTTTATTTACAGAACTTAACATCTAAAGCTACAGAACACTAACAGACAACTATAATTAACAGCGGCATTTTAATAACTCGAGCTTAACAGCTAAAACTGCGGACAAATTACATGCAAGCAATTAACAGAGACAGCTTAATAACTCAACATTAACCACTAAAACTACAGAAAAATAGCAGACATAAAATTAACAGTGACAGTTTAATGAAGCAACCTTTACAGCGAAAGCTACATGCAATTAGGAATAATTATTAAGTTGTTAATGTACTGCAGAAATTATTTACTCTGTATTTTCAATTTCACTTACAGACTGTTAAAGACTACAATAAACTATTTAAAGTTGAAGCAACAAGCTGCTGGCAAGAGCTAACACCAAATTACACTGTTAATATACAGCGCAATAACACTCTGTTATACGAAATTAGATTAACAGAGTTGAAAATCGCCATAATCGCTTATATGTTAGTTACAGAACGCAAGTTACAACTGTTAAGCGTACCAGCACGGAATCCGCCACTCTTAATAAAGCAACCTTAACATTTAAGGCCAGCTGCTGTTAGGCATATTTAACAGTAGTTAAGAGCAGGTAAGAGGAGTTAAGGAACAATCATTTATTCATGTAACACTGAGTAAAAGAATTTTATTAGCGAGGCAAGAATTTCTCGATATGCAGAAATGAGGTTTGGGAAATTCGAATTTTCAAGTTAATGCCAATAGAGACAAGTATTTCTTCCGGAGAGGCGTATAAATATTACCATAAAAGCAGCAAATAATCGGATTGTCCGATTTAAGTGATATATGTACCGTTGATATATCACTTAAATCGGACAAAGGCAATTATGTGAAAATAACCCTAAAAATCATTAAAGAAACCTAATATTTAGAATCAGTAAAGTATAACTTAAATAGTAGCTTGAATACTTGCTGAGATAATATTACATAATTAGTATGAAGAATTGCCTTTAATATTTACTACGATTGTCAGTACAACACACTGCCATTTATATCTACTCTGAGTTTCAATTTCTCTTCAAGCTCAAATTTTCTATCAAATAAAATCCAATTTCCAAACGCGTAGTTGACATTCTGCAGCTTGCGCAAGGTCTTAAGTTTTCTGCGAATGTAGTTCGCTGTCGTGGAGGGAAAATCGCTTATGAAAATTTTATCACGTACGCGACATTTGCCAATTGCTGAAAATTGTGCACAAATTATATCAATTTTAAAACGTAATCATTGAAACTTATCAATTTCTGCCGGCACCCCGCCAGCCCGCCAGCCCGCCAGCCCGCCATCCCGATAGACCGACAGAGAGACTGTAACAGACATCCGGCCAGACGTTGGGGCGACGTTCCAAAATGTGAAAATCAAATATTTATGATACTTTCGAGCACAATTTTTGGCCTTCGGCAAAAGTAAACTACAAATTTTCATCTCTCGCTCGCGTTCGCTGTCTCTTTCCGATTCCATTCGTTGTATCCACGGCTCTTGCCATTGGATTTATGTGCGTGCCTTTTGCAAAATTCAATTTAATTTTCATTTTTCTTGCACGGGCTGTGGGATTTCCTATGAATTTCTGAGAATGCGCACCGGGCTGCCTCCACTCGCATATTTCCCTAAGTTATGATCCAAATTCGCAGGCGACGCAGCCTCGCCGCGCTGCCAGCATGTTGTAAATTTCCACCGACAGTCGCGATAAGCATTCGAGATTTGCTCCGCCACCTTTTGCATTTTAGACAAGTTAAGTCGCTTCCCCCACCCCCCACCACACCGCTCTTTCAACCTTTACATATTGTATGGGCTGTTAAAAGTTTGCTTAAAGTTGGATTAAAGTCGCAGAGACGAGCGGAACTCTGTCTGTCGCTTAATCAGAGACAAAAGAGTTCATTTTTCAAACTTCTAGAGAGTCTTTCGAAAAGCATTTGAGAAACAGACAATCAGGGCTTGTGATTCTCAGGGGAACATAAATATGGGGGAATTTAACTTTAGGTCTTACCTCATTATGAATACATAGTTGAAGCTCCATACCAAAGCGAAACTCAGTTGGTATTATCTTACCTTGAAAGAATATACAATATATCAATGAAGCATAGTAGGTTACTGCATCGAGCACCTTCCAGCATTCAGCTTGGCTGAAGTTATGTATTAGCCTTATCCTACTCCCATTCCGCATTTATTGACCTAAGCTGCTGCTTTGCTCTTGCTCACCCAAGGAATGCAAATAAGCAAATACCTATACCCATGCATATATATTTGCCTGATCAGCGCGAGCATTGTTGGCCCGTATTGATTACCAACGACAGGCCATTCGGCCAAAGCCCAACTGACACTCTAAGCCAATTGAAATGCCGAGCAGAGGGCGAGAGCCAGAGCAGCAGGTCAGGGTGGAGCTCAGCTGGGCCTGACCACTGCATGTCAGGCATTTGTACATATTATTACAATCGGTGCCATTTTACGGTACATGTACCGTTACATGCACTGGATAAGCTCCAATCGAAGCTGCATTTGCCACTCGAGCGGACGAGGCAGCCCAATCGCAAGTGTCGGGATGTGGATTGCTGTCGTTTCCCCCTGCGCCTTCGCCTCGATGCTGGCTGCCAATTGAACCAGAAGCAGAAGCTGAAGCTGCTGCAGTGCATTATGCGGAAAATGTCAATGCGTGCAGTGTTCGCCTTCGGGCTGAAACATCGTCGACTTATGCTAAACCGAGAGCAGTCGGAAAAGTTCTTGCCTCCGTCGGCGTCGTGGAAAATTGAATGCAAGCTGCCGCTGCTGTTGTGGCAAGAAATTGACGCTCCATCGAGCGATGCGACCGGATTTGTCTGTGCGTCGGCAAGGACAAGTTGTCGAGTTATAAATGCCAGGCAATCGCAGCACAAAAGGCAGCCCGGCAAGGCATTACTGTTACCCCCTTGGTTGCCCCTGCTTTCCATGGACCACACGTCCCCATATCCTCGTTATTCACCGTATGAAAGTGCCATTATCGGTTGGCTTGCTTACAATTACACATGCCATTGACACAGATACGGCCACAGTCGGAGTCGCAGGCTCAGATACAGCTCCAGTTACAGTTACATGACTGCCATGACTACAGCCTGTAGCCTTAGCCACAGCCCCGAGCAGCAGTTACAGTCGCAGGACACTTCTTGGCCCGAGCTCAGGCTCAGCCTCAGCCGCAGTATCGTCTTTGTCGGCGCTTTCACTCATTATTGTGTTTATATTTTTCTTGTGCCTTTCCAGACACCAAAATAAATTCCAGCACACACCATCTTGATATGTACACACACACACACACACACACTCTCTCCCTTTGCTCCCCTACCCTCGACTTGCCGGAAAATCAGACACATTTCCAGCTCCAAACTGTGTCTGCCCGTCCGAGCAATATTGTGTTTTCTTTTGTTGCTTGTCGCCTGAATTGCCCAGAGCAGCGTTTCATTCAAGCTGAAAGGATGTAGCTATACACACAAACACACAATAACGCACACCCAAAAAAGTTTGCAGATCGATAAGAGGGAGCTTTAAGGCGACGACAGCGAGGAGACCTTTAATCAATTTCATGAACTCGCTTAAAGACTTCAAATATGTGGGTGGAAGCGAAAGGCTTTGAAAGCTGCTTATGATTGATTTCATAATATATTCCATAGACTCAACGTATTCGAAGTTTATTTAGGTATAAATCCAAGAGTATTCAATCACATTTGCTCTGTACATCACTTGCAAATAGGGGCTTATTCATCTTTGTGCACTTTATTTGATGATGATTTCTTTCCTCTATGTTGGGGATGTTATGAAGTGGAAATTGGAACCTTGATTAAAAAATATATTTCAAATAGATCTGCAAAAATTGTTTTAAGTTTTATGCAGAAACATGCATTTATAGTCTCAAATGTAGCATTACAATGATATTGTGGAGTTGTCTGTAGGAATATTCATAGTTCGTACGCTTAGTCAATATATACTTCAAGACTCTCTCAGCCATTTTTCATTTCGTATTGTATAAGGACAATGGAATTGGTAACTATTGAACTGGCCATTGCGATGGCTTTTTCACGCTCCACCTTGTAGAGACCCAGAACGGTGATCTTAAAAGGATTGCGGGCCAGTTGCAGCTGAAAGGTTTCAAACTAAAGATGGGGAAATAAAAATGGAAAGATTAGGAGCAATACACACATGTGCAGGAAAAGTAGCGAAGAAATGAGGAAGAACAAATTAAGAAAGCTTTAGTGGAGTGATTTGACGGTTAGGCTAAAGTGGGTATCTCTTTAGCTTATAAAAAATGCCTTATATAAAATACGTATTTTTAAAAAACTGACTACAACGAACTTCAAATGTTGAAAATCTGCAATCTTTAATAATATTACCCAGAACCTTGCTACCCAATATGGGTACTTTTTTCATAATAAAAAATATTTGATTTTTGTGAGCAAGAGGCGTGGCATCCATAAGTTGCCAGAGAGATTTCTACAATAGCTCTTAAAACGTCTTCTTCGTGTTGCGAGGGTGATGGGCGTGATACCAAAAGTTTGAAATGAGTTTCAGATGTGTATGGTATACACCAACCCTCATACCAATTTTGGTGTCTCTAGCTACTGTAATAGCTGAAATCTCTGTGCTCATATGGACAGACGGACAAGCGGACAGACAGGCGGACATGACCAAATCGAAACGGTATATAATTTGAATGGTCTGCCATGCCTCCTTCTACCTCTTACAAATATTTTCACAACTTTTTCCCAATGGGTAAATGGTATAAAAATATGGAAAGATAAGAATTTGGGAAAGTAGAGGCGTCCACAGAGACAGAGTGGGAAACACTCAATACATAGTGATCTTCAGCTCACACTTACAGCCGTCTCGAGGCGTTTGTCCAGGCCCGGAGCAAACGTCGTGTGCTGCTGCAGAAGACGCTCCATTTCCGCGTGTTCACTCTGGACAAAGTAGATGTTACTCAGGGTGACCATAATGTCGGCAAAGTAGCTCATAATCTGGAAGGTGAGCAGCCCGAAGTAGGCGGGGTTCCAGACGAGGCTGAAGCCACGCTTGAAGGCCGAGAAGGTGAAGTAGATGATGCCAATGATGGAGATGTACATGCTGCTGGCCACGCAGAATCCCTGAATGCCGAAGATATTTGCCATTCGCTTGACGAGCACCTGCAAATGCGCCTGTGTGCGGGCAATGACGTCCAGGCGATCGGCCAGGGAGCAGCACTTGCTCATCAGTGCGCCACGGTGACTCTCCCACTCCAGGCGGCGAGCCTCGTCTAGCAGCGTGCGCAGCTCCTGATTGAGCAGCATGTAGTGATAACGGATGTTAAGCATGGCGAAATAGTAGTGCGATATGATCACGTTCACCAGGGCTGTTAGCATGGAAACCAGGAGCACACTGATGCAGATGTTCCACGAGAGGACGCTGTTCAATGTGATGAAAGACGAGATGAACTGCACGGTTTCGGATACTGTGATAGTGATGAACTTCCTGAGTACTCCGCGGCGCCACATGTGCACGACCTGCGGCTTGTGGAGCGTCAGCCGACGTAGGGAGTTCACCAGCCGTATGATCCGATGACGCTGCTCCCAGCGACTGAGCAGCGTTGCGACGACGCAGCTGATGCGCATGGCCATCACCACGAGGACGAGGTACTCGTGCAGCAGTCCCGCATGCAGCCACATGGTGTGCATCAGCTCGCTGCGACTGAGCAGCGGGATCAGGCAGAAGGTGAACCCGTTGACCAGCATTGCGTAAATCGTGGAGCTTCTGGTGACGCGAGCTCGTCCCGTGCGAATGTTGATCTCGAAGTTGATGACGCCCAGGAAACGCGAATAACGGTACGATGTCCGCAGTATGGACTGCACGACCGCATCCATTGCGAAGCACTGAGACGGAGTCGCGCCACCACTGGCGGACCTAATGTAAGTGGTATCATCGATGGAGGCGATAAATCTAATTACCTAATGGAAGAACCTTAATGAA
This sequence comes from Zaprionus bogoriensis, assembly GCA_035046045.1. Classification (NCBI taxonomy): domain Eukaryota; kingdom Metazoa; phylum Arthropoda; class Insecta; order Diptera; family Drosophilidae; genus Zaprionus; species Zaprionus bogoriensis. Next base: position 252,840 of record JAWNOI010000098.1, on the reverse strand, counting down.
AGCTCGAATGGGGACAAAGTTAAATCGAAAGCGATTGTAATTGCAATTAAGATGCTTCCGTTAGATTCCACTGTCATTGATTGCCATTTGAAATCTCAGATAGTAATCCCGTATAGTAAATATAGATTCTTGTTAACAGAGCCTTAGACTATTTTTCGTATATGCCATATCATATTTCCATATGATGATGGTATTTGAAGGTTATGAGAGGAATTTCACCTTGATATTGAGAAGGTCCCCCAATATAGTTTGGGGAAATTGAGATGGATTGTTTTGTATTTGATTGACAATGCATCAAGCGATAGATAAAGGGTATACAAATTTACAATATTAATCAGCATATATTGCCGAGTGGATATTTTGTTATGTCCATCTGTAAGTTCGTCCATCTTTATGTCTGCCCTTTTTCTATATCGCTTGGATATCACAGAGCTTCTAATAATCATAATTTAAAAGGAACTTCGTATCTCTCATTATCTGTCTGTTTAAAAGCCTAAGTCACAGCTATTACAAAATCTAGAAATACCAAACGAGTTACAAATGTATTTATATTAGAATCAGACAAAGTAGTTTGGAGATCTTAATTGTTCTTTTAGCAAATATTTATTTAGAAATTTTTTAGGTCGTATTGAACGAGCACCACAGAACTAGTTACGACCGAGCTGGCCATAGCAACGCCTCTCGCCTTCTCCATGTTAAAAAGCTGAAGCACAGAGATTTTCAAAGGATTCCAAGTGAGCTGCAGCTGAAAACTCTCAATCTGCAGGAGGAGAAAAGAAAATCCACTACTACATCATAACTTCAGATTATTCTGGGTGGCTCTTACAACTGTTTCCAGTCGCTGGTCCAGGCCCGGTGCCAGGATTGTGTGCTCCGAGAGGAGCCTGACCATCTCGGCGTGGGCATCGAGTAGGGCGTAGATTACGTTGACCGTGATGTGAATGTCCACGAAGTAGCAAATGAATTCGAGGCAGATAACGGCGAGGGCGAATTGGTTCCTATTAAGGATGATTGAGGTTCCTCGGAACTCGGAGAAGGCGAGGTAGATGACGGATATTGAAGAGAGATAATAGCTCAGGGTCATGCAAATGATCTGTATTCCGAACAGATGGGAAATATTTTCGAGCAGCTGCTGCAGCAGGTACTGAGACTGAGCTACGACTTCCAGACGATCGGCCAGTGCGCAACACTTGAGAATGGAGACACCTCTGCGACGTTCCGTTTCGAGCAGCCACGCCTCATTGAGCACCAGTCGCAACTCCTCGTTCAGGAGAATATAATGTCCGTGGATGTTTAGGAGAGCGAAATAGTAATGCGAGATGATCACGTTAACCAGCGCATTGAGTGTGTAGAAGAATAAAGTGCCGATGAAAACGGCAACTGAGAGCTTATCCCAGAGTATTATAATGCCCAGTACCATTTGAAACAATTCCGATAGCGTGATGCTAATTACTTTACTGATGATGCCCCGCCGACAGAGCCGCTTCACCAAAGGCTTCTGCAGCATCAGCAGGCGAAAGATGTTGACCAGGCGCACGAACTGCTCGCGCTGGCGCCAACGCGTGAAAATCGTAAAGTAGACGCACAGAATGCGCCCACTGAGTATAACGATTAGCAAGTATTCGTGCAGGAATCCGGCATGCGACCAGAATGTATGGATTAGATCGCCTGTGGCCAGCCAGGGCGCCAGGCCGATGCTCAGTCCATTGGACAGCGCGGAATAGACTGTGGCGAATCGCGTGTAACGCGCTCTTCCCGTTCGCAGGTCGATCTCGAAGTTGATCACACCCACGAATCGCCCGTAAAGGTAGGCGTACACCAACAGGCATCTGGTCAAGTCGACCATGCCGAACAACTGAATGAACGCGATTCGTTGGTCAAACGCCCGCATGTGCGAGTCCCAATGAAAAAGCGTCGGTTCGATGCGTTGTGGCGATTAGATTGGGGCAGCTCCGAGATTGCCTATCGAAACAATTTCAACGCCCTGGAGTGCAACTTATAACGGGGACTAATGACAGTGCTGGATATGGAACGGTGTGGTCGGAATGCTTAGCGTAGTTCACAGGGTGTTTCACTTCTATTACTATTACTATTACTATTACTACCATACAATTTAGTAATTACTTTACCACAGAAGTAAATATTATAACTCCGGTTGACGGTTTTTTAGCATTTACTAATTGAATGGTTAAAAATGTTATTTTAACCTGGAGCACCTTGTATATAAGAAAAAGGCGTGACACAGGGAATTTAGTCATATCCGTTAGTTTGTTCGTCTTTCTTTGTAAACGCCGAGATCACAGCCAGGGAAAACAAATTGGCTTGATGATTCCTGCTTACGAAATACAGATCTAGTTAATTTAAAATGTTTAATGCTACGCCTATCGCGCGCGTAAATCGAGAAAAATGCGGTAATGCAACTATACTAAGACCCAGAAGTACCAAACTTGGTAAGAATGTTTGTATTAGCATTTCACAGAATGCGGATATTCATCTTTTCGATGCCACGCCCACTGCTCCTATATATATTTTTTTTTTCGATCTTTAAGGAAAAAATTAAAAATTGAAAATTTGTTTTTTTACGTTTCGTAGCTAAAAATATTATTTATCTGCTCTATAACTTATTACCTGATTAGACAATAATCATAGAAGTTGTGGAACGACGTTGGTAGAGGACCGAAGGAATGTGTTAGTTAAAGCAATAGTTATGCACTATTATTATTATTATTATTATTATTATTATTATTATTATTATTATTATTATTATTATTATTATTATTATTATTATTATTATTAACTATTATTATTAACAATTCCTTAAACATTTTATTTATTAGTATTATGCATTTTTTTATAGCTTTTCGAATTGAGAATTTTATTTACAGCGCTATCTAACAGCTGTGTTCTTAACAGTGGAGAATGTGCTAATTATGTTAATTTTTTGTCATTTTCCCTCACTCGGAAACAGCTGCCAGTTCTCTTCAGGCATCTTTACCTTTCCATAGATTCCTCACATTCGCTTACATCTCATTCGCATGCCAAGAACAATTCGACTGTCATTAATTACCGTGTAACGTGTTTTGTCTCTCTGCCTTTCATTCGCCTTGTCATATGCGACAATGACTTTTCCAGCAGGCACTGAAGCTTTTCACCCAGTAAGACTGATGGAAGAGGTGGGAGTAGGGGGATAAGGGGGGTATGAAGAGAAACCCTCACTCGAACATTGCTTTGATTTGAGGCTTTCGTCGGCCATTTTCCGCCATCGTTATACGTGTATTTTTCATTTCCGCCTCAGCGTTGCGGCATTTCCGTTCATTTCTCACATATTTCACGGCGCGACGACGCGTGTGTGTGTGTGTGTTTGTGTGAGTGTGTGTAAGAATGAAAACTCTGCTGCTCTGCTCTGCTTTCATTTCTTTTCATTTCATTTCTTTGCAATTCATTTTTCATGTCGTCGACATTCGCGTTGTCGCTCCCGGCTTTGCTTTAAAGCTTTTCGTAATCCTTTTAGAAATTACGTCTCTCTTTTCAATATTATGCTTTAGCTCTCGCTCGTCCGCACTGTCTCTGTCTCGCTCCCGCTTTCCCGCTACATTGTCAATATTTTCGAACAATGAGCTCCGGATGTGGTTGTCGCACCGAGTGGAGTCGCTGCCAGTCGCCAGGTGGCGCCAGGCGGCAGCAGGTGAGGTGTGGCATTAATCTTAAGCGCTCTGCCACTCAACCGGGAGCGAAGCTTGCAAATACCCGGCAGCGGTGCCTTTTAGTGTTTGGATTTGCCAGCTGCCGGCGGGAGCAACAACAACCCGAAAAACCCGAGCTACAGCAACAACAACAACAGTGCGCACTACAAGGAGTCATAAACCACTCAGTGGCCAAGTGAAAATACCGCAAATATTTGCCGCTAACCAACTCGCCAGCAAAAATCTCACTCCGTCTTGCAGAGCTTCCTCCATCTGCCCCTTTCCCCGGCACTCTTTCGCCTTTTGATATATGGCCAGAGCCATCGCATCCAGCTTGCTTTGCCGAATTGCCCTTTCTTCGCCATTTCTCTCCGTGTATTTTTGGCATGCTTCGCTCCGGCTTGCTGCGACTTGGCTCAGGTCGGTTCGGTTCGGTTCGGTTCGGTTTGTCTTGGTTGGGTTTGGTTTGGTCTGGTTTGGTTGCGGCTAAAACCGAAAGTGCTGCCATTTATTTTATTGCCACCTTGCGACTGCGACTGGGACTGCAGCTGCTCGACTTGTCCAGGTGGACAGCTCGACAGGGCGACGGGCAATGAGTAAAAACTTTGAAAGCTGCCATAAAATAAACGAAAAACGGCAGCAGCAGCAGGGGAGTAGCTCAGGGGGTTGAGGGTTGGGGGTTGGGGGTTGAAAGGGTGCCAGGAGCTCGGTACTGTGAACGAAATGAACCCGAAAATACAGCACGAGTACTTTTACAGTATTTGGTTTCGAGTGTGAGTGTGTGTGTGTGTGATTGTGTTGTTTTTATGATGGGATTTTTAACGAAATTTGCTTGTCCAAATTGGAATGGCGCCACAAGGTTAAGCTACTCATCGGCTGCGCGTAATCTCAATAGTCTTCGACCCTTAACCCATTTCGGACAGCAGTTTTTGGCTAACTACAAAATATACCCTACAGCACATTAATAAATACATAATATACATAAAACACTTAAAGAATAATAGTTTGCTATGTAAATATTTTTTTTAAATGCAAAAGAAAACACAAGATCCTAACACATGCAGCAGGCTCTGTGGGGACTCCTTAGAGCTACAGCCAGAATGTACAGGGTTGCCCATATTCGACGGACCCATGCAGCATTTTCCATCGTTTTCGCCAACATTTCGGCCGAAATAGCGGCTTTTTCTTGACGAATGTTGTCCTTGAGCTCTTCTAGGGTCCTTGGCTTGTTAACGTAAACCTTTGACTTCAAATATCCCCACAAGAAGAAGTCAGGCGGCGTCAAATCGGGCGAACGCGGTGGCCAGTCCAAATCACCATTTTTCGACACCATTTTCGTCCGATCGCCTTGGTCGACTTTTATTTGGCCTCTTCGGGTTAGAAAGAGCCTCACCAGTCGTAAATTTTTCGTATAAACGCTTAATGGTGTTCTTAGAAGGCGCACTTTTCACATTTTTTAATTTTTTAAAAGCACGTTGAGTTTTCACAATTGACTTGTTCTGTTGAATGTAAATTTCAACTATTTCAGAGCGCTCGCGTGGCGTGTATTGTTCCATGGTAAAAATCTGCTTGGACTGACGCTTCAAACGCGGTATGTCATTAAGCGATCTGGCATCTCTGTCAAAAGTTATGGCGTCGTCAGATAGGTCCGTCGAATATGGGCAACCCTGTATATAAAAATGTTACATCGACACTAGCACTGTAAACTTTTAGCAGCAGACTCTAATGTTAGCAGTAGGCGGAAGCATCGAGTAAATATAGTAATTATAATTATATAGATATTGTATTTATAAAATTATAGTTATTCAGATGGAAGAATATTATGCATCAAATACCATAGCTCTATAGATCGACAAAACCATTAGACTGTTGGCTATGGCTATGTCACTGTAAACTGTAAGCAGAAGTCTGTTATGTTTGCAGAAAGCTGTTACCAGAATATGTTGAGAGCTCCGTTACGTTTGTAATTTTTTTTTAAAACAACTAAAAGATATACGATAATCAAATAAATATCAATAAATATAAATATTACAGCTAAATATCAAAAATATATTTATGGCAATATTCGTAATAACAAAGGCCAGTATTTGAAATTTAGCTAAGTCTAAGCGCAAACTGCACTAAGGTTTAACCTGCCCCACGCATAACTGAGCGTAAGCGTAATGGGTTAAAGCTCGAGGCGAATCCCGAGCAATTGCCAGCTCATTATGGACGCTCATTGGCTCAAAGGAATTTCAAACCAGAGGGCAATCATAGGGGCGGCTGTGAAGCGGAATCCGGGGGCGCCAGTGGGCGAAGGTGGCAGGAAACGACAAGGATGCGGCATTGGGCTTAATTGAAAAGCAATGTTCCTGCATAGTTTATGCTTAAAATGCGATTACATTAATTTCACACACCACAAAACAGATGACAAAGTCAGCGCTCGGCTGGCACGGACAAAAGGGTTGGCCCCGAAACTTGTTGAGAAAACTCGAACGGACAAACGCACACAGACTACCACATCCTTCCTCCTACACACACACACACGGATTCAATTCCGTACTGAGCTGCGAGGGCAAGTCCTGGCAACCACTCGAAAAGCCACTCAGTCAGGTGTTAAAACTAATTTACGACAATTTGACCAACAAACAACAATGGCCTGTGGGCGTTCAATGGGTGTGGCACGTCACACAGTGCCTGAAAAGGGTGCGCGCGCACACACACATACGCTCTACCATATACTGAAAGCATCGAGGGACAAAATGACAGAAGGCAGCTTGACCGCAAATCGAACGTATGTCCGGTTCTGGTCCCACTGTCCCCGGATGTCCAGAACACTCAGCTCCAGCCTTTGGCTACGGCTACAGAATCAGCTTCAGCTCGAGATTGAGATCCGTCCTCGGGCGGGGGCCAACCAACCGCAGCTTATCCCATTTGCAGTGCCTGTGCGTGTGTTGCGCAACACTGGCAGCTGCTGCTCCATACAGTTATACGCTTTGCGGAACTGTTCCCAATTGCAATTTGGAATGAAACTCACAGTAACTGAGGTGTGGAAGGCTGTCAATGAGCAGAGACCGTCGATAGCCGGAGGAAAGTTTATTTACAATAGAAACAAAAAATATGCTGTGTTTGGTGGCACAGATTATATTAAAAGCTTTTCAACTATCGTTATTCCATATCTAGCAAGATTCTAAAGCGGATTTCGAGGTGCAGATGCTGTCGAGCCAAAGGCTTTCGAATATTACGATCAGCTATACATATAGCATATTTATATATACATACATATATTTTCTTTACTGTACCGAATTTCTGAGAGCCCAAAAAGGCTAAAGTAGAACGAGATTGGGTCTAAACGAAACTTACGAGGTGTGTTCAAAAAGTAAGGTGACTTTGTATTTTCAAGAAAAACTATTAATTTATTTATCAATATTTATGTTGTCCCCTTCAAAGTAATCCCCCTCAGATACAATACACTTATGCCAACGGTTTTTCCAATCCTCAAAGCACTTCCCATAAGCACTTTTCGGTATAGCCTTGAGCTCTTGCAGCGATGCAGTCTTTTTTCGGTCTTGGCTCGCCTGGGCTCTTCCATTGGGACGATTGGGCTTTGGTTTCGATATCATAACCATATACCCATGATTCGTCACCAGTTATGACCCTTTTGAGTAAATCTGGGTCGTCGTTGACGTCATTCAACAGCTCTTGAGCGATGCTCATGCGACGGTTCTTTTGGTCAAAATTCAGCAATTTCGGAACAAACTTCGCTGACACACGACTCATACCCAAAACGTTTGAAAAAATTTCATGGCACGAGCCAAGCGATATACCGACATCTTCAGCAACTTCTCTGATAGTGATTCGACGATTTTCCAAAACAATTTTCGTCACTGCTTGAACGTTTTCATCAGTTGTTGACGTGCTTGGGCGTCCAGAGCGAGGCTGGTCATTGGCATCTTCCCGGCCATCTTGGAAGAGTTTGTACCACTTGTACACATTTTTTTTACTCAGAATAGTTTCACCGTATGCCACTGTCAACATTTCAAGTGTTTCAGAGCACTTAATTTTATTTTTTACACAAAATTTGATGCAAATCCTTTGATCCATATTTTTCGATAGCAAAAAATCGCCGAGCTCGCAAAATAACTTGTAACTTTACGCCTCTCACAACCAAACAAAAGAGGATGTTCCATTGAAACTTGGTACAGATGTTAGGGAAGAGTGTACCAATATAACAAAACAAAAAAATCGATAATCGAAAATATGTTGCCCGCGAAATTTGAAAAGTCACCTTACTTTTTGAACACACCTCGTACTTCGGCCGCAAATAGTTGCAGAATCACATCGCAATAACTTGCGTGTAATTAATGCAGTTACGTCCCATTGTATGGCCAAAGTGTATGGTAGGTGATATTGTACCAGATTTCTAGATTGGCCCCACTGATTGTTGCTGAGTTTTGAAGCCGGAATAATTTGTTTGCCTTAATACTAATAAATGAAATAATTCCAATTATTGTCAAGTAATGTTCAGTCATACAGTTGTGGCGACTAAAGAAATACCCTGAACACCTGAAATACCATGAAATGATTTCCAACACTGGCACACACACACACTCAGTTCCAGTAAGTCTGTGCCTCATTTATTGCGCAGCCATCGATCAAATCTTAAGAGTATCTTTAAAGGGTGCGTCTGTCCCGTATGCCTCCCCAGCCACTACAGACGCGCCGATCGCAGACATCGTCCTCCGTAAACGACTTGCCCAGGGTACTCCTCAGTTCGGCGTCGTAGTTGTTCTTCTCCACGATCATTAAGTGCCGCATCTGCTGGCTGCGTGCCGCACTCGCCAGCTTCTGCAGACTCTGCAGCTCCATCGTCATGGGACGCAGCAGCTCGGCGCGCGGAGCATTGAAGGGAGGTGTTTCGGTGCCATGGCATTTCATCCAATCGACCACGCTGAGAGGAGGGAATACGTGTAGAAAAAGAATCTAATACATACTGGGTTTGTCATTGCTGTTCAGAAGACTGGAACAGGAGGTATGATGAAAGACTATTTCCAAGAAAACCACTAGTACCAAGAGAAAGCAAACTATATAACTTAAATATGCAAACAAGGGCTAAAAATATATGCAAATAAATTCCAAATTTAAAAAAAATTCTAAAAAAACAATTATTCAAAACACAATTTGACCAAAAAAACAGTGGCCAAAAAAATTCAATATTTTTATCTCTAAAAAACAACAAATTACTAAGCAGATAAAAAAAAGTTTCTAAAAAAAGCAACTATTTGAAAAACAATTCAATCAGTTAAAAAAAAAATGGGTACACGTTACACAAAAAAAGGTTACACTACCACAAGAAAGAGTACAGTTTCACAAAAAAAAGGATACTACTATAAAAAATGTAACCTGTAAAAAAAACAGTCCCCCAAAAAGGATACAATTCCACAAGAAAAAAAGTGTAGACTAATTAAAAAAAAGCAAAGTATAAAAAAAAACAAATACAAAAATAAGGGCAAAACTTTCATCTCTAGAAAACAAATGACAACAATATCTTAAAAAATCAATAACAAAACAGATAAAAAGTTTCTAAAAAGGCAACTATTTAAAAAACAATTTAATCAGTAAAGAAAAAAAAACAGTTAAATTAAGATGTTAAATTTTCAGCTCTGAAGAACAGCGATAACAAAACAACAATTTAACCAGTTAAAAAAAAAAAAAAACAGTTCCCAAAAAAAAACACAGTCACAAAACAAGAAGGTAAGAGTCACACAATAAAGAGAAAAATTACAAGCACAGAAACTTTAGGATCTCAGTTAGATTACAAGAACTGCGTACTTACAAGTTTCTCATTTTGCGTTGGTAAAAGTTTTGGAAAAAACAGAAAATTGTAAATATATGTTTTCAAGAGCTCCGTTTGCTTATGATATTGAAAGTGAACTGAGGAAACTGAGATGAGATTCTAGCTGTGTGTCTTCGAAAACTAGTTTCCTATGATGTGTTCCTAAATTCGTTAAATTCAAGCATAAATCCAAGGGTGTAATGGTTAGTGGGAGTTCAGCTTTTAAACTTCAACCAACTGCATGGTTAGGACTTCTGCTTGCCACTTCTGCTATTGGTGGAGCGCCTAATGAATTGCAAAACCATCACAGAGTTGGCAAAAGAAAGGCGCCCGCAAAGTCATTATATTCTACATTTGGCCTAATGAGATTTTTTATGTTGATGATGGTCAGCGGCTGCAAGGCAGTAGGCAGTGAGTGCGCCGAAGAGAAAGAGACACGCAAGCCGAGACTTAATTATTCACAATGGGCGGCAGACATTTTGACACCTTTATAGCTCAGTAAATTCCACTCGATTCGTGAGTGTGCGAAAAAGTAGCGCGGAAAAAATCGCAATGAGAAAAGGAAGCAGGAAAAAAGAACTAGTTCATTACAAACGCGCGGGGGATTTTGATTTCATCCAATTTAGGCGACACGTAAGGCGAACACACACACACACACACACACACACACACACACACACACACACAATATCAGAGCAGTCATTAGAACCTGAGAGTGGTTAAACCGAAGAACCTCCCAGACCAGCGAGGGTTAAACTTCTTGTGTGAGTGTGAGAGTGTGTCGGAGTGTGTGGCATGCCATTAGAAGCGATCCTTATGAATAATGTTTTAATTTAAGGCTCTCGTCTACACTCGACCCCGTCCGCAACTTCGACTGCGACTGCGACTGCGTCCTTGTCCTCGTCCTCGTCCGCGTCCTCGAGCTCGTCCTTATGCTCACGCCGGGTTCGTTTGCCACGTTCGGCACGCAATTGCATGTGAAATGCATATGATGCCTCCCACACCCACTCTCTCCCTCAACCGATTTGGGGGCGAACGCTCAACTAATATGCGAAAATTATGGGTTGTAATTTAAGAGGCACTTTTGCTTGTTTTTTAATGACATCCCGTGTTTGAACAAGTACATTAGAACCCAGCCACCCCTTCTACCGCAGCGGTGTCTGTAGTAAATGCCCAAGTGATTAGGCGCGAGCGCTTGTGTTGTCCCTTCAAAGCATTAATTAATGCCGGGGCAACCGGAGAAGATGTAGATAAAGCCAACTGCAAGCATAAAACTAAGGCCATAATGTGAGCATATTTGCCAAATAACCCGAGAACGGCTTAACAGTTTCGAATAATAAACATATTTAAGAATATTAGTTTACACACAAGCCATATTTTTTCCATTTTTTTTTTTAATATATTGCTCAGTAACTATTAGAATTATTGAAAATATTAGTTTACTCACAAACCATATCTTATTACAATTTTGTATACAAATTTATTGTAGTAGCTGGTGGTAACTTAGTAACTATTAGAATTATTGAGAATATAAATTTACTCACAAGCCATTTTTGTTTTTATTTTTTTTTTACAAATATTTTGTTTTGTTATTACTAGAATTATTATGTCATATTTTTTTTTACCAATTTATATCAATTTTTGTTTTTAGTAACTGCCTTTAAACGGCTTCCACCGAGTTGCACGAAGACAATTTATTTTTAAATTTAAATGTGAGTGCAATTTAATAATTTCCACATATTCATAAATAAATATTAAAATGAAGCTGGCTTATAGACTTATGCAAATTACAGCAATTGTAATGTGCTTTTAATATTCAAATTTAGTTGAACTTTCACTGAGTGTGCAAAATTAACCTGAATTTAACGAGTGCGCTTGAAAGTATGCAACAGTTTTGCGCACATCAGATGATGGTCGAATGGCGAGAAAGATTTTTAGTAATCATAGCTTTTTTTTTAAACCAGAAAGTGGAAATAATTTGAAATATATTTCTCTAGAACTATTAATATAAATTCCAAAAATTTAATACAGCAGCTTTTTATTGCTTTGCTTTAAATATTGTATTTCAACGGCAAATGCTTTAAGTTCCGGCACATCTAAATAATTTCAGCTGAATGCGCCGAAATAGAATGAATTTAAATGTTGAGCACGCAAGTAAACGCAAGAAACTATTGTTAATTGAGAGAGACTTTCTAACAATTATGGGTTTTTGTTAAAGAAATATTAGTACATTTTTAATTTCCTATAATGTTATTAAAAATAATTGGACAAAATTGAAAATATCAGTTGAATGGTAATAAAAATTTGTTTATTTTTTTCCAAACATTAATTAAATTCAAATAAAATGTTATTGAATAGAAAATGCTTAGAGTTTCTGCATAACTAAATAGTTTCCAGTTGAATGCCTCGAAATAAAATTGCTAAAGCTGGCAGGGCAAACAGGGCAGAATGTAAAGATACCAAGGTTATAAACGGATGTTTAGGGTTACCCGGTATAACTAAAAAAAAGAAATAAAATTATTAACTGTAGTATACTACAGTTTTGAGCACGGTTAACTGAGAGAGATTATTAACACCTTTAGATTTTTTTTAAAGAAATAATGGTATATTTTTTAATTTCCTAAAACTTAATTTTTATGAAAGTAAATTATCTGTATTTAAAAATAGCAGTGGGGGTTAACTCTCAAAATAAAAATGATTTTGCAATGATAATTCAAATCAAATGCAATTTAGAGTTAGAGTTCTGCCACAACTAAATAGTTTTACGCGAATTCCAGTTGAATGCGCCGAAATAAAATGAATTTAAAGGCAGCGCCCGCAAGTATGCAACAGTTTTGTGGCGTTAAATTTCAGACGGCGACAGGCCCCATCCGTTTCCGCTGCAGCGCGCTAATTGTCGGTCGGACTGCGTTGGCCCGAATGAGTTGCGATTTTATTTGGATTTCATTTAGCTGGCAATTCGATTTGTGCTCAAACTGAAATATTATTTGGGCGCTTTTTGCGTGTCTGACACCAATCGAAAGCGGAAACAGCAGCCGCGAACATGTGTGCGCGTGTGTTTGTGTGAGTGCGTGTGTTTGTGCGTGTATGCTGGCGTGTATTTTGGGGCACCTGGCAGTGCAGCCTTCGGCCTTTGCCGAGGTAGACTCGATGTTTGCGCAAGGCTGCAGCCTGACACTCGAACGGGGCCCGGGGCGCTGTTTAATCTGCACTCGAACGGCGACACGTTGTCGAGCGGCGCTCGGCAGCGTCTTAAGCAAGCATGCAGCGTCGCTTTTCACTCAAAAATAAGTGTTGAGCAAACATTGGCGGGCCATAGAAAGGAAATAGGGCCATATTTGCCCAGCTCAGCACGCAGTACACAGCACCCAGCACTCGGCACTCGAGTCGGGCATTTAGCCCGCGGGGAGGTCGCACGGCAGCCCAATGAATGAGCTGGGAATGTTGTGGGGCAGGGCTGAGGCAGGGGAAAAGCTGTCAGCAATTGGGCCACTTGACAGTTGGGGGCAAACCGAAACCGAAAGTCGAAACACACACGGCACAGGGCGATTGTTAGGGCACTTGCAACACACAGTTTTTATTTTCTTTTAATGTCTACACCGTTTCGGATTGATAAAAACATTGAATTTTCAAATTTTCCCGTTTATCTCAAACACTGCGAACGCTGAATATACAAATTCCAAAGCAACGCGCGCGCGCACACACACACCACACACACACACACACACCTACACCTACACCTACACGCACACACGCACACGCATACACATACACTGACACTGACACGCAAGTGCAAGACTGAAAATTCGTTATTGCAAAAATTTGACAGTCTCTGGGCTCCCCCCGCCGACATGGACGCGCTCTCGATCAGCCAGAGAATCTACATCAAGCGCTCGGACGGGCGCGTGCACCTCGCGCGCATCGTCAAGCTGGACGGCAGCGCCAAGCAGTCCGTCACCGTCGAGTGGATCGAGGGCAAGACGACGCGCGGCAAGGAGGTGCCGCTCGATGTGCTCATCCCCCTGAATCCGCACATCTTCATGAGGCCGACGGCGACGACGACGACGTTATCGGCAATGGCGACCTCCTCAACGCCGCGACGACAGACACACGCAGTGGCGCACCACCAGGGCATCCACTCCGTGCGACGCTCCAACGCCAATTGCTATGTGATGCCGCGCCTTACGGCCGGCAACCCGGCTGCGGCGGCGGCGGCGGCGCCTGCTGAGGTGCGGCGTCGCCTTGATGTGCATCAGTCGCTGGAGCGGCTGCGACAGCGACGCGAGCGGCGCCGCCAGCTGCACGTGCAGGTGCGCGAGCGGCAGCTGACGCGGCGCGCCAATCCAAGCGGGCCGCACATGGACACAGTGCGCCTGCTGCGCCAGCATCGCCTCGAGGTGGAGACGCAACTGTCGCAGGACCCGGCGGCAGCGGCAGCAACGGCGTCCAGCCGCAGTGGCTCGGCGAAGCAGCGCCAGATATTGGTGTGCGTCCGCAAGCGCCCGCTGAACGAGCGCGAGCTGCAGCTGGAGGAGCTGGACGTGATCTCGGTGCCGCGCCGCGAGCTGCTGGTGGTGCACGAGCCGCGCAAGCAGGTGAACCTGACACGCTTCGTGAACAACCACAAGTTCCGCTTCGATCACACCTTCGACGAGAGCTGCAGCAACGCGGAGGTGTACGAGCACACGGCGCGGCCGCTGGTGCGGCACGTGCTCGAGGGCGGCAACGCGACGTGCTTCGCCTTCGGGCAGACGGGCAGCGGCAAGACGCACACCATGGGCGGCGAGTTCACGGGTCGCAGCCAGAATAGCCGCGACGGCATCTACGCTCTGGCCGCGGACGACTTCTTCCGCAGCCTGGAGCAGCCGCAGTACGCGCACCTCGGCCTGAGCGTCGGCTGCAGCTTCTTCGAGCTGTACGGGACGCGGGTGTACGATCTGCTGATGCCCGGCAAGCCGCAGCTGCGCGTACTCGAGGATGGCCAGCGGCAGGTGCGCGTCGTCGGCCTCACCGAGGAGCCGGTCGCCAGCACCGAGGACGTGCTCGCCCTGCTCGAGCAGGGCAACAGCGTGCGCACCTCGGGCCAGACGTCGGCGAACGCGAGATCCTCGCGCTCCCATGCCATCTTCCAGCTAGTGCTGCGCCGCGCGAACGTCTCGCAGCGCGTCGCCTACGGCAAGTTCTCGCTCATCGATCTGGCCGGGAACGAGCGCGGCGCGGACAACTGTTCGGCCGATCGGCTCACGCGCCAGGAGGGCTCCGACATCAACAAGTCGCTGCTCGCTCTCAAGGAGTGCATTCGCGCCATGGACCGCCAGCAGCAGCATCTGCCCTTCCGCGGCTCCAAGCTGACCCACGTGCTGCGCGACTCCTTCGTGGGGGGACGCAAGGTGAGGACCTGCATGATCGCCACCATCTCGCCGGGCCTCAAGTCCGTGGAGCACACGCTGAACACACTGCGCTACGCGGACCGCGTCAAGGGACTGACGCCGCAGAAGCGTAGCATATACAGGCCGATACCCGTGCCGGAACCCGATAACTCTGCTTGCGCTCGCACTAGCTCGCTGCACGGCATACACGCCCAGGAGCCGATGGAAGCCAGCAACTCCGTCAATGCCGGCAATGCCGGCCATGCTGGCAACTCCGGCAATACCGGCAACTCGGCCGGGAATGCCAACGACGTGTGCAGCGTCTGGAATACCTACAATGGCGGTCGCACCCTGGAGGAGGACAATCTGTCCTACTTCAATCAGCAGACCGACAGCTATGCTCCAGCTAATGCCGACAATGCGCCCAAAGAGTAAACCCCCGTACGGATCGGCATCACTTCCAACGCCCGGACAAACAAACAACCAAACAAACGAACAAGCAAACTACCAGGCAACCATACAAACGAACAGACCAAACCACAAACAGACTAAAGCTACTTTCACTAAAAATAACTAAATTCACGCTTCTCTCAAAGCTGAGCGACGCAAATTCATTTTGTAGTGTATTAAAGTTTTGACATTTTAGACATTTTATTCGCTTCCCTTTGTCAATCGAAGAGAGCACACGCTCGCTTGCTCACTCGCTCCATCGCTCCATCGCGGCATACGAACTGCGCGTGAGTGAGATGGCAAGTGTTTCTAGTGCTGTCGAGAGCTGAGTATGGTGACTAGCAGTGTTGCCAGGTGTTGAGCGTCCGCTCTAGCTAGATTCTGGGTAGAATTAAGCTAAAATAGGCTAAAAATATGCTGAAAAAAAAGCTGTGTACATTTGTACAAGAAAACTTTCAAAATCATAAGATTATTTGTGTTTTTATTTAAGTTAAATCACCCAGCAAAGCATCCAAATCGTCATTTTTGGATTAATTAAATAATTATCGTTTTTTTAATCAGATTTAATCAGATTAATTTAATCAGATCATATGTATAGCAACATTCCCTATGGCTGCGTAATCCACATCTGTGAAATTAAAAATAAGATAAGATAAGGCAAATAAATAAATAATAAATAAACTTTATGCTTAATATCGCATAACAATTTGTAAATGTATTTTATCCCTTAATTTGGATTCTACTATATTCATTTGGCTGAACACGCGCTTCACTTCTGCATTCGACCACGGCAAATAGAGTCTTTGAATGAAATGCCAGAGCCTCATGCGTATTTTTAATTGAGCACCTCTGCCCAAAACTTGGCAGTGTCTGTCACTATTTTGTATGCGCTCGCAGCATATTATCAACGCAAAATAATCATAATAATAATTAGAAAAAAAATCACGATCAAAACATTCGGCAAAAAATTAAGAAAAAGAACAGATATTTTTATGCCGTGCAAACTTTTAAGCTAATAAAATATTTCATTGAAGTCACGAATACATTTACTGCTAGATGAATTATAAAATTGGCTTAATTAAAGACTTTTAGCTATTTACAATTTGTATTAGCAATTCAAGTTTTAAATAATGTAAGTCTAGCCTGAAATAAGCTAAGTTGGCTACACTAGTTGTGACTAGTTGTCTATGTGTTCAGTGCAATGTACGTGTGGGGCAGAGAGTCGGTGTGAAAGTGCTTTGTGATTGGTTGTGGAAGAGAAAGGAGCAGGATGCATAGGCACAGTGATCACTTGAGATCAAATTTGGCTTTTAGCTCTTATTGCAATTAAGTCGTTTGCAATATATCGAAAAAGGCCTTTTTCTATTTACGGATAAAGTGGACGGGGCACATAAATATTGAAATAAACTTATTATGTGTAAGGTATACACAAACTCTCCCACCAAGTTTGGTGTCTCTAGCTCTTGTAATAGCTGAAATCTGTGTGTTCATACAGACAAACGGACAGACGGACACACAGACGAACATGAAAATTGGCTGTCGAGTCAATAGCCGTATTAATGTTTATAAAAAATATACCTTGTGTGTTCTGTCATGCTTCCCTCTGCCTGGTACATACATTTTCATAAAGTTAATATACCATTTTTCACCCATTTTCAATGTGTAAATGGTATAAAAACATATGCCAATTGCAACCCTTTAACTAAGCAAGCCAAAGCCAACATTTGATATCCAATAGTCGATAGCAAAAACCCTTTGGAATATTCAGTTCCCTGTTGTAATCTCTTAGGGGGCTATCTGGAATCTCATGATTCCACGCATAGCAGGCTCGCTCGTTAGTTCGATTGCAATTCTGCCCTCAGTTTGGAGACATGTTTGACCTCGTGAAGTTGCTGCTGAGCCTCTGCTACTACCTGTCGCGACTGCTGGGCGTGCTGAACATCGAGATCGATCTGCGAACAGGCCGAGCAAGGCAGACACGACGCGCTCTGATCTACGCAATGCTAATGCACCTGGCGGGGACCTGCATGCTGCATCAGTTCCAGACCATCTTGACTTGGAAGCTCTTGTGGAAGGGTGCCAATCGCCTGGATCAGTATATCTTTCTCATGACTCTGGCCACGCGCCTGGTCTACATATATGTGACACTACTGATGCGATCCTGGCATCGCGGTCACTTGGTGCGCCTCATCAACAGCTTCCGACGTCTGGCGCTGCTCAGGCCGCAGATAGTGCAACACTGGCGACGCGGCGTGATCAGCAAAATCATTTCTATGATTGCTATGCAGCTGCTGCAAGTCCTAATCGTCATCTGTTTAGTTGGGGAGAAAAAGCAAGCGCCTCTAGCACAGAGCTTAATTGTCTGTACCGCGCCCGGGACTCTGCTCGACTTTATTGCCTTTCAGTTCTACTTCGCACTGCTCAATGTCTACGCCTATCACATGGTCCTCAATCGGGAGTTGCGCCAGGTGGTCATCGAGACTGGGAATTTGAGATCGCTGGTAACTCGCAGAGCCATGTTTATGATCCACTGCTGCACTCTTGCCGATCGCCTGGAGGATATAGCCAGGCGGCAGTCCCAACTGCAGGCGCTCGTCAACGACTTGTCTGGCATCTTCGGCCTACAGCTGCTTTTTGTTTCGGCCAATTACTACATGTATATGGTCGGTCTGATCTTCTTCACCTATTCGGTCTGGAAGAGAAACATATCATTCATAATCTGGAATACTGTTGGCTTAATCTTGACCTTCGCTAACATCATGTTCTACGCTCTGGACATGTACATAACGTGCAATGTACTCCACGCTATTCTCGATCTGCATGCTGACATGACCAGCACACTGGCAGGGTATACTGCATTCGGCTTGCAGCTGGACTGTCGCCTGGAAGCGGTGGTAAGTTAAGACTACTCAATTTTTTAGACGGTTTTTTTTTCAGCGCGCGCTCTTTCTCTCTCTCTCTCTCTCTTCTTCTGTTCTTCTCTTAGTACGAGAGCTTTGTGCTGCAGCTGGTGCGGAATCCCCTTAAGCTGACAGTTCTACACATGTTCAATATTAGGCGGCAGAATGCTATTATCCTGCTCAACTCAGTGGTTTGCCATTCCGTGGTGCTCGTGGAGTATGACATGGAAAACTTTCGAAGACCTTAAAAGGATCTTTTAGTTAATTTGATATTATGTTGCTATGCTTATTAATGCTATATATGCATATCTAAGGCTTAGCTTCGAATTGATTAAAAATAATAAGTAAACTGTAAGACAGCATCTACTAGGGTTGTCGAATATTTCCCACTTAGTTATTATTACTATTATTGATACTTTTAATTCATGCTATTATTTATATTATTTATTATTATTTTTTTAAATATTATAATGTTTATTATTATTGTTATTATTATTATGCCTAATATTATTATTTTTATTATTTATTAATAATAATTTCTAATTAATTTCAATTATTATAATGATTATTATTATTTTTTATTATATATTATTATCTATTAATACTTTCCCTAATCTGCTGTGCATCTTCATTTCTCTGCATTGTATATCTTTAATTTCGCCTTCGCCGGTTTATTTGCCATTTACCGGCACATTAATTTGTCGCTCATTCATGCGAAATGTCGTCGAAAGTGGCACTTGGAATGCGCCTGATAAATTCACCTGCGTAATGAGTAATTTAACAGTTTGTTGTCGTCGGGGGGAGGATGAAAACAAATTGCAATCAGTGTACGATTGTCACAGCTGCAATTTCATTTTCCCCGAGCCGGCAATAATGCCAGGGAGAAGCGGAGCAAACCAGAGAATGCCCGAACGCAGGGAGCGCGCCGGAATGCTTGGGATTGCTTGGGTTTGCCGGCAATGCTGGGATTGCTGGGGCGCTGCGCTAACTAGCCATAATTACAACTTAATGGTCTTCACATGTAAGCTGTTTCCAGTCGCCGAACCCGTCGGAGGTAATAACTTTATTAATTACGCACTGGACATGGTCGCCCGGAGAGCTGGGCAGACACAAATTCCCTGGGATCGAGGCAACAGCTGGTCGCCCCGGGCGTTGCCAGTGTTTTTCGGACATTCGGCATAGCCCCAATATTAATTTATTCTATTTCCCTTGACGGTCTCAAGTGAATTAAAGCGGGCGTGCGGGGGCGTGGCAAGTGCTTAAGTCCGAGAAGTTGGCAAACTCCGTTTCGGTACGGTTTATTATGCATGCGACAAGAACAATTAAACAAGCTCCCCGGCAAGTTGGCCTAATTGATGTTGGTTGAGACCAAATATATCTGGTTTCCCTTTCCTCTGACTCTGTCTTTGTCTCTGTCTATCTCTTTCTTACTTTAAATTCTCGCGACAAGTTTCACTTTTGCTGCACAAAATCGCACTAATTTCATTTGGGCGAGTATTTAAATTTAAACTATGTATGGACAACAAATAAAGAAAATGTGTTTAGCAATTTCAACTGTATAATACCTTTCACCTAGAAATTCACAACTGTGCGCTGTCCTGCTGTATTGCAGCACAAGTGACGCGACATGAACCATTGACGATTGTTTGTTTATTGATATAATTAACATTTCCGTATGGGCACAGAAACCCTCATGGTCTTTGGCGCTTACTTCATCCTGTTAAATAAGTTTGCACGCAGCGCATATGCCTTTTTACAGACATTCAATGGGTGAATGGTATAAAAACAATATATTGTTTAATTAACAATTTGCAGTTGCACACAAAAAACTATTGAATATGCAAATACAATTATTTATGTGCGAGATTTTGCACTCGGCTAAAATAATTTATAATTGCTGCAATTGATAATTTCAGCTCAAACATTTGCACGAATTGTTTGCCTTTATTGTTTTTGTTTATTAATAAATTTGTGTGCTCTGCTGCAGGTTCGATATATCTGGCACTTTCACAGGCAAGTGCGAATGCCATGCGTGGGTACACTGTGGGTGTATCGTAGATAAATCTGATGAGGAATAATTTAGAAATTTATATAAAATTAATAGAGGCATAGAAAATCCTATACATTTTTAGTAGTTGGTGAAGGATATATTTTTATTAAAAAATACAGTATTTTGCTTAGCATACCTTATAAATACATATTTAATTAATTAATGCTTTGTTACAATTAACCATACAATATTTGAAAATAGCATATAGTGATAAGAGATAGGGTGTAGATTACTTACTTTATTGAAGGACTTTAGACAAATAAAAATAATTATTTACTTCAGAGGAATATTGACTAATTATAAATCAATTATTGATATTTGCAGAGGGTATTTTCCTCGTCGAGCATACTCCATTTATGTCTAGGTCTACCTTCTAGTATTTGTATTAGCTACTTTTTCGCCTCAATCCCAATGCAACTATAAATTAGCCAACAGCCGGCTGCCACTCCCACTGCCGACTGCCTCCTGCCGCCTGGTGCTTGCATATGGCAACTATTTGCCTCAAATTGGTATAAATGATGGGGATAAAGCGTAACACTGGCAATAAATAAAACCTCAGCACATAAACAAATACGCATACGCACACACACACGCGCAAACATACGCACACATGCCGAGAGAGAGCGCTCCCCCGGGGCCAAAGGCGAGCGCAAAAAAGTAGGCAATGATTTTTATTAATTGATAAGCATTTGCAACAAGTTGCCGTCCATTTGCGCCTTCCCTTTATCTTCGGAACGTGCGGCTGTCCAACTGACTAGCTGTCAGCCTCTCCACTCACTTCTCTCTTCGTCTCTCTCTCTCTCTGTATTTCGTGCTGTCCGCCTGTCTAGATTAAGTGATAAATACTTTCATATTTGACGGCAGACTTGAGCTCTGCGCTGATTATCGCCATGCGATAAGCCTCGCGTGTGTGTGCGTTCATTTGCGAGTGTGTGTGTGTCTGTGTGGCAGGTGGAAAGTGGAACGCACGGTGAAAGGAAAAACCGTCTATCTGGTAATTGCAGTCGCAGTTCGAGATCAAAGGGAAGTACCTGCAGGACAGGCAAAGCGAGCTGCAAATGGAAATCCAAATGGAAATGGAAAATTCTTTGAAAAGTCGGCGTTTCTTGATACAGTTGCGCTGGAGAAGCCCTCGTCGATTTGCTGCACAATAATTATGCCAATTAATTAATTTAAAAATTCAAGCTTCGAGCCGCCAAAGAAAGGAAACCCGATGGCGGCGCTGGGCGGAGGCACTTTGAAAAGTGTTTACGGCTGAATAATTTGAAAAGCTAACAGGGAAAAATTCGAAAAAAAAAATGGAAAAAATGAAATGCAGCATTCTTCAAACTTGGCACACGCCTCCCAACTTCCGCCCCCACGGTGAAGATGTAAAAAAGTTTTCTTAAAGCGAAGGAAGCAGCACAAAGTTTGCTGCTTTCTTCGAGCAATAAAACAGGCGCACGTCGTATGAGTGCTGCTCGGATTGAATGTGCAGGGAGAGGGAGAGAGAGCAGTGGCGGGGGAATCTAAGAAAAATGTGCACTTGTCAGCGAAAGAAAAGCGAAGCACGAGCAGAAAAAAGAGAGAGAGAGCGAGGTCGACGCTGAAGCAAAGCCGAAATCATTAAAAAGCCAACGTAATTGATAAGGGCACGGAATAGGGGGGAGGAGAGGTACAGAGAAAGAGAATAAAAGAGGCAAGCAGAGGGGAGGAGAGAGAGGGAGACAGGGCAGTGTGCTGCATCTGGATAGGGGCACAAGTTTACAGCGATGACATCGTTAAAAGTCTGCCGAGTACTTAGTCTGCGCACTCGGAGTAAGTACTCGGAGTACCCGCAAGTGCTCCACGAAGTCCCCCCGAATTAGTCGCCGCAAATTGGCTGCGCGTCTTGAGATGCTCCCAATGTGCGTGTGTGTGTGTGTATGTGTGTGTGTGGCCAAGTTTGCCAGCTCCAATTCCTCTATACCCCACATTCGCCTCACATATTCGAGCGAGTCTTGGTTGGCCCTTTCTGCCGACCAAAATGGCCAAATGCAAATGAAATGCAGCCAAATATTTTTCCGCCAAGACGTTTGAGTTATTTCTATGTATTTTTATGGCAACTCTACTTGCCCAAGCGCTGCCTCTCCGCTTTGCTAAAACAAAGCCAGCGTGACCCCAAAAAATAATACTGCTCCTCTCCTCGGGGCATGCTGCAACCTTTGCCACGGCACTTAAGCCAAACTAACAAAAGTTCGCATTTATTTGAACTCAGAGCGGGCAGGGGACAAGGCAGCAAGGCGGATGATGCCAAAAGGAATTGGGGATCACAAGAGAAATGCGCTGTATTAGTCATTTGCATAAGTTGCCCGAGCCGGCCACAGACTGCGCTCAGTCTGCAAGTAAAGTCCAATTTTTGTTTTCGCAATTGTGCAGAAAAGTGCTGGCCGCATATTAAATCAGTGGCAAAGAGAATGAAAATTCAAAAATGACTCAGACACTCCTCCGTCCCTTCTCTCTCTCCTTTCTATTCCCCTGCAGCATAAGAATCGAGAAAAATTACAAAGTTTCGGCTACGTTTTTTAACTGACGCGAAAGTTTTCGCTCGAAAATATTTGTGTATTTTGCAAGAAATTTGCTAAGAACTTGTAATATGTCTGCAGGGCTGCGACAACGAGTGGAGGCAACGGTTGATAGAATCGAGGTCCTTAATAAATTAAGTCAATTTAGGCAGCAACAAAAGAATGAAAAACCATAGAATTATTATTATTATACCATTTACCCATTGAAAATGGGTAAAAATGCTAAATTAACTTTGTGAAAATGTATATAACAGGCAGACGCCTCCTTTTGCCTGTTATATACAGACCATACAAAGTATATATATTCTTGATCAACATCAATAGCCGAGTCGATTGGGTTGTGTCCGTCTGTTTGTCCGTCGTCCGTCTGTATGAACACCGCCTCTATAAAACGAATTTTTTTGAATTATAATTATTATGATTAATTTGGTAGTAAGGTCATTGGTATCATTATCCCTATTGCGAATTTTCAAAAACCATGCCCACCGCCCCCGGAAATCGGTTTTGTAAATCGAAAAATCGAATTATAGGAAAAGTAAAAAGGTTACAGAATTTTTTTTAAGTACTATTGTAGATACTAATAATATTGACCAACCCTTTAAATTTAAATCCCATCGGGCAGAAAACACAGAAGTTATAGGTGCGAGAAGTTTCCCATACAGCAGCAAAGATCCGCACGCACAGTCATCGTGCAGTCAGCGTGCACTCGGCGTGTGCCATTAGCTTCAATGGTATGTGTATTTGACTGTGAAAATATGCGATGCGTTGTTGTCAGTTCGCCGAATGAAAGTAATTAATTATTTAATTATTTAGAAAAATCTACTGTGTAACTTTTGGGTGCAAATTATAAAATATAAGTTGATATGCAGCTATGTCATAGCTATGTCAATTAATAGTATAACATTAGGTTGTTTGGTAATAGCATATCGGTTTCTGTATTGATTTTTGACTCTATTATTTTTTTCGCTTAGTTGAAACTTCTCTACGATGCTTCGAATAGTCACATGACGATCTCGAGATATAATTTCCAAGATTTTATCAGTATTAACGGTCACTGGTCGTCAGGAGGGCTTGAATGTTTCGGTGACAATATTACCACTTCGGAATCGCCTGAACCACTGTTTAGCAGTTTGAAACGATAATTTGTTGTTCTCTCCTAAGACAAAAATAAACAGTCTGCGAGATACCTCAGCAGTTTTTCTTTGTGCGAAATAAAATTTCAAAATTGCTCGAATTTCACACACATGCTCAAATGATATTCAGCGTTGCCAGATACGATTTCATTTGACTTCACAAGCGAAGCGCGAAATTTGAATGCGAAAACCGGTATGACATTACCAATCAACTAAATATTATATAACTATATATGGGCTGTGGACAATCTTCTATATAGACAAGTGATATTAAGTGAGATTATTCAGTCAGACTTATGCGTAGTATCTCTATCTCTGCTGTTCTGCTCTGTTTACAGTTATCTCAAATTGTCGCTGTCAAAATTGAATGTGCACAGTTTAATTCGGGCGCAGGCTTTGGCAGCGACGTCGACGGCGACGGCGACGGCGAAGGCATCGTTAATCAAAGCGTCTTTAATCTCACGTCAGGTTATGTAAATAAACAATTACGAGCATTTATGTGCGCACGCACACACACGCGCGTAGACAAAGATGCCCAGAGAGAGACTGGAAGAGAGAGAGAGCAGGAAGGGGGAGCGCTACACACACGGGCACAAATTTTGCGGCTTAAAGTTAATTCATTTCGTAAGTGTTTACCTTATACCTGGCATTAAAACGGCTAGAAACAGCGGCAGACACGCCCGCGCTTTGCGCCCATGCCTCCACGCCAAGCCTGCCTAAGCTGCCTACGTAAATTCGATAAGCAGACGCACACGCACTCACACACACACACACACACAGAGGCACACACGACTTACAACCACTCGGAAGTAAATACAAACACACAGATACACACACAGACACACAGGTAGGTAAACAAAACCGGAAGGAAACGCGTGCAGATTCATTCGAGTGCAAATATTTCAATTTGAAACTGATAAGTCCCATTAATGTGCACACACACACACACATGGGCACACACACATATGCTACATAAGTATGTCTATGTCTAAAATTAGTCAACGCTTTAAGCTCTCTCGGTATGTTTTTGAGCACTTGTTCTGCGAGACGTTTGTATCGATTGCCTTGGCCTAATGCACTTTCCCACTGGAAACTCCGACTCCAACTGCAGCAGGAACTGCGACGCGAACTCCAACTCGAGGCACAGAGAGAATTCGCTGCAACTGCTGCCAAGTGGCGCCCGAGGACCTTGCCAAATGTATATTTCGATGGGGGTGCAGAGTGTTGCACTGGGGCGTGGTTTGAGCGGCGACAGATGCGCCAAGATTAATGCCTGGCAGCGCCGAGCTCGGATTTACAGCACAGCTCAACTTATCAGAGCTGTCAACGAACCATCTATCGGCGCTGCACACACACACACATACATTACACACACATACATATAACTATTGTTAAGTTTTTGACAACATTTCAGCAGCAAATGGAAATTTCTATTTAAGAAAATTGTGTACAATTTAATTTAAACAGAAATTGTAAACTGCATACTCGACTACTAAATACTCTGCAGTCTAGTTCTAAATGTTTATGCTATTTCTTTTTTTATTTTGACGTGGTTTTCCAGCTTTGCATAAAAAAATACCAAGAAAATGAGACAGCTTCATGCCCAACTGCGCCCATTCTCAAAAGGGGTAGGGTATAAAATAATACAATTTAATTCTATATCACTGCATTTGACTTTATGAAATTCCCTATTAATTGATCAAATGTATAACTTAAGCTGATCTGTTCTGTATTGTCTTAATATTTAATTTACACGAAACTTGCATATCCAACAGCGCTCATGCTCAACTGGGGTAAGGTATAAAGCAACACAATTTAATTCTATAGCACTGCACCTGAATTTATTAAACTCCTTATTAATTGATTATCAAATATAAAACCAAAGCTAAGCTTGTCTTAATATTTAATTTGCACAAACCTTGCATACCCAACTGCGTCCATGCCCAAAGGTAGTAGTGTGTGAAAAAACAATACAATACAAATTCTTTATTAATTGATCAAATCTATAACTTAAGCTAAACTTGTATAAAATTGTAATTTCACAAGTCTTGCATACCCAACTCCGCCCATGCTCAGCAGTGGGAGGGTATAAAACATCAACACAATTGACTTGACAAAATTCCTTATTAATTGATCAAATCAGTTAATGTGTTAAGCGAGTTTATGCTATGTCGGAGTCACAATTTAGTTGTTTGAATTGACTTAAATCTATTTATTTCTTAAATTAAATAATTTCTTAATAAATAAATGCTAAATTCATTTGCATACTTATGCAAGTTGAAATACATTTTCACGCTCAAGGCAAAGCTAATTGCAGCTTTCGACAATTTCCCAATTCCCAATCGAATTTTGCCCAAGTGCAGAGACTTGTATCTTCTGTGTTAATTTATTTCTTGTGTTTTGTTCCTTTTTGTCATTTGTTTATTTCCTCCGCTTTGCGTTGTCCCGTTTATCGAGCGTGTTTCAATTCTGTCATGTTCCGAAGCCAATAAATTTCCGGGCCAACTCCGCCTCGGCCCGAAATTTCGGGTAACTCTGGCCTGTCTCCACTGTCCGCCTCGTCCACTGAGAGGCTTGAATTATTTATACCGGGAATTACACTTAGAGTTGATAGGGAGAGAAAGAGTGTGGTAGAAGTAGGCGGGTTGAGTGAATAAAATTTCGGACTGAGCTTATTGCGTTCAATTTTAATGCTGGACTCGAATGCATATTGAATATTTCGATTAATTAGTGCGATTTCATTATGCACTCAAATGAAAAGGCAAAATCAGGATATCAAATTTAATTCGCACTAATTTCGCTTTACTTTTCAACTAATATCGATTAGCCGAGCTTATCAGCATTTACCTCCAAGTGCTTTTTACTGCCTTGCTCTGGTGAAGGGGGCGTGCTCCAAGTGAAGTCGTGACCCAAGCATGCGAGAACTACGCCTTCCCCCGGCGCTGCAGTTCGCGTGCGAGCATATGGAAAACATTTGAAAAGCGAATGCAGATAAAGAACATTTGCATATTTACCAACACTGTCAGTGCTGGAAATGAGAAATAACTCAGCTGCATTTGGCGTTGTGACTGGGTAATTAGCACAGCGCCAACTGAGCTATGCGAAATTAACACGTGACGGGGGCCTGGCGGCATTGCCCCAGGTATTTGAGGAGCAGCGTTCCGGTTCCGGCGCCAGTTTTGGCTTCCAAGCGATGCACTTCGATTGGCCTGTAGTTTGCAAACTGGTTCAGGCTACACTTCAGCTTCCGTTTGGCCAATCAGCTTATTTGTCAGTGCGAGCTCCACTTTTCAGTTTCAGTTTTCGAGTTCGCCCCAGTTTACAATCTCGCATTTCAGTTCAGGTTCCAGTGCAGTTCTTAGTTCAGGTTCCAAATTAGGCTACTGTTTAGGCTGCTCAACAGGTCGGCTCTTTCAGCTTTCAATTCGGGTTACTACTCTGATTTCAGATCAAGTTCCGCTCCATTTTGGCTACAGGTCGGAAATTTAATTATTTAAAATTAATGAAGTTTGGTTCCGGCCGATTTTGTATATTCTGTTTTTTGCTGTAGGCTCAATTTCCCATTTATTTTCAATTATGTACATATATAGGCATGTTGTGTATCCCTCTGCGTTTGTTCTATGGTATTCATGGGTTGAATATAACAAAGCGAAAAACTAAGGCAAATTGTGACTGTTATTGCAGCTATGACTGCTACTTAGCCGTGATGGTGTCTGGTTAACTGTGACTGCAACTGCAACTGCAGTTGTGATAGCAACGCTAACCTTGTAACTACAATTTCGCTGTAAATGTGACTGAAACTCTGACTGCAGCTTAATTGTTTAAATTTAGCTTGACTTCAAATTTAGCTTGAACTGCGACAGTAAGTGTGACTAAAACTGTGACTGTAAGTGTGACTGGAACTGTGACTGTAAGTGTGACTGAAACTGTGACTACAACGTCGCTGTAACTCTGACTGCAACTTAGTAATAACTGCGACTGCAACTGCGACTCCCAACAACAACAACTCACCGCCCGCATGTAAACATAAACTTTGTTGCAGAGTCTTGCTTTATGCCCTCTAGTGAGTGTTTAGTGTGAGTGTGTGCCTGCTGTGTGTGAGTGTGTGTGTGTGTGTGTCGTGGTGTCACGCTAACCTCAAAATTGCCGCCAACAATTTAACAAGCAGACGTTGTGTGAAAAATATGCCAAGCGGGAGGGCGAGGCGGAGGCGGCAAAAGTAGTTGGCGCAGAGTGGATTCTTTTTTTGTGAACGAGAATTGCGTTAACACGCTCACACACATGCACACCCACACGCCACTCGCACACGCTCAGCACACTCACACACACACACACACAGAGGGACGGGCACACACACGTCCCTGTAGTCGAATTACCAGCGTAAAAAGTGGCCACCACACGAGGCAGCACGAAAATATTCCCGCCACGTTTTGAATTATGCATGTCTGCCAAACACAGAGACATACACACACGCACACTCACACACACATAAACGACACTCTTTCCCACGCTCTTTCTTCTTTCACTCTCTTCCTCTGTCTCTACTCTCAATGCTCACCAAAAACCACCGTCAAGCGACAACAACAACACTTGGCAAAGAAAAATATACATATACGAAAATAAAATGACTGACAAAAAGAATATGAAAGTTTTGGAGATGCTGCGTAGCGCAGGCTCGACTGGTATATACCCTGTAATATATATTTTTTTTTGTGAAATGGGAAAACGTAACTACGTAAGTCCAGTTAAAGAAACACCAGTTACCATGTATTAGACATAAAAAAATCAATTAATTGATTGGTAGTACGGTTTTTCTTGTTCTCCCTTTTTGTATCATTTACCTATTTTAATTTTACAGGAGTTGTGGCTGACCATACAAAGTGCAATACAATTTATATACAATTTATGTTCAGCATCAATAGCCTAGTCGATTTAGCCTTGTCCGTATGCCTGTCCGCATGTCTGTATGTACGCACAGATCACAGTTATTATAAAAACTACAGACTCCAAATTTGGAATGATGATTTCTATGTAACATATGCAAATTAAGTATATTTTAAATATTGAGTGCCATATATGTAGTCCACGCAAATCGATATATAAAAAATACTACTAGCTATAAACACGATGTTTTTTCGAATAATAGGTAAGATTATTTTTTCTTCGATATTCGTATTGCTCATAATTTGTTTTAGTGTTTCAAACTTATACTAGTTTTTCGAATTGGCTAAATAGTATATCACTTGTGTGCTCGACTGTAACTTTCTCGACGTATTAATACTACTACTACTAATATTATTATTATTATTATTATTATTATTATTATTATTATTATTATTATTATTATTTTTATTATTATTATTATTATTATTATTATTATTATTATTATTATTATTATTATTATTATTATTATTATTATTAGTATTATTATTATTATTATTATTATTATTATTATTATTATTATTATTATTATTATTATTATTATTATTATTATTATTATTAAACCAAAAAATCTTTTCTGTGATCTTTATTTTTGAAATGCGATCAATCGAGTTTTAATAAGCATATAATTATATAGCTGTATGACTTATAGTTATATTATAATTTAATTAATCACAGACGACCTCCATATACCCTATCGTTGGCGAGCGGGTCCGTAGTATGCTTTGGTTGCGCCATTCTCGGCAAACACGACATGCAAATGCGCTCCAGGAGACCCCCAGCAGAAGCCGTAGCAGGAGTCGAAGTTGGCGTAAAAATCAGAAGTTGGTGTGCAGGAGACTGCGGGCACGGTAGAGTGGCAGAGTAGGACAGTA
Organism: Zaprionus bogoriensis; assembly: GCA_035046045.1. Taxonomy (NCBI): domain Eukaryota; kingdom Metazoa; phylum Arthropoda; class Insecta; order Diptera; family Drosophilidae; genus Zaprionus; species Zaprionus bogoriensis. The sequence continues at coordinate 223,081 of JAWNOI010000098.1, read as the reverse complement.
GGACACGGGCAGAGGGGCCGGAGAATGCGCTTCGGCCAGAACAACTTGTGGCGACAGCCAACAGGAAGGATATATTTGTGTATTATGCTCTCGTAATAACTAAATTCGCTGCCACGAAAATCACAGGGGCGCATTCATTTGAGAGAAGCTCTAACCCACACACACCCACACACGCACTCACACATAGCCACGCAGAAGCATGAAGAGCGTAAATTATGCTGCTCTCCTCTGCCTCTCTCTCGCTCGCTCCCTCTTCGGATGTCAGTTGTGTGTGAGTGCATGAGTTATGCAAGTGCAAGCAAGCGAAAAGATTATCAGTTTTTGCTTAGTTAAGAGAGGCTACTTATTTCGGGGGCAATTAAGTCAATGCATTAGCCCCAGCAGCGCAGAGCATAAAGAGAACAAAGCAACCATTAGCCGCAAAGAGAATGGATTGAGTACTTGCTCAGATGGATTAGACTCACTGCTGGCAAGCGAATTTGCCCAAAGTAAAAGCCAAAGAAAAGCATCTTTAGCAGGGCATTGTATTGTGCTTAAAATGATTGAACTTTATTTAGAGTAGATTTACAGTATATTATTTTTAAGTAAAAATATTTATTTATTTATATTTATTATTTTATTTATATTTTTTAGTATATTATTACGCTAAACAGAGTGTAGGATTATCAAAAGAAATATTAATATTAAATTTTAATTTAATTTAAACGTATTATTTTAAACTTCTTTCCGTATAGTTCCCGGTCGTTGCTCTCATCACTCTCTTGTCCTATCACTCGAAAAACTAAAAAAAGAGAACAAAATTGATGAAATTTCTTATGTTGAAAAAAACTAACACTAACACTTTGCACTACTTTGAAAAAAAGCCTTTACTTCCAAAAATTTTTTTTTAATTTAGCAAAACGAATAGAACAAGTCGTTAGAAGAAAACGTGTTTACCATGTTTGTCAGCTTCGTATTGAAAAATGCTTTTACACACATATTCTCCATAAATTAAGCTTTTATTTTATGTAATAAAAAAATAAAAAATTAAAAAAAATATGTTCAAAGGGCCTAGGGAACCGCTTCAATATCATTGGTAAAGGATTGCGTTGTGTTACATATTTAAAAGTTCTCAATAAATCAATTTATTGAATTCAAAACCAAATAAAATTATAAAATTAAGTTATATTTTTCTACTTGCTTACACTTTCGGCTGTCTTGCTCTTTCCAATTTTTTTGTAATGTGCCGCATGGTTTGAGGGAACAAGTTCACGCAGTAAGAATGTATATAAATCGACTAATTAATTGCCGTCTGGTCTATTCGGTTGATTCATTGCATTAATTATGACTCGCATTTCGGGCTCCGTTGATTCCCTCTCACTCTCTCTCTCTCTCTTGCGTGTATTCTTTTCGCCATTCATCGCCGTTCAATCAATATGGAATGCCGACTTGAAGGCCGCCAGAGTTACGAGTATTACGAATATAATTACAGCTGGGCGGGCTCAGCAGTAATTAAATGGGAACTACTTGAGCCGCGACCTCCTGAAAACGCACTCTCGAGCGCGTCGCGTGACTCGCAGTTGGTTTCTGGGGAAAGTAAGATGGCAGCAGGATTACGGAGGGGCAGAGGGTACTTTGTAAGGTAGAATATTTTTTTATAATTTTAATTTGTCGCCGAACTGGCTGTACTTGACCTTGGCCCGGGCAGGCCTTGTACGTTTGCAGGAATGGGGCGCGGCACTGCCCAAGTTTTGTGGCCTCATAAATTTCATATTGATTTGCTGCAGCTGCGGCCCCAAGCTCGGACAATGAGCTGTGAAACTTTATTGACTCGTTTTACAGTTACAAATTTACTAGAACGCACCCGGTGCAAAGTTTCGACCGCTCCAAGTTGCCAGCAATTGCGCTGACTCCATCCCCCCACAAGTACTGCAACAACAACATAATTTAGCTCGAGCAGCAATAAAGTATGCAGCAGAGCTGGGCACAACCCTAACTACAAAAAATAACGGTACATATGTCAGAGTCGAGAGGAAACGGAAACGTAAACCTTAAAGGAGCTCCAGGCGGAAGCTGTGCGCCGGGCGCAGTCTCTACTCTGCTCTAGCCGAAACTTTCGCTGTTTTGTCAAAACGCAATAAAGTGAACACATAAAAATGCGTCAAGTTTTTATGCGACTTCCCTGCCCCACCCGCTCAGTTGTTTATTGTTTTATATAATTTAGCCCTTTTCAAGTTTGGGCGTTGAAACTTGGCTTATCAGCGCGAAAAGCGAAGAAAGTGTGGCGGCAACTTTGCCGCGGGCCTTGGCAGCGTGTTGCAAGTCTGCGAAAAATAAAATCTGTGTTTAATTGGCATCAGCACAAAATCAGACAACGCGCTGACAGCTGTTTGTCCCGAATTAATGACTTGTAAAATACGAGACTTACCCGAAATTATTGGGCCTGTGTTGGCTCATTAGCTGCGCCAGTGTTGGCTAACGGCTAGTAGAACTTTCACGGCAAATTGCTCGACATCACGCCGGCGGGCTTTACTCCTGTCGACAGTTGACAGCGCATTAAGAGAGAAAGAGAAAAATATGTATAGAAATATAACTTTAAATACAAACAATCGGAATAACGAGCTTCGGAATTTTCCATCCGAAACTAATTATTAGATATGGCTCCCATTTACCAAACTACAGGGTATATCAAGTGCCATTGCTTTTTTGAACTAACTAAGCAGTTAACTATCAAAGTTATTAAAATAAAGTCAAATCTATAATAAAGATTATTTATGCAAATAATTGCAAATATGCATAAGCGGTGCTATTATTTATTGCGCCGAGTTTATTCAATTTTCGAGAATTTTATTAAATCTTTAAAAAAATGAAAAAAGCACCAAAAACTACTTTAACAAAAACATCGAGAGATAAATATTCTTATGCCAATGGTGCAGCTCCGACCTCGAACTAGGCCAAGTGCGTTACTTTCAAGCCGAAAGGCATAAGATTCTATGCAGAGTCGTATGGACCAAGGGGCAGCGGGAGCCATAACCCTGCTTGCCAAAAGACACCTTAATTGCAAAATTGTTTTTAATAAAATAAGAATAATAAATAAAAAAATAAATAAATAAATCAAAATAAATAATAAATCAAAGCGTCACCCTTTCGCTTTAGAACTCATCGAGCTACGCCCCTGCCTGCGTGTTATGACAAATCGCACGACTCATTTCGCCTTGCTTGCCCCGACACTTGTCACACTTGCCACTCTCAAAGCAGCCAACCAAGTGGGCGTGGCATTAGCAGTCATCGATGCACGTTGCCAGCGGCACAAATGTCTTCTTCGCAGCAGGAGTGGGAGAGAGAGAAACAGCGAATACACCAAGAAATCGAGGAAAAGCGCCTGGAAATCAAATAAAATGTGCCAAGCTGATTTGCTTGAATTGAATTTTTATTGTGTTCGCACTTTTGGGTGTATACCCTGTACCCGTTGAAAATGGATAGCAGGCCGAACAAATACGTGCAAATATATTTTGGAGCTTTGTGAGTAATTGAAAACTTTTCCATTAGTTTATTTTTATTTATTTTATTTTCTATATTATAATTATTATATTATTATTATGATTTTATAAAAACTTGTAAAGAAAATAAGCTACTTATCCTATATTTATTGCAAACACTATAGATCAAAAATTATAAACTTTTAATGATTTTTCTCATATTGCAAATACGTATATACCATATATATTTTGAGCTTTGTGATAAAATGATAAAATGTGATAAATTCGTACTTTATTATTATTTGTAACAAAGAATGTATATGTGGTGTTGGTAAATAAATTACAAATAAAATGTATTTATTGTATTATTATAATTTATAATTGAATATTGAAGAAAATATATTGTTAATTCAATAGCTATTGTAAAAAGATAGTAAATTATAGAGTTTAAAGTTGTTGCCTAATTTTGCTGGCAATTTATACTCCTTATAATCTTACAATGTGGACATTTATTTATAATCGAAAATTGATTTACTATATTATTAAAACATTTTGATTCATTTAATAGACAATAACTTATTTATACTCCTTATAATTTTATAATCGTATGATCTTGATCTTTAAATACAATAGAAAATTGATTTATTCTATTATTATAATATATATTACTGGGATAGCAAAGAAATGCATTTTTTCTGAATGTGCTTAAATCGAATTGTAGATTGCCGAAACATTGTTTTGGTTTAATAAACCTAAGCAAATTTTGATGTTGCCTAAAGGGTATTTTGCGGACGAGTAATGCAGCTTTCTAAGTTTGTTAGAGATTTGCTGCTATAATAAATAACGTCATTGCTTTTCTTATTTCGGTTACAAATTTCTCTTAATACTCGCAAACTTATCTTAACTCAAACTAACCGAGATCATAAATAAGAGAGCGAAATATAACAGGGCTTACTAGGAAGCTCGCAATGTGCATAGAGGAGTTTATTTATATGTCCAGAATTTATCAGTGTTCACTTTGCCTGTCCAAGAGCAGACAAACATATACCATACAAACTCTAGTCAAAAAAAAGTAACCTTGCATTACATAAAAAAACGCTTTTTTATACCGATACAACTGGTATTACCTGGTATTATAATAATTAATAAAATTATTATTAAATGCGAATCTTAAGTTGAAAATTACTGTGAACAGCGTGCTTATTTATTTATATTTTTACTTAAGGCAATGGCGAACATTTATTAACTCTAGCTGTTTGTAGAGTGCTTCCTTGGCTCTCCCTTTTCTTTATTTTGTCTTTGTCTGCTTTGCTCTCCCTTCCCTCGCAGCTAATGTTGCCCTGGAAATCTCTCTTAATTTCCACCAAGGCGCCATTAAAGTTATACACAAATAGCGTACACTAGATGGCGCCAATGTGCGCGGGCAAAAATGCAAATAAATTCCTAGACAAGATGGAAATTATGACTTTGGTGCAAATAAAGCAAAATTAACTCGAGTAAAAAGTGAACAAAAAAATGTAATTAAAAGCGGGAGAAATGCGGCGCAGCAGCGCACGAGAGATGGCCAGGGGGCTGAGGGCGTGTCCATAATATGGTGGCAAACAGTTGCTTTTTAATTAAAAAAGATTTCCCTTCATCAGCTTTGTTAAGTGCAAGTTCCTTGCGTTTATTAAACTTGAGTTACGGCGCGCGCTGACGACGGCGGCGCACGGTGCGTATGAGGAACATGCCGCAGCGGAAGCCATAAAAAACGCACAGAAGCAAAGACAGACAGACGGAGGCAATGCTAGCAAGTGGGAGCTTAAGAGACAGAGAAGAAGTTGTTGAAGAGAGAGAGAGAGAGATAGAGTAGGAGTGGGAGCTAGTGAGAGAGTGAGATGCTGGCGTGGCGACTCGCTTCTAGTTGATTAAAGTAATTTTAATTGGTTTTCAACGTTAATGGCAAAAGTTGCAAGTGGAAGTTGCAACGTGCAACTTGGCAGCGTGCAAATATTTTGTTTTTCTATAACAAAAATATTTGTTTGGCTGCCGGGCGAAATTGAAGTGTTTACAGTTGAATGCATTATGAAAATGAAGCATTTCATTGCTCTCTTCTCTCAGCCTCCCTGCAGCTCTCTCTCTCTTTCTCTCTCTCTCGCACTCTGATTACTTAGTTTAGTTTCATTTGCCTTCTCTCGCCCTTACCCACTGCACTGCAGTACCCACCTGCTCTGCCCTCTCCCTGTTGTCGTTTATTTGCGGATTTGACTGTGGGGAAAAGCCAAAAAGTTGAACGTCACGAAGTCGGGCCAAGGCGCGGCCAAAGCCTTTAAGCCATAATTTAATATATTGACACAAAGCTTTTTTCCTAAGACGTGTCTTTACCACCATAATCCTCAATATTGTATATTGACAGCTGTCGCTGAAGACCGCTCCCCACTCCCCCCTCGACGAGGACTCAGAAAGGAAAAGTAAGTTTTTGGCTTAATGCGCAACTATGCGGAAAATATTTGCCTTCTTGGCCTCGAGTTCAGCCAACAGCAACCTTGCATGTCTCTCTCTCTCTCTTTCTCTTATTCTCTGTCTTTGTGTGTGGTTACATGTGTAGGTGCACAGGTGAACAGTTCAATTAGAGAGGTCGGCAGGCAAATGATCCGGCAAACAATTGCAGAAGTCAAGTCCAACGAATTGCGAACACGATTCAATTTGCGAGCTGTACGTGCCACGGAAAATGCCGGAAAATACTTGCTATCTGGGAAATAAATGGTAACTTGCTGTCGAGTACACTCGACTGCAAGTTGTTCTTATTATTGAATTGTATATGAAGTTTTAATATAAATTAAATACGTTTTATGCTTAACAAGCTTTAATTGATATTCTCAAATAAAACAATATACCATACACTTACGTTATCCTATTTTATACCATTTATCCATTGAAAAAATTTATAAAATTATATCTTAAATGTAACAGGCAAAAGGTAACAGTAGGTCTGGCAGACCATACAAAGTATATATATTCTTGATCAGAATTAATAACTGAATCATGTCCAGTTTTCTTTCTTTCCATAATCCACAAAGATTTTAGCTATTACAAGAGCCAGAGATACCAAACTAGGTAGCAACGTTGGCTTATACCCTACACATAAAATATATAGTGTGATTTTGTATATCTAAATTCAAAATAAAATTCATGCTCAACAAGGAAAGAAACCTAAAGGCGTTACTACTTACACACTTTTGCTGAGGAAAATTAAATCATCTTAATATTCTCAATAATAATAATAATAACAATATTCTTAATATATTTTATTTAATGAATTCATAAAAATGAGTAACTTTGCAAATTTGCACTTAATTATTGCCACACACTTATTGAATTTTTCACATATACTGTCAAACATGCATGCATTGACGCTACATGCACATGCCGAGCTCACACATACAGGCAAACGCAAGCATTGAAGCCGACATTTTACCGTATCGTTGCGACAGTAGTATGGAAAACATCTAGATAATATAACTTCTGTGTTAATTGGCCGCATGTAGCAAGTTGCAGCGAATATCATCATTATAATAAAAATTAGTGTTAATGATAATTTAAAATATCATTTTTTAGAGACGTTGGCTGTGACACTTAAAGTTCAAAATAAACTTCATCTGTGTATGATATAAGCGAGCGCTCATACCAAATTTGGTGTCTCTATCTCATGTAATTACAGATTTATAGGTGTTAATGCAAACAGACATGACCAAATCAATTCATCTTTTAATGCTGATCATGTATACTTTGCATGAAGTGTCACGCCTCCCTGAGTTACGCACACTTGCATAAAGTTTATATACCATTTTCAAAGGGTACATGGTAAAATATAAAAAGTAAGCGCTTGCAAATATCTTGTAGCGATTTTACAATTCAATTGAAATTGAAAAATAAAAATACCTATTTGCAGGCGTTTGATGGGCTTAGCAAAAAATTATAAAATGTATCTGTGTTTGGAGAATTTTCATATCACTCGTTCTCAATTATTTTTAATGTCGTACTCAATGAGTACCACGGAATTACAAACGACAGAGCTCAACAGGATAAGAGCCTTCTTTCGGTTAATATTGAACAAGTGTAGAACAGGCAGCTCAAGGGGATTGCGCACCAGCTGCAGCAGAAAGCTCTCGTACTAAGAGAAGAGGGAAAGAAAGAGAGAGCTTAAAATAATAATGTCTAAAACATTATTTAGTCTTCACTTACCACCGCTTCCAGGCGACAGTCCAGTTGCAAGCCGAATGTAGTATACCCTGCCAGTGTGCTGGTCATGTCAGCATGCAGATCGAGAATGGCATGGAGTACATTGCACGTTATGTACATGTCCAGAGCAAAAGACATGATCTTAGCGAAGGTCAAGATTAAGGTAATAGTACTCCAGCCCATGAACGATAATTTGCTTTTCCAGACCGAATAGGTAAAGTAGATCAGACTGACCATATACATGTAGTAATTGGCCGAAACAAAAAGCAGCTGCAGGCCGAAGATGCCAGACAAGTCGTTGACGAGCGCCTGCAGTTGGGACTGCCGCCTGGCTATATCCTCCAGGCGATCGGCAAGAGTGCAGCAGTGGATCATAAACATGGCTCTGCGAGTTACCAGCGATCTCAAATTCCCAGTCTCGGTGACCACCTGGCGCAACTCCCGATTGAGGACCATGTGATAGGCGTAGACATTGAGCAGTGCGAAGTAGAACTGAAAGGCAATAAAGTCGAGCAGAGTCCCGGGCGCGGTACAGACAATTAAGCTCTGTGCTAGGGGCGCTTGCTTTTTCTCCCCAACTAAACAGATGACGATTAGGACTTGCAGCAGCTGCATAGCAATCATAGAAATGATTTTGCAGATCACGCCGCGTCGCCAGAGTTGCACTATCTGCGGCCTGAGCAGCGCCAGACGTCGGAAGCTGTTGATGAGGCGCACCAAGTGACCGCGTTGCCAGGATCGCATCAGTAGTGTCACATATATGTAGACCAGGCGCGTGGCCAGAGTCATGAGAAAGATATACTGATCCAGGCGATTGGCACCCTTCCACAAGAGCTTCCAAGTCAAGATGGTCTGGAACTGATGCAGCATGCAGGTTCCCGTCAGGTGCATTAGCATTGAGAAGATCAGAGCGCGTCGTGTCTGCCTTGCGCGACCTGTTCGCAGATCGATCTCGACGTTCAGCACGCCCAGCAATCGTGACAGGTAGTAGCAGAGGCGCAGCAACAACTTCACGAGGTCAAACATGTCTCCAAACTGAGGGCACAATTGCAATTGAACTAACGAGCGAGCTTGCTTGGCGTGGAATCATGAGATTTCAGATAGACCAATAAGAGATTACAATAGGGAACTGGATCTTGCAAATCCCCAAGGAAAGGGTTATTGCTATCGGATATCGAATATTGTTTATTAAAAAGGCACAACTACCTCATTTGGTAAAATATGACGCTGTCGACAGACGCAGAACCTTAAATTTATTTTCTTCTATATATATTATATATATATATATATATATATATATATTATATTACTAGCAAATAGCCAGATGGCTATATTTCTCCCAGTCGTTCTCCCAGTCCCTCTTCTAGTCCCTTTCCCAGTCCCTCTCCCAATCCTTCTCACAGTTGCTCTCCCAGTCGCTCTTACAGTCGCTCTCCCCAGTCCCTCTCCCCAGTCCCTCTCCCAGTCCCTCTCCCAGTCCCTCTACCAGTCCCTCTCCCAATTCTTTTCCCAGTCGCTCTCCCAGTCCCTCTCCCAATCCTCCCAGTCGCTCTCCCAGTCGCTTTGCCAGTCGCTCTGCCAGCCCCTTTCCCAATCCTTCTCCCAATCCTTCTTCCAGTTGCTCTCCCAGTCCCTCTCCCAGTCCCTCTCCCAGTCCCTCTCCCAGTCCCTCTCCCAGTCCCTCTCCCAGTCCCTCTCCCATTCCCTCTCCCAATCCTTCTCCTAGTCGCTCTCCCAGTCCCTCTTCCAGTCCCTCTCCGAATTCTTTTCCCAGTCGCTCTCCCAGCCCCTCTCCCAATCCTTCTCCTAGTCGCTCTCCCTAACTATTTATTATGTAAACTGTGTATAAGTGTGTTATACTTTGACGTATTCGTCAAAGGTTCCTTATAGTGGCCGGGAAAAGGGGTATGTTAAGGGGTTTGTTAAAAGTGCATAATTATGTAGGGTTTGTAGTGTACCGGACAGAACAGTCGGACGAAACTTATTAAAGTATTTGCAACGGCTTGTGTGTGCCTGTATCAAGCTGAAGGCAATGTTTTAAATAGTATTTTAATCATCATAATTAATGCGTTGTTTGAGGCTGTGCTGCTGCGCAGGTTATAGCGACAATATTCGAGGCCGATTGCTGGCAATGATAAATCAAATCCCACGCACAACGGGGCGTATGTGTAATGCGTATATGTCTCTTGTGTGTGGAACATGTAGCATAAAAGTATGTTGTGTGTGTGTGTGTGTGTGTAACGCTTACATCTGCTAGCTGACAAGCTAATACAGCTTATTGAAAAATGATAGCATGCTTTTGGGCGCTGCGAGTGATAGGAAGGGAGGAACGAACCGAAGCTCTATCTATTTGCTCGCACTCTAATGATTTATGCCTGAACATTTCATTTATTGCACATAATTCGTGGTAAGCCAGCGTCCCGACGCGGCTTACTCCGCACACGCTCCCCTTCCCCCCTGGGGCTGTTGGAAAACTGGCTTCATTTATCTAAGTATTTGCAGCTTTGCGAGCTCGGGCCGAAAACATTTGCTGAATAATCGAATGCCATTTTTTAGTGTCGCTTAAATAATATTTATTTACCGGCAGCGTCAAAAGTAAAACTTGCACGTACTTCACCTGCCCAACTCCCCCGCTTCCTCTCTGCGATGGTATTGGCGGGCGCAGGGGCAACTTGTCGTTAACATATTGTGGCATATTTATTTCTTTCATGCCGCCGCTGCTGTCGCCATTCTCTTCGCACGTCAATTTCGCCAGTCGAACGAATCGTAGAGAGAAAGACGGGCAAGAAGGGAAGCGGTACAGAAGCCAAAAACAAAATGAGAGGCAGCCAAAACGAACGAACGAATTCCTTTTGTACGTGCCTGACATTTCATTGTTCAGCTGCGGGTGCTGCGCATGGACAGAGGGGGAGGGATGCGGGGACTAGTGGGAATGCGAACTGGGTGTCGACTGTGTGCTGCAGCCCCATCAATGGCAGCAACCTTCAAATGTCGCCTGTAAACCGACTCGATGTTCGATACATTCTCGCATTGGCCTCCATTTCCCTAAGTATTTACTGTTTCTAACCTACCCCCCACCACCGCTGAGCGCACAGGGTATGCTCAAATTGTCAGTCCATTTGGCAGTTGAATGGAATATTAGAATAGTAAGTTAAGCTACTTTAATTATTGACGGCGCTTTTAGTCAAGTAGTTCTCTCTGTTCTAAGGTCAAGTTGTCTCTGTTTTCTATTGCTTCGTACATTTTTATAAAATAAAATAAATAATAAAATAAGCCTATTTTAGTGTTGTCACGGACAGCTTGGAAACTTTGCATACAATTTTTTAAGATTTTTTCTGTTTAAATATCTTAATTATTCTATAGACAAATTAGGAAGAAAAGAATAAAGAATCAAGTATAAGAGTACTAGTTTACTTATACTCTCAACTTTTGTCACCATATATTTTTGTCAGTCTAGATATTATATATTATATATACCCACCTATATTTATTTTTGAAAACATCTCCGGCAATTCCTTAAGCTGCTTATAAAGATTTAATTTTTAATGTAATTATTATCTGCTTTCTAGAAATATTCAAATTTTATGTACTATTGCCAGATATCTGTTCCATAACGTACACACAAACTATGGGTCATAATAACACTAATCCAGCCTTTATAGCTGGCAGTTCTTTATACTCTTTGTTCATTTTTCTTATATTATATTTGAAATTTTCACTCAGACAAAACAGCAACCGGAAAAATTTGTCTTTTGAAAACCAAAATCTCAGCTTTTAAATATTTAATTTTTCTAATTTTTTATATTTTTTATTCAGACAAAAAAAATTTGTAAAAGCTCGGAAAACTATTTTCTTTTCTTCTATTTCAAATTATTACACAAATACAACAAAAATTGAAAAAAAATATTTTCTTAAATCAAAATCTCCGCCAACTTTTTTCTTTTCCTTCTATTTTAAATGTATTAGAAAGATTCAAAAATAATAAGTAAAATCTTTTTTTAATCTAAAAGTTGTACAATTTTGATTGATCATAAAAAAAATCCAGCCTTTCCAACGTATTTATGTTCGGTAATTCTACACAATTTGGCATGTTTAAAAATAATTTAGAACATGATATTAAAACTAAAGTTGCAAATTTGTAATTTGTAAATAATTCATATATTTATAATAGAATGCGTTGAAGCCGTAAAAACATATAACCTATTAGTCGACATCTCAGCCATATATAAGGCATTCGTAAGGGCTCTACCAGCCATTGTAAGGGTATCGATTGAGCTGCTCGACTTCGAAGAATTCGCCGTGTGTCGTTTCGTTGTATTGTGTATTTTTGTCGCTATCGCACTGTGGCATGTCAATTTATTTGTCAAAGAGAAAAATAAGGCAGGTAAAAGTGTAAGCAGGTTCAAGAAGCAGCAGGCAGAAGGAGAAAGAAATAGCTAAGGCAATAGCTAGAGCATAAAAGCGTTACACAGATACCAAACGGGAAACGAGAGAGACAAGGGACGAGGGACGAGAGCTTCGTCGCAGGCGAAAACAATGACAGCCTTAAGTTGCTTCCCATTGAGGTGTGCACGTGTGTGTGTGTGTGGCTGTGTACACGTGTGTAAGCGGAGGCGTGACTCGTATGTCTAGCTCCAGCGTGTGAGTGTGTGTGTGTGTGTGTGATGGCAGCTTTAAGCACTCGCCTGCTAGCAAAAGTAATCGATATTTATAGTTATGGTAATCGCAAGGAGACAAGCCTCCGACACCGCCCACGCCCCTCCCTGCCTGCCGCTGCAACAAGAATGAATATCACGTTTGCCCAAAGATAAGAAATAATATCGTACGTTGGCATGAAAATATTTTCAGGCGTAGCTGCAAAAAATGTCGAGCCCGCTTTCCTTTCCTTTGCTTCGCCTGCTCCCCATGCTACCCCTGCTCCTGGTGCTCCCCGGGGAAAGCTTCTCTTTAGAGCCGTTGCCCTTGCCTTTTAATCCGCAGACGAAACATTTTTAAAGCTAGTTCCGTTTCGTTTTCGCCAGGGAATTTCGACAGAAAATTTCGATACTTTCGTTTTTAGTTCTGCTGCTCTCTGGCCCAGTTTAATATGACAGATAATATGAGGGGGAACTGACAGCCCGACAATTTGCCTGTCATCTGCAATGTGGCAATATGGCAATATGGCGGGCATAGTAAATTGAAATTTCGCATAAAATATGCCTTCATTAATTAAATTTACGCCCGGGGCACAGATAATAAGTGGGCGGAAGAGCACAGTGCAGTAAACTCTATTTCGATTTGGATTATTTCGACGCTCTAATTACATGTCAATTGCCGCCCGTCGAGCTTCAGTGTCGTACCAGACGCCTCAGACGTTAATACATACAGTATCTCTCATCTCTAGTATCTTGCCTGACAATTACTCGAGCATTTTGTCCGCCCTTTGATGCGTGCGTCATGAAGCTCAGCAAAATTTACAGGGATCAACTTTGACTTAGGTCTTATATGGCATATTTGCTCGCAGTGCACTGGGAGAAAATACTTAGTTACATACTTTTGTACTACACATGTACTTTAGATCTACTCTCAACTCTTTTCTGTTCTAGTTCTGCTCATAATTTATTATCCTGACTTAGGCACAGCTTTAGTTCCAGCACTACTCTAAGCTCTGCTGCTCAAGTTCCAGTTCCAGTTCTAGGGCCGGTTGGATCTTTTGTATTTCCAAGAATCTTCCTTTTCAGCTTTAGTTTCAGTTTTATTTGCTTATTTTAAGACTATGGCTATAGCTAGAAGTATTTTATACTCAGCAAATTTTTGCTTTTTATTTTAAAAATCAATATAGACTATAGTTCCGGTTCAATTTGTACTGCTTACATTTCATGTACGATAAAATTTCTGTTAAAATTCTGGATAAATTTCTAAATTCAGTTCCAATTTCGGTTCCAAATTCTGTTGCAGTTTCAGTGCTGCTTCTAATTCCATTTCAGTTTAAGTTCCGGTTCTGGATTCAACTCCAGTTCCAGCTCCAATCAAAACTGACAATATTTTCGTTTACTGCGTGTCATTTGAAGTTCTCATTTAATTGACTTTGATTACATCGCAGCAGGTTTCTGTTCAAATTCCGCTTAAATTTCCAAATCCAGTTCCAGCTCCAGCTCCAATTTCGTTTCCAGGTTATATTCAGTTCATTTTAAATTTCAGTTCCGGTTCTGGTTCCAACTCCAGTTCCAATTTCGGTTCCAGTCTCTTTTTCAATAATAGCACCGGTTCCAGTTCCAGTTTAATTTTAATTTCAATTCTGATTCAAGCTCCAATTCTGGTTCTAAATTTTATTTCTATAACAGTGCCAGTTTCAGTTCTAGTTCAATTTCCGGTTCCGGTTCCGTTTCCAACACCAGTTCTAATTTCGGTTTCTGTTTCTATTAGAAACCATAACAGCATTGGTTCCAGTTCAATTTCAGTTCCGATTCTAGCTACAGCTCCAGTTCCAATTTCGATTCCAGTTTCAATTTCAATAATAGCACCGGTTCCAGCTCCAGTTCAATTATAGTTCCGGTTCCGGTTCCAACTCCAGTTTCAATTTCGGTTCCAGTTTCTGTTCAATAACAGTACCGGTTCCAGTTCCAGTTCAATTTAAATTTCAGTTCCGGTTCCAGTTCCAAACTCCAGTTCCATTTAACAATATTTGTGGCATCGCTTCACCAGTTCCTCACCGTGTAGTGCGAGTCATTTGCAGCTCTCATTGAATTGACTTTGACTACGTCGCTTCGTTCGGCTCGGCTCCGTTCATTTAGCTGATAATGTGCTGCATTATTGACAGTTTATTAAATTGATTTCATTTCATTCTCGAATTTGGCAAACATGTCATGCTGCAGCGTCATCGGAGCGGTACAGTGCGCTACGCAACGGTTCGGTTCAGTGTCGTCATTATCATCATCATCATCATCATCATCATTATCATCGGGGTTCTTAACTGAGCATCACGCACAACTTGTGTGCCATGACAAAAGCTGCTGCCACTTATTCCCCTCCTGCGCCACACAGCGTCAAGCGACTCAGGAAGCCTTGTAGTTGCCCAGGATGTGACTTTTTATTGCATGTGTGTGTGTCTGTCTCTCTCTCTCTTTCTCACTCTCTCTTTCTCTCTGTGCGGGCCAAGTTAAGTGCTCATAAAATATTTGCAAATGTTTGTGCTGCGCTGCGCCGTCTCACGACATTTTAAAGCATACTTACGGGCGTTGAAGCCTGTCAATTTTTGGATTCTAATGCTGTCAATTAGGTCTTGTAAATAGTTAAACGCTTTGCCAAACAATGCTCCGGGCCTGCTCTATCTAACGGCACTCCCGGCCCTTACTTAACCACCTCTAAAAAACCGTAAACTGTAAACTGCAAACTGTTGTTGTTGTTGTTGTTGTTGCTGCTGCTGAGGTTGTTGTCGGTTTATTTGGTTTCTCTGGTTTTTCACTTTTTCGGTTTGGAAAGTGGTCAGAAAGTTTATACTGAGTGCGTGTCCATAAGTAATTGTATCTGTGTGTGTGTGTGCGTGTGTGTGTGCGTGTGTGTGTGTGTGTGCGAACATTTATCTACTATAAACTGGCAACTTTTGCCGAGCTTGTGCCCAACTTTTTACAAATTCATTAGCCAAAGCAGCGCATCGCTTTACATTTGATATGCGAGCAATGCGAGCAATTCGAGAGGCCACATCAAAAGTTTTTGGGGGAAAACAATTAGGGAACTGCCTTGAAATACCTTGGGGGGACCGACATTTGTCGCAGCCTGACAGCAGCTTGGGCAGCTTGGGGAAATATGCGATTTGACCGTATCGAAATGTAATTTTTCATTTTTATATATATTTATATTTATATTTTTTATTTTTATATATATTTATATTTATATTATATTTATTAATATTTTTATATTTTTGCTGGAAAGTTCAACTATTGTTGGATGCATGAAAATCCGGTGGAAAATTTTGCAAACATTTTTGCGTGTGCATTTTATTTGTTATATTTTCAGATATTATTTAAAAATGTAATTTATTTGCGCTCTCATTGGTCTTTGCCGCAATCTGCTTATGGTAATCTAGAGAGCATACAGAAACAGTGATAGGGAAAGGGAGAGAGAGTGATGTGAAAGCACTCGCAGCTTTTCTAAATAAAAGAGTGTCCTTGAGTAGTACCATATGCTAAACTCATAAGAGATGAAATACTTAGTTCGCATTAAAAAGAATCGATGCCTATGCCCGCACACTGTGTCAATATATAGTTGCATGGCTTGCGAGAACCAAGAAAAGCTTTTATCTCTTCGGCTTGCAATAGACACGAAATAGACCCCATAGACATGTGTTCGCCTGGCACATGGCATTTGCTGTTGTTTTCGTATTATCAGAGCGCGCTGTTTGCTCAATTCGATAGGGGAGAAACTCGAAGGCAAATAGAGCAAATACAAACAGAAGCACAACAAATAGAAATAACAAGTGAAAAACTGGAAGCATAGCTGACGGGGGGCCCAGTGTCGGGCATTGTGGGCCGGCGGGATGCGGCAATGGCCACACGTATTCGGCTGTAGTGTAAAACAGGAAATGAAGTATACTTTTAGGCGCGCACTTCACGCACGCAAGTCAACACCAACACAGACACACAGGCACGCACGCAGGTAGCTGCGTTTACATAAGCAGAGAGCGATGCTGTAGCGTACGAAATTGTTATTTATTTTTTGAAGTGCCTGCACGATTGTGTGTGTGTGTGTGTGTGTGTGTGTGTGAGTGTGTGTGTGTAAGCAGCTGTATCTGTATCTGCAACTGCAACTGCAGCCGTAACTGCAGCTGCAACGGCGCACAGCACACCCGCAGCTCGGAATTCGTGCCGGGACACGCACACACATACACACACACGTGCAGCTTGCGTTTGCGATTCGTCGACGCATTTGCCAAATTTACCGTGTAATTATCAGCAAAAACGGTAGAGACGCGCTTAATGCTGCCCCAAATGCAACAAGAAATGCCCGAAATAAGCCCGCTTGCCGGTAACTACACCTCACTACCCTACCATCCCGCCCCCTCCCCCCCTTACTTACATTATATGCAAATGTTGTAGCTTTGCCATGATCGTGTGTGCGTGTGAGTGTGCATATGTGTGCGTGTGTGTCCTCGTTTTGTTTGGCTAACTGGCATATTTGTTCAGGCGGACAACCAACCGAGCGACTAAACGTACAAATTTCATTTTGAATTTTCATTTTCATTTTGATTTTCATTTCCATTTCCATTTCGATTCGCATTCTCATTCTCATCCTCATTCTGGTTGCAACAACATTTGCGCTCATTCCTATCATCATGCCTATCATCCCATCACGTAAGCGGCATTTTGGTTGACTGCGTCAACTGCCGAATACCAAATGCGTAAGGGGGATCGAGGGGGGATACGGGAGCAGGAATGGGAAGTGCAACGCAAGCCAATAAACCAATTGGCGCAAGGATGCGAGAACACGCCAGAATATGCGATGCGGGGCTAAAGCTCTGTTATTTATGCTCTTTATAAATTCCCTATCGAAATGCATTATCACAATAGATACGCTAACCGGAGTTAGTAGTACTCGAATTATGGGCACGTATGACAGTATCTCAAAGTACCATACCTGAAAGCATCTATGAAGTGAATACTTAGTGAATATTTTCGTTTCACTGCTTGAATATTATTATTATTATGTTAAGTACTATTATTAATATTATTAATGTTATTATTACTATTATTATTATTATTATTATTATTATTATTATTATTATTATTATTATTATTTTTATTATTATTATTATTATTATTATTATTATTATTATTATTATTATTATCATTATTATTATTATTATTATTATTATTATTAATTTTATTATTATTATTATTATTATTATTATTATTATTATTATTATTTTTTTTTTTATTATTATTATTATTATTATCATTATTATTATTATTAATATTTTTATAACTATTATTGCTATTATTATTATTATAATTTAATATTTTAACTATTATCAGCATTATTTTTATTATAATAATTTTTATTATTTTTATTACTAAAATTATATGTGGGAAAACGAGACGAAGCTCGAAAGTCACTAATAGTTGACATACTTTATCAATCTGTATTCTTAATATTAAAAACCTTTGATTATTTTACAGACAAAATTAAAACAGAGCTTACTTACTTCGTATATAATATAAACATAAATATACTTTTTCACCTTACCATAGAAATGATAATATGAGTTTCATAAATTTACTATAGCTCAGAATTTTGAAAATACAAACTCATAAAAATATAATAATGCAATAAATACGTGATCAAATAAGTAAAGTATTAAATTGAATGACATCGATAAATTGTTGAAAGCACTGCTACTGTTATAGCCTCCGTCAACTCAAATCAAACGCAACTGGAAACTCACTATAGAAACGCGTAAGCTTCCTAGAGATGTTAGTTTCTATGAAAAAGACTAGTGCAAACTTATATTATAATTATAATTTTCTTCGAGTTTTCTTAACTTAATGATCAACAAATATACCATTAAATACTCATACTTAGGTAAAAAAAATATGCCGATACGTATACAAAATTTTTCTACAAACATATCGATATATTTATACTATTATATATTATTAACAAACATTAACTATGTGACTAATGACTTCGGTTTTTTAAACTGTAGCTCATACAATAATAATTTTTTTAATAAATAAGTTAATAAAGAAATAAATTAAAAATAATATAGAAAAAAAAAGTAAGTGATAGAAAAAATAAGTAAGCAAATGTATTGTAATTTCCCAGTACTTACTAAGTTCGGATATAGTGTATACAAAATGCGCTAAAACTAAATACAGGTGTATTTATTTTATTAGCATTTTTTTGGCTTTCATTATGTGTACATAGACGATAATCGGGTAAATTGCGCATACGCCGTGTGAAAAATACGTTCGTTAAATGCAAGTAAAATTCTGCTGTTTCACTTGCCCTTGTTGTTGTCTATTATTATTGCTGGTGTTGCCGTTGTTGTTTCTGTTGTTATAAGTGTTGTAGTTGTTGTCAACGCCTGCGGCCGTCGGCCGGGCTAATGTAATCAAATTGAGTAATTTCTCGATTTCAACTAATCCGCAAATACAAATAACGAAATCAACGCTAAGCGCCTTTGTCATTTGATTTAATTAAGCAGAAAAATACGCATACACACATGTCTGTGCGTGTGTGTGTGTGTGAGTTACGTAATATCATAGCATTGTTGCACTGCAATGAAACTAAATGAATTGCATAAATAATTCCGTGAAAATTATTGACAATTGACTCGCGTCAAAGGCCAGAGATAGTTGTAATCTGGCTTATACAATGCGCATTTGGGGGCCATAATCGGGGATTTGTTTAATCAGCTGTATCCCTGCCCCTAAACCCCGGCGCTGCCTGCACATTTTTGTGGGTCATTCAGTCTGACTTTTCGCCGTGCACTCAGCATTCGCCTTTTCTGGCATTAGAGCAAGTGCCCCTCCGCCCTCCGTCTGCTGCCCTGCTCGACTTGCTTGCGAATTGAAGTACCAAGCCAAACAATGCTGAGGAAAAGGCAGAAGCAGAATAAGAAGGAGAAAAAGAAAACCGAAACTAAACTATTCGATACACAGTTGAGAAACAATAGCCAAGCCATGTGGCCGCCTTCCCTTTCCCAGTTTCTATTTTGCATACTGCATTCCACTTCTACTTGTTCTTGCTTTTATCCATTTATGAGTGAAGTGATTTCCGTTGTACTTCTTGTAGAGTTACCCCACCCCACCCCACCCCACCCTTCCGTTCCTTATCCCGCTCTGGTTCCGGCAAGTGCTCGGAACGCCAGTGCATTGAATGGAGTGCACTTTCCGCAAGGAATACTTGAACCTCCCCGAAGAAAAGACGCTCGACACAACAAGTACAACAATAACAAAGCCGAGGGAAAGGAAAACATATCGAGGCTTTTGTTTGCCGTCGGGTTTTGTCAGTTCGTTGGCATTGTTGGCTCTGCATCTGCATGGGAATCCCTAAAAAATATGCTCGCAAATTCATGAGGCATCGCCTCATTTTATTGACTGCAGTTCATTAACGGAAAATTCGCGTGCGACTCACAACTGGAAAATGTGATTGGGATGATAGCTGTGCGAGAGAGAGAGAGGAAGGAAAGTGTACAATAACATGGAACTAGTACTCTACTCTTTTCACTTACATGTCCTCGCGGGCGAAGCGCAGCGTCTCAACCAGCCGCGTCAGGGAGTAGGTGCCCATGCAGATGCGATAGACGACAGTGAAGAGGGGGAATCTGCGTAGGGTGCTCCATATCAAACAGCAGCAGCTGCAGCTATTACTCAGCAGTACTCACTTGTCCTCCAGGCCCTTCTTCTTCAGCATTATGTTGATCATCTCGGAGGTGACGGGACCCAGTGGCTCGTGCCCCGGAATGAGCAGATGCTCCAGTTGGCTCAGCGGTTGTCCGGTCTTCACGAAGGCCTCGGCCAGTTTTCGATTGCGATTGGCTGCGGAAAGCAGCGTTATATCATATCGATTGTTGAGTCAATCCCATGCAATAGCTACAATAACAACTGGTCACCAGATCGGACAGTCCGCAAGCCTCGAAGAACGTGGCCAGGCGACTGCCCGGATAGAAGACATCCACGAACTGCAGTATCTCCAGAAAGCCGCGCCGTATAATGCCCGCTTTGGTATTCTCGTTCAGTTCCATGCCGTCGGCCAGACCCGCAGCAAAAGCCACAATATTCTGCAGGCACACAAGCTCAACTTTAATATATAAATCGGTATATATTGCTTGCCCACCCTCAGCGTCGCACAGATCTCCACGCAGTCGGCGTCGTCGGTGACGATCACGCGAAACGTTTCCGACTTGAAAATCTCCTGCAGTATGCGCATGTATTTCTGATCCCGACAGCCGACTGTGCCCTCGGCAAAGTTATTATTTGCCAGCTCATGCGCCAAATTGCAGCCGACCAGCACCGAGCAGGGTATCTAAGAAAGGAGACATGAGCAGATAAAGTCTCGAAGCAGAACGAGCCACCAACTGCTGCTGCGCACCTTCAGTTGACGCATGATCAAATGGGAGATCAGCAGTATCTGCCCGTCGTCGCTGCGCTCGAATCCCTTGATTAGCGACACCGCATGTGCCATGGGCTTCACTTTGCCCAGTAGAGTCTTGCAGCAGTTACTCACAAAGGTCGCCGGTATGGCGAAGATCAGAATGTCGGCGTCGCGTGCTGTGGTCACCACATCGTCGTAGGCTACCTACCAGAGAGAGAGAGAAAAATACTAGACTGGATGGAAAGACATATGGAGACGAAAGATCAGAAATAAAGATCGTCAGCTACCAACCAGAGTGAGAGATAGGAAGATAGGGAAAGAGATAGGAAGATAGGGAGAGATAGGAAGATAGAGAAAGATACAAAATTAGAGGGAAATACATATGGAGGCGAAAGATCAGAAATAAAGATCGTAAGCTACCTAACAGAGAGTGACAGAGAGAGGCAGATATAGTGAATTACAAAATTAAAGGGAACAACATATCTGTAATAAGAAGATAAGAAAAATCAGTTGTAAAAAGAATAAATAATTTAACGAAAACAATTCACATTTTCGTTAATTTGTTGTTCTCACACGTATTGTCTTTTTCACACGCTTGTCAAAACGTTAAACCTACACGCAAATGCCGATCTTACACACACAGTCTCACATATAATATTATGTCACAGTTTCACAGATTTGTTGATCTCAAACGCATTAACCTTTTTTATAAATACAGTTAAACGCGAGTGCAGGCATTACAGTACACGCACTTGGCGTTCTCACATATACAATCAACCGCAAGCGTTGGAGGCCTCTACCATGTCGTTGCCACTTTGTGTAGAACATTTTCCGTGTTTATTGTATGATCGAACTAAAGTTTGCAGCGACTGCCAACTTAACACATACAGCCATAAGTTCAATATGTAGATTTTTATTGTATCTCGCAGATATGGATTTAATAAAAACTAAAATATACTTTTGAAAACGAGGATTGTCTACACACGGACAGACAAACGGACATGGCCAGATCGACTTATATGATGATACAAATTATTAATATACTTTATATGTATGTATTAGATAGGAAGGGTGTTCGGCTCAGACAGCTAATAACCTTTACCAGGTTATATGAATTACTAACCACAAGTAGGAAGCAAGATAATATCCAAAAAAAAGCGAAAAAATTAAGAAATCGAACTGCACTCACTATATTGGCAGGGAGCACAAAGTCGGGCATGTATTTGACGTTGATGTGCGTCGAGTTGATGATCTCCGTGAGTCTGCGCCCATCGATAAACTCCTCGTACACGTACATGTTCACTTTAGGCTCCATCAGCTGCGAGTTGGCCACGTTGTGGCCCACGTTGCGGGCGATGGTGGTGGCCCAATTGCCAGAGCCGATAATGCATACGTTCAGGCGGTCCATGGCAATGTGAGAAGAGTGTTGTATTTATTTTAAGAAATTGAAAACATATATATTGTGAGTGTTGTTTCAACGAAAACGAATGTAGACTGAGAAATGTTTAATACTACCAGTGGTAGAGGGTAATCGACCGTGCGTGCGCAGTTAGTCAGTCAATCAGTCTATCCGGCTATACGATAGAAATATATCTATTTATTATTATTAATATTATAGGAATATTTTTCATCTACTTTCAATAACCATACCTTTAAGAATCTTTTTGTGCAGGCTTGTCCAGTAATTTAATTAATAATATTACTATTACTCCCATCAACTTTTAGAGAGTGTATCTTATGTAAATATTTTTTTTAAAATCAGCCCTAGGCCACCCCACAGCTTAACGAAACTCCATGTTATGGGAGGTTTACGAGTTCAGATAAAAGTTTAACTCAATTTCAATTAATTTCGCAGAAACTACGCTTTAAGTAAATTGTCAAATATACACGAGTATATAGAGATGCTATATATAAGCATGTACGTTGTGGTGAATATATATACATTAATTTGGTCATTCAGTCAGTGGGCCAGGTTCACAGCAATACACACACACACACTGATTGAGTGCTGGGCAAATAATTCATCAGCGAATGCACACAAAACAAATACACACTCACACATATATGAGTATATGTATATATTTATATATGGAGTGCCCGGCAGATAGCGCCGCGCAGTGAAGGGTAAAAAATTACGCATACGTCACGTTCGCCAAACTGGCTGGCAAATAATTAACTGAGGCCTGTTCGTCCGTCCGAAAAACTCCCTTTTTTCTTCGGGCACACACACACACACTCACAGACACAGAGCGAGCCAAAGGCATGTGTGTACTCATGGCGTATCCATTCAATGATTCACATTTCACATTTCGCATTCGCATTCGTATTTATTCTTTTAATTACACTCGCATTTAAAGTTCGCTGCAGCAGAGTTGGCACATTTATGAGCAGCCCGCAGAATAAATAGCAAATATATTAAATTGCCAGCGTTAAAATGCAAAAGCCCGAAAGCCAAAGTGAAAGTTTCGCGGCGCAAGCACCCCTCACCCCTTCTCCATCTTCCCCTTACGCCTTTTCCCCAGAATTTCCTCACTTCTCTGCCAGCAAAATCAATGCGCAAGAAAGAAGAGTAAACACTTTGAAATTGTGCACCGACAGCGCTGGCGACGCCACGCCCACTCGAGACCTTGCGCCCTACCCCAGCGCGCATCCTCTTTCCCCTGCCCTCACCCACTCGACTATGAAATCAAAATGGATGATGGGCGAAATGAAAATGGAATTTTTAATGAGTTGGCGCAGGCAGCAAAGGCCAAACGAGCTGAGAAAACAATGGCGGCTCACTACGCCTACATGGCTGCAGTCGAGTGGGCGTGGCCTGGCAGGCTGGCCAAACTGATGGCAGACAGACAATCGGGGCCGAGCACTTTAAAGCAAACTGAGCTATGAGCGTGAAGAAGTTGAAATTTGATAAACTAATCAGCGAGGGGAGCTCTTAAAATACCCAGTGATTGATGTAGAGTTTATAAGGCTTTAAGTATAAGCAAAAGGATGTGTGCTATTATATGTTAAGTTAAAAACACCAATACAATTCAATTTATAGTTTATAAAAAATTAATTTATTCAAAACTTTATTGATAAATTTTAATTAATGTCAGTTTCGAGGACATGAAACTGCTAGAATTTTAAAATTTATTGTCTCGTTTATAAATTATTTTGCTTTAACAAAACATGACAAAGAAAACTTTTATACATCTTTCAAAAATGTCATGTCATAATTACATTGTTTTATTTTTAAGTTATTTTAGAAGCAGTTGGTCCAAAATACTTTCATACTAAGCTCAGCAAATATTTGCAGTTTTTAGATAAATAATTTCCTGTTAAAAATGTATCAACTAGCGTCGATTAAGGGATGCATTATTCAGTTATTTTAGCATTTCGACCCATGGGTGAAACTTCTCCTTGATTCAGTCAAAAATTCCAGGTTTATCAGCCGTAGGGCCTTTCGTAGTAAAGTGAAATAAAAAATGTATGTAACCTATTAAAATTGCTAAAAGTATTTATGATTTACACAAAATTTCTATACATTTTGAAGAAAAATAAATCAATTTTAGAAACGTAGAAAAAAAGAATAAAATTGTTACCTTTTTTCTATCTTTAATCTAGTTTATGTAAAAAATTATGTGAAAATTATGTCTTAAGCCAATTTGAAACCTGAAATTATTAATTTATAATTTTTAAACTAGATTAAAGGTGAGAAAACGGGGATAAATGTGTACTGTTAGAGGAGAATGCTTTCAAGTGCGCACTTAGAGTTTTTACAATGTTGAAGGTTGGTGCATTCGAGGCGCTCTAATTCGATTAATATTAGAAAATTCTTAAATAGATAAACACATTCTCTATAAATGTAGCTTTTATTTTTTGGTAAAAGAATTATTTTTTAAAAAGAATGCTTAGGCACTTTCTCTTCGGCTCTATTGGCAGTACAAGTCCAAGTCCAAGTCTAATCCCAAGTTTTCCACGTTCTTTGCTTAGCCGAAAAGCGAAATTCTCATTTTCTACTGTCAAAAGTCATACTACGATAATATACGATAACACAGTACACTTTAAACAATTTTTGATATTTAATTTGTATGTTTGCAGTTTTTTTTGTCTTTGTCGTAGAGTTTATAGCATGCCTGAGCAGCCCAAGTCGGAGCGTGTGCTATCCATTTCACAGGTGAGTCCCATGATCTCTGTCTGTCTCTCTCCCTCTCTCTCTTGCTTAATACTCTTAGCCTCTCTCTCTCTCTCTCTCTCTCTCTCCCTCTCTGTGCTGCTGCAGTTCGTGGCCGCTCTTGCCGTCGCGTTGTGTGCCTTCTGCATAGGCTACAGTCTAGGCTACACCTCGCCGGCCCTGCCCTCGATGAGCGATCGCCAGGTGACCTCGTTCGAGGTGACGCCCCAGATGGGCTCGTGGGTGGGCGGCATTATGCCGCTGTGCGGAATGTTCGGTGCCCTCCTGGGCGGCCCCATGTTGACCTTAATTGGCCGCAGACTGACGATACTGCTGAGCTCGGTGCCGTTCATTGGATCCTTCATATTGATATTCTTCGCCTACTCCATCGACATGGTGCTGGGAGGACGTGCCGTTGGTGGCATCGGCTTGGGTATTGCCACAGTTTCCGTACCCGTCTACTTGGGCGAAGTGCTGCATCAGCAGGTGCGTGGCACACTCGGCCTGATGCCGACGCTTGTTGGCAATCTCGGCATTATGATGTGCTATGTTGTGGGCGCGTACACTACCTGGCGGAATCTGGCACTGGTCGGCGCCTTCTGCTGTCTGCCCTACGCAGGGCTCATGATCGCCCTGCCGGAGACGCCGCGCTGGTATCTCGCTCGAGGCAAAACGGAGAAGGCCACCAAATCGCTGACCTGGTTGCGCAAAAAGGACGCGGACATTAATGGCGAACTGCAGCAGATGAGTCAAGACGACGACAACGAGTTCAACGCTTGCAAGGAAGTGTTCCAGAAGAAGAACATCAGGCCCGTCGGCATCTCGCTGGGCCTGATGTTCTTCCAGCAGACGACCGGCTACAATGCCGTCTTGTTCTACACCGTCATGATCTTCCAAGCCTCCGGCACGCACTTCGACAGTTTTGCGAGCACCATCCTGGTGGGTGCGGTCAACTTCATTGCCACCCTGATGGCCGTCATCGTCATCGACAGACTGGGAAGAAAGGTGAGTGAGCCAGAGAATTCAATGAATCCCTTAGTTCAGTTATTGGACAAGTACTTACTTCTACAGTTTATACCTTTATGCCCCACCCTTTTATCATGTTTACAACATTCTATGATACCATCATAGAATTATTCCAGTCTTTAAGAAACATATTATACCTTTATACCTGCTTATACACGGTTACCCACGATACCAATATAAATTATTATTAATATTATATTTTAGCATGTCATCCCATTGTACAAGTATTTACCTCAGCAGTTTATACCTTAAGTCTTACCTACTTTATCATATAATTATGCCATTATATCATACGCATATATATTATATATATATATAGTGTTAGAATAGGTTATATGGTATAAAAGTGTATAAGTACGTATAAAGATATACCTACCTATACACTTTTTTATACGCTTTACCCATTGACAATGGGTGAATTATGGTACATCAACTTTGTGAAAATGTATGTAACCGGCAGAAGGGGGCGTGGCAGACCATACAAAATATATATATTCTTGATCAGTATCAAGAGTCGAGTCGATTTGGTCATGTCCATTTGTCTGTCCGTCTGTCCGTCCGTCCGTCTGTCCGTCTGTATGAACACACAGATCTCAGCTATTAAAAGAGCTAGAGGCACCTGACTTGGTGGGAGTGTGTGTGTTTTCAATACACACAACCGATAAATACGTTTTTCGATTTTTTTACAAATAATGGATGCCACGCCTACCGCCAATACATAACGAAATTTGGTATTAAGAGGCCTGGTAACATTACGCAGAATGCAGATTTTTAACATTTGGAATAAATACTTTTTAACTGGTAACATTACGCAGAATGCAGATTTTTAACTTTTGTAATAAATACTTTTTTGACAGACCTCGTATTTTAATTTTAACTTATAATATTTTTAAAAATTATTATAAATTAATAAATTGTGCTTAAAGATCTAAAAAATATGTATTTAAATTAATGAACTCGACTGTAGCTTTCTTCACTTGTTACCTTTATTTCTGTTAACTTTAATTTTACACCTTTTATTCACATTATACAATTATTCATGTTACTTAATAACTTGACAATAATATACTATTATATACCAATATATAGTATAAGTACATGTATTAATATTAGTATTATGCCGGTGTTGAAACCTTTCAAGAACTATACTTTTCATACATTTTTTATTTGATTTTTTTTATTTTATTTTTTTCCCAATTCAGGTCCTGCTTCTGATGTCCTTGAGTTCCATGATATCCACCCTGTTCATTTTGTCTGTCTTCTTCTACTGCCTCTCTAAGAAGATCAATACCTCCCAGTTTGAGTGGTTGCCCCTGCTCACCTTCGTCATCTACGTGATGGGCTTCTCGATGGGCATCGGCCCCATATCGTGGCTGATGATGGGCGAAATTCTGCCGTCGCGTATCCGCGGCATTGCCGCATCTTTTATAGTCGCCTTCAATTGGGGCTGCGCGTTTTTGGTAACCAAGACTTTTCAGGATCTGATAGGTAAGTCTTGTAGTAATACTCGCCAAGTACTCATGTATTATAAAGTGTGCACAACGCAGATCTGATGGGCATTCACGGTGTCTTTGGTCTGTTCTGTTGCATGTGCATTGTGGCCCTGCTGTTCATAATCTACCTGGTGCCCGAGACGAAGAACAAGTCGCTGGAGGAAATCGAGGCGGAACTGACCAAATGAATGCGGCTTCGCTTTTTAAGGCTTGCATACGAACACGATAATTCCGTACTGTTTGCATTAATAATAACGGCACTTTGCTAATCTCATTTCATCTCCCCTCCCCAGCCAACCCCTGCAGCCAGCCATAACATAACACATGTAGGAAATTCTCACATCTGTTCGGCCCACAAAACTCGCGCATTAATTTCCAGTTTTTATTTTTTCCCTTCGCATAAAGAAAACTTAACGCGGCTCCAGCTCCAGACCCTGCTCCACCTCCTGCTCCTTCTCCAACTCCAGCTTCAATTTCGTGTGTGGGGCAAACGCTCCACATACATTCGCATAAACTTGCCACGCATTTTTATGCTTTGCTTTTCAGTTTCTTATTTTTTTTTTCCTTATTTTTTTCGGTTTTTTCCCGTTCCTTTTCCCTTCTTTTGCAATATTTGCCACGCTTTCCATGGCCCTTGCAGTTGCTTCGGCTGCGCCAATGTTTGCATTTTATTACATTTAGAGCTAATAAAACTTGCCACCTTCTCAGCTGTCCCCTGCCCCTGCTCTCTGCCTCTGCTGCCTGCCTCATACTCTCTCTCCCCTGTTCCCATTGCCATACTCCATGCCAACTCCAGCGGCAGTCGCACTGCTGAACTCCCGAGTCCGGAACTAAGCACACGCATTAAACTTGCCGTGCTGCTTCGAGGGGCAGCGAGGGGCGTTTCTGATGTTTTGTAGTACAAAGTTGAATCGTAAATAAAATTATGCCAGTCTTTTGTATGCGAGAACGTGATTTTGTCTGTGTGCACAGCGAGGAGACGGCCGAAAGAAGCCCAAACTAAAATCATAATTCTGCCGAACGACGTTCAATAAAATAGCACAAAAATGTGAACGGAATTGCACGACTACCAAATGCCCTGTAAATGATTTTTCATTTAACTTTGGAAAATAAACAGTTTTTTTTCATTAAGACAAACTTCAGCTCGAGTCCGAAAACAAACTCATCTATAACTGTCTTGACTCCCGAGCCTACTTCCAACTTTGCTGCTCTATCATACCCGCGTGCCCATGCTCAACTTCTACAGATCGTAAATATATGTTTATAACTGTGAAATTGTGTTTTCATGCACGTTGTGCATGAGAACCGATTCGGTTCGTTGTGTGCGCCCAATGCAAATTTGAGTAGAAATGTATGGCAGTGTGCCAGACAGCACGGCAGAGCGAGTGTGCAGAGGCAGAGCAGAGGCTGAGCAGAAGGCAGCGAAGCACTTGCCACTTTATGACTCATTTTTAGCACGTGCTCGCCTGCGATTCCCGGCAAATAGCGCTAAATAGAAAGTGGATTGCTACTACTAAAAATATGGGAATTTCTAGTATAGTATGTATTAGTACCATTTTTACTAATTTAACCTCAATCTCCAATTAAATACTTCTGCTACTAGAAGACGTTATTTATTTAGTATTTAGTAAAAGTTATTACTTTTACTACTACTACTAGTAGTACTTCTACTACTACTTCTACAACTACTTCTACTTCTTCCTACTACTTATATTTTTACTACTTCTACTCCTTTTACTTCTACTACTTCAAGCACTATGACTTCTTGTTTCACTTTTAATACTTTTTATACTACTACTTCTGTCACTACTTGTATTACTACTTCTACTACTTCTTTTACAACTACTTCTGCCACTACTTCTACTACCACATCTACCACTTATTCTACTACAATTACTACTACGTTTACTACTACTTATACTGCTACTTATACCACTACTTCTTCTACTACTTATACTACTACTTGAACTACATCATCTAATACTACTTCTACATTAGTTACTACATTTAGTATCGTCGTAGTAAATAGGAAGATACCATTTACTTCTGACTATGATGACGTCGACCCTCTGCTGCTATTTGTATGGAAAACTTATACACCTAATCTTCTGTTTTTACTGCCCGATCGGGTTCTATTTATCGATTAAGACGGTGTCATCCAAAAGTTGAAAATCCAACTTCTGCGTAATACTGCAAGGGACCTTTCCAATTAATTTGATGCTTTTATCTCTTAATTTTATTGAGCTATTTGCAAAGCCTTTTTCGATTTATGGAGGCTGTGGGCGTCCACAAAAAGTTTGAAATAAACTTCTTATGTGTATGGTATACAGAAACTCTCCTACCAAGTTTGGTGTCTCTAGCTCTTATAATACCTGAAATATGTGTGCTCAAACAAACAGTCAGATATACGGTCAAACGGACAGACTAAAGGACATGGCCAAATAGACTTGACTATTGACGCTCATCAAGAATATATATACTACCACGCCTCCTTCTGCCAACATACATTTTCACAAAGTTGATATACCATTTTTTACCCATTATCAATGAGAAAATGATATGAAAAACATGATATTTCTCTTATCTACTGTTGCTATATTCACTATTTTGTTACTTTCGTAATATGCAAAATTTTTCTGTCACGCTCTTCATTATACTTATTATCTTTAGTTAGATAGATTGTAAATAAAAAAACAAGTAAGGAAAGCTACAGTCGAGCGCGCGCGACTGTAAGATACCATTTACCCTATTCGAAGAAATAATACAAAATAAAATAAATGGTATAAAAATTAAAAAAAAAGCAATTTACATTAAGAAAAGAAAATCGCCCCGCGCCAGATTCGAACCCAAGAACTCTCACGAACTTTGTAACTTACGAGTCGGACCTCTAACCACTACACCACACAAGCTTACGCCATGCGATCGGCAAATTAGGCTTTTATTGACGCGGGCCCTCTACTGCGTCGATTTAACGTTTTGGTTAGGAATCGCTAGCGCCCATAACTTTGTATGGGGAATTCGAACTCCTATAAATTCTTTGTTATTAAAAAATAAAAATTGAAGAAAGCTACAGTCGAGTGCACTCGACAGTAAGTTATAATTTACCTTTGGCTGCTAAAAATAATTCTTAATATTAATTACTTTTATTCGAATTAATAACAACGCATCGCATATTTCCGAAATTAAATACACATGCATTGACGCTAATGGCACATGCCGACTGCACGCCGATTGTGCGTGCGCAGTCGGCGGAAGCATTGAAGCCGAGCCTCTGCTCCGTCTCTGCTGCTGTATGCAAAACTTCTCGCGCCTAGGAACAGACCATGTGCTTCAGTGATTTGTTGTGAGAGTTTTCAGCTCTATAACTAAATGTCCCCGGTTCGAATCCCAGCGCAGTCTTCTTTTTTTTGTATTGCTTAGAAAAAGTTTTTGTTTTTATTTTTTTATTTTTTTGCATAATATACTTTTCATATAGCGCAAAATTATTAAAAAAAAAAAATTGCCCAGCGCAGGATTCGAACCCGCGACCTCACGCATCAGAAACTTGCGAGCCAACCATCAAGACCACACACAGTTACGCAGTGCGATCGGCAAAAAAAAAAAAAAAATTGCCCGTTGCTGGATTCGAACCCGCGACCACACGCACCAGAATCTTGCATGCAACCATCTAGACCACACACAGTTACGCGGAGCGATCGGCAAATGAGACTTTTATTGATGCCGGCCTTCTGCTGCGTCAGTTCAACATTCTAGTTGGAATTCTAAGCGCCCACAACTTTATATGGAAGATTCAAACTCCTATAACTTCTTTGTTTATTGTCCGATCGGATTGAAATTTATAGGGTAGATCTGTACTATGGTAAGCTACAAGAGTGTTAAAAAAATGTTTTGTTATTTCCCTACTTTTCTTAAAATGCAATAGTGTGGGGGCGGTGGGCGTGGCATCCAAAAGTTGAAAATCAAACATTCTTCGTAGTGTTACCAGGCACCTTACTTTCAAATTTGGCGCTTCTAGCTTTTCTAGTTTTCCTTTAAACTATAAAAATGTGTTTTTTAGAGGCGGTGGGCGTGGCATCCAAAATTCTAAAATCCAACTTCTGCATAATATTGCAAGACACCCTCCTACCAAATTTGGTGCGTTTATCTCTTTTCGTTATTGAATTATTTGGAAAAAATCGAAATACGCATTTATCGATTTGCGAAGGCGGTGGGCGTGGCATATCAAGTTTGAAATAAACTTCTTGTGTGTATTGAATACACGCACACTCCCACCAAGTCTGGTGCCTCTAGCTCTTTTAATAGCTGAGATCTGTGTGTTCATACAGACGGACAGACGGACAGACGGACAGACGGACAGACGGACAGACGGACAGACGGACAGACGGACAGACAGACGGACATGACCAAATCGACTCGGCTATTGATGCTGATCAAGAATATATATACTTTGAATGGTCTGCCACGCCTCCTTCTGCCTGTTACATACATTTGCACAAAGTTAATATACCATTTTTTACCCATTTTCAATGGGTAAATGGTATAACTACAGTCGAGTGCACTCGACAGTAAGTTAAGTTAAGTAAGTTAACAACGCATCGCATATTTCCGAAATTAGATACACATTGACGCTAATAGCACATGCCGACTGCACGGCGACTGTGCGTGCGCGGCGCAAGCATTGACGCCGAGCTTCTACTGTATGAAAAAATTTTCGCGCTTAAAACATGCATACATAAACACAAACATTGTATGTATTTACTAGAAACAGACAATGCGCCTCAACTGAGATATTAGAACGAAATTTGTAACCGGCAATTTGATTGCCGTCGGTAGCTTGGTGTGAGAGTTGTCGGCTCCGTGACATTGAGTCCCAGGTTCGAATGCCAAACACAACTGATTTTTTTTATTTTTTTTGCAACATCCAGTAAGATATATTTTAATATTAATTACTTTTATTCGTCGAACTAAAAACAACGCATCGCATATTTTCTAAGTCAAATAATACACATGCATGGACGCAAATGGCACATGCCGACTGAACGCTGACTACGCGACGACTGTGCCTGCGCAGTCGGCGTCGGCGTCGGCGTCGGGCCTCTGCTGATGTAAGGGAAACTTCTCGCGCCTATAACTTCTTTGTTTATTGTCCGATCGGATTGAAATTTATGGGGTAGATCTGTACTATGGTAAGCTACAAGAGTGGTAAAAAAAATGTTTTGTTATTTCCCTACTTTTCTTAAAATGCAATAGTTTGGGGGCGGTGGGCGTGGCATCCAAAAGTTGAAAATCAAACATTCTTCGTAATGTTAACAGGCACCTTACTTTCAAATTTGGCGCTTCTAGCTTTTCTAGTGTTCTTTTAAACTATAAAAATGTGTTTTTTAGAGGCGGTGGGCGTGGCATCCAAAATTCTAAAATCCAACTTCTGCATAATGTTGCAAGACACCCTCCTACCAAATTTGGTGCGTTTATCTCTTTTCGTTATTGAATTATTTGGAAAAAATCGAAATACGCATTTATCGATTTGCGGAGGCGGTGGGCGTGGCACATCAAGTTTGAAATAAACTTCTTGTGTGTATTGAATACACGCACACTCCCACCAAGTCTGGTGCCTCTAGCTCTTTTAATAGCTGAGATCTGTGTGTTCATACAGACGGACAGACGGACAGACGGACAGACGGACAGACGGACAGACGGACAGACGGACAGACGGACAGACAGACGGACATGACCAAATCGACTCGGCTATTGATGCTGATCAAGAATATATATACTTTGTATGGTCTGCCACGCCTCCT
The DNA here is from genome assembly GCA_035046045.1 of Zaprionus bogoriensis. Lineage (NCBI taxonomy): Eukaryota > Metazoa > Arthropoda > Insecta > Diptera > Drosophilidae > Zaprionus > Zaprionus bogoriensis. The sequence goes on along the minus strand of JAWNOI010000098.1, from coordinate 189,858 downwards.
TCTGCCTGTTACATACATTTGCACAAAGTTAATATACCATTTTTTACCCATTTTCAATGGGTAAATGGTATAAAAAAGTATACTATACTTACTACTGCTACTTTAACTACAACTTGAAATAAATTTACTACTACTACTTCAACTACAGCTACACTACTAGTGCTTCAGAATCTACTACTCCCACACCACTAATCAACAACAAGTGAGGAGTTGGCCAACGAAAGCTGCTCGCTACGCCACTCCGAGAGGCCATCAAAATGTGCCCGAAAGTTTTGCCACCTCGTCGTTGTCTTCATCGCGTTTCTAGTCTTCCTCGTTTGCTGCTTTAAATGCCATTAAATTACGCGGCAGGAAAAGTTTGACAAAAGTTTAAGTCCGCCGCACTGGGGCTTCGAGTGGAAATCAGATACAGATGCAGATACAGATACAGCGCATAGCCGGGCCAGGCCGGGCCTGGCCTAGACTCTATGCAAAACCCAAGGCAACTCCGGCTTCAGACATGGCGTGGCAGAGCTTGGCCAGGCTGCCAATGAATAGAATCGAGATAAACTACTCACAATATTTACTTTTAATTGGAGAAGTTCAAAAGAATAAACAAATGCCGAGAACTTTTGTTTTCTGCCCACATCGATTGGCAGAACTTGGGCGGAGTTACTTTAAGCCCAAAGTAGACACACTTAACGTCCCGAACGTATTTATTGCCCCGTCTCTCTCTCTCTCTCTCTCTCTCTCTCTCTCTCTTTCTCTCTCTCTTGACAGCCAAAATTAAAAAGTCAGACATTTTTTCGCTCTGCCGTCTGGTTTTTTCTTTTTTTTTTTTGCTTCTTTGGGCCATTAGAAAGTCGACAAGTGCTAACAAGACGCGTCTGCAGTTCTCTTTAATGTTGCCTTGTTCTTTTGCTCTTCTCCTTTTCACTTGCGCCTAACTGGTAATTAAAATGTGCCCAGCGGGGGCTGGACACTTCTCTCTGTCTCTCTGTCCGTGCTGCTGTAAGGTCAACTGCAATCAAAGTGCGCCTCGCGAAGGGGTCAGACTTATCGGCCTCTCGCCTTCGCCTCAAGCAGGCCTGCATGACCTCTGGGAATTTTAATTGGATAAGTAGAAGCCGAGCCTGAACTGTTGAGTGACTTGCACTGAGCCGGAATGCCGAATATTCGTGTGATTTTTTTTTAAATAAATGCGACTTTTATTGTGCTCAGTAAACATTCGATAATTCCGCTGTTATATACTTTTTATTATACTTTTTACTTTTGAACAAACAAAAGTATACAAAATACTGTTTTTAGCGTAAGAATTCTTAACACTATAAGTATATGGTTTTATTTGTGAAAGTTCATTAATGACAGTGTTGTAAGATAAATTTGGATTGCTGATATTTCAAATCTATCGATATTAATATTATCGCGATCTTAAAATGAAGTTATTGATTATCGACATTCCCACAATATGCAGGTGCAGAGAACTAGAAGAATTCATATGTATTACTAAATATGAGATTTCTCTCTTTGTTCCCGCAATCTCTGCATTTATTGGACGAGTTTTTTCTGTGATGAACGCAACGTGGCGAGAAGAAAGAAATAAATTAAATAAAAAATTGGCTCCTTATATATATTAATTTTAATTGTGGAGAAGCATATGATATTTTTAAAAATTATTGTAAATTATTAAATTGTGCGAAAAGCTCTAAAATATGTATTTAAATAAACGAATCATTGAAATACTCTTTATTTTCCTAAAATACTGTTTTAGATTCTTATTAGATCGAAATACACTTTGTTTCTCTTAAAAAACAGTTGGCAACCCTAGCTGTAGCCCTTGCCGTTGATGACATACATACATACTCCACTCTGTTATCACTAGGCTGCTCTCTTCGTCGATCTCTTAACCCGCAGCCGCACATAACTGTCAAGTTTTTCGGCTAGTTTCACGTAATTACTCCATCTCAGCGAGGGGAAGTTGGAATGCGTGGCGTGAGTGTGGCGTGTGGCGGCTTGCGCGGCGCTTATTATGAGCAGAGCGAAGCCCATTTCCATAGTGTCGCGTCGTGCGTTGCAGAATCAACAGACTGTGACATTTTTCACGCAGCTTTCGCGTCTGAGTTGATTGCCAATTTAATCGGCGCACAATTTCCGCGCGAGTGCGATGACGCAGGAGGGGCGAGTTGGCAGGGCCGTCGACGAGTGATGATTAGCCGGAGGTGGGCGTGGCGTGGCAGCAACTACAATTCGAGTGCGCGGCGCGAAGATATTTTTCAACTGGTTTTTCTGACGCTTCTGATGAAAATATCCCCGGCTTATTGTCATGCGTGTACGTGTGCGTTGTGCGGGTGTGTGCGTGTGTGTGTGCACGCGTGTTGTCGGATATTTTATTTATTTTGTGCAGTGAATGGACGCGCCTGTCCGTGGCATGTGTGCCCGTGTTCCGCTCTTGCTCTGGTTCCAGCACCAGCTCCAGCTCCGGCTCCGGTTCTGTTTCTGTTTCTGGTCGCGGCACATAATTCCGAAACGTGCCTTGCATATGTTTGCTGCCCACTTTTTTCGTGTGTATGTGTGTGTGCTTTGTCCTGCCTGCCTGATACACGCATACACACACAGATTGGCGCTTACATATGCGCATTAATACATGCACATGCATGTGTAAAAGCGTCTGAAAGCATTGCAAGCGTTTTAAAACGCTGTCAAAGTCGCGCGCAGCGCTCAATGAACTTTTCTTCTTCTTCTCGTCAGGCTAAGAATGCTAAGCATTCCCATTGTAATGTCTAGCAGAGGTAAATTTCCTTTTGACTTTGCAAAAATCGTTTAAAAATAAATTCCTCTGCTTCCTGCTAAATTTAGTCTTTCCTATTGTTAATTTGATGAAAGAAGTGCTTAGGCGCGGGGCGAGGGGAGCGCAGAGATAACAGAAATGCGTAAGCAAGACAAGCGAAACGGAACGAATGAACGCACGTCTTTCTCTTTTGCTATGCCACGCTCTTTTGTTGTTGTTGCCGTAGAGCTGCTGCTCTGCATGATCTTTTATTTATTTAAGAGAGCAAGCAAGCGGCTCTTGCATCTTGCGTAAAAGCTCAGTATTTTGAGCGCAGAAGACTAGGGTTGCCAACTTCTATTTAGAAGAAAAAAATATATTTTGATCTGATAAGAATTTTAAAGAGTATTTTAGAAAAATACATTTTTTTTTCTTTTCGCACAATTTATTAATTTACAATCATTTTTAAAAATATCATATGTTTATCCACAATTAAAATTCAAATTAAAAGTTATAAGGAACTAATTTTTTATTAAATTTATAGTCGCCTTATTTCTGTCTTTACGCCACTTTGCAATCATCACTGAAAAAAACTCGTCCAATAAATGAAGAGGTGGAGGGAACAGAGAGTAGAAAAACTAAAATTTTAGTATATTTATGAATTCTTGTGAGTTGCTTACAACACTGGCATTAACGAACTTTCTTAAGTAAAAATATATACATTCTTATAGTGTTAAAAATTCTTACGCTGAAAACAGTATTTTGTATGCTTTTTTTTCTTCAACAGTAAAGAGTTTAATGCAGTTAAAAACAGTATAATACTGTTTTTAACAGTATGGTTGGCAACCCTACACATGACCGAGCGTGTACAGCCGTCTCCCTCACTCTCGCTAGCAATGACATTGCAGCATATTTTAGCTTGGCAAATTTAAAGCGCAACTGCAGGGTATGCCTAGAGCTATTATTCCCACTTGTGTTTCGGACTTGTTTTTATCTCACCTGTACGTATGTGCGTGTGTGCTGTGTGTATTTGCTTGGCCCACATGAAGTCAGTTGTTAAATCGTTGGCGGCATTTCTGAGGTTTGTATTCACCTCCCCCTCACTCTCTCTCTTTCTCTTTCATGCTCTCGCTCTCTTTTGTTGTTTTGGTATTTCGTTTTTGTGGCTGCTGGCACTGCCATTTTGTGCTCGTCTCACACACACACACACACACACACAGGCACACAATCATTGCTCACATGTGTGTATTTAGTTTTTGGTGAGCAGTTTTTTTTTGCTTCTCTATGCTTTATGTTTTTTTTTTTGTTTTTCGTTTTACACAATTTTACATGCGAGCATTTCTTTGTTTAGTTGCACCGCACACAGGCACACAGACATGCACACGTGCACACATGCAGACCGACAACAAATAGACTTTTAAATATTTTTGCACTAAATTTATCTGACGGTTCGGGGCGTTCGCACATTCGCATGGCCAGAGATAAGATTTATGACAAAGCACCTGCAGTGTTGCAGTGCTGCGTGCAGCCACAAAGGTGAACGGGGAGGGGGGGGAATGGACAGTGCATGCAAGTGGCATGGAATGCTGACAAAAGCTGTTTGCTCTGCGGCATGTATACATTGTGCGCATATTTTCATATTCGCATTTGTTTGTTTTGCGGGCATATTACACGAATGCAAAAGAATACACCGTGTACACACACACACACACATATTTAGCTATGGTGTGCGCGGATCACATCTGAATTATGTGGGCGGCGCTTTTGCAGCTTCATGTTGCCGCTGCCTGCTATAATTTCAGACTGTCAGAAGGCTTCAGAACGCGGCAGCAAATGATGAACAAGTTATTTATATCTACATCTGAGCTGAACTTGAGACATGTGCTATATTTAAATCAGCGCAGCTTAAGCAACTTCAAAGCTTCGCTCTTATTTAATTTTGTTGAATTTTCTCAAGGGCAAAAGTGCCGCAAAATTCAGCGAAATGCAACAATAATCCGCGATGCCCCAAAAAGTATGCTATATTTATTTTATGTTGCCCATGCAAGTGGGCAATTCACAACAATTTTGATAGAATTTGCTTTCAGCTCGTTCGTTTCTATTACTCAGTGCAGATTGCACTCAATTTATCACGTTTTGCGTTCTCACCGTTCGTTATTCTTTATATTTAATATATTGCAGTGGGCGACAACAATAAGAGAAACATGAGAGAGAGTGCGAGAGAGAATGCGATACAGAGTGTATGGAAATTTATTTGCATTGCGATTCGCGAAAATGTATTCAACTTTTCGCATATTTCACTAAAATAAACTAAACTTGAGCAATTTTAAGTTCTCTCACAGGCATTTTGTTTTTTTTTTTATTCTTTTTTTTTGCCGGCCCGCGCTGAATTTATAAGGCGAAACTTTTACATTTTGCAAATCATTTTTAGCACCTGCGGCAAGCAGGTTAAAGTCCAAGTCAAAGCGAAACTGCGAAACAGCGTAAAACTTTGCGAATTAGTCGGCTCACGGACAGATTCAGTGCACTACATACGTATATATAAATCATATTTATATATCGCTCAGCGGACGTTAAATTCAAAACGAGTTAAGCCGTTAATGGTACTATAATGCGACAGTAGAAAGAACAGATGGTGGAGAGAGAGAGAGAAAAACCGGAAACCCGCAAGCCCGTTGAGCCTCTTGTCAGCCTGGGATGTTCCAACAACATGAACTACACGAAGCTGCGGGGGTCGAAGTGCACAGCGGGACAGGGGCCGCCCGATTACAGTTCAAGCGCGCATGTAACCAACACATGTCCAGTCTTGTTTCGGCCGCAACCCGCTGACCACAAGCAAATGGCAAGATTTATGGCCAAGTAATCGACATGGCCAGCACATAAATCTAGCCAAAGGTTCACATGTCAGAGGGCAAGCCACCACCATACAGAGCCACTTTCTCTCTTTCACTTTCTCTCTCTCCCCTTTCACAACAGCTACTAGAGGTAAAAGTGTAAGCAAAAGTCAACAAAATGCAAATTAAAGTCGCCAACGCTGCGTATACACAATTAATACATTGAGAAATATATGTCTACGAAGCAAATATTCAAACGCTACAGTAAACGCATTTCAATTTTTGCTTTTTTAATATTTATTGCATTTTTTTCTCAAATTATGAAACAGAAAACAGTGCTTCTAAGCATGTAATATTTAAAATTCACTTTATTCTTCAATATGACTACAAAATATAGTAGAACTTTGCTACTCGTCATTTATCGAAAACAGTTTTTTCGATCGATTTTTGATATTTTAATTTTTATAATTTAGTTTAAACTCGTTTCTCTAAATTTATTTCACAATTAAGTTAACATCAGATTTTTTAAATAGTTTACTTATTAAATCTTATCTTATCTTATAAGGCTTTATATAATTTAGTTGTTTAATTAAATGTAATTCAAAATAAATTTATTTTAAGGTTAATTAATTATTAATTAATAAGATATATATTTTTAAAGATTTTGTTTAGTATTCAGTTATTAATATTAATTAAACTGAAAATGTTTAAGCTTATTGCGTAATGCCCACTTCAAAAAGCTTAATCTCTGAAATATTTTGCTTATATATTTTATAAAGTTTTTCTTTTTTATTAAGTTATTTAATTGAATTTAAACGCAGTTTTTTCATGATGCCCAATTCAATTAACTTAACCTTTTTGCGATATTTTTCTTCCAAAATATTTTATATTCTTTAAAATTTGTATTATATGTCGTTATTAAATTTAACTAAAACAGTGTTGTAATTTTTATATTCATATTAATAATAGTTTTTCATCGTAACCCAGTCATTCACTTGACTCACTTCTTCCCCACCATCTCCTTCCGTGGCCCATTTTTCACATATTTTCGAATTGGCATTTTGAATGTCATCTCGTCATCGCCATCGCCATCGCCAACGACAACGTTGTGTGTAATTCGCATATTGATGGGCGGCCAACACAAAAAGTATTAACTTAAGCTTATTAAAAACTTTTTGCTGCCAAACTATGCATATAAAAACACAAAAATTCCCGCATAGCACAGCGAGCGAGAAACTAAAAAAAAGTTTCGAAAAACAAGGAAAATGCTGAAAAAGCTTTGTAAGCTCCGGCAAATCTCAAGCAGATTTGCAAACAATTTGCAAAAAAAAAAACTAGTATAAAATTTTATTTTCGATATGCCGAAATGAGCATACTCTGCAAAACACTCTTGCAATTGTTCCTTTAAAAGCTAATCTATACATAGGTTTTCAGGCTTAATAAATTTAATATTACATATAGAAGTAAAAAGTATTATATATAGAAGTAAAAAAAAAATAAAAATAGAAAGAAATACGAATGCTTAATATATTAGATCAGTGTTTTTTTTTTTTTTTTAATTTAAATTAATTGATTTCGTATCTCAGATATTAACGGGTTGTTCCTATGGCATTTAATTTTTATATATGCAATTTAATTTAATATTTAATGAAATTAAGATAAATTGTAGAGTATATGGTAAAAGCAAGCTGTGGCATATTTCTAAAACGAATGGACGTGGGATCGATAACATATATACATATTTTGTAATATTCTCTGCAAGGGTATAAAAATAGAAAAAACACGCAGTGGAAATTGTGCTTCGGGATTTGTTTTATTTTCTTTTATTTTTTGAATAAGATGAAAAGTTGAAGTTGCATCAAACTCATTTGGTCAGTTTTAATGGATTGTGCATCAGTGTGCATTTTGTACGCTTTTTAATTAAATGGGCCAAGAGTAAAGTTAGCAGTCAGTTGCGGCGCAAACGGGGCAAACTATTTCCCAAAGACAGTTTTTTTTTGGCGCTAACTTTGAGGAGTTTAACGGTAGCTTTGCATAATTTATAAGCGAGTGAGGGAAGGGCAGAGACAGGAGGGAACAAAATCATTTAATGGTGGCGGCAGACCCCTAATAACTTTTCAAAGGACTCACACGTATGCCACACACACAGACAAACACACGGCTGGATGGGGTAACCACATCTGAGAAGGCGCCCGTCGATGTTTGCTTTCAAATTAATTACAACTTGACTAGGGCCGACCCAAAGTCATTCGTGGACATCATCATCGACACTCGCATCCGCATCGACAGACGTCGAATGCCCGAAATCCGAGTTGTAATTACCTCTTGGCACCCGCAAACATATAATTAACTTAATGATAACGAGGCAGCATGGGGCGCCCCAAGAGTTTCGGCTCGAGACTTGTACGTGTTTGTGTGTTGCTCTCTGTTTCTGTGTGTATGTGTGAGTGTGTCTGTCTGTTAATGTCTTCCGGCGCGTGCAAAAATGGCCGCCATTGTGTTGTCCCCTCGTCGCTGCGCTTGTTAACGGCATGTGTAATTGCCTTAAATGTGGCCGCCACTTGTGAAATTTTCAACTTTTCAATTAATTTGCTCGACTTGCAGAGACTCGCTCAACGCTTGTTGCTATACCCAGTGGCATAGACACGGGAGTAGTATACATTTGCGACTCTGTTAAGTAATAATACGTTTTAATAGAGATAAGCTTGAACATTTTAACAATAAATCAACGAGGTGAAGACATAAAATCTTCGACAATTTCTCCGCTCTGAAGTGTCAGAATTTCGCTCGACCTTATGACGTCTGAAAATTACATTAATTATGAAGCGAACAAATATCGCCAGATGTAAACTCTAAAAGGTTTATAGTAAGTTCAAATGATCGTCAGCGATGCGATTTCAAGAATTATGTCATTTTACTAGCGACGAACTTATGCCGCTTTAAAGCGGCACAAGTTCGCCGTTAGTAATCGCTGTATGCCATTACTTCGCGCGATATTAAAATTCTAAGAAACGATATAAATTCGCTGCGGGTAAAATGCACTGGGCGAAATTATGGCAACGGAATTATGTCGCTATGCCCAAAACTTTTTGTCTATATTTATATAGATAGTATCTATTTTTCTAAATATCTTTTTAAATTAATATCTATCTTTATTCATAACTATTAACCAGCATTCATATATATTCCTAGAATTACTTAATCGAACGAAAAAAAAGAGAAGCTATAAAAGGAGCCAAGTTCAGCGTACATACATATATTTTCTTATGTACTTGTCGTAGTAGTTGGAAAATTTTCTAGTAGGTATCACACAGTCGAGTGCACCCGACGATAGTCTGTTCTACACTTTGTGGTTCTTGCTGCAAAGGTAACTGGAGGCGTAAAGGCAACTGCCAACAGGCGATTGGCAACCGGAGACTGCAGACTGTAGAGTTTGTAGAGATGGCAGGGCGGGTAGTCACCCCTGTTCTGCTTCTCTTTAAACGAAATAAAAAGTTTTTAATTTATCGGCTACATGGCCATAAATATCCCAACCTGACCATCATTTGCACCTGCGCCTCGGGGAGAAGGAAGCCTAAGTAAAAACGCTAAAAACAAAACAGAAAAGCATTCAAAAATGGAAAAGGCAATGCAAGCGTTTTGCTCAAATGTCGAACATGGTAAAAAAGAGCTCAGAGTAACGGGATATGAATGTGAAATACGATAAAGAGAGCAGTTAATTAGTTTTTTTTTTGAAAATTTAAATTTTACTATTAGAATTACATTCAAATTTAAGGAAGCATATATTTTGAATATGTTTCTTTGTCCAGATATCCGACTATATGTCAGTTTGACTAATTGTCTGCTTGGTTGTCTGTCCATCCGTCTGTTTTTTTGTTTGTGTGTCTGTTTGTCTGTCTGTTTGTGTGTCTGTTTGTCAGTGTGCTTGTCAGTCTGTTTGTCTGTCTGTTTTTCTTTTTGTCTGTCTGTCCTTATATCTGGCTTTTTAAATTATTTAATGTTTTTGTATTGTGTTATCATTTTCTTTTCTGACTATTTATAAAATCTGTATGTTTTTTTGTCTGACTACCAGACTTTTTCAATCTGAGTGATAGCACCGATCTTATATTAGCAACAGCTGCCAAACTTTTCATTAAAAGGTCAATAAGTTCCATATGAATTGAATGAATATTATATTTATTTAAACAAAATCTTGCTACATTTTTCGATTATGAATTTCAAAGGGTTTTCCTATAGAGAAGTGTTATTGAAGAGAGGAAGTAAATTTCCAGTGCTGCTGGTTTAATTGAAGTTCTGAGGACTCGACGTGGCTGGATAACTGCAAATCAAATGCGAATATTTGCTTGGACTTGAAATGTAGCTGTTCGTGACACTCTTCTCTCCAAAGGTCTGGTGCTGCGCCTTGACGTGGTCATAACGCGAACATAATTAGGTAAGAGCCCAAGAAATGTGTCACAAACACAAACACAACGCGTGACGAGGCGTGGCGTGGCAGGAGCAGGTGGAGTTGAGGCGAGCAAAAAGCTCGTTACAAATTAATTGGCCGCAACTTGCATTTCGACTCGGCCCAATGGCTCTGATTGTACATACGGCCGAGTGTACGCAAACGCGTTCACGTACAGCCCGCACGCACTGTACGCTGGGGCAATTAACCTAATGATAAAAGAGGTTGCCCACGGCGACCAGGCAACATTTTCATCATTAGCCGTAAAAATGTTGCAGTCACATTTCCCCTTCTGATTTCCATTTCCCTTCGCATACGCATTTGCTTGTTTTGGTTTCTCGTGTCCGGCTTAATGATAAATATGCCTAATTTTCAGCATCGTCAGACTGCTCCATAGGGAGATATGTACATATACAGTGGGGAGCAAAATTGAGTACATGTTTGCATATTTCACATTTCGGAGCGAATGATAAAGAAAACAGTAAAGCAAATGGAAAAAAAGTTTATTCTCTTTATTCAATATATAATTGACTATACATTAACGAGAAAAGATCAACGAAGAGGTGCACAAAGAAGAAAAGAAAACTTGAAAACAAAAACAACTCGTATGTACTCATTTATGCACCTTTGACATTTTAAACTTCTTATCTGCAGACAAGATCGTTAAATGGAATTTTTAGTAAAAAATTAATATTTCGTCCATAAACCTTTATTTTTTATGACGCTTTCAATACGGTCTGGCATACTCTCCACAAGGTTTTCCAAAATTTCTTTGGGTATACGGCGCCACTCCTCATGCACCCTTTCCCATAAATTTGCGAGGTTTGATGGAGCTGAATTATATTGTCCCAATCGTCTTTTGACTATTGACCACAAATTTTCGATTGGGTTTAGGTCAGGGCTTTGAGCCGGCCACTGCATCAACTGAAAATTTTGGTCCATTAGCCATTTCTGGACGACTTTTGCAGTGTGCTTCGGGTCTCCATCCTGCTGAAACACGATTTCAGCTTCGTTGTAAGCACTGCGATCAATAAATTCGGGAAGATGGTTCCTCAAAATACTTAGATATTGCTCTTTGTTCATAATCCCTTCTATTTTGTGCATTGGTCCAATGTTCCACCAGTTGAAACAGCTCCAAACCATTATATTGCCTCCACCATGCTTTACAGTCTGCTTAACGTGGTGTCGTTGGATTGTTTCACCGGGCCGGCGCCAGCAATATTGTTTTCCATCTGATTGGAATCTATTAAACTTTGTTTCATCTGACCAAATTACTCGCTTCCAGTCATCTATAGTCCAATTTCGGTGCTGTCTGGCAAAACATAAACGTGCCTTCACATTTTTGGCCGACAACGCAGGTTTATTTTTTTTTACTGCTGCAACATATCCAATTCTTTGAAGTGCTCTTCGAGCTGTCCATCGACTTACATCTTTATTTATCTCTAAAGAAGCCCCCTTAGGCGTTAAGAACTTGTCCTTTCTCATATTAGCCATAATATGACGAGCATCCGCATCGTTTAAAAGTCGAGGACGGCCTCTGAGAGGGGATTCAACCGAAACTTTGCGTCTTTTTTGGACACGTATGACCACCGACTGACTTATTCCGAGTTTATTGGATATTATCCGGGACGAACATCCTTTCTCGGTAAGACCTATTATCGAATTTTCCACGTCCTGACTCAATTTACGCATAATTTTGAAATAATAATAAAAATTGCTCTTCACTTTCAATGTAACCACGTTGACACTTTAAATCATAATAAGCACATTACAATAAGTCTAAGAAACAAAGCAAAAGCAATAAGATGACAATTAACGGTAAATTTTTGATTCTTTTGCAGATAAGAAGTTTAAAATGTCAAAGGTGCATAAATGAGTACATACGAGTTGTTTTTGTTTTCAAGTTTTCTTTTCTTCTTTGTGCACCTCTTCGTTGATCTTTTCTCGTTAATGTATAGTCAATTATATATTGAATAAAGAGAATAAACTTTTTTTCCATTTGCTTTACTGTTTTCTTTATCATTCGCTCCGAAATGTGAAATATGCAAACATGTACTCAATTTTGCTCCCCACTGTATATAGTACATAAAGTGTGCGAAAATATGGATGTCTCTTTGTCCCTGGATGAGCCTGACCAGGGCATATTGCTGGTACAGCGGTAATTGCATATTTAAGAATAAGCAGCAGTAAAGTTGACCAGGTGATAGAAGAGAAGGTGAGTCGAAGACATATTGCAAGGATGGGCGGAAGACTAACTTAAGGAGACGCAGAATAATAATCATGTCGAAGTCCCTGATGTTGGCTCAGACGGCGCATTACAATTATACAAATCTCCAGTTGGTTCACGTTTGATGTTGCTGTCACAGATTGAATTCTTGTGCTACACAGAGAAAATTAAAGACTAAAATTAGTCTTTTAATAAAAAGCTTAGAAGAAAACAAAACAAAAATCAATTCGAGATACTAAAAAGACAAAGCGAAGAGTAGCTTACAAACTATGGTAAAGTTGTTTTTAATAATTTACATTTTAGTAGGCTTAAATCTACAACGGACGATAATGTTGGGAAGCACTTTATATGTCAGAGGAGATAGATTTTAATTTGAACTTACAGCTTTTACTATATATTTTTTATCTATATTACGAAATACAGTCAGAGCTCTGATAAGCTACCAGAATAAATAAATAAAATAAATAATAAAGAAATAATTAAACATAAACAAGTAAGGAAAGCTACAGTCGAGCGCGCGCGACTGTAAGATACCATTTACCCTATTCGAAGAAATAATACAAAATAAAAAAAATGGTATAAAAATAAAAAAAAAGCAATTTACATTAAGAAAAAAAAATCGGCCCGCGCCAGATTCGAACCCAAGAACTCTCACGAACTTTGTAACTTACGAGTCGGACCTCTAACCACTAGACCACACAAGCTTACGCCATGTGATCGGCAAATTAGGCTTTTATTGACGCGGGCCCTCTACTGCGTCGATTTAACGTTTTGGTTAGGAATCGCTAGCGCCCATAACTTTGTATGGGGAATTCGAACTCCTATAACTTCTTTGTTATTAAAAAATAAAAATTGAAGAAAGCTACAGTCGAGTGCACTCGACAGTAAGTTATAATTTACCTTTGGCTGCTAAAAATAATTCTTAATATTAATTACTTTTATTCGAATTAATAACAACGCATCGCATATTTCCGAAATTAAATACACATGCATTGACGCTAATGGCACATGCCGACTGCACGCCGATTGTGCGTGCGCAGTCGGCGCAAGCATTGAAGCCGAGCCTCTGCTCCGTCTCTGCTGCTGTATGCAAAACTTCTCGCGCCTAGGAACAGACCATGTGCTTCAGTGATTTGTTGTGAGAGTTGTCAGCTCTATAACTAAATGTCCCCGGTTCGAATCCCAGCGCAGTCTTCATTTTTTTGTATTGCTTAGAAAAAGTTTTTGTTTTTATTTTTATTTTTTTGCATAATATACTTTTCATATAGCGCAAAATTATTAAAAAAAAAAAAAAAATTGCCCAGCGCAGGATTCGAACCCGCGACCTTACGCATCAGAAACTTGCGAGCCAACCATCAAGACCACACACAATTACGCAGTGCGATCGGCAAAAAAAAAAAAAAAAATTGCCCGTTGCTGGATTCGAACCCGCGACCACACGCACCCGAATCTTGCACGCAACCATCTAGACCACACACAGTTACGCGGAGCGATCGGCAAATGAGACTTTTATTGATGCCGGCCTTCTGCTGCGTCAGTTCAACACTACTATGGTAAGCTACAAGAGTGTTAAAAAAAATGTTTTGTTATTTCCCTACTTTTCTTAAAATTCAATAGTTTGGGGGCGGTGGGCATGGCATCCAAAAGTTGAAAATCAAACATTCTTCGTAATGTTACCAGGCACCTTACTTTCAAATTTGGCGCTTCTAGCTTTTCTAGTTTTCTTTTAAACTATAAAAATGTGTTTTTTAGAGGCGGTGGGCGTGGCATCCAAAATTCTAAAATCCAACTTCTGCATAATGTTGCAAGACACCCTCCTACCAAATTTGGTGCGTTTATCTCTTTTCGTTATTGAATTATTTGGAAAAAATCGAAATACGCATTTATCGATTTGCGGAGGCGGTGGGCGTGGCACATCAAGTTTGAAATAAACTTCTTGTGTGTATTGAATACACGCACACTCCCACCAAGTCTGGTGCCTCTAGCTCTTTTAATAGCTGAGATCTGTGTGTTCATACAGACGGACAGACGGACAGACAGACGGACATGACCAAATCGACTCGGCTATTGATGCTGATCAAGAATATATATACTTTGTATGGTCTGCCACGCCTCCTTCTGCCTGTTACATACATTTGCACAAAGTTAATATACCATTTTTTACCCATTTCCAATGGGTAAATGGTATAAAAATATTAATAAATAAATAAAAAAAAATCGAAATAAATAATATCAACGCCAAATTCGAAATTTTTTGCATTTAGTAAAAGTCGAATTCGAGAGTATATATTAATATTAATATTTAACATTGGGTTCCTTTAAATTTATTAATTCAAAAAAGAGAAACTTGTTAATTATGATTATATTTAAAACGTTAAAAAGAAAAACACCAAATTGTGATGAAAGTGATATCATAAATAAATTTTAGATCGAGTCATATTTATCAATTTGTGAAATTAGTTGTTTTTATTTAATATTTTTTATGTTTTATGTTTTTTTTATTTATTTATTTTTTTTTTTTTTTGTTAAAGAACATAGATTATGTGATTGATAAATTGATTTTCTAATCAATTGATTGATGAATTGAAAAATTATTCATATTAATTATTTCACATTATCTTCCTCATATCACCGAAATTTCTGAACTATTTTTAACAGTGTATCTGCTAATTAACAACACCAGAACATTCTGGTATGTGCAGTCGCAAATAGCATGCCACCAGTGAGACTCCAAAAAGAATACAATTGTACTTTATGGTGGATTCCGTAAAGTAATCATAGTAGACGATGTTCCGAGAATCACAGTGTAAAAATTTGTAAATTCTATCTTTAGAAACTTGTGAAACACAGCGTGTGTGTTCATTAATCTAGAGTACAAATTTGTGTACGTATTGTACGTTTGATAAATTTAAAGTTAACAATTTGGTTAAAAATAAAAAACAATCGAAAATGGATGAAGAGAGCGACGTTCGTGATCTGACGTATCCCACCCAGGCCACCGGCGGTACTGGCACCGTTAACCTAGAAAATGAGCGTTTGGACTGCGAGAATTTAGGTACGTGCAGTAACGCAATTATAAGTTATCGCAACTATACGATCTTAACCTCTTGTGACACTCTCGCAATAGATGATATAACGATGCGTTGGGTGGACCCCAATAGACCCTCCTTTGTGACAGTGTTGATGCGCTTCATGGGCAACATATTCGGTGAGCTAGCGAGAGTACATAAATATATATCGAATATAGCTTATTTAACGCCTCTCTATCTTCCATTGCAGTCGATTGCTTCAAGGCCGTCTTTTCATAGAGCCCGTCGACAGGCGCTCGTTCCATTAACTTTGCATAACACACTCTTGGAAATAAATTGACTGCACTTAGTATACGTTACTACAAGAAATATATATATTATTGTACATATATCGTTTTCTATATAGCTTTATTCGAATTGACACCGTTCGCCGGCAATACAGAAAAAGCAACACGCTGCACGTCACTTGTGACATTCGATTTCGTCAAATTTGATGATCTTGCAGTGGCATTTGCCGTCCATAAGTTCCACGATTTCGCTGACATCGTTGAGGAACTTCTCCAGATTTTCGGGATCGCGAAAAACGTCCTTGGCAATGGTCAATTTGCGACCATCCAGCATCTTCCAGCGACGCATGCTGGCAATGACATCGGCGCAGAAAGTGGAGCGCCGCTTGTCGCGCTTCTCCAGCAGCAGGCGAAGTTGCCTGCGTCGACGTCCTGCCGGCAACAGATAGGAAGAGAGGGAGAGAGAGAGAGAGAGAGAGAGAGAGAAGGGTATTAAAACATAGCCATAGTAGTACACTCGATACTCCCGACGTACTATCGATCAGGCTGGAATGCACCTTCTTGGCAGAGGTGTCCACCAACGACTTGTCGTATGCACTGATAATGGTGAACATGCGGCGGTCCATGTCCTTGGTCTTGCGCATGAACTCCTCGCAGTGCGGCTTGCAGATGCCCTTGTAGTTGGGCCCGTTGTAGGGCACGTTCGTTGCGAACTTAGCGTCACGGAACTGTTGGCGCTTCGCATTGACTGTCGCCTGTCGCGAGAGCATGTCAATGGCCACGTGCTGGTTGTGGAAGCGATAGTTGATGCTCGCCAGCAGCTTCTCCACGCGCGAAAGGCAGCTGCAGGCAGATACAGGCCATAGATATAAATGCATAGATACTGATACTGATACACAGATACATATATACAGATATATAGATATAGAAATATACAGAAATATATAGATATATAGATATAGAGATATATAGATATAGATATGGATATAGATATAGATATAAATGCATATATGTATATATACATAAATATGTAGATAAATATCCAAGCACTCACCGCGAATGGCGCAGCGAGTAGACGCCCGGTATGGAGTAGGTGCGCATCAGATAGTGCAGCTTGCAGGCCACACAGTTGAGCAGATCCGCGGCGGCGCACGCCTGCATGCGGTGCAGCGCGTAGACATCATGCACCGTCTGCCGGATCCACCAGCCGCGGAACAAGGCCTGAATCATGGTTGCCGACTTATTGTAGTGATCGAGCAGCGTCTTCTGCAGTCGATCCTCCAGTTTCTTCACGTACATGCGGCGCACGTAAAAGCCGCGCCACCAACGCTGTATGGTCACCGCCGCGTGCCACTCGCGCCAACTCTTCTGGCGATTGGCGAAGCCGCGCCAGTGGCGCTGTATGGTGCGTGCGGCCAGGAACTGCACATAGTCCAATATCAACAATGGTGTACTGAAGGATACATTGCATTTAGAATATATAAAATATATAGACGCCATATATAAACTAAATGGCAATTTCGTAGGACTGACAACTATATGGCAAACTATATAACTTATATATTCGTGATCAGCAAGCTGATAGCAGCTAATCTGGTCAGTTTCTCTTTTTTTAGCAGCTCACATAAAACAGCGATTAAAATAATAGCACCACAGCCATTGGACATTTTTCGTAACATTTCGATTCTCTCATGCCTTCAAAACACATTTTTAGATTCAGAAAACTCTAAATAATATTATAATGGTATAGTGTAAAATAGCATAAAAATTATTATAACTGTTTATGCTAACAACGTTTTAGTATATATCTATATATATATATATTTATTGTATAACACTACAAATTCGTTTCAAAATTTTTTTTATAATTTCAATAACGCGGTATATGATGTCTCCTCTGCTCAGTAAATAGTTAATAACTTCTATGCTTTCTAAACTATCGGATTGTAACTTGCATCAAAGCTCAATATAAACTTCAGCTATGCATATTCGGAAATTAAATATTTCAACTTTTCAACTTTAGCTAATAATCGCCAAAAATCGAAAATTGAAAAAAAATATTCTGCATAATGTATGCAAAACTAGCATTACCCAATTTGATAGTTAGATTCATTATAATAGTTGCGTCATTTGTCACAATTGCCATCTATATCGTGTACGTATGGCTAACCGGAACCTGCAGGCTAAATTTAAGATATAGAACTCTTTTAATGACTGAGATCTGTCGGACGTCCTATTAAAATTTTTGATTTATTCTATGCACTCTTCCATTTGCAGCATATGTTTGAACTTACCGCGATATAACCGGCTCTATGTTTGACACCTTTATTTGTTGAGATGTGCTGCTATTTCTGTTAGAGGGGCGAGAGAATTCGATTAGGGTTAAAGCCTCCGGAGTGGCAGTGGGATCGCCTGACAACTCACGAGCTGGACAAATGGCGAGTGCCGCAAGGGTCGGTCTTCAATGCGTGGAAGACCATGATTCCAAATTGGGTTCTAAGTATATGTAT
The DNA here is from genome assembly GCA_035046045.1 of Zaprionus bogoriensis. Classification (NCBI taxonomy): domain Eukaryota; kingdom Metazoa; phylum Arthropoda; class Insecta; order Diptera; family Drosophilidae; genus Zaprionus; species Zaprionus bogoriensis. The sequence goes on along the minus strand of JAWNOI010000098.1, from coordinate 171,781 downwards.
CCGCTATAGTATTGCTGTAGGTGTCTATGTTGACGACGTGAGTAGGCCTACTTCCGCGTCCGCGTAAAGGTGTGCCTAAATTTGTATAATGTTTGATGAATGATGAATAAAGTCTGGCTGTGTTTTCTCTACTGACTCTCTCGAGCTGTGAACGACTGACTGCCTGTGAAACATTTCAATTCGATTACGCAGCCAACTACGTCACTCGGAGTCCGAGTAGGCCTCGCCTGGAAGCTGGCTATCAACTCCCATCCCGATGTGATTTATGCACAGTCTATTATTATTTCGGCATAAATCTCGCTGTCTCCGGCTCACGCAAAAGGCGGAGACATATTTTATTCGGTGTATCAACATGTTTCGCGCTTATCGCATCGCGATGCGAAATTTACGAGCGAGTCGAACTGCGTGTCGGCGCCTGCGGGTAGGCCAAGCGAAGCGTGATAAATTCTCCCTTTTGCCAGAGTTGCATTTAATTGAATCGTGCATGTGTGGGCATGTGTATACAATCGATAAGTGAGCCAAGATGCGAGATGTGAGCCAAGACAAGGTGAGCCGCCCTTGACACAAATTACGGCTCTAATTCGGGTTAATGCTGACAAATGGCAAGCGACAGGCTGCATTCGGGCCAAAGGTCAAGTTGCAGCAGGTGTGTGTGGGTGTATGTAAGTGTGTGTGTGGCCATAAATGTTGTAATATTTGTCAGGCCAAGAGTGCCATTAGGCCGAGTGAAAATCAATACCAGTTGTGCATGGTCCACATTGTCAAGCGAAGACCGTGTCGCTTTTTCGGCTCCGCTCACAATCTCTTCAGCTCGGCTACCCCCGGCCGCAGCACCCTGCACCCTGCACCGTACACCGTGCACCCGGCCATGCTCATTATGCGCCGCAAACGAACCACACACAAACAACGGAAATGAGTCGGAAATTCTCATTTATGGCGCCCTTGACGCCATTCGCTATTTCCACTCGCCTATCTATTGCCTGGCCTGCCAGCCAGCTGACAAGTTGCCACTGTCCCCCGGCCCTGCCCTGTCCCACTCTTCGCCCCTGCACCCACCACCGTTCCAGTTACTGCCGCTGATTCCGATTCTGATTGCTGCAGCCATGAGATTTATGTGTGCTCTCGTGATATTGACGCTGATGATGCGGCTGCCCATTGTCGGCCCGGTGACCCACAAACTGGAATTCTGAATATGCCCGTGGCGGCGGCTTCGCTCAAGAGTTGAAAACTGCAAACTGCAAACTGCAGCGCTGATTTCTGTGAATTCAGCGGCTCTTCAGTTGCAAATGGCCAAAGTGGCATTCCAGCAATACGAATTTTATAGTATTAACATATATTGTGTGAGATGTGAAACCTGAATATTTCGTTATTTTTTCGAATAAAAAACAATGAATATTATATGCAATATTTGTGAGATTTCTGTAATAATTTTTACCAGCAATTCGCAAGGCACAGCAGAGAGCAGTATATCTATTGTACTATATATCTATTGTATATATTAGTGAGCAGCATCACCAGCCAAGTATGAACATAGGTCTAGTCGTGTCCGCCTGACCGTTTGAAAGACAGTTTATTTATTATAATATTATATCATTTACCAAATTACGTAAAATCGAATGACTTTATTTCATTGGAAAAAAGTTTCATATTATATTGTAAATTTTGTCCGATATTTTTTTTTTTTTAATAAATCGAAACCCTCGTTTGCAATGGCATTTACCGAATTCCGTCAGATCGGATGACTTCATCCTTCTGAAAAGAACTTTATTATTCTATTACAGAACATTTCCGATATTTATAGTTTTTAATAAATTGTAACCAACGTTTGCAACGGCATTAACAAAATTTCGTAAGATTGGACAACTTTATTTATTGGAGAACACTTTGATATTATATATTGAACATATTGATATATATTGAACATATTGCCCGTTATTGTTTTTTTTTTTCAATATATCGTAATCAATGTTTGTCATTGACATTTACAAAATCTAACGACTTTGTCCTCTTGAAAATAACTTCAATAATATATTAGAAATTTTGTTCGATTTGTATAGTTGTTTAATTAAATAGTAATAAATGTTTGGGTTTACAAAATCCTATTATCCTATTGGGAAAAAATACAATATTATATTGGTGATTGTGTACGAGCTGATCTTATATTCATCAAACTAAGAATGCGTTCAAGTCTTAATTAAATAATTCAATAGCACAAACAATTTTTAAATAGAAAATAATCAAAAATTAAATAAATTTCATTGTCACTTTTAAAAATCCTCTTCGGCGTTTTCTCATTTATTAATTGCAAAATATTAAATTTATTAGTGATACTAAATAAATTTAATAAATCTAAGTGTAATTTAAATAAACAAGTTATTTGGTTATAATTAAGCCACAAAAAATAAGAATTAAATGAGCAGAGAACTGCAAACAAAGCCCATTGAAAACCCCAAATTAGTGCTGGTTTTTACTTAGTCTTAGTAGTTGAACCTACAGCAAGTTGCCGCTGCTTCGTTGTCTGCAGAAAAAAGCGGACTGAAGGTGGGCAACCTTCTGCCTGTTTTCCGTTTCGTTCCGTTCCGTTAGCAGTATTCTCTCCATTTCGATTTTCCATTAAGCCTCTCAACCGTTACGTGGGCATCCCAAGGCCGTTGGCCCAGCCCACAGCCCACAGGCGCCCATGCGGATGGCAGGGCAAACTTTTGGGTCCATCTATCTGCATTTATGGCCACGTCCTTAAGCGCCCCGGCCCTAGGCGCAGACTTCGAGCCGGAGTCACAGCCAGAGTGTTTGCGGTTTCGCCTGCATAGTTCGACAACTGAATGTTTCAACGTTGTGCCGCTACTATAATGTCTGCAAATTAGTTTTTACACCTGACTGACTGCGAGGCAGGGACCCTTGGTGCGTGAACTCTATTTAATCGAAGCTTGATTTTTGTTTTAATTAAATGAAAAGTCTGCGGCAAATGTAATTCAATCCGAATCGACTATAAATACATATACATATATATATAAATAAATGTGTGTGTGTTTATATATATATACATATATTATATTCGGCACGTAGGCAACAAAGTTGCTGCCCTTCACGTCGTGTAAATATTGCAGTGCTTTTGGGTTCGCCTCACATTTTATGGCAGTTTAGAGGAGGAGCACGGTCGGGGACCGTTCCTAAATCTAATTTGAAAAGTACTAACCCGTAACGTAGCAATGGCCATATATCAAAAGCGAGTAACGCTCGCACACACACACACACTCGCACACACACTCAGAGATTGCTACGAATTTACGAGCGCGTCCAAGCGATGCCCCAAAAATGTTGGCTATAAAATTTGTCTGGGCAGATGTTTAGCCGAAGCGGAAAGCTGGAACCGAGCACATCACGACAGGTGTGCCAGCTGCGTACGTGTGTGTGTTTCGGTGTGTATGTGTGACTTGTGAACAAAGGTGCACAAAGTCAGGGCGACAGCTAACTGAGGCACCTGTCCTCACAATTTGTCGCCGAATGCGCTTTTTGATTAATGCACTTCGAGCCGGAAATAACGAAAACTGAATTCATTTTGGTAACTGCAGCAAGAGGTAAGGCTATAACTCACTCTCTCTGCCTATAGCTGCCTTTTTGGCTCTTTCTAGTTGCCCTTGACTTTCCCAACAGCTTTCTCGAATTGTGCGAATGACAGAGAGAGAGCAAAACTAGCACATATAGATATATCGTATATATATATATAGAGTATAAATACTTTTTCGTTTTCCCAAAAGCACCAAAAATCATGGAGCATATTATTGTGGGCGAGAAGATAACCATTAGTCGATCCGATGGGCGTGTACATACCGCAATGGTCGATGCCAAGCATGACGATATGCAGTCGATAACCGTCGCCTGGACCGAGGGCTGCAAGCTGATGGGCAAGGAGATACCCTGGCCCTGCATTGTGGCCCTCAATCCGCACCTAAAGAGCCGCAGCATGTCGGACGAGAACCAGCTGAAGGCCGAAAAGGAGGCACAGTTCCTGGAGTACGACGAGAAAATGGATGAAGACTAAACTAAACGGGGAATATCGGTTATGTTGCAAGGCGTGTTCCAAGGTTCCGTAGTCCGTTATTGTTTACTGATTCCTGATTCCTACACACACGCATTCTTCTACATTTATACACACACACACACAGACGCACCCGATATTCTATTGTTGGAATACTCTTCCTCAAATTAAATTTGATGCATCGCAGTTGATGATGATAATAAAAGAGGAAAACGAAAGTTTTCCGTAGTGTTGCCGTAGTTCCCGTAGTTTCCGTACCCTTTGCACATTGCATCGCTCAAGTTTCACTTCAAATCGCCCAGGTGAAATAAAAACTTTTTGCCCTTTATATTGGCCGTTTTCCACTCCCGCGGCTTTTTCTTTTCTCACTCTCTCCCACTCTCCTGACTTCGCTCGGTCTCGGATACAAATTTATGAGCGACCAAAGTGTAATCAAGACTCGGGAAAACAAGCGCAAAAAAGTGCAGAAGGAACGCAAGAAAACGTTGTGGATTTGTTAACTTGGTTAACTGGTGAAATTCCCCAGCATCATGTGTAAGCAAGAAAAGTTGCGAGCAAAACTTTGGACTGCAATAAAGCGGAAGAGCGAAAGAACCGAACAAAAAGCGAGTGGAGCGTAGTGCACCGAAGCTGAAATACTCTCGCAATGAGAGGGGAAACTCTGTTTTATTTTACTTAACAGTCGAACATTCTTTACAGCTAGTGTTAAGCTGCATAAGTTATAGAAATCGCTGTTAAATTTATAAAGACTCAGCATAACCAATTGGTGCTATAGTTGCTATACACTGTACTATTTCTATATTCCAGAATTGGGATTCGGGCTTGGTAAACACTGATTTACAGTACTTAACAAGGAATGTTAGGGTTACGCTGTTAAATTTATCAGTTATGTTGGAGTTAATTAAATCATTAAATTTTTCATCATTAAATTTTCCATTGATGCTATAACTACTATACACTATACCATTTGTATATTATTGTGCATAAATTAAATTTAAGCTTGGGTGAGCTAACAGTTGAAGTTAGCTACAAAGTATGTTAATGTTAATGTTACATATGTGAATGAAAAAAAAAAAAAAAAATCTCTGTTAAATTCAGCAATTATATTGAAGTAAAGTTTTTAAAATGAAAAATCGGTATAACCCATTGATGCTATAATTGCTATATACTGTATACATAATTAAGATTTGAACATGCCTGGAAATACTTTATTTTACATCACTTTAAAGTTGAAGTTAGCTATAAAGAATGTTTTGTTTACGTGAATAAAATAAGTTATAAAAATCCCTGTTAAATTTAGAAGTTATATTGAAGTAAGTTCTATTAAAGCTTTTCTATTAAAATTCAGCATAATCCATTGTTGCTGTAAGTGCTTTAAACAGTACTATTAATATTGTGTAAAATGAATATACTTTTATACTTTATATTATTACTATCGGGAATTTTCCTACTACAGGAAATGGAAAAAATAAGTATCTTTTTTAAGAGAATGTGTATGAGCATTACTAAATCGATTGGGACGCACATGCTATTTAATAATTTATATAGCACTGTTACAGTTAAAATTTGATATAAGGTAAATTAAAGGTATATTTAAATAAAAAAGAGTATTTACATTTCTTCAATTGCATTAGGGCAGCTTTTCTCGTTCTCTTCTCCGCTTTTAATTTCCTCCAGCGGCACAAATAATCGCCACATATAATCGAAGATGGGCTGATAGAGCGCAACAATGGTGCGATTAGTGGTTAGGACAACGTTCTCGTAGTTGAAGCGGGTGCCTTGTTTGGTCCAGTTGAGCGAACCCGTCATCAGGTAGCCCCTACGCTGCCACAGCCGACTGCACAGACGCCGCTGCTCCCGATCCAATTGCAGTACGCGCTGCTCGCCGTCGATGATGCAGAACTTGTGGTGCATCATAAGATCCAGCGGGGAACATCGCACTGGCACACCGCACTCCATCAATTTTCGCACCAGCGAACCGCATACCCAGATCATTTGCGGATCGGTCACGAGTCGCACACGGACACCCCTTGCCCAGGCGTCGGCAATGGCGACATAGAGACCCCGATGCGACAGCGTGAGCAGCGCCAGATCGATGGACACCTTCGCTCGGTCCATGTAGCCGATCATCCGCTGCACGCGGCACATATCGCAGTAGCGCTTGCGGCACTGTAGCCTGTGGTTCTGCCTATAACGGAAGTGCTGCTCGTTGAAGACAATCACGTCTGCCTGGTCAGGCTCTGTGTAGAGCAGCAGCCACAGCCTGTAGAGCTTGTACTCGAGGTGGGATAACAAATCGTAGAGCCACAACAACAAATCGTTAAGCAGGCATTTAAGAAAAACGAAAAGCTCGAAACTGCATAGAGAAGATTTTTTTTAAATTTAAAAACAGATTAGATTTAAGATACTCACCGGGCTGTAGCCATCTTTAAAGCGCTTTGCCGCTAAACTAGTGATGGCACGACTTATCGTATATACAGCTCAGTTAGCGATTATTTTGTTTCGGAAAAATTGATTTCAATTACAAAATTAATCATTAATAGAGTATGCTTGAAAATATGCGTGCCGATAATTTCAAAATGAAATATTGTATTGTGTAAAAAAATAAATAAATGAAATTATATATCGAATATGCGTAAAAATATACGCGCCACTAATTTCAAACAAAAAATAAAAGCTACTTTTTTGGAAAAAAAAAACGTTTAACGTAGCATCCACTGAAAATAATATGTGGGAAATATTTTATTAAAACTAACAAAAAGGCTTTAACTTTTTCCTAGTGACTTCTGATAGGCACTTCGATGCCAGACGAACGCTTTTCCAAAGCCGCATGCTACTACCAATCAGAGTTGTCAAGTGTTGTGCTCCCGCATCAGATAGAATCTGTATAAAAATTCGATAAGAAAGGCTGGAAATTACAAGTAATTGCTAAAAAACAAGCTATAAACAAATAAAATAAAACATAAATGAAAATAATATGAAATGGTAAATAAATGCTGAAAAACAAGCAATTAAAAGAAAACATAAGAAATGTAGAGGTTTTATTTTATAGTTAATATATTTTTGAAATTATATACATTGAAAAAATATTATTTTATTTTATTCAATACAATATATACATATATATCATTTTCGGCTGGTATTAAATTAAGAACAAGAAAAAAAACCTGGATAAATGAATGTTGAGGAAAGTTTGGTATATACACAATAAAGAAACCATATTCAATTCAATTATTAAAAGCTATAATTTCTATGGCTATAATTATATGTGCGGTAAAATATACTGTTTCATTTGAAATAAAAGTATTACCTATTTTATATTATTTTGATGTTATTGATAGTAATTTATTTCCCTATCAACCAAAAAAAACTAAGCTTAGCGGTAATACTACATATGTAAAAAACTTGAGTTCTGATTTATAAAATAAGACTTGTAAGATTTTGGAAACTATGTACATTAATATTTGGTTTTAATTGTTTAATATTTATAAATATATATTAGTAGTAGTAAGTTTCCTTTTTTTATTATCTCAAATAAAAAGAGCACCACGGCATTACTTACCTATGTAGCAAGATATTATAAATAATGTATAAAATATTTGGTTTTAATTATTTATATAAATATTTTTTTTTTAATAATATTATTTGTTAAGTCTTCTTTTAGCCTCATCTCTAAAATCAAGAGCAACGTGGCTTTACTACACATGAATGCAAATTGCAAGATATTATAAATTATGTACATAAATATTAAACTAAATATTTGGTTTTAATTATTTGTGTTATTTTTATTTCGTAAGCTTAAGCGCACTTCAATTCGTACAGAGAAATTGTGCTTAATGCTCAATTATTGAGACTGCTCAGTATAACAATGAATATGAGTAGAATTATCAGTAGCTCGATGACTTCTATAGTCTGATAGATCAGATCGTTAGAGCTGAAGCGATGCGTGGCCGTAGACTCCAGATCGTAGCCCATAAAAACGTAAGCTTCGCCGCCATTGAGCTGGACGTATCCGCCGCTGCGCTGTATTTTCACAATGTTCGATTTGCCGCTACCTTCCACAACGCCGCCGGAGTTGTCGGCGCCGAAATCGGAGAGGGAAGAATGCTCCTTAATCTCAATTACGACCATTTTGCAGCTTCCAATTTGCAGTTGTTGAATCCGCTCTTCAGACTGTTCTCGATATTTGCAGTGCAATCGATGTTCGGTTCGATTAGTACGCAACTCACAGCATTAGGGATGTGCGCACACACACACACACACATTGTGCTGCCAAGTTGCCGACTCGGCGGAACGCTGGGATGGAACGCAAACTGTAAATCAAATTGATTTGGAAACTTTGGGAACGCATTAACTGCAACATTTTAATAGATTGCGCATAACTTGAAGTGCTTACAAAATATTTAGCAAGCAGTGCACTTGCTTTCAAAATCCTCTTCAACTTCCAAAGTGTCATCCACGATGATGCCCATGATGGCGTCATGGCGATGGCGATGGCGATGGCGTTAGCGATGGCGATGGCGATGGCGATGATGATGATGGGCATAACGATGATGGCTCCAGACCGCAAGCTGCTGCTGCAGACAATTTCCTGCTGCTCTCCTTTTCTCTCTTACACTCTCCACGCTGTGCTGCTGCATCCGAATGCTGAAATTTTCCCCAGATGCCGAAAATTGCAACTAATTTCATGCGAAGCGAAAGCCAAATCAGTTGTGCTCGAAACTTTCTGTAACTTGACGTTGCACACACACACACACACACACTCAGATCTAATTTGGAAAACTTTAAAATTAGTTAAGTTACGCTCAGCAGATACCAATAAAACTGCCCCAAATGTGAACAAACAAATTTATCTACTTATGGCTGGAGTCGCTCGACGCGGTGCTCCTTCATCTGGATAGACGTATATATAGTACGTAGTATGTATTTGGTTGGCCTGGGCCCGGTTTTGCTCTGGTTGAGTGTAATTGGATCAAGTTTGCTTGCTTTTCACGCTTTGATGTGGCCTCGGCATTGCGGCATATCCAAGTTTTCGCTAAACTTTCAATCAAATTAGCAGGCACACATTGTTGCGGGCCAGAGAGACAGTGAGAAAGAGAGATAGACTTTACTTAGGTGACGCGATTCCAAATGGATGTTAATTATTTTAAAGCAGCAAAATCCTCTTAGGCGATCGTACGCTTTCTGGGTTAAGCGAACAAGTGAAAGTACAGCACAAGCAGTCAAAGGGGCAGAGGGCAACGCGTGTCTTTTATTTTGTGTGTTTTCCTTTCATGAAAGGAAAGCCTGGAAGAAGAACACACAAAAAATCGACTAAATACAACAGCAGCAAGAAGCTTTAGCTTGCACAACACAATTTGTTGTTATTTTTTGCCTCTTTACATCATCTGCCCCATAACCTTTTCCGGACACGCGCAAGCATGCCAGCCCCCTTCTCCCCACTGCCACGCCCAGCAAAGCACTGCAGTGGCATGGAATTTAAGAGGCAGACTCTGGCCGGGTCGAGTTGCGTTGGCTTGGGCAACTCGAAGCAAAACACTTAAGTTTTAACCCAAATTGTTGCCAACAAAGCGGTTTGTCTAACATTCTTTTGAGAAAATTTTACGAAAAAGTGTTTGCTACTAACACACAGACACATCGACACACAGTTAAAGCCTGCCCACTGGCACACAAGCACCCAAAGAGTAAACAAGGCCCCCAGGCCGAAGCCCTCCGCTCCGGGCCGGTCAGATAACAATAAGCGCAGCAGCATATCAGAAACGTAGCTCCAGTTGCAAAAAAGGGGTCCTCACTGGGAGCGGGCTAAGGAGTGGGAAAAATTACTTACATTTTGTATACAAAATTAAATGAGTAGTTAAATAAAATATTACTATGCAAAGTAATTATTATTAATAATAACAAATCTTGCAGTCTTGTATTTCAGTAACGTAGCTCAAGTTGCAAAAAAGGGGTACTACTGGAAGCGGGTAAGGGAACGGGAAAAATTACTTAAACTCTGTATAAAAAATTAAATATGTTGTCATATAAAATATTACTATGTAAAGTAACTACCAATAAAATGTAATCATTTAAAAGTCTAATATTAATCATAATTAATAATTCAACACTGAAAAAGTGACAAAAAAAGGGTCCTTGTTGGGAACGAATTAAGAAGTGACTTACTTTTTGTCTACAAAATTGAATTTGTAGTCAAATGAAATATTACTATATAAATTAAAGAACAAAACATAATTAGGAGTCCAATATTTCGAAAACGCCCTGTTGCCAACTGGCAAAGGGTTTAGAAGTAGAAAAACTGACTTACATATTTCATAAAAGATTAAATATGTAGTCAAATAAAATATAACTATGTGAAGTAAATATTTATAAAAATTAACAATTAAACAGTCTAATCTAATAGTTCGTAGGAAAAAATAAGTAAAGAAAATATTATTAAGCAGTTTAATTTTCCAAAAATTAATAAATTAAATACTTATATTTAATGATATATATAATTATTATGTTAGGTAACTATTAATAATAATAAACAATTTTGCTTTCTTATTTATTCTCGTAATCTCGTAAATATATTTTCATATAATATCAATTAAACTTAAATGTTTTTTTTTTTTGTTTCAACACCAAATTTACTTAGATCGTACTTTCGCATTATAACAGTTAATATTGAATTAGTTATGTCATATTCCGCACGCTTTTATCGATAATCGTGCATTTATTAAATATCAATTACTATATTAAATATTCGATAATCATAATATCTTAAATTAAAATATCTACTTGCTTACCAGTCAAAATTTTTTAAAGTTCCTTGCTGAAAAAATTAAAAACAGCTTAAAAAATTAAAACTTATAAGTTAAAATAAAATGGAAATACACAGAAATTTTAAATAATTTACAATCAAATAAATAAAGCAATTTAATGAGCTGCATATTCCAAGTTTTAAATTATTTAATTGGAATATATAAAATAAAAATATACATCATTTTGATATAATGAAATTTATTTTAATTTAAATATTGCGAATTAATTCCCAAGCTCAAGCACGCCTCTGATCACGCTGCCAGAAAGAGAGAGCAAGAGAGAGAGCGTGAGAGAGTGAGCGAAAAACAGTTGAAGTGCACTCGGGCAGCGCGCATAGAACTTTTGCAGTGGCCGAAAATGCAATTGTAATGAATTACTCAGGGCAAATGAGCACTTGGAGAGGAACTCAAACTGAAAGTTTCAACAGCTTTAAGTTGCCAGCGGCAAATTGAAAAGCGGCCGAGTGGAGTCAATGAACTCATTCTCACTCTCTCGCGCGCTTTCTCTCTCTCTCGCACTTGCACTCGCCTGCAGATAAACGATTCTAATCCCGCAATAGGGGCGATAACTGCTCGAAATGGGCCACAGCTGCAACTACTAATATTGTGGTCTGGGCCTAGTCTGCAGATAAGCGGGATGTGGCACGGCTATGGCTACGGCTATGTCTGCCTGCCAGCGACATGTTGACCTTAAAAACTTGACGTGTTCAAATGTTGCAAAACAACTCAAGGGCTTTCGACTTGAGCACTTTTTCTGTTCTGTGCGGCGCCCTTCCCTCATGCACTCACTAGCTCTAGCTCTGTCGCACACACACGCATGCAGCTCTCTTTCTCGCTCTTTCTCTGTTTGACGCACATGAAGTGCCGCACTTGAAATATGCTTTTTTGCCCTCGGGCAAAGCGAGCAGGGGGAGCCGACATGACGTTGTGTGTGCTTGTGTGTGTGTGTGCGAGAGAGCGTTTGTGTGTGTGTGCGTGTGTGTGGTAGTAGGTGTGGAAAACGTGTTTTGACAAGTGTCACTTATGCGTAGCTTCTATGAAATATGCAAACCTGTCAACCAACCCCCCCTCCCCACACCCCTCTGCAGAATAGACCAAGTTTGAGGCTTGTTGTTGAAATTGCAATTGAGCAAACTGCATCGGTGTGAGTTGAGTCTATGAATCAATAGGGATATCGAATCGAGTGCACGAGCACACGCAAAATGTAAGAGAAAGCGAAAGCGAGAGCGAAGAGGACGTAATTAATTTGCAATAAGCTGAAGCACTGCAACAAATAAGAGCGTAAAAAGCAGTTTATGTCAAAGAGAATGTCAAAGGGAATTATGGATTCTGTTTGCGGAGAGAGCAGAACATGTTGAGCGCCATAGATCTATGGGAATCTCAATTGAAAAGCGTTTGCATTGAATGCGAGCATAGCTTAGATACATATGCTCACATTCGGAAAGGCAGCGGAAGGTGTGAAAGACTCGAGTCTATCGAGTTTATAATGTAGATTTTTCTGATTATTTGATAATTAACTTAATAATAATTTTTAAGAGGACAAACTGTGGAATATCGATTGAAAATCGCTTGAAAACAAATTACATACAGCTGAGATCATAATAAAAGTAGTACCCAAAATAATAGTAGTGTTTCCTAGAAACCCTAACAAATAGCTTTGGAAACCTTTTTACAAATTTTTTTAATTTTTTCATTTGGATTCAACTTTTTGTAGATAATAATAATAAACAACAACTAAGGATAATTCATAAGACTTTTAAAAAATGTAAATATGTAGAATTTTTACTCTTTAATAGTAATGAAAGGTTTCAAAAATTTTGACAGCAATAAAAAAAAGTTTGTACGAAAAGTATCCGACCTGCAATTATTTCTCGGCGCCAGCGTTAGTCTTAAAATTTCCCAAACTGTAGAATTTGGTATACCAAGATCTAAAATCAGGTGCGATACTTTTCGGACAGACCTCGTATTTGGAAAGTGGAGAAGGAGTCATTTGCTTTCGATAGGTACTAAAAATATTATGATTATGGATTCAAAAAATATTTTATTTCAGACATCATCAATTCAAGAAAAATAAAAGATTAATTATACATTTTCTATACGCCATTTCAATCTATAATATTGACATTAATTGTTTTCAGAACTTAAAAAAACTTCAACAATATTCCAGTTTTAGTTATCTCTTGTTTCAGCTCTTTACAGAGAATTTACTCATTGAAAACGAGCTGGAATGCCACTAAATCAATTAATTGCCCTTTGGAATCCTTTATCGCCTCCCCTCTATCTGACTCTCTCTCTTTCGTTCTATATCTCCTTGTATGCTTAATTCTTCAAAGCAGCTCCCTGGATACCTCCGACAGGCGAGTCAAGATAACATCAGGTCGCCATTTAATATGCGAACCTTTTGCGTGCTCGAAATTCTCAAATAGACACAAAAGCCATTGACCCCAGGGATTCGTTATAAATATTAAACCAACGCTTCAAATGGGCCCCAAGTGCTGCAGCGTATTAAATAGTCTGCTTTTAAATAGAAATTTAAGACCGCGCCGAATTTCGCACAAACTCCCGAGGGGCCTGCAGATTGGCCTGGACTGCAGTCGCGGCGTATACGTAATGCGCTATTAATATTTAAACCACGTTAAAGAGTTATCAGCTACGCCGCTTTAAGGCCGCTCTGCTTACTTCACTGAAACGAACAGACAGCATTAATTAGCTTTGAAATATTTATTTGCCAAAACTTAATAGTTCAAAAATTTCCAAACTTGCGCTCCTTCCGCAATTCCCGCACGGTTTCATTGCGAACTTTGTGAATTTCTTTTAATCAATTTATTGTCTTGTTATACCCTAGCGAAGAGTATATTAACTTGAGTCGGATATGTACAATGCACAAAATGGGACGTCTCCGACTCTATATTGCCGATCTAAATATACGAGACTGTCGTATATGTGCTATCGTATAACGCTGCATTTTTTTTTAAAACCAAACTATCAGCTATCGATTAATTATTTTTTCTTTGGTTACCAACACTGCATTGCACAAAATGCGGAAAATTCAAAACATGCTTAGCTTTTGGAACACCCATCATAGAAATCATTGAGCAAAATTGAAGCCAGAGTATCTAAACGTCGCTACATTAAAGTGTTTCGTTTTTCTTTCTAGCTCTGCCTCAGGCGAGTCAAAGCAGAGACAGAATTCCCTTAAATCAAGTTGTTCCAGCTTTTTCAGGCCAGCCAAGGCCTGCTCTATAGCTTCCCTTTCCATACGTCCCCTCCCCCAAAACATTTGCATAATAACCACACCTTGTGTGGTTGTGTCTTGTCCCCTTTACAGAGTCGAATGCAATTTGCCGCATAGTTCTCCGAGCTTTTCACACCTGTCACTGCGTCCAAATGCGTAAGGATTACGGCAATTCCAGGCCTGGCACTTGACTTTAGTTTAGTTTAGTACGCCTATTTGGCTCTGCCTGGGGCCTGCGTACTTTTTCGCAGCAAATTGCAAATCAAAGGGTCCAAATTGAGAGCAGGCCCGAAACGCTTAAAAGCAATTACGAATTCCGGCTGTCATTTTGCTGGCGAACCGGAAGTCATTATCATGGCAAACAAAGCGCAACAGAGACGGGCCCGACCACAGCTGCTACAGCCCTAGTTACAGTTACAGAGACAGCAACAACAACAACAACAACAACTAACACACCATTACATACATTTTGCGCCTTTGCGACAACTTGGCCCAGCTACGGCACTGGCTACGGCTCCGGCTCCGGCTCCGACTCCGGCTCCTGTTTCCGCTCCTCGACCGGGTCCGGCTTCGAGTACGAGTTTGCCCTCATTATCAAGTTAATTATATATGTGTGTGTGTGTGCCTGTCTATAAGTGTGTGCGTGTGTGTGTGTGTGCATGTGACCAAAGGTAATTACAGCTACGCTTCCATTGTTGGTGCAGCTTCGGTCGCTTGTCAATGATGTTCGCAGTGTCGCCTTGCCCCTTGTCTCCCCCGCTGCCAATGCCTTGGGTTACCTTCTCGTTGCCCATCGAGTTTTACACCTTCGCCTCATTGTAATTAATTCGCAAGGCGACTGCCCTAATGATGTGGTCTGGTCTATTTACGGTGATGAATATCTCAGGCAGAGCGCACACAAGCCACGCCTTCGTGCCGCCCATTAGATTAAGCACAGGGCATTTGTGAATCCCTCTCAATGCGCCAGTCTGCCTCTGTGTGTGTGCATTATTATTTGGACTTCGGCATCTTAAAGTTGGACAATTGGAAGCTATATTAAATGATGATTTGTGCTACTTCGACCACAAGAAAACGGAAGGGAGAGGAGCATAACATTGGGGTCAAAGTAAGACTCAAACTTGGCCGAATGTTATAATTATGCAGGCGTTGAACTTGGTCTGGTTTCTTCACTTTTAAAAGGGGCTTTTAAAAGCAACAAATTATTTGCAGTAAAAGGAAAATAATTGTATATTATCATATTATCGATCTGAATTCATTTTCAATTTAATTTTACCATGGCTTTTAGTCTGTCTGTCTGTGCGAGCACGTAGATCTCAGCTATTCGGAAAGCTACGAACCCAAATTTTTCTGTGAAGGTTCCTGCAACACATACTCCGATAAAATGTACTTTAAACTACAAGTTCCCCACCCAAAGTCCACGAAAGCTATATATTTAATTGTGTTAAAAAGGGCCTTTAGCTCTCTGTTGTATGACTAAGTTGTTCCAATTGATTTTTGTTATAGTTTGAAATTTACTTGAATACAATGTTCTTATTTAAATCTCAGCTAGTACAAGTAGAATAGACACCAAATTTGGTATGAAGGTTCCTAAAACAATACCCACAACAGTTTCCCTACAAATTTGGAGTGTCTCGGCCATTGACTCCGAAAATCGATATTTATACAATTAATCAGGGAAAAATATAATTAGACAATTCAGGAACCATTTATAGAAGATCCAAACAAGAAAACGTACAAGTACGTTTTTTTTTTCTGGCGCTGGATGTATACATTATTATTATTAAACCATTTTTTTAGATACTAGTTACTTTCGTCTGTAAATTATCTGGCGTTAGAGCAAAACTATAAATTGTATAGCTAATTATCAGTCAATTTCTGTTATGAGTATGAGTTTTTGTATAAAACACAAATCATTTATCATGTGATTAAGAGCAAGCTCGCTATAACTGAATCAACTTACAATTTTACAAGTAATTTCCATTAAATCGCTTAGTTATACGAAAGCTTATGTAGGACCGATCTGACAAAATTTAAGTTTCTTTAATACAACATTTAAATAACCATCAAATATATGCAATTATCTAAAGCCTTAAGTAACCTTAAGTATGTTGAATGTAGTACAATCCATTTTCATTAAATAATTTGAATAATTATAACACTTAAACTAAATAAATACTTTTCGGAAATTCTTTAGAAATTTAATACACCCATGATAGTCTTTTGTTTCAAATCAAATATCATTATATTATTTTTTAGAAACATTCGCAGCATTTAAAGCCGCTCTGTCCGTTTGTCCATCTGTTCCGTCGTTCTGCTATCTCTTTCGCTCGTTTCACACTCGCCCTTGTCGTTCATTATCAAAGACCCAACTCAATGCTTATCCTGAAGGTTAATTACATTTATCCAAACGCAACTGACCCCGCAGGACATTGACTTAATTTCCCCAGCGCGTTTTTTTCACCAAGCGCGCCCAGTTTTTTGCAGCCTGCCCTTATTTCTGTCTGCTTCATCGTCTCTGTGCCTTTTCTTCCTCTGTTCCTCTGTTCTCGGCCAGTTTTTTGGTCTCGTTTTTTCTGTGCGCTTTTTAATTTTTTAATGCCTAAAAAATACAGCAGCGGCAGCAGCAGCATTGAGCTGAATAGGGCTGCAAAGCGCTGCCAGCGATTTGGGAGAATTCAGTTTAATTTTTTCCCATCTCTCCCTCATTCTTTCTCACACATTTTTCTCGGTCTCTTTCTGTGCAACGTTCCTCTGGTTTTGTTGTGCTCGTTCAAGCGCCTAAATGGTAATTAAAAATTGTTGCATTGCCGCTCGAATGCGCCTGATATTTATGTAGTTTGGCGCTTTTGTAATTTGCGTACATACTTTCTTCTCCTTCCCTCTTCAGGCTGTTTCTTCCTCTCTCTCTCTCTCTCTCTCTCTCTCTCTCTGGATGCGGTGTTTCCATTTCCTCCTGTGCTCAAGAGCTGAAGGGCAAAGATGTTTTGTTTTTTTGGACTTGCTCTTCGAAATTAATAGAGCAAAAGGAGACTGAAATTAGGAATTGTTCGCAGCGCAAGAAAAAGCAAAGCGTAACTCAAAAAAAAAATAAGATGAATTTCTGACTTTGGATTTAAGTGCCTTAAGTCAAGCAGGCAATTCGCAGTTCCCGTTTCAAGCACGATTTGAGTGCTTTGAGGAACTTTAATTAGGCCCTCAAAAACTGCAAAGCAAACCAAACTCATGGCGACTTGAGGAATCGAACTTCAACTTAAGTGCTTCACTTTTTTAATCTTCAATAAAATCTGGAATTGAGTTTTTCGTAGAAAAAACAAAAATGCGGGGAAGTCAAATACTGCAAGGAAATTGCGGCATAATGACGCTGATTTTGGCAAACTTGATGGAAAATTTGGCCTTTGCATGGAATTTGATTTTAAACGCTTCGGGAATTATTTAATTTATACCATACTTAATGCAATAAAGGTTGAAGTAATTCGAAAGTCATAATAAACTGTTTAAAGTGTCAAGAGTGAAAAGAATATCTTCTAAATAAGTAAAATATAAAATATTAAAAAAGTTTCGTGGCTTAAATAATAAAAAAAATTACATTTGTTTTTTGAAAAAGACAATAAAATTATTTTTGGTAATAGAAAAAGACAATAAAATTGTATTTGTTAGTAGAAAAAGAGAGACAAAATTTAATCTAAGCATTACGAATTCAAAGGAAAATGTTTCTAGATTGATATTTATGTGAAATGCACTTTTGCAAAGACAGCAGAAATCACATCCCTCTCAAGCATATAATTTCCAAATATACGATATCACAAGTTTCAATTAGTTAAATACTCCGATTCCAGTGCGATACCAGCAACTGCCCACACCGCACTCGCAATTTGCATGAACCGCCGCGAAGCTCTCACTTTATTTTCAATTTGGTCGCAGTCGCAGGCTGCGGCAGCTCAGCGAAGCGACCAAAATCTTATCACGTACCACTCGCTGCTTCCGTCGCCGACTCTGACTGCGTTATCTACAGTTGTGGGTGTTCTTTTATACTCATGTATTTTGTGTACTGATTTTGATAACATGCAATGCAAGGCGGAAAATCTTAAATAAAAACAGTTTGATATAAAAAACTTCATTAAACTTGGTATAGTTGGCAAAACAGAGTACGGTAACATACCATATATTTGTAGATATATTGTAGCTCCCGGTCTTTATTAGTTCTCAACATATTGAAACCAAGTCAGTTAATTTCAAGGTATCCAAATCATATTTTTAAAAAATCAGCACTACAAATTTAATCTAAATCGGATTACTTTATCATAAAGGTGCCCTAGGGAAGGTCGCTCCAGATGTGCGTTTTTTCTAAAAAAAATCTTAAGTAGGTTTCATATATACGAGTATTATTTCCAAATATAATTCTATTTATACATATATTTCACAAATGGCATCGAGCGAAGAGTATACAGCATTCGGCCTGCGGCAACTACTTTCCCTTGCCAGTTTCGTATTTCTCTGCACACTTTTCTTTGCGATTCTGGCCAAGCAAATTGCCAGAATCGAATGCAATGCCAAATAAATTTTGATTTGACAGCAATATTCGGCGCAAACTGGGAACTTTTGCGAGGCGTCAGCACGTTTTTGGTCGCAGTGAGAGGGGAGAATGTCGCAGGCAGGATTTTCGTCCTACTCTCCGGACTCTGGCAGCTTCTGCCCGGGGCCAAAGCTGTGCCAGATGACGAAATGGCGCCCGGACGCATTGCCGCAGCTCATGCCAAGCGCTGAGGCCAGCGGCAGAAGCTACTGCAAGCCAAAGAGCCCGCAATCCGCCGCAGTTGCAAGCTCTGCGCGATGGCCAGGCACACGGCGACAGGGATGGGACGGCACAGGGAAGCTCTAATCCTAATCCTTATATACGCAAGCAGCACCGGCAGGGGCAGCAGCTGCTGCAACAGTTGCAGTCGTGGCAACGACACAAGCGTATCGTGTTATGAAACATGGCAGCAAGTTAGGTACGCGCGCGATACCCTGTAGATGCAGGCGGAGTGTCAGGTATGACAACTTATTGCATGTTTGTATTTACAGGGTATTTGCATAGCCTTTTTGTTTGCTAGTAAATGCACATAGCTTGACGAACTAACTGAGTAGCAGTAATTACAGGGTATCTGCATTAACATGCGAGTTCCACTAGACTGTGGGGTATGCCAAAGCAACTTACCAGCTATAGCAGCAACTAAACAGACTTGTGATACTCTGTAAGTCACAGTAGGGTGTCGGGTATGCCGAGTCTACTTAGTAGTCATAAAAATATGCTATATGTCTGAGCTACTTAAAGAGTGCGGTGTGCCAAACATACACTTGCTGCAGTTACAGGGTATCTGCACAGTCTTTACCCTGTAAGTCACTGGAAAGTCTCAGATACATGCCTGTACTAATTAAAGAGTTCGGCCAAACACACACTAGCTGTAATTACAGGGTATCTGCACAGTCTTTCTGAGCTGCACATACGTGCGGCGCCCTGTAACTTCCACTAAACGTAAGCTAGAGGGTATCTGCTTTGTCTGCTTGGCTCGCGCTTACAATTTTGTCGCTGCACATAAAAAAGCAACTCGAAATCCCGCTCTGCGGATGCGAAGTGGCCCATTCAGGCGTTGCAAGCTTAAATATTTAATTTCATTACGTCAGAGCGGAGCGGGTCGGGGCAGCGGACGCATGCAGCGGATTCGAGAGATAAATGTTAAGAGGGCGAGAGAGATAGAGGGAGAGAGAGGGGGACAGCGAGAAAGCGAGATCAAGCACAAAGCTCGACGCAAAGGACGCGCTCAAAGAGGCTTCTATGGGTACCTGTGGCCATTTGTGCCATTGAAGCTGCTTTGATTTCCTGCACATGTGTGGCAGTTTGCTTGTATATATACATTAATTATATATATATATATATATACCTCGGTCGGTAGCTGAGCATAATTAGAGAATTTGCGGCAACTTATGCGATTTCTAAACGGGCAAATGAGCAGCTCCAGCAGCGGCACTCGAGCTCGGCCTTTAAGCAGTTCTCAGGCAGCTGCAACTTGCGTTTCATTTCAATTGGTTTACTGTGACTGCCTGCTAATTACGCTACCCCTACCCTACGCACAACCCTTTCGACCTACTCTCGCGCCGCACGCGACCTGAAAGTATTTCGTAGTCATCTCGAATTTCTTGGGGCGCCGCCAATAATTTCGTCAATATTACTGTTTGCTTTTCTCTATAAATAAGTTCGACTTGCCGCACGTGCAGGCTGGGGGCCACCAGCGATACTTGATATATGGCCTCTAGTCATGCCATGCGGCCAATGATAAACAGTCTTGGGTTCTTGAATGTTGGCTAAAAGCAAGCAGCACGCGGCTGGCGACACGTGGTAAGTGCAGTCTAAATTGCCGAGTGTGGCGTATATCAGAGTGGCGTTAGCCGGAAATCGGTTGCTAAACGCACTGATTAGATAAAGGTACTTGTTTCGCAACAGTATGGCAACAGCATTACATTCCATTCAATTAAATACCGTAATTGCAATACTTCTTGGATAACACTTATGTACTTGTTTTGGCTATAACTGGAGTATTATCCATGGGATTTTGGTAATATTCGGTGTGATGACAACAAATATAACACTTACTTTTTTTGGCTATAACTCGAATGTTGATTATCAGATTTTGGTATTATTTCGTACGATGACAACAAATATATATATATTTAATTGTGTGACGTCATACGGACATAAATTTTTGAGAAGTTCAGTTATGCGCTTATAATGTAACCCTTTGATCTAGCGTGGAAAAGTTCGGTAACACTTAATTGTTTTGGCTATAACTATAGTTTTGATCATTAGCTGTTGGTAATATTTGGTAGAATGACAACAAATATAAAATGTTTCTAAAATTGTGTGACGTCTGAAGTACATAACTTTTTCAGAAGCTGAGCTATGAGCTAAGCCTATGCTTATATCTAACGCGTCGCAGTAATTTGGAATATCGTTATATTACCTCATAAATAAAGTTATAAATATAAAGTTATAAATAATGTATATTTTCCATATGCATTGTTAATATACTATATTTACTGTTGACTTAAGATTTTAAAATTTCTTAAACAATTAAATACATATATGTACTTACATACATATTAATAAATACGTGTAAAAGACTTGATTTTTCTCTTGAAGCTTTTACACCAATATGATTTTTAATTTTAAAATATAATAGTTTTTCCAATAATCTTACTATTATTTTGAATTTATTGCTGATTTAAGCTTTTAAAATTTTTACATGTGTACTTATTATATTTATATTTAAATTATATTTAAATAAGTGAAAGTATTTGTAAAAAAAAAAAAATAAAACTGTGTTACATATGTGAAGGCATTCATTTTGTATTACAACTGCTCCATCAACACGGTAATTAATTTAAAAAAATACATAATTTTGCCATTACATTACTAGCAAGTTATATTTATTGCTTTCACAATTTGTTATACAATTATATACAATTTATACATATATACATTTATTTATTATACATTTATTTACTTTTTTTACAACTCCTTCTACAATATAATATTTACAGTGTAATATAATATAATCTCATAATACCCTATAATACACTTTTTCTTATGTGTATATGCGGTATGGTATGTATATATATATTATTAGAGCCAACAGCTGTTTCTGCCAGCAATCAGCTGTTCTAGCTGCTGCTAAACTGCTTAATCAGTTCCCGGCGTCAGTCATCAAATGCATTCCAAGCCGGCAACTCTGCGATCCTCCACGACTATGGCGAATCAGACGACAAGCCTCGAGCATGGAAATCTCACATCACAAATCAAAGGTAAATCAAAGGGTGTAGGTATTCGCAGAGGGAAGGCCTCCTTGGAACTAACGCATTCATGATTTCGACAGAGCTGGACCCGGGCAGCTCGGAGATCGACTCATCCCGCTACACCGTCATGGTGGTCATCGCCAGCGTCACGTGGGTGCTACTCAGCTGTATGAGTAAGTCGGGAGAGAGAGAGATAAGGAGAGAGAGAATGAGCGATAGAATCATGCTTCCCTTGCAGGTGTTTTCATATTCTGCTGCAATTACTGGCCGCTTTTCAAGACCGGCGAAGGGGAAGACCCGTCACAACAGCAGGCGGCACGGGGTGAGCTGGAGCTGGAGCAGGAGGTGGAACAGGACGAGCTGGACTCGGAGCAGTCGGAGCTGGAGCAACAGAGCATGCTGCTCGCACAGGTCTGCTGAGGGCAGAGATTAGCCGAGAGCAGAGCCGCAAGGCAAAGAGAGAGAGAAGGCAAAACACAAATAAAGCCAGCGCCAAAAAAACCAAGCGCAAAGCAGATAGTGAAAAGGTAGAAAGAAGCGAATGGGGGAAAAGGAAATGAGGAAGCGGAAGCGCAGCAGCTGGCGACGATCAACTGCAGGGCAATATGGCGACGTGCAGCTTCCATTTTCCATTTTCCATTTCCGTTTCCCCTCGCCTGCTGCTGCGGCGTCGGCGGCTGCACATGCTGCTGTTTCCTTTTGTGCTTTTGTCGCTTTTTCGCCTTTGCTTCTACTGTTTTTGGTATTTAGTTGTTCGTTTTGATGCTTTTCACTTTTCGGCAGGAAAAACAAAATAAAAATATTTTTTATTCGAGCTGCAGCTCAAGTCAAGCTGAAGTATGTTTTCCGCGGCTCCACGCCAGTTGCCTTTGGCGTCTTTTATGCAAATCCACAAAAGGCAGCATACAGCATACAGTAGAGTGCGAGGGAGTGTACTAATTAAAGAGTTCGGCCAAACACACACTAGCTGTAATTACAGGGTATCTGCACAGTCTTTCTGAGCTGCACATACGTGCGGCGCCCTGTAACTTCCACTAAACGTAAGCTAGAGGGTATCTGCTTTGTCTGCTTGGCTCGCGCTTACAATTTTGTCGCTGCACATAAAAAAGCAACTCGAAATCCCGCTCTGCGGATGCGAAGTGGCCCATTCAGGCGTTGCAAGCTTAAATATTTAATTTCATTACGTCAGAGCGGAGCGGGTCGGGGCAGCGGACGCATGCAGCGGATTCGAGAGATAAATGTTAAGAGGGCGAGAGAGATAGAGGGAGAGAGAGGGGGACAGCGAGAAAGCGAGATCAAGCACAAAGCTCGACGCAAAGGACGCGCTCAAAGAGGCTTCTATGGGTACCTGTGGCCATTTGTGCCATTGAAGCTGCTTTGATTTCCTGCACATGTGTGGCAGTTTGCTTGTATATATACATTAATTATATATATATATATATATACCTCGGTCGGTAGCTGAGCATAATTAGAGAATTTGCGGCAACTTATGCGATTTCTAAACGGGCAAATGAGCAGCTCCAGCAGCGGCACTCGAGCTCGGCCTTTAAGCAGTTCTCAGGCAGCTGCAACTTGCGTTTCATTTCAATTGGTTTACTGTGACTGCCTGCTAATTACGCTACCCCTACCCTACGCACAACCCTTTCGACCTACTCTCGCGCCGCACGCGACCTGAAAGTATTTCGTAGTCATCTCGAATTTCTTGGGGCGCCGCCAATAATTTCGTCAATATTACTGTTTGCTTTTCTCTATAAATAAGTTCGACTTGCCGCACGTGCAGGCTGGGGGCCACCAGCGATACTTGATATATGGCCTCTAGTCATGCCATGCGGCCAATGATAAACAGTCTTGGGTTCTTGAATGTTGGCTAAAAGCAAGCAGCACGCGGCTGGCGACACGTGGTAAGTGCAGTCTAAATTGCCGAGTGTGGCGTATATCAGAGTGGCGTTAGCCGGAAATCGGTTGCTAAACGCACTGATTAGATAAAGGTACTTGTTTCGCAACAGTATGGCAACAGCATTACATTCCATTCAATTAAATACCGTAATTGCAATACTTCTTGGATAACACTTATGTACTTGTTTTGGCTATAACTGGAGTATTATCCATGGGATTTTGGTAATATTCGGTGTGATGACAACAAATATAACACTTACTTTTTTTGGCTATAACTCGAATGTTGATTATCAGATTTTGGTATTATTTCGTACGATGACAACAAATATATATATATTTAATTGTGTGACGTCATACGGACATAAATTTTTGAGAAGTTCAGTTATGCGCTTATAATGTAACCCTTTGATCTAGCGTGGAAAAGTTCGGTAACACTTAATTGTTTTGGCTATAACTATAGTTTTGATCATTAGCTGTTGGTAATATTTGGTAGAATGACAACAAATATAAAATGTTTCTAAAATTGTGTGACGTCTGAAGTACATAACTTTTTCAGAAGCTGAGCTATGAGCTAAGCCTATGCTTATATCTAACGCGTCGCAGTAATTTGGAATATCGTTATATTACCTCATAAATAAAGTTATAAATATAAAGTTATAAATAATGTATATTTTCCATATGCATTGTTAATATACTATATTTACTGTTGACTTAAGATTTTAAAATTTCTTAAACAATTAAATACATATATGTACTTACATACATATTAATAAATACGTGTAAAAGACTTGATTTTTCTCTTGAAGCTTTTACACCAATATGATTTTTAATTTTAAAATATAATAGTTTTTCCAATAATCTTACTATTATTTTGAATTTATTGCTGATTTAAGCTTTTAAAATTTTTACATGTGTACTTATTATATTTATATTTAAATTATATTTAAATAAGTGAAAGTATTTGTAAAAAAAAAAAAATAAAACTGTGTTACATATGTGAAGGCATTCATTTTGTATTACAACTGCTCCATCAACACGGTAATTAATTTAAAAAAATACATAATTTTGCCATTACATTACTAGCAAGTTATATTTATTGCTTTCACAATTTGTTATACAATTATATACAATTTATACATATATACATTTATTTATTATACATTTATTTACTTTTTTTACAACTCCTTCTACAATATAATATTTACAGTGTAATATAATATAATCTCATAATACCCTATAATACACTTTTTCTTATGTGTATATGCGGTATGGTATGTATATATATATTATTAGAGCCAACAGCTGTTTCTGCCAGCAATCAGCTGTTCTAGCTGCTGCTAAACTGCTTAATCAGTTCCCGGCGTCAGTCATCAAATGCATTCCAAGCCGGCAACTCTGCGATCCTCCACGACTATGGCGAATCAGACGACAAGCCTCGAGCATGGAAATCTCACATCACAAATCAAAGGTAAATCAAAGGGTGTAGGTATTCGCAGAGGGAAGGCCTCCTTGGAACTAACGCATTCATGATTTCGACAGAGCTGGACCCGGGCAGCTCGGAGATCGACTCATCCCGCTACACCGTCATGGTGGTCATCGCCAGCGTCACGTGGGTGCTACTCAGCTGTATGAGTAAGTCGGGAGAGAGAGAGATAAGGAGAGAGAGAATGAGCGATAGAATCATGCTTCCCTTGCAGGTGTTTTCATATTCTGCTGCAATTACTGGCCGCTTTTCAAGACCGGCGAAGGGGAAGACCCGTCACAACAGCAGGCGGCACGGGGTGAGCTGGAGCTGGAGCAGGAGGTGGAACAGGACGAGCTGGACTCGGAGCAGTCGGAGCTGGAGCAACAGAGCATGCTGCTCGCACAGGTCTGCTGAGGGCAGAGATTAGCCGAGAGCAGAGCCGCAAGGCAAAGAGAGAGAGAAGGCAAAACACAAATAAAGCCAGCGCCAAAAAAACCAAGCGCAAAGCAGATAGTGAAAAGGTAGAAAGAAGCGAATGGGGGAAAAGGAAATGAGGAAGCGGAAGCGCAGCAGCTGGCGACGATCAACTGCAGGGCAATATGGCGACGTGCAGCTTCCATTTTCCATTTTCCATTTCCGTTTCCCCTCGCCTGCTGCTGCGGCGTCGGCGGCTGCACATGCTGCTGTTTCCTTTTGTGCTTTTGTCGCTTTTTCGCCTTTGCTTCTACTGTTTTTGGTATTTAGTTGTTCGTTTTGATGCTTTTCACTTTTCGGCAGGAAAAACAAAATAAAAATATTTTTTATTCGAGCTGCAGCTCAAGTCAAGCTGAAGTATGTTTTCCGCGGCTCCACGCCAGTTGCCTTTGGCGTCTTTTATGCAAATCCACAAAAGGCAGCATACAGCATACAGTAGAGTGCGAGGGAGTGGAGGGGGGGGGGGTACTGAAGAGAGGGCAGGGCTCTTGTTGGGCCGGAGCTAACATGACTTCCGTTACCTTCCGCTAACTGGCTTAATTTGGAGAGAGCAAAGCGCAGAGCAACAGAAAGTAAAAGAAGACCCAAAAAGGCGGAGGTAAAAAGCGCTCTGTGGCGGGGGATACAATAGAAGGAAGGGGGCGGGCTACTCCCCGGCAGTGTAAATTTGTTTAGAGACAGGGCAGAGCAAGTATGGAAACAGGGCGAGCTCCAAAGCAAAAACTTCAGAGTCTTTTGTAAAGAAATTCACTTTTAACTCTAGCTAACTGAATAGCTTGACTTGAAGGCGCAACTGATACCCAGAAAGATGCTTAAGACAGCTCTGAGTGTATGTTATATAAAACATATGATAAAATATAAGAAAGAGAGAGAGAGGAAGTGAGAGAAATTTAGAAATAGGAAAGTTTTGCAAGCGAGTCTTTATAAAGAAATGCAGTTTGACCTTTACTTAGCTGAACACCTTGACTCGTATGGCACTTAAAGACGCAACTGATACGCAGAAGGATACTCAAAGCAGCTCTCAGTATATATAATATAAATTTAGATTTAGGAAAGTTTTGCAAGCGAGTCTGTTATAAAGAAATTCACTATGAACTTTATCTAGCTGAACACCTTGACTTCTATGGGACTTGAAGAACGAAGTTAAGTTAAGTAGGTTGTAGGTTGTAGGTTGAGTAGTAGGTGTAAAATGGATTGGATGGAAATAGTATAAACAAATTACTTATGTTAAAAGATAGAGGCTGAACATGGAACATAACAAATTTTAAAGAACTCAACTTGGCGAGCCAACCGAAGTTCAGAGCGGTTAGAGTATTTAATATAATATATACTTATAATATATTATATACTTACAATTATTATATAATATGATTATAATATATAAGCGCATATATAAGCTTGGATAGTTAAATGGGAAGGGAAAATGAAAGGGAAAAAAATAAAAAATGCTCTAGCACTTGAGAGATTAACTGTATGCTAAACAGAAACTCCAAACAAATTGTAAATATTTAATGTATGTGTAAAATAATAATACTAAAAAATATTTGTTGAAATGATAAGAGAGGAAACAAAGCGGGAGGAGAGAGAGAAAACTTAAATTCACTCGAGAGCTGAACTGAAATCCAAAAAGAAACTTCACAAAAAGATAATTTACCTTTTCTTAGAGACTATCAAAGAAAACACTAAGAGGAAAGAGAATAAGAAAGTAAACGAATAAAGTTCTAAGGCGAAAACAACCAGAAAAACATAGATATACACATAAATGGGCGCAAGTTCAACTGAAAATAATTATTTAGTATTTTTTAAGGTGCCTACGTGCCATACTCCACTATAAACTGTTAAAGATTCGCTTAGCTTCAGAAGAAACTGAATGATAAATAAAAAATATGGTAAAATATAAATAAATAATATACTTATAATATAAATTATATTATATTATGTATATTTATAATATAAATATATATAAATATTTATAACAAAATATATAAATTTATAATATAAATTATATTATATTATTTATATTTAGTATTAACCTTGCTTTTTGCATCGCCTGAAGAGGCAACTGAGAACCTACGTATACCTCCTGCACCGAGTCACGGTGTTCCCGTCAATCTCACAGTCTCTTTAAGCGCCAATCTCAGCTCTCGCTTCAACTATGTCGCAAATTCTCCCAACACACACACACACACAGGCACATACACTAACACACGCACGCGCGAGCACGCAGAATGTGTTTGCCTAAAAGTTGGCAAACTTTTTCGGGCAGCTTTTGTTTAAATTAATAAAACAACAGACAATTTAACATACTTTGTCGTGCAAACAAACTAAAATTAACTAAATTTTGCGCCGAGCGGCGACGCCGGAGAGTGAACATTAAGCAAACAGCCGAAAAGTATGCTTTAACTTTGCGCATTACATAAATTCAGGCACATAGCAAGGCAGAGCGAGATGGAGAGAGGCAGAGCGAGATGGTAGATGGCGAGTAAGCTCGTCTCTCTGATGCTGAGGGGCGGAGTTATAAAACTAGAGAAAGAGCCATAACATTTATCATGACCACTTAAGGATGCTTAAAATACACAAGCAAGGCAAGGGAGTGGGCCAAGGGGAACTCTGCCCGCCAAGAGCAGTAGCAGTAACAGCAACAACAACAACAATACGCTTTGTTAAATCAATTTGATAAACTGTCAATAATGCGCCATAATTTAATGTGCTACGACAGCAGGCAGGGGGCCGGGGGCAGGGGGCAGGCAAACTTCTTGCCAGATTTTTCCTTTCGACTGTTGTCATACGCAATTATGATGAACTTGGGGCTCATCCCGCACTGCCTCTCCCCCCAGCTGCCCTATTAGCACTTGCTAAAGCAGGAACAAATTTCGGGTTTGCCGGACAAGCGAAATGTTTGATTTTGAAAAGATATCCGCAAATGGAGCAACTTGAGCCGGCTCTGCGGCCTGGTCGGGGCAGCTGCAAAAGTGTCATAAAGCAGGGGCACATAAACAGCTGGAGGAAGCCTGAGATAACAATGGCAAACGACGCATTTGACGCTGGCGAAAATGGTGAGAATGATGACAAGCAAAAGGACTTCGACAAGGACTTGTGCCACTGCCACTGCCACTGCTACTTCTTTGGGGTGCCCTGTGCGTGCGTGCTCCGAATCCTTTTGTGTGGGGAGCGCAGGCGGGCAGGCGGGCAGGGGAGCTGTTGGAAACGACCTTCATAAAACAAACACGCCGATAATGAGTGGCAGTCGAAGTGGCGCTCGGTGCCGGGTAGCGAGGGGAGTAGCTTCGCCAGAAGTCCCCGGCACACTCGGTGCCAGGCGCCATTTGCGTTCGCGCACAGTTCTCGAGGGCGTCCTGCAAGAGTGCAACTAACTAGGCGATAATCGAGCTTTGATTTGCCGTCGAGCCGCGCTCAAGGATTCCCGAGAAGTTGCCTGAAGTATGTACCTACTATATACATACATATATATGAATGGAGTTGACTTCGCTGCAGCTTTAACTGAATTATTCAAGATTCATTTAACTGCTGTGCATATTTTAATGACACTTTTTGCTGTCTCTCCGCCGTAAATGTTTAATGCGCCCATTTAAGAAACAAACTCGACCGCAATCCATTTACTCGATGCACACAATAATAACAAATGCCTGAATTATTTATGCGCACAACTAAATTGACTTGATACAGAAAAATACTTGCACAATAAAGTACAAAAGTAAATCTGGTAAGCCGAAGGCTGCATACTCTAAATTTCACTTATGGCAACTACAGAATAAAGATATCCAGTAAAATTGTTTATAGAGAAGTTTATTACTTATTTATAAACTATATCTTAATTGTACTTGCATTTTTTATTCTATATAGAAATCCACTTTTCTTTTCATATTTTTCTTTTTTTTTAATGTTTATATTTTTTTTGTTGATTAGTGTATTGTTATCAGTGTGATAACTTAATCTTATATATTCCTTGGAGAAATTATTATTAGGTTTAGAGGTATACGATTAATATTACTACATCTAAAGCTACATTAATTTTTTTTTAGTAATTATTTAATTATTTCTAAATAAACTGATACCATTTACATTATTTACCTATATACAAAATCTTAATACTATTTTTTTAATAACTTATTAATTATAATTTTATATTTTCTTTGTTACATTCAATTTTATAAGAGTCTACTGGGAACTTATTATAAAACTTGTTGAACATAAAAAAAAGCATGCTTAAACTTTAATTTGAGAGCTCTCGATACAATAAAATCATTTGTTGTTTTTATTCTAAATTATATATCATAATTAAGCTACAGTTTTTACTTCTTCAAGAAAGTACAAAAAAAACTATTCAAAAAACTATTTTTTATTAGTATTGTATTACAAAAACAAACCATAAACTATATGCCATTTATCTGAAAGTATATAAGAATGTGAAGAAATCTGCAAAGTTTCAATTTTGTAGATTGAATTTCAACTTAGAGGACTTAGGTTTAAATTCAATAAAGTTTGAATAAAAATTTATACTAAAGATGTACTCATTCTATTGTATTTCGATGATTTGTGGATTTAATTTTGAAGACTTAGGTTGAAACTTAATATATAAATTTTTCTGGAAAAATAAAATTTACAATGATTTTTTCTCTGAAAGCATAACATTTTGACAAAGTTTGAATTCTATTTAAAGGACTACAACTCAGATTTTGATTAGACAAAAATTATTAATATTAAATATAAAAATATTGTTACTATGACAGCAATACTGGAATGATATACCGAATACTTTCAGGAAACTTTCGTGCCAAGTTCTATCTAAGTAGCGATACAATGAACTCCCTTTTCCAAGGGGCTTCAAGCTTCCACCCGGAATTAACTTGCACTCCCAAAGGGTATGCGCAACAATTGAACAATTGAAAGAGGCTTTTCAATAATGCAATAGTCTTCTACCCCCCGGCAGGACAAGCCATAAGCAGATTTCCTGCTTTATTCAATATCCTTATATGGCCCCCCACTCCCTCCTTTCTCAAAACTACCTTCAACTTCAGGTGTGCCCCCTTCACTTTGACTTTCTGCACAACTGCACTTCAGACTCATTTGTCCCTTGGCTTTGTGTGTCTGCCACACGGGCGGGTAGGCGTGGCTGACAAAGGACAATGGACAGTGGACGGAAGGGCGGACTGACTGACAAGCTGGCCGTGATGGCAGCCTCATTGTCAAGGCTCTCGTCTTGCTGCAGACAAACAAACAGGCAAATCAACAGCAACAGCAGAAATAGAAGACAGAAACAAGCCATGGAACGTGTAGAAGGGTTTTTCCGGCCCGGCTGAGCCTGAAGAGCCCGCACTGGGCGTGCCACCACTCGAGACGCAGCCAAATTCGCGCGAACGTGTTTGATATGCACTTCACACGGCGCACGGCTTAATTATTAGGCCGGAAAGGCGCTTACGCTGCGAATGCATAACGCGAATGAATGTGCATAAGGTCGGTTCCAGTTTAGGGAACGCAATGCAAAAAGAAGAGAACTATTTTAAATATTTAGAATAATAATATAATTTTTAAAATAATAATTATAATTAATATAAATTATTGATTAAATATTAATTCTTATTAATTATCATCAATATTAATTAATTCAATTATTGAAAATATAAGTTAAATTAAATATTTATTTGAATTATTTCCAAACCTAATGTAACAAAGAAACCATAATATAAAACAAGTAAGGAAAGCTACAGTCGAGCGCGCGCGACTGTAAGATACCATTTACCCTATTCGAAGAAATAATACAAAATAAAATAAATGGTATAAAAATTAAAAAAAAAAGCAATTCACATTAAGAAAAAAAAATCGCACCGCGCCAGATTCGACCCAAGAACTCTCACGATTTTTGTAACTTACGAGTCGGACCTCTAACCACTAGACCACACAAGTTTACGCCATGCGATCGGCAAATTAGGCTTTTATTGACGCGGGCCCTCTACTGCGTCGATTTAACTTCTTTGTTATTAAAAAATAAAAATTGAAGAAAGCTACAGTCGAGTGCACTCGACAGTAAGTTATAATTTACCTTTGGCTGTTAAAAATAATTCTTAATATTAATTACTTTTATTCGAATTAATAACAACGCATCGCATATTTCCGAAATTAAATACACATGCATTGACGCTAATGGCACATGCCGACTGCACGCCGATTGTGCGTGCGCAGTCGGCGCAAGCATTGAAGCCGAGCCTCTGCTCCGTCTCTGCTGCTGTATGCAAAACTTCTCGCGCTTAGGAACAGACCATGTGCTTCAGTGATTTGTTGTGAGAGTTGTCAGCTCTATAACTAAATGTCCCCGGTTCGAATCCCAGCGCAGTCTTCTTTTTTTTGTATTGCTTAGAAAAAGTTTTTGTTTTTATTTTTTTTTTTTTGCATAATATACTTTTCATATAGCGCAAAATTATTAAAAAAAAAAAAAATTGCCCAGCGCAGGATTCGAACCCGCGACCTCACGCATCAGAAACTTGCGAGCCAACCATCAAGACCACACACAGTTACGCAGTGCGATCGGCAAAAAAAAAAAAAAAATTGCCCGTGGCTGGATTCGAACCCGCGACCACACGCACCAGAATCTTGCATGCAACCATCTAGACCACACACAGTTACGCGGAGCGATCGGCAAATGAGACTTTTATTGATGCCGGCCTTCTG
Source organism: Zaprionus bogoriensis (assembly GCA_035046045.1). Lineage (NCBI taxonomy): Eukaryota > Metazoa > Arthropoda > Insecta > Diptera > Drosophilidae > Zaprionus > Zaprionus bogoriensis. The sequence goes on along the minus strand of JAWNOI010000098.1, from coordinate 139,355 downwards.
CTGCGTCAGTTCAACATTCTAGTTGGAATTCTAAGCGCCCACAACTTTATATGGGAGATTCAAACTCCTATAACTTCTTTGTTTATTGTCCGATCGGATTGAAATTTATAGGGTAGATCTGTACTATGGTAAGCTACAAGAGTGTTAAAAAAAATGTTTTGTTATTTCCCTACTTTTCTTAAAATTCAATAGTTTGGGGGCGGTGGGCGTGGCATCCAAAATTTGAAAATCAAACATTCTTCGTAATGTTACCAGGCACCTTACTTTCAAATTTGGCGCTTCTAGCTTTTCTAGTTTTCTTTTAAACTATAAAAATGTGTTTTTTAGAGGCGGTGGGCGTGGCATCCAAAATTCTAAAATCCAACTTCTGCATAATGTTGCAAGACACCCTCCTACCAAATTTGGTGCGTTTATCTCTTTTCGTTATTGAATTATTTGGAAAAAATCGAAATACGCATTTATCGATTTGCGGAGGCGGTGGGCGTGGCACATCAAGTTTGAAATAAACTTCTTGTGTGTATTGAATACACGCACACTCCCACCAAGTCTGGTGCCTCTAGCTCTTTTAATAGCTGAGATCTGTGTGTTCATACAGACGGACAGACGGACAGACGGACAGACGGACAGACGGACAGACGGACAGACGGACAGACGGACAGACAGACGGACATGACCAAATCGACTCGGCTATTGATGCTGATCAAGAATATATATACTTTGTATGGTCTGCCACGCCTCCTTCTGCCTGTTACATACATTTGCACAAAGTTAATATACCATTTTTTACCCATTTTCAATGGGTAAATGGTATAAAAAATAATATTTTAAAAAAAACATAGTCACATTTACATAAATAAAGTAATAGTTAATTAAAAACTGATTTTATTATTAAAAAATTGTATGTAATAATTATAATAATGGCTCCAATGTACATATTAGATTAAGCTGTCATACTGATAACAGTACGCCAATAATAAATACATAAAAGCATAAAAAAATTACATAAACTGAAAAATATTTATTTTGACATGCCCAAAATATCCTATTCCCATCTAACATAGAAAAACCCTGCAACATAAATAAAGTGTGTACTTAAATAAAATAAATTAATCTCAATTATAAAATTTGTTTTTAGTTATATTTAGCATTTAATTTCAAAATTCTTGTATAATTATAAAAACTTGAGTTAGTCAAATTATCATAAAAAGGCTTTTCTTATCTTACGATGTTGCTTATTCTACAATTATTAATTATCATATAGTATTATTTTATAAAACTGTAAGGCAGTTTTTAAAAAAGTTATATGATTTAAATACAATACAATTGTTTATCAGTTGCAGCACAACGAATCATAGCGAAATATCGGAAATATTGGATTACAAATAGTTTTATTCGTTTCCGAATTCAAGGAACTTTACACATGTACGTAAATCTATTTTATACAAATTCCAACAAAATCGAAAATAATAAGCACTCACTTTATGCTTATATGTTCTTACATTTAAATTGCAATAAAATCTATAACTACAGCCTTATACAATATATAATGCATCAGTAGGGCCCTTGGCTACGGGGCATGCCAAAGAGCACAGTTGCATTTGCAGCGAAATCGGCGCTGGGAACACGTTGCCGTGAGTTCTTGCCAGGATGTTGTCAATTTGTGTGCGACAAGCTGAAACGACAACAATGGAGAAATGCGAAATGAATATCGTATTAGTTCTGCGCTGTTGCCTGCAACTTCCACTCTCGATTGTCGTTACTTTTGTTGCACAAGCTCGTTGTGGCACTTGTTGTAGTTGTTCTTGTTGCTGTTTTCCTTTCATGGGATGCAACAAGCGGCGCCAGTAGCTGCCAGTTGGCGGTTGCAATATTATTCCAATTGAACTGAAAGAAATCTGCTTGCATCGGCACTCTTTCCGGCTGCCTGTCTCTTTCTCACTGCTTGTCTGTCTCCCTCTCTCTCTCTCTCTCTCTCGCTCTCAGCCGGCAAATTAATTGGCTCACAGCGCGCAGCTCAATTTCATTCTGACATGTCGCACAACAACTTGTTCTATAAATAACATCATATTCCTAGGCTGATGAAGCGCGTGGGCCCGCAACTCGCAGCTCGCAGCTCACAGCTCGCAACTGTTGCCAAAAGTTTTGGCCCATTTTGCTCTGCCTTCCGCCAAAAGTTTGCACTGCATTTGCCGTCGCAGTCGCTCGAGAGTCTCTTTTTTGGGCATGATTTTTCGACATGCCGACACTTGTTTTTGGTCTAAGTGATTTAGGAAAAACTTTTCGGCGGAAGCAAAACTTTTGTTTTGTTTTCATCGCTGTTGCTGCTGCTGCTGCTGCTACTGCATAATCGCCTCTCCTCTCGGAAGTGCCTCACAAGGAAACTGTTTGCCAACTCTATTTGATGGCAAATGAATTCTCGCAAATCTTGGCTCGGGCTTTGCTTCATGCCGCGCGTTGGCGACTTTCGAGCAGGTGGAATCAATGAATGCGCCTAATCTTCAGGTGATTAGAAACTGCTTGTCGAGCTTAGGAGCAGAGCGTGTGCATGTGTGTGTGCACGTGTCGCTCCATAATTCATTTGCATACATTAAATGAGAGCATCCTTTAGAACAGAAAATATAAAATAATTTATGAATGTAGAGCTTTGCCCTTAAGTATGAAGCGTTTTTCTTTAAGAGATTGTTTGATTTTAATTTTAAGTTTTTGATCTAGGTTTTATTGTTGCTCCGAGAGAAAATATGTCAAGTTAAAGCTTTAAAGTAATAACATTTCTTCCATAGCTTTTGGTAAATCCAAAAGAAAATTTGTTACAGCAACGACAAGAAAATGACAGTTTGGCTTTTTGTATATGTCGAGGAAAATGTCTGAAGAGTTTTAAATTTATTCTATAAAAATGTTTGTTAATAAACTAGACAACTCGTAGTACACATAGTAAAAGGTTTTCATTCAATTTATTTCTAAGGCTTGAATAGTAATATTTTTTTAGCTGAAGGTGCCAATTCAAGCAACAATTATAATTGTAGAGATTTATATCCTCTCTATAGGTGTAATAATCACACAATCTTTCTACAGCTTTACCTTAAAGAAATTTTTCATGGAAAACTTTAAGTTTTGATCATTTATATCATTTTTATATAATAGATTAAAAAGTATTTCTATTTTTGAAAAAAATTCTAAATTCAAAACATTGTCTAGACCTAGAGACTCTCGTAGTAAAATGTAATAAAAAACTGATATAACTGTTGTGAGTTCGCCGAATAAAATTATTTAATATTAACAGCCAAAGGTAAATGGTATCTTACTGTCGAGAGCACTCGACTGTAGCTTTCTTCAATTGCTTAAATCTTTAATCTCTTTAAAAAGTTAATTAATTTAAATGAGGAATAAATAACTTTGAATGCCAATTTTAGGGATAAGTCACTTATTTATTACTTGTTATTACTTTCAAACATTTTTTGAGTTAAGAAAATCGAATCTGTAGATTCGACGTTAGAAAACATAGTTGAACTTAAAGTTTTTCCAATTTATCTCAGCTCGTAGAAAGTTGTCGCGTTGAAGGCGCCCTAATTCGACTAATATTAATCGTATTCAAAAATCCTTTAATACCATACACAAATTCTCTAGAAATGTAGCTTCAATGAAAAAAAATCCAGAAGAACCTTCCCTCTAGATTTATATTCATCGTAAAGTTTTTCTCGCGTAAGTTTTTTTTACCTACAGTTCCACTAGAAACTTTGTTCTTTGCAATCCCAAAATAAGTGTTATATCATACAATAATGATTGTAATGGGAAAAAATAATAATTTTTATTGTAAGCTCAATAGTAATTTTTTACCAGAATGATAGTGATATGGGAAAAATAATGAACTTTTATTGAAAAATTAAATTTTCTCGGCATTTGCGGCAGAAAGCTTTTTCAGGAATAATCATAATGGATTCTTCTAAAATAGTCTCTAGTATTAAGAAGGCTTAACTACTTGTTAGCTTTATCATTGGCATGCTTATTTCCAATCTATTTGCAAACTTACCAAGTATTCCAATTCCATATGCAAATTTATATGGAATTCGAGCAAATTTAATTTTAAGTCAATTTTTGTGAAGCTCAACATTGTAGCATATAATATGCACGTTATAATATATATTTGAGCCTGTGTGCAGTGCTGCGGGCACGTGCGATTTCTAAATCGCTTTACACTTATCCCACGTCGAATAAGAACCTCTTGTCAATCTTAATTTGAGCGCAATTTATTTGGACATAATCTAAATTTGGATATCGTGTAGGGTAGAGTTGAGGGTTGATCGATTCACTTCTTCAGTAGGGTGGAGACGACGGCGGGAGCGGCGGCATAGGTGGTAACGGGAGCGGCGTACGAGGAGTAGACAGAGGGAGCCACATACGAGGCGGAGTAGACAGAGGGTGCGGCGGCGTAGGCGGTGTAGGCACGAGGAATGGCAGCCGAGTAGACCGAGGGTGCGGCAGCATAGGTCAGAGCAGGTGCAGCCGCATAGGTGGCCACCGGGGCGACAACATGGGCCTGGGCGGCGGCGATGAAGAGAGCCAAGCAGATGAGGAACTGCAGGGAGTAGAAATGCAGCATAAGCATGCGGAATGAAATGGAATGTTGTGCCAAGTGTACTCACCTTCATGTTGATTGCGTTGTTTTGGGTGTGTTTGGCGAACGTTCTCGGAGATTGAGCTGCGTTGACTGATGCCTCTGCTCGGTCTGCTCGGCCCATTTATACCCAGAAACCGAACCAGAACAAGTTCTCTGGGCCCATGCGGATGTCGGCGGCAGACTGGACACTAATCTGCCATATCAAATGGATTAGCTTTGTTCACCTTGCTGCGACTTCGCACTGGAATTCGAGCTCGAACTCGCACTCGCACTCGATCTCGAGTACCCCCCATCCACGTAATGCTGTCTGTCTATTGGGGCATATCTCAAACTGGAGCTTATTGATTTCGATTTCATTGTGTCGCCGCGCGGTGACAAGCAACATTGGCCAAACACGAATGCCGGACCAAAAGGCGCACGTGAAAAATAATTATGTTTGCTTCTGTGGCACAATTGGAAGCAGTTCCATGTAATTTACGTCATCAGCTTCTGTTTACAGCAATTGTTGTTGTGCCATTGACATTGACGAACACAGCTGGACGTGGGTGAGAGCGAGACGAATATATATGTACCTGTTAATGGATGCTGTTGAAAACAATACAAAGCCAATTACGCATACAAACAGAAATAGGTTTTTGTTTGTTCTATTTAAAGAAATAACTTGTTCTCACAGATATTAACATTTGGCAAAACTAAGCATTTAAATGCAATTAATAGCACTGGCTGATTGGCAATTATATTATTTTAACTTAATACAGTGCATTGATGAGCACAGCTGGACGGCGGCGAGAGTGAGACGGATACATATACACCTGTCAATGGATGCCTATGAAAACAATACAAAGCTAATCACGCATACACGCAAATAAATATTTTGTTGGTCTATTTTAAGAAATAACTTGTACTCACAGATATTAACATTTGGCAAAACTAAACATTTCAATGAAATGAATAGCACTGGCTGATTAGCAATTATATTATTATAATTTAATACGCTGCAAATAAGCCTGCACGTGTGTACAAACGCACACACACGCACACAGGCATGTGCTTGCAAGTGATCCCTTTGGCAGTAATGCATACACACACAAAATTCACTTATCCGCAGTGTGTTTTCTGCAATTTAAACACTAATGAATAATAGTACTTATAAACGTGTTGATTATATTATTAAATATTAAAAACTGTTTGCCTTCTGCAAATCAAGGACTTGCTGGCTTAATTCAAAGGGCAGCCATATTGTGCGTGAGCGAGGCACGATCTATCGATTGCGCCCGCCAATCGATAGAACTTTGGGCGGCATGCCTGCTCTTGCCGCGGTTTCCAACACTGTGCAAGCTTTAGCGAAAGTGAAAGTCACAATTTCGGATTTTCCTTATTTGGTCGAATATGTCGTATGTGGCAAGTGGTGCGAGCAATAAGAACAGCACCTTTCTTGCACCACCGCAGAGCAGTGAGAGCAGCAGCGGCGGCAGCAGCAACAGCGCTGCAGCAGCGCAGGCGGATGTGCCGGAGCTGATCGCATCGCTGGCCGCCAGGAGAGTCAAGCTGCGCGACTGGATACACAGGGCCGTGAGTGCAGCGGGAGTGCCCGACCTCTTCTACCCTTTCTCTATTGTTCTCTTGCAGCGCGGCTTCTACGACAGCGGGCAGTACGATGGCTTCGTGACGCTGCTGGAGAGCGCCATCACGCGCAGCAGCAAATCCTACCCGGAGTACAAGGAGGATCTGCTGAGGACGTACACGCTGCTCACGGCGCACTTCGTGCGGCAGGTCTGCTGCGAGCCGTGCCAACGACGCGCCGAGTGGCAGGAGAAGGTGGCGCAGCTGCTGCACGCCATGGACAACATGCACACGGTGTCCAACGAGGTGCAGCATCTGCTGTGCCGCGGCTTCGGCCTGCTGGTGATCGAGTCGCGCCTGCTGGAGGCCGACAACCATTTCATCGCCGTGCTGCGCCAGGTGCCGCACCATGTGCTCGCGCTGCTGGGACGCGCCTGCCTGGCTTACAATCGCGAGGAGTACCGCGTGGCGCTGGGCTACTTCAAGGATGTGCTGCTGCATCATCCGCATGGACCGGCGGATGTGCGTGTGGGCATAGCGCACTGCTTCCTGCAGCTGGAGGACATGGACAGCGCTCGGCGCGCCTTCGAGCTGGCACTGCTGCACAACGGGCGCTGCCTGAACGCGCTGCTCGGCATGGCGCAGCTGAAGTTCAACGAGCGCCAGCGCCCCGCCAACCTGGAGGCAGTGAATCTGCTCTGCGCCGCCTTCGAGTTGAACCACCACCATCCGCTGGTGCTCAGCTGGCTGGCCGGCCACTTCTACTACACGCGCAGCTACGAGAAGCTGCAGGTGGCCGCCGGGAATGCCTTCCTCATCACGGACAATGCGCAGCTGAAGGCGCAGAACTGCTACCAGATCGCGCGCAGCTTCCACGCGATGCACAACTACGAATCCGCCTTCGACTTCTACGGCAAGGCCGTGCATCTGTGCACCTCCGACTATGCGCCGCCGCACTTGGGCCTCGCGCAGATGTACGTGCGGCGCGGGCAGCTGGACAGCGCGGAGCACTCGCTGCGCACGCTGCTCAAGCTGATGCCACACCATGCGCAGGGCCTGCGCATGCTGGCGACACTCTATGCCCAGGAGCAGTCGCCCTCCAAGCTGGACATGGCCATACAACTGTTTAACAGGGTGCTCGACCCATCCGCCAGCGATGGCTATGACTCCTGCCTGGGACTGGCCAGAACCTATGAGCGCAAGCGGCTCTGGCAGCAGGCCCTGGACGCGTACCAGCAGGCCATAGGCATCTATCAGCAGCAGCACGGCGCATGCGGGAAGATTCCCCTCGCCTGGCTGAACAACATCGCTGCCATCCAGCAGATAGCCGAGCTGCCGCAGGCGGCGCTCAAGACACTGGACCAGGCGCTGTCCATCAGCTCCGACGAGGAGTATCGGGAGAGCAGCCGCTTGACGCTGCGGTTCAATAGGGCACGCGTGCTTGAGCAGCTGCGGCAGGATCAGGAGGCGGAGCAAAGCTACAAGCAGCTGATTCTCGATTATCCCAACTACTATGATAGTTACCTCCGGCTGGCAGCGATGGCCTACAAAAGGAATCATGTCAGTAGGGCCATGCAGTACCTGAAGGTTGTCCTGGAGCTCGACGAGGGCAACGTGGCAGCCAGGTAGGATGCGAGGAGGCATTTTAAAGCGTCCTAACTATTCGGATATTCAGTGCTATAATTTATTTTAATAACCAGTTGGGTATATATATGTATATATCATATATTTGATACTATACTATTTAGATCCACATAAGTACCATCATTTTCTCTAGTAACTATGTAGATAAATATTTAAAGCTATAATTTATATTAGGATATATGTTAAATACTTTAAATAGTAATTATATTTGATACTATAATTCAATATAATTCGCTTTTATTAATTTAAATTATTGAGACACAGTTAAAAAATACTTGACTATTAAGATATATGTTTAATGCTATAATTTATATTCAGAGTTATGTTAAATACCACTAAGTCGTCTAGTAATTATATTTGATGTCATAATTTTTCATTTCAATTCAATTTTAAATAATATTTATATTATTCATATATAGCCCGAATTTGCTTGACTATTCAGATATATATTTAATGCTATACTATTCAGATATTATATATATTTAATGCTGTGATATGCGGCTATATATTAAATATTGTAAACTAGTAATTATTTAGATATATATTTAAAGCTATAATTTATATTCCGAGTTTTGTTATGTATATTTAAGTTCTCTTTAGATATTGATGTAATGCTGTAATTCATTATATATTTAGCGTTATGTTAAATACTTTTATGTCCTATAGTAACCACGTTTGATGTTATAACTCCATTTAATTCAATTTAAAAAAATATTTAGATTATGCATGTACAGCTGAAATCGACTTGACTATTCAGATATATATTTAATGCTATACTATTCAGAAATTCCATATATTTAATGCTATTAAGGTTTATATTGCATACCATCATTAACAAATATTTTGTTAGACATATATTCAATGCTATAATGTATATTCCCCTAGTTACTGCATTTCATGATATAATTAATACATATTTAAATTAACATGGATTATTCAGTTACAACTCTTGATATATATTAAATGCTATAACTTCTTTGTAGATTTATATTTTAATTCAGCTCTTGAAGAATTCATAGCATTAATGATTTCTTCTCATAATAGTTATTTATATTTAAATTCTATACTTTCTTCTCATTAATTTTCAGATATATATCGAATGCTATAATTTCATTGCAGATGTGTATTTTAAACCAATACTCTAAGAATTTATAGCAATAATGATTTCATCTCATAATAAATATTTACATTTAAATGCTATAAATTCTGCTCTGTAATATAATATAATTATATTATAATTTGTCTGCAGTTATATATTTTAAACCATCACCTGAAAAATGTATAGCATTATTTAATTTATTTTAATAATAATTATATTTAAATGCTGTAATTTATTCAAAACTATTCAGATATATTATTTATACTATATATTTTTTAACGTTTGAAATTTATACTATACTATATTAATACTATATATTAATTTCTTTTCCCTTAGAACTCTCCTGGGAAATTACTACATGAGGCAAGGCGATCTGACGCAGGCCATGCTCAACTATAACGAGATACTGCGTCGTCCAGCCCACTCCGAGGATTGCTACATGCGCGTAGCTGTGGGCAACGTCTGCCTGATTAAAGTGGAACGTGCGGGCGCAGCAGGAGATCAGGAGACGGCGAAGCAGGAGCAGGAGAATGCGCTGAAAATGTTCAGAAAGGTTGCCCCGACTTGTTCTCGTACACTTGTTACCAATTGATCAATCAATCGCAATATTCACCACTTTCAGGCCTTCGAGCAGAAGGAGCGCAACTTGTGGGCGGCTAACGGCATAGGCGTGGCGCTGCGCAATCACGACCAGCTGGCGGAAAGCGAAACCATATTCAAGCAGATACTGGAGTCGAGCAAGCATTGCCGGGAAGCACTGCTCAATTCGGCGCACATTGCGCTCGAGTTGGAGCACTACGGGGAGGCCATCGAGTTGTACAAGCGTTGCCTGCGGGAAGTTCCGCCTGTCAATTGTGTGCAGGTGATGCAGCTGCTCGCAAGATCACTCCACCAGGAGGGACGCGTGGCAGACGCCAAGGAGTGGCTGCTTAAAGCGCGTCATGTGGCGCCCCAGGACATGAGGCTGCTCTACAATGTGGCCATAGCAATTAGACAGGAGGGCAGCGACAGTTTCGCCTTGAGGGGTGCGCAGCTGGCGGAGCTGCAGTGTGCGGAGCGGAAGCTTAAGTTGGCCCAGAGGTGCGTTTTAAATTGATTATAACGAAACTTCATTAACGAAACTTCCTCCACACACACACACACAGCTGCTTTCTGTTTCTGAAGGAGACGGAGCCCAGCCTGCAGTGGGCCAGCGAGCAGGCTGCCAAGTGCAGCAAGCTGCTGGAGAGTCCGCCCGAAGAGCTCAGGCGCGCCAGGGAATGGGAGTTAGAACAGCAAATGCAGGACAAGAGCAATGCAAGTGAGGGGCAGCCGGCGCAAATAGCGGCATTGAAAGCAGAGCCCGATATGGAAAGAGCCTGCAAAGCGCCAAACGTGGAAGAAACGCTGCAGCTCTGCGCCACAGAAGCAGGCAACAAAGGAGCAAAGAGCAAATCGCGCAAAAGAAAACACAAGTCGAAGGAAAAACCAGCAAACGAGTCGCCGCCCAAGAAGGAAAAGAAGAACAAGAAGAAGAAGAAGTGACGAGACAACAACATACCAATACCAATAAGGTACCAGAGCAGGAATGCCAAGCGGGTCAAGCGATAAGCGGAGCACGGATGCAGGACGAACTCCGGAGCAAGCATAGACCCAGTGTGGGTGCACATAGGACGATTGCATTGCATTGTTGTTGTCACTCTTCGCTCTCATAAATTAAGCACATCGAATAGACAAGCCGCAAATGTTGTCATTTGCACTCTCCAACCTCGACGCGAACAGAGTTTTTAATTGCCCCGCGGGGAGACAAGACAAGCGAGCAAACACGCATCTCCCATGCGGCAGGTGGCACTGGGGGTTCGAGTGTGTCTCTGTGTGTGGTGGGTGTGTGTTTGTGTGTTTGTTCATTTGACTGTCGAGTCATGTTAAATAACCGCAGGACATTGGTCGCCGACTCGCATTACGCATTCTTCGAGGCACTTTGTAACTGTCACGAGTCAAACGAACCGAAGTCAAATTCAGACGCGAAAAAATATGCTCGCTCATTAATATCAATTTATGAGCTGAGACACGAAATTAGTCTGTGACAAGTTTCGCCGCAGGCTGTGTGGACTCTTCACATGTGATACGACCAGGAGGCAAGCAGGAGCAGCTTGCGGGGGCACAGCGGGAAGACACACATGCGATGCGGCGTCTGTTTAATTAGGGAGGCTTTCGGCCGCTTTGTCGGGGCTTTTGTTGCGTTGCCTTAATTAATTCCAAAAGTGTATTGCGTGTCCTGCCAAAAGGACAAATATGCGCACACGAACTCGTGTCATTTGTGCCCCTGCTTTGCTGTCTGTCTGTCTGTCTGCCTGCCTGCCTGTCTGTTGTCATTAGCAGCGCGCTCTGCATGTATTTGTGTATTTGTGTGTGTGTGCGTGTGCTTAAATTATGAAAAATTTCTATTGCGCCTACTGGCAGCACTCCAGACATCTATCAGGGTGAGCATTTCTGACAGCATTTCCCAGAACAGGCGACAGCTGAGAAATGCTCTGCGATTTCAAACTGAACTGAGTTTGCTGTAATTTTATGAATGCGATATCAATAACTGTCACCTCGTTGCGAGGCAGTGCTTTTCCTGCGAATTCTTTTTATGTCTCTTCTGGGGTCGTACCTGTCTGTATATGTGTCTCTCCGTCTGTCTGTCTCTCTGTCTCCGTCTCCCTGTCTCCGTCTGTCTGTCTCTCCATCTATCTGTCTCTCTGTTTGTCTGTCTCTCCGTCTGTCTGTCTTTTCGTCTACTGTCTCTCTATCTGCCTGTCCCTCCGTCTGTCTGTCTCTCCATCTATCTGTCTCTCCATCTATCTGTCTCTCCGTCTGTCTGTTTCTTTGTCTGTCTGTCTTTCCGCCTGCCTGTCTCTTGGTCTGTTTGTCGGTCTGTCTCTCCGCCTGTTTGCCTCTCCGACTGCCTGTATCTCCATCTGTCAGTCTGTCTGCCTCTCCGTCTGTCTGTCTCTCTGTCTGTCTGTCTCTCCGTCTGTCTGTCTCTCCGTCTGTCTGTCTCCCCTTCTGTTTGTCTCTCCGTCTGTCTGTCTTTCCGCCTGCCTGTCTCTCCGTCTTTCCGTCTGTTTGACTCTCCGACTGCCTGTATCTCCATCTGTCAGTCTGTCTGCCTCTCCGTCTGTCTGTCTCTCCGTCTGTCTGTCTCTCCTTCTGTCTGTCTCTCCGTCTGTCTGTCTTTCCGCCTGCCTGTCTTTCCGTCTGTTTGTCTCTCCGACAGCCTGTATCTCCATCTGTCAGTCTGTCTTTCTCTCCGTCTGTCTGTCTCTTCGTCTGCCTGTCTCTCCGTATGTCTATCTCTCTGTCTGACTCTTAGTATGTATGTATGTTAGTATGTCTCTCTGTCTGCCTTTATCTTTTTGTCGTCTGTCCATTTGTATGTTCTTTTGTCTGTCCATCCGTATGTCTCTCTAAGAATCAAGAATGAATTTAAAGCGATTAAAGTGGTTAAGGCATCTTATTGTCGACTGCATTCGATTGTAGCCTTCCGATTTAGTTTTTTTTTTTTTCATTTCAGCCCTCGTTGCCCTTGTGGAAATGTCCATAAACCTCATGTATTTTTAGCCCTGGACCGCATAAATCGTACATGATTGCAAGCGTAGCGCATGCTTCCCTTCGAGCCTGCAAAGTTTGATTTAAATCTCATTCGATTATTCATTATGCATGCATTAATTTCCGGCCCGGATAAATAAAATCAATGTTGTTTTCAGATTGAGTTCTTTATTTATTCTTGCACATATTTCACGTTTTTGTTTTGTTTTCGCTTTAAGATTTATCCACGTATATTAGACGTAAAAACGCTCTTCGAGTCTTAGAAAATAATCGAAATAAATAGTATGAAATTGTTTCGCTTACAACTTAAGTAATTGACAGAAACGCTGAAAACTTTTAACCTAGGTTTAGTGACAGTTCCGATTGGGGAGAATTGATTCGAAAAGTATTTCGGGGGGAGGGAAGTTACAGACTTAACTATACAATGTAGTTTTACTTTTCTCCTCTATATTTATACGACTTTCAATTATCATTAGTTTAGTTTATGTTAATTTACAATTCGAGTCACAATACAATTTGATTTTGTCCATTGAAAAAGCACTTGTAATTTATTTACTTAGATGGTTCCGACGAAATTTCAACACGGGCAGAAACTTGAAGTTTGTGCAGTGTGTGGGTGTGTCTGTGTGTGTATGTGTGTGTGTGTGTGTGTTTATCCCTAGAGAAAGAGAGACTTGAATTCGTAAATTGGGCGGGTGGCAAAAATCTTACATACACATTGAACATTGACGCGGGCAATTGGAGTTTCTCTCTATCGTATTTGCTATATAGTAAATATGTATATATTTGGATAGTTCCGACAACAGATGATCATAAAGTTCTTTCACATTTAACAAAATAAGTTACATACTCGTATCGATATATCGCATCGCATCGCATGTACATATTGATATACACTCATATACATACATACATACATATATAATTTGCGCCTAATCAGTTTCCATTAATGTTGTGCTAAGTACTTGTATATATGCTACGATATATATTCAGTTATGTTTATATTATATATATCTATATATATATATTCAGTTAAATACTCAGGATTTGTTCTCGTTCATCGCTTGATATAGGGGGATAGTCTTTTCGTAGATTCAATGTGACTAACTAAATTTAGTTTAGACTACGTTTAGGTTAGTTCTACAGCTCACTACAATTAGCTTAGACTAATGCCATATGTACAACTCGGACTACAGCTAAATTCTTAGGGGATTCATATCGATATATGTTTAGGGATATTCTTCATCTCCTTCCACTCCTTCCGCCGTTCTTAAAGTTGCTTAAGTATTCAGAAGCATAGCTCGATATTTTCACGCACAAAGTATCTCAAGTTGAAGTAGTACTAGATATTACGATATATACGCTGTGTAGCATCCCGACTATATAGCTGATCTCTTGGTACTCGCTCACTAAATATAAATGCTTTGTTCTTTTTGTGGTTTATGGTACAGTTTAGTCGCTTAGTCGCCTATTCGCCTAGTCGCTTAGTCGGTTCGACTCTGCACCTCTTCACTTTTGTCGCCTGGAAGTCTTGTCATCGTTCTGCGTCCCTACTACTTTATAGCTGGGGCCCTAGACGATGGTGGTGCGCTCGGCGCCGGATGTGGTGCATGTGCTGCTCCCGCCTATGCACACGATCTGACATTTGATGTCATCTTTGGCTAACTCTCAGGAGCTCACCGTCTCGTAGTTGCCCATGCCGCTGCCGCCGACGACGCCCATCAGCGAGCTGCCGACGCTGAGCAGCGGCGACTGCGTGCCACCGCCGCCGCCGCCGCCAACGACGGAAGCCGGCGCAGCGCCACCAGCTCCGCCCAGCGTGCTGTAGGCGGTCTGGGCACGCGGCGAGGTGAGCAGCGTTTGAGCCGCGCCGATGGTGATGTTGCCACTGGTCACCGAACTGGTCATGGCAGCGGAGATGCCGCCGGTCTGCAGGCTGCCCGGATGCGGCAGCGTGCTGCAGGACACAATGCCGCCGGCGCCGACGCCCAGGCTGCTGTTGGTCTGCAGCGATCCGTTGGACTGGCCATTGAGCAGCGGCATGGTGCAGGTCGTCGTCGAGCCGTAGGGCGAGGTGGGCGATGTGCGCGTCTCGTAGGCGGGCAGGTAGGTGGTGGCGCCGCCGTTGGGTCCGTTGGCGCTGCCGCGTCCTGGTATGCGAGTGTAGATGTTCGGCGGGGTGCGGGTCGACAGGAGTGGCGGCGGGGCGGTGTAGATCGGTCGTTGCACTGCTGGCGCCCTCTGTGGTGTGTTGTACAGACTAAATGCGGGGTTCGTAGTCAGGGAGAGTTCGCCATACTGCAACGAGAGTGGGGCAAGGGGGTAAGAGTGGGGATGAGGCGGGATTGTTCATTAAAAACTTGCTCATAAATAATTAAAACACACAAAGTGCAACTTTCATTATTTGCTCGTGCATATTTTAACGGCTGATAACGTTTTTCTGCTGCATGTGGTCAGAAGTTGCGGACAAGCAAAAACAACTTTAACTCCTAATGAGCTTGTTAGCCATCAGCTGGTGGTTAGCAGTGGGCAAGGGGGCGGCACCACAACACAAACTAAAAACCAAACTAAAGTGAATTTAACTTTGAGCCAGAAAACATTTGCAGCTCATCAAAATTGAATGCTGACCCTTTGACCCAAGCTAACAACAGCAACAACAATGCGAGAGAGACAGAGAGAGAGAGAGAGAGAGAGAGAGAAATATTGCAAGTACCAATACAATGGCACAGCAGGGCAAATATTCATAGTTGGCTTAGTTTATTAGCTTTGCTTGGCTATTGTTAGGCTCTAAATGAAACTCTTGCAATTCTGCTTTATTTTCTAACATTGAGGCAATAATTAATATATCAAGAGCAACTTCTTATTGATTTTTTTTTGTATTTTTTGAGATAAAAAAAAAAAAACTAAAGCTGAGTTCGAATTCAATTAAAAATTGACCTATATAAATTTAATAAAATATCAAGAAGGCAAGCAACTTCTTATTGATTTTTTAAACTTTTAGACAAAAAGAAAAGCTAAGCTGAGTTCGAATTCAATTTAAGATTTACCTATATACATTTAATAAAAGATTTCATTCTGTCTAAGCTGATTTTGAATTAAATTTAAATTGTATCTATATACATTTAATATAAAATCAAGAAGGGCTTAAGCAACTTCTAATCATTTTTTTTTTAAATTTTTAGACAGAAAGAAAGATTAAACTGAGTTAAAATTAAATTTATAGTTTGCCTATAAATATTTAATTTAAAATCAAGAGGACTTCTTCTTCTCAATGATTTTTTTGATATTTTTAGACAGAATGAAAGACTAAACTGAGTTTGAAGTAAATTTAAATTGTGTGTATATACTTTTAATTTGAAATCAAGAGGGTTTAATCAACTCCTCATTGATTTTTTATGTTAGACAGAGTGAAAAACTAAGCTGAGTTACAATTAAGTTTAAAAATATTACATAAAATAATATAATTAATTCAATATATTAATAGTTTTTTTTAATAACTCTTCTAATATTGCCTTTTTCAAAGTTCAGCAAGTGGTGGTGTTTCCTTAGCTATACTTTTAACTGTACTAAGCGGAACATTAAATCAATCCCAAAGGAACTAAGCTAATTTAACTTATATTTTCTAATATTTTTAGAAAGTTACTAGTATATTATTTATCAACCTACAATATGTACATATATTAATAATAATATTTTAAACCTTTTAATACCTATTTTCAGAGTGTAGGACTTTCCGATGTATAGTGAATGTTAACGTAAATATATAAAGCAGTGGCAGCAGTCTGCATAGTCTGAATATATCCATTATTAGCTTTCCCTTTCGAAAGTTCAGCTCTTGGGGGAGTTCTCTTAACTATAGTACACCCCTTGCTGTACTTAACGGAATATTAAATAAATCCCAAAGGAATCAAGCTATTATATTTTCAGAAAAATACTAAACTTAACTGAGCTGTCAGTCAGTAAATTATATTAATATTTTATTGCCTTTTAATACCTATTTGCCAAGAGTAGAAGTTTCCGTACAGTTGTATAGAGTACGTTAACATAAATATTTAGAGCTGTGGCAGCAGTATACATAGTCTAAGAGTCTATGGTAAGTATGCATTATTAGTCTTGCCTTTCTAAAGTTCAACTCTTGGAGGAGTTCCCTTAACTATACTCCTTGCAGTACTTAGGGGAATATTGAATAAATCCCAAAGAAATCAAGCAATTATATTTTTAGAAAAATACTAAACTTAACTGAGCCATCAGTTATTATTTACCAAACTTATATAAATATGCATTCGGATGTATAGAAATAGTCTGAGTAAATGCATTATTAGACAAACTTTCTTGGGGAATATGCCTTAAATATACTTAGTCACATATGCCTAAGATTAGACAAATTCCCAATGGACTTTGGGAACTGTGACTTAGCTCTACTATATTTTTAGACAAAGCCAAAAATATTTATAATGTATATATGATTTACACACATATAGTAGAAATGTCAATAGTCTATTATAATAACTACTCGCACAATGATTAAGGGTTTACTTGTGCTCTGCTTGGCCACACAATGAGTGCAAATAATGCTTCGATTGAAGTATTTTCTAGCTTTAACAGGTGCAGGGTCTTAGCTTGTCTGTTCTGACAACAGGCAACAGCTGCACGCAAAAAGTTCGACAAAAGTCTGCCCCCAAACTCTCAGTTGCGCTCAGTTGCCCAAGGTTAAGTCCCGTCGGCGACTCTTCAGCAAATTCCGCAGACACAAAAAGTTAACGCAACTTTGGCTCGGTGGCAGATTACAATTAAATTGCCATTAGTCTGGCGAATCTGGCAATATGCATATAAATCTCATTATACCATAATCGATCAGGCATGTGCTTAAAGGATTTATGGAGCTTATTGCACTTGTCTGACAATATGCAGAAATAGTTTATGTCTTTGGTCTGGCAAAAGAACAGTGCATAATTAACTTGAACAGGTTAAGACTATTTATTAACGTGCCTACGTCTATTAGCGGGTATGCCTAAAAGTATGTCTTAAATTTTGCAGTTTTATTTTATTACCAGAGCAGTATGCTATGGGTTGGAAGTAGAAGTAGCTCCATTTTCGTGCGATTTCATCAAAATTTCTCAATTTTAATTAAATTAAGCTTACAAATTTTTTTTAAATATTTATATTTAAATATTATTTACATGAGAAACTAACTAGATTTGCATACGAAAACTATCTCCTTGAATAACTATTTCCTTGTCAGCTTGAATTATTATATTTTATAGTGCTATATTACTCAGATGATCCTAAAATTTGGACGGAATGTAGTGAGTATGTTGGTTTGAGTATGGAAAGGTTTGGGAAGTTTGATTGCAATATGTCAATAATTAAAGATGATAAGCAGATTTGTTCTGTGGCATTAATATGATACTAAACATGGGACCTTTAATATGACTTAATTAGATTTTATTAATATAGTTTAAAAACTGGCAGATTATTTTGCTTTGCAACAGACCATATATAAATTATATATAAATATATATAAATCTCTATATCATGGTCTATACCCCTTTCTAACTTCTCTACAATGCATTATTCTGCCCCAACTCAAAAATAAACCCACTGAAATGCTCTAAAAACAGTTCGAGACTCACAGCAGGCCTGGCTTTAAGTCCGATGCTTGCCTAGAAATCTTGATTTATAGTCTGCGCCCTATTTTAAAATCATAATTTATATCTATTTCGTTGTCGTACCTGCTTATTGAATGTGGGCGACAGCGAGGGCGGTGGGGGCGAGGCCGAGTTAATGCGCGTGGGCGGGGTATAAAGTATACGCTGCGATTCCATGTTCAGGCGATCGAATGCCTTCTCCTCCAGATGGAACTCGTCCTCGCTGTTGGCCTCCTGCGGCACCACATCCGGGTTTTTGTCCTCCAAACTGGAATGGCTGCCCATGTTGCGCGACAGCGGCTCCGCGCTGCCCTTGTCCGCCTCCGTTGTGGTCGCGTCGCCGTTCGCATGGCGACGGCTGCGCTTGCTGCGGAATTTAATAAAAATCACCACGCAAATCGCGACTAGGAAGAGCGTTGCAATGACGCCGAGCAGAGCGCCCAACAGGGGCGTCAATTGCACAAGTACCGCCGTGGAGGAGGCTGTACATACAGTAGCAAAAAAGAGGAAAAGAGAGAGAGAGAGAGAGAGAAAGAGAGAGCGTGAGCAAACAATACATATCAAATTCGGGGCTACAGAGATTGTTTTCGCTTCAGTGCACCGAAGCTTGTATACGCTTTTAGAAGCTTAATTTTCGAAACGTACACAAATCTGAATAGTTTTAGCTTTATAAAGATTTAGCTTTATTGATCGATGTAGACTCTTGCAGAAATCTAATTTTTATCTTAAACTACACAGATCTGAATATTTAGATTTATATATTACAAAAACATATTTTTATTGGAATTTCTGCTTTTAAAATAAAATTAATATTGTTCTGGAGAGATTTTTAAATGTTGTTTATATTTAATTAATTGATTTTTTTTATCGCAGCTTAATGTCATAGTAAAATCATATTTTTATGAAATATAGACAGCAAGATGTTGCGAATTTGACTACAGTATCTGCAAGACTAACAACATTTTAATTATGTTTTTAATGCAAAATATATGTTTTAATACTCTGATTCTTATGAAATCATAAAAAGGAGACCCTTAAAAACCACAAAACTTTATAACTTTAATGTAGTATTTATAGTAAGTAGATTGTTTTAAGGTCTGATCGACTGCCCAATAGATAGGCACTGCCAAGTAGACCGATTCGATCAGATCACGCTAATCATTAAAATACATATATATACATATGTGGTACTTTATTAACTATATTTCTTAACAAATGAATATATTTTTACTTTGTTCTGCATGTTTCCGATTTTCGGAGAGAGTATAGAAAGTGCTACTTACCGGTGCGTAAGAGCGGCGCTGACAGCGTGCGTCCGCGCACGCGATACGCCACTTTGCTGGGGCCCTGCGCGTTGACCGCCGTGACGCGTATATTGAAGGCGGAGTCGCTGGGCAGACGCTTCACCGTGAACTCCGGGTACTTGTACGACGCATTGTAGAGTATCTGGCGCGTCAGTTCGTCGTAGATCTGCGCATGGAAATGCTGCGGAATGCCGCCGTCGTAGCCAGGAATGCATTGGATCTGCAGCGAGTTTGCCGTCGCGTTGTACGCCGTGCAGTTTTTCACGGGTTCGGGCAGGTCTGCAATCGGAATGAAGTATACATATCGGTTTAATTGTCTGTGTGTGCGTAATCGCGTGTAATTAAGTCAGCGAGTGGAATCAAATAATTGAGGGTTAACGTGTTCATTGTAGTTCATTCCTTTGATTCTACCCTTCTCCCTAGCATTCACCCCTTCCGGCATACCTGATTAATGATACGCTTACAAAGCATTATAATTTCGTCACGAACATGTGCGTAATACCTACATAATGGGTCAGGCGGTGTCTGGAACCATAGATTGTATAAGATCGGTAATCGATATGCCTAGGTTTTATGGGGTTAACCTAGCAATTAGAATTGCTATGAATGACCGAAGCATAGAGAGTGCTGAAACATTAATCAGTTAAAAAGCTAGTAATGAAAGCTACAGCCGTTTGTAAAAGTTATTAGAAGAATTAAGAAGAACGCAACGCCTCGCATCCTTCACAATGGGTAAATGGTATAAAAATCCTATTTTACTAGGTACTTTACGATTGAAAGAAGAAGAAAAATTCTGTCTTACTGCTCTCACGATTGAAAGAAGAAGAACAGCATCGACACTGCGCTCGCACATTTGCAGAAGACGCGCTCACGATTGAAAGAGGAAGAGCACGACTGAAGCCGGAAGAGCAGCTCGTGTTTTTGCTCTCGCAATTGATAGGCGAAGATCAATTCGTCTAACTGCTCTCACGGTTGAAAGAAGAAGAAAAGCTCGGTGTGCTATGGTCACGATTAATAAAAATACCTCTTGGGCTGCTGTGCTCACGATTGAAAGAGAAAAATCTCGTGTAATGCGCTCACACAGTTTCGGAAGATGTGCTCACGATTGAAAGACTTTAAATAGAACCGGCAATCAAGCATTTTCTTCAGCTGACTTTAAAGTGTAGTGCAGTGCAGACGTGTTTCAAATAAATCCTCCTCTACCTCAAGATCAGATCGGGCACCTCCCTTCCTTCCCAAATCGTTCCTCATTTTCGAAAAATTCGTTTAATAGTTGATAATCCGCCTTCTGCAAAGTGATTCTGCTAGCTCTAAAATTAATTGCGTTTCTTGCAATATCATTTGCATTTATTTGCAATAAATCGAAAAACTTGTTTTTCTATTTGAGCAGGCGGCGGGCGTGGCACATATTTTTTAAAATAAACTTCTTATGTGTATGACATACACGAAGTCTCCTACCAAGTTTGGTGTCTCTAGCTCTTGTAATAACTCAAGTCTGTGTGTTCATACAGATGGACAGACAGTCGGACATGATCAAATTGAGTTGGCTATCGATGTTGATTAGGAATATATATACTATGTATATACTTGCTACGCTTCCTTCCGCCTGGTACATACATTTTCACAAAGTTAATATTCAATTTTTTACTTATTTTTAGTGGGTTTATGGTATACGAAATGGGTGCGAGGATGTTGGAGCAACTCCCAAAATTTATTTCCATACAATGGCAATATCTCACGGTATTGATATAAATAATATGCTAAATACGCTAAATATCGATTACTAGTTTCAAAATAATGTATAAAATTGGGAAAAAGAAAACCCAAATTGCAATTGAGATGCAGCCGTACAATTACGAATATGCCTCGCCTTTTCTCTCAGTGTGGCTGCACATCAAACTGCATGTGCAGTCAGCTGCACGCTTTATTTACTGTTGTTGTTGCAACAGCCTCCATTATCCTTGTGGCATTCCAGGCCATGGCCGTTGTGTGCTTTAATTGAACTGCAACTGGCAACGGCCATACGTTGCCACATTCTGGCAAGGTCTGGCAGGAGCCGAGGCAGAGGCAGGGGCAGAGGCTGCCATTGGCGATAGTTAAATAAATGATGCGCCCTACAATTTATTGCATTTGATTATCAGATTATTGGCGACACAGATTGAAGTTGCATCAACAATGGCGGCAACAGCAGCAACAACTACAACGAGATAAACAACAACAAGTCGTGTAAACGTGGCTTTTATTGCCGTCGAGTACAATGGACACATTTGGACAAGGACAGTGAGACGCCAAGCGACAAACAATTGAGCGAAAAGAGGAGAAAGAAAGGAGAGAGGAAAAGAGATAGAGAGAGAGAGAGAGAGAGAGCACGTGGGAAACGTGCCACAATTATCTGCCGTCAATTCGTGTGAACATTTTTGCGAAATTAATTAAAATATTTTCCCGCATTTGTATCGACATTTACGATATTCACTCACCTGCCGGCTGTATGTGGTACCAGCAGGGCTGGCTGTGCCCCATGGGGCTGTGGGCGATGCACGAGATGGCGCCGAAGCTCTCGTAGCTCTCCACATGATAGCTGTAAACATTGTTCAGCGGGGGCGTCGCTGTCGTTGTGGGCGTGACCAGCAGCTGCTGCTGGCGATGATGCTGCTGCTTGTGCAGCGCCGCCAGACGCTTGCGCTCCGCCAGCTGCCCGGCCGCACCGGAGTCGCCCTGTAGCTGGGAGTGCTGCTGCTGTTGCTGCTGCTTGCGCTGCGGCTGCTTGTTCTCCACGTGATTCTTGTGCACCATGTTCGAGTAGACCATCTGCGGCTCCATGTAGTCCGGATAGTTGTCCAGCTCGCTTTCCAGTTCGTGCTCGTGCTCGTGTTCGTGCTCGTGCTCGTGCTCGAGTTCGTGCTCGTACTCATCCTCGAAACGCACTGCCGCGGCCCTCATGTCCAGTATGCTGGCGACACGTCCATGGCGACCATGGAGCAGTCGCTGTGTGGCATGCGTGTGCTTCCGCTTGCTGCGCTGATAATATCCGCCATTGCCGGATGGCAGCAGCTGCAGGGGCAGCATGGCCGGCGACAGCAGCTGCGCCACCTGCGGCAGCTCGATGAGACTCTCCAGCGAGTTGTTGAAGTGCCACTTGTAATTTAGATTATCGAGTGGATTGGCGTCCACCTCGCAGGTAATGTTGATTGTCTGCTTCAGTGCGGCGCGTATAATCGTCGAGTCCGACTTGCACACGGGCGGATCTGTGCGTGGCAGGGAGACAGAGACAGAGAGGGAGTGGGAGAGAGAACGGAAGAGAAGTTGAGAGCATGTTGGTCGAGCTTGGACTCGGAGTGTGCTTGGACGAGGCAAAGTGCTTGGTCGCTTGTCGGTCACTTACATTTGACATCGAGGTAAACCTCATTGCTGGACACGCTGCCTTGTAGGTTGGTGGCGCGGCAGAAGTATTGGCCATGCGAGGACTTCGAAATACCCTGCAGTACAAGTGTTTGATTCGAGATGATGATGCCACGCGATGAGTGCAGTTGTTTATCCTGTGTGCAAAATAAACAAGTTTTTAATTTACGATATTCGACTTACGATATATGATTTACGATATTCAATTTACGATATTCCAATTTTAGTTTATAATAGATAAATGATAATTTTTCAGCACTTACATTGTGATACCATTCGACACGCGTAATGGCCGGATTGGCGCGCACATCGCATTCCAGATAGACATCGGAGCCCTTGAGCAGGTTGTTCGGATCGAGTGGCGCACCCAAGTTGAGTATGACAATCGGTGCATCTGCAGGAAAGAGCAAAACACAGGTTAAATAGCTACAGGCCCGCCTGAACAACCGCACAAGTGCGAACTTACGCGTCACATTGAGCACCCGAGAGTCCTTCAGGTACAATCCGATGTGGCCATTGCCCAGTGTCGTGGTCACCGTTGTGTCGCCCTCGTGCAGCTGCTGCGACGTTATGCCCGAGTCGAGCGCAATGGAGCAGACCACTTGACGCTCATTGTCCTCTGGCACGGGAATGAGCATCAGCTCGGATATGGTCGTATTGCCATCGGTTGCAGTCTGTGTATATCGTAGGAAATGCAGTTGTGCGTGGATCGAGTGCATCTTTGTCATAGTGTGACTTACCGATTGTGTAGCTCCTTTCACTATCTGTCCGGCCTTGGACCAAATAATGTTCGGCGGCGGGCGAGCACCGATTGCCGTGCAGGTCACATGAGTTCGCGTGCCGGCAACGACGGCATGGTTCAGACCTTGTAACAGTAGACTCAGTGGGGGTACTGTGGGAGAAAAATGTAAGAGATTCCTTAAGCAAGTGCCATTTGCAATAGTACATAAAAATGTTAACATACGATATTCACTTTACGATATACGCTTTACGATATTCATTTACGATATTCGATCAATCTCTGTCAAAGACTGCTTAGCTTTCAGCAACTCTCTTGGGAGTGCCTTACGACATTTAATATGCAATATTCGCACAACGATATTCGTTATAGCAGAGCGTTTTTCCTCGGACAGCTTTACGACTTTTAATTAGCAATACTTGTTAACGATATTCCATATTTGCAATGCAGGATGCTGTTTATTCTAAATTCCACCTGTGATACTTACACCTTAGACATTAAACTGAAGTTTACGACATTCGAATATCTTCATCTTTATGACGGCAACAAAATATGGAAAATTTTAATTATCGACATCCTGCCGACACAATGTCGACACTGTGCCACAGTGTCAACGTCGACGGCGCTTTACAACTTACAGCTTAAAACGACATGCATGCTCGCATAATCGTAAATAAGTATACGTACGGCTCCTAGGGAGGCCCCGGCGCGATTAGCATATTCGCAAAGTGGAGCATGGCCCGGATTAGTTAGAGCGCGGGCGCTCGCGGGTCTCGGGGTGTTCCATGTTGGTCATAAATGCATAAACACCGGACTATAAGGACTATGCGGGCACTAGAGCGGGCCGCAATGACAAAAACTTTAATTACATTAATTTCCATGTAAAAGCCGGTGCCACCTCTGCACCGGCCACGCCCACCGTGGCCATGTCGACCTTGAACTGTTGACATTTGGCAAACGCTCCACGTGGAACCATAAACATAATTACGAGGGAGACAACAATAACAAGAACAGCAAAGCGAAACGGAAAACGGACGTTGCATAATTCGCAGCAATAATTTACGATATTCAAGCACTTACGGTTCATGTCCAGGATAACTTTTTTGGTCAGCGCCGGCACAACGTGTCCGTTGGTCGCCTGGCAGGTGTACATCTGCAATGGAAGAAGTTGAGAGGTCAGAGGTGAGAGCAGCCGACGTTTATTTGATTTATACACATTACGATAATGGGCCTTCGATTAATAACAATATACGATAAAATATTGGCGATAATGAGAGCATGTCTCGACCATGATAAATCAGCCTGACCTGCAGCCGGCCAAAAGCTGAACGTTTAATTTTAATTGCTTCAACACGCACCTGCCCCACAAGTGTTTCAACCTCCCCTTCCCCAACCTCCCCCACGCCATGTCCCTATGTCCCCACCCCGTTCTGCTGCTCCACCCAAATGCTAATCAATTATGTTTCGAGGTGGTTCAAAGGCTCTCGCGCTGTGTATTAATATCATAAATTCTCCAGCTCGTTTTCTTTCGTGTTCACGTCGTTCTCGGCTGTGACTGTGGCTGCGGCTCTTGTTGTTGGTAATACGATACTTTCTGGCCATATTCGACGCCGATGCGGACATTTTATTGAGGCACGAAAATTGTAACGATGTCCAATAAAAATATTTGCATAACTTGGGAAAATTAAACGAGTCGCCCTGTTTTCCAGTCGTCTCCCAAGTAAAGTCTGTCAAAGTGTCGTTTGTTGCTGGCTTTTTTTTTGGCTAGGAAATTGGGTCATAAATTTTCTTGCGGTTATACAACTCGCCGGGTGGGGTCGCAGTAGGTCAACGCAGTTGTCTCCGCACTGTGTTTATGCACGTTTAACGGCACTGCTTTGTATCGTATTGTAACGTATCGTATTTGAAAACTATGTTTGCTTTTTAAATGCCAATCGACAGAGATTTGTTGACTTGTTAATTCTGTTTTAAGTGGAGATCTGAATGCAGTTGACTATTTAGATGTCTGAACTGCAGATTAATCGTGACATAATACTAAGAAAATTATATTCACTATATAATAGATAATAATATATAATGCTATAATGAATTGGTTGTCTTAAATAAAATTTGTAATCATATAGAGAAAAATATTTAATAGTTAGTCTCATTCGTTTTTTTGTACATGAAAGTATATCAAGATAAATAGAATTTAAAATAAATTACAAATAAAAAATAAAAATATATCAAGATATAATATAATATTGTTGGCATTAAACGACATAAAAGTTAATAAAACGATACCATGGTATATGGCAAACACTATATGATAAATATGTTTAAGCAAAACGTAGACTGCATAATATCGATTAGACGCTTATAGTTAAATATTGTTTATACTAATTTGACAAATCCAAATGCAAACATTATTCATTAAAAACCCTAGTAAAGCTTAAATAGGTTTATACTATATATGCCATACGTGAACATACATTTGACATACGTATAAAATTAAACTTTTGGTTCAAACGATATTCGACACACTACAATATATTCAAGAAACAAAGAAAATTCAATTAAAATTCATAGCTATAATATAAGTTAAGTATAATAATTATTCAATGCATATAATTAAATAATTTTCATAAATTGCAAAGGCCAAGCAATATGTTTTAATATTAAAATTCAATTATTCATAACAATTATTTAATATTTAATAAAGATATTCTAAATCTAGTTCAAGCAGTTTTTGGTTTACATCATGAATAATATTTAATTAAAAGTCCTAAATCTGTACAATTTTAAATAAACACACTGCACGAATATTCAATTAGTAGGCTAAACACTTTTTATATACGATATTGGGCACATATAATGAACAACAATATTTATTATCTACAGCAAGGGCTAAGCAGATCAGTTCATTTGATTTATAGCACACGTTGCCTACGATTGCCTACCGCAAATGAAACCATCCGAAAATGTTCTAATGCCAGAGTTATAGCCAAAGCCAAAGCCACAGCCAAAGCATATTTGTCAAATACGCCGAGCATCATCTTTGTTGTGAACCAATAATTTTCCGACTTACCACGCGCAAGTTTTCAAGTGATTTCCCGACCAGCATTAATTTAGTTTTCGTTCACAATGGCCCCAAGGGGGGAGTCGCGTCGCGACGCGTCCGGCACAATGGGCCGTCATTCACAATGGGCCTACAATTTGTACAAGTGCCGGTCGCAGCAAAAGCCAGAGAGTGGAGGCAGGGGCTGCCGGGGATGCCGGTCGGTTATGCCGCTGAACTGCTGGATTAGCGCTCCAACAATATTGTTCATTACACGAGGCAAAAGCGAAATCGGCTTAGAATCAACACAGAGCGCACTGAACGCTGCCCCAGTGCAGTCGGCGACGCTTGCATTCATTTCCCCCGGGCGCTTTGATTTCTATTAGCCATTGTGCGGACAGGGAGCTGAGCTGGGGGACAGGGCCACACCGAGCGCTGTCATTAATAGGCAAGGGGGCGGGGAGGCAGCTGCTTTTGTGGCTAACCGAAATAAATGGCCAGCGGTGTGCATTGTGCTCGGAGCGCGCTTTTGTTGTCGCGACTCGTAAATAAGGCTTAAGAGTTTTCGGCCAGAGTTCTCTACAGTCTACACACTTACCGTTAGCAGATCCTTGCGCTGAATGTTCTTCAGCTGCAGCACATTGCGCACCGAACCGTCGGGCAGCACCTGGAACGAGTCGTCGACGAGGGCGTGTTCGCGCCACCAGGAGACGCGAGGGGGCGGCACTCCGCCGCTCGACAGGCAGGTCAAGTTGATGCTATCGCCCTCCAGATAGGGCCCCGCTGTCTGATCTCGCACTGCCGCTCCGTGATGGTCCAGAATGGTCAACTGTGTGGGCGGAACTGCAAGGGAGAAAGAAAAGAAAGAGAAATGTGGAGAGTGAGAGTAGGTCCTTCGCCTGCTCCCCCATAGCATCACAACGCAACTCACCCAGAACTGTCACATTAATGCGCCAATTGCGCGTCGGTGATTTATGGAAATCAACGCGACATTTGTAGAGCCCGGCGTCGGAGGTCTGAATGTTCTTGATGCGCAAAGCCGGCGGATTTGTGTCGTAGTAGAAGTGAGCCTTCTTGTTGAAGACATTCTCATCGGCCCAGGGTATTGCCTGATGGAGTGGTCGACCGCGGGCATCGAAGCTGTAGAGAGAGAGAGAGAGAGGGAGAGGAAGAGCATAAAAGTACAATATAAATTGTAAATTCTATTTTATTTGCATATTTCAAATGAATTTCAATTGAATTAAGTGATATTTATTTAATGTCCAGAGCGTCAAAAGTAATCCTTCGGCTTATTGCAAGAAACTGACTAAAACAATAGGTTAACACTTAAGTTTGTGCGGAGATTTTTAAAATTGGAAGATTTGAGCTCAAGCGGACTAGTATTTAGAAAAAGTAACTTAATTCTTAATGTATAAAAAAGAAAAAAATAATGTATTCTTCAATGTAAAAAACTTTAATTTATACATTGAAAATTAGCAGAATTTGATATTTATCAACAAGATTAAGAAGGATTATAACTGAGAATATCGGCGAGATTGGTGCAAAAAAAATGAATAGATTTTCAAACTAAGTAAACAAAGTAGTAATAAAAACCATTTAAATATAAAAAATTTGAGTATGAAATTGTAATATGTATATGACATAAATATAGAATATTTTATATTTTAAAATAATATTTAATTTAAATATAGAAGATTGTAATATTCATAAAAAACTATAAAACCATTGTATTTCAAAGTTTTCAATAAATTTGAAATAATTTAAATTAATAGTAGTAGTAGAAAGTAATATTAGTAATAATATTAGTTATCAGTACCTAACTCAAAAAATAAAATAAACTATATGAGTTAATCTATTTTAAGAAAATTGTACTTAATTTGGTGCTAAGTAATGGGCAGCTAATCAAATCACAAGCACTTAAGTTTAAAAAGAGGTTACAATTTTGGTAAGCTATCAGAAGTTTTTGTGTCTCAATCAGTTGTCGAAACTAAAGAATTTCCCAGTTTGGCGCACCCGAGCGATAAAAAGTGAGTTTTAGTGTCGTCCATCGATTTTATTCGACAGCAATTAAAAGCGAGATGCACACACAAAAAACAAAAGACAAGTGGAGGAAAAAACTGTGTCAAATCGGAAATTAAATGCGCATAAAAATCGCTGAAAATGCAACCGAAACCCAACGAAAATAGAATGTCTAATTAACTTTCGGCAATCCCCTGCCGCCCACCTGGACGGCGTTGGAAAAGAAAAAAGAACCGAAAATGCCGAAAAACAATCGAAACTGAGAAAACGGTTTTTATTGTTATTACCAAACCGTTTTTGTTTATGGCCTGGCCCAATGCATTTTGACAAAATGCCGCATTAAATGTCAACGCGCAGCAACAAATCGTATATCGTATACGCTTATATCGTAAATAAGGCAAAGTGCATTTCAGAACTTTCGATTTTTGTAGCATTTCAGTTTGGTTTTTTAGGCATTTTAAATTGCTCACATTTAAATAGTTTACCACTCTCTGTTTTTCGGTTTTCTCTGTCTCTCTCTCATTTCTTGCGTTTTTTAAATGTGTGTGTTTGTGTGCGGCACTTAATTTGATGACACTTGTAAATTTTTAATTTGTTTTTCTGTTTTGTCCCATGCGCCCTGGCCCTTTTTGTGTTCTCAGCCAGCGCCACGCCTCCCCAAACAAAATTGGTTGGCCAACCAAAATAAATTTCCCTGTTTATGTTAATTTGTTTCCTGGTGCCCCGAACTCTCCAGCGTTTTATAGTTTGTTTCAATTAATTAATTGATCAATTTAGCGCTTGTTGTTTCTGTGTCTCTTCCCGTCGTGTACTTTTTAAGCCGATTCCGGCATCCGAATCGGAATACGATTTATATATGTACATATACGTGTAATACAATATATCTCCACGTTATTTGCCAACAGCATTAACTGAGGCTTGTCCATTCGTTCCAACCGTTAAGCGGCTTTGCAAATAGCCCCAAAGTAAAGGCATTAAATTGTTAAAAAATAAAATCATCTTCTTTGCGGGAAAGTTCCTGTGAGAAGACTCTAAATGCGACTGAATTTAATAATTGCTCGTAAAGTACAGTTAATAATAATGAATTATTGTGAAAATATTTTCCTTTGGTATTGAATTTTTTACAGAATTTTCTCCACATTTAATCTGATTGATAAGCAGATAATTTACTTTGTAGCATGAACTGCAACTCTGGTTAAATAATTGCAATTAAATTTAATCAAGTACTCTCAATCGATTATTATGTTTTTCAATATTAATTTTATATTTAAAATATCGATACTATTAATTTACAAATTTGATTTTGTTTCTATATTTAGTAAGATAAATTTATAAATCGAAAAGAAGTAAATACATAAATATATAATCTATGTATCTACGCAAGCATGGCCGATAAATAGTTGTATTCTATAACTATACTAAATTACTGGATTAATACGAGCTTCATGCTACACGCAACCACAACGCAAAGGTCACTCGCTGTTCTCTGGTTTATTTATCGTGAGATCTTTACTGGATTATCACACATCTTGAATATATCACAAGCTGCTTATGTACATATATCAGTTCGATGCTCAGTCCCCATTTGGCTGCTGGTGATTTATTACGAGAGGAAACCCCCAAATGCAGTCAAGAAAAGCCCCAAAAGCAACTGCAGCAATAGCATAAGCGATGGAAAATAAGTGCAGGGAGGGGAAGAGAGAGTAGCAGGCGTAAGTGCCTCATGATGGATGGTTATTTGTTAATGGATTTAAAGATAATTAAATTAAGTTCACCAGGCTATGTGCTCTCTTTCTCTCTCTCCCTATCAGAGGAACTCTACATAGATAGCAGACTCTAGATCTTTGGTCTCTAAAGGGCATTGATTGCATGTAGGTTCTCGGAGGGGGACGCTGCAATTGTACCTGGCATCCCCACTTACTCCTCGTGTAATTAATCTTGCGACCTCTTCACGGCCATATGGAAATTCGTTCGTGTTGGAAAAGCGTTCTGGAACCAACAGCCGAAAACAACGGAAATTTATGAAGTGTAGAAAAAGCAAATTAAAATTGATGGAAAACAATAAAAAATGCGGGCACGAGCCAAAGACAGGCAGGCAAGGCAGGCCAGAGAGAGGGAAACGCTTTATTTGGTAGCTCGATGGATCTAGGTGTGATGTGTACTCGTTGGGGGGCCACCGGGCCATGGGGCCATAAACTTTATGTCGGGGCCATAAAAGTCTCGCGATGGCAACTGGGAAACTGGGAAAAAGGCCGGCAAACTGGCAACTGTAATTGCAGCAGTCACCGCAGCGGGTTTTTACTGTGGAATCAATCGAACCACATGAATGCACATTCAACTTTGACACTTTGACTTGCGCATAATCGATTTCGTTTGGTCGTTCGACTCGTTGCTAGGGCAGGGCAGCATGGGGGCAGTTGTGTCAAGGTTGCCCGCGTATGCAAAATCAATTTATGGTCTACTGCGTCAGCTTTTACCCGGCTCAAGACGTGCCTTGTGCCTTTGAGCCACAGAGAATGCTTTACAAGCTGATGGCTGAATCCTACGATCCACTGCGAGAAACAAACTATCATGAAATGGAAATGAAAAAGGGTAAAAAACTCAATTGGAAATATGGATGGGCTGGTACCTTTAATTCGTACTATAATATTATAGCCTTTTAGGGGTTTTCGAATACTTTTAAACGATATTTTTAAAATATAGGTATATCCTTAAATTTTATATTTTTAAATTCGCTAAAAGCGCATACTCTCTCATTAAAATTAATCTATGGTAAGCAAATAAAATGTATTTAAATAAATAACTTTTAATTGAAATATCAATATTTCGAATAATCCAAGATAGCTGCAACTCAAATCAAAACGAACTGAAAACTAACTATGAATATGTGCAAGTGCCGTTAAGATTTTAGTTTCCATAAATGATACAAGTAAAGACTACAATTGAATCCCTAAAATTTGATTTAATGATGGCTTATTGTTTTTTAAATTTTCTAAACATAATGATCAACAAAATATACGATTAAATTCCAAATATAATAATCTTATTTTCAATATATTAATCTTTTGATTTATTATCGCCAACCTTAAGACAGATATTAAAAAATTCGGAATCAATTGGTAATAAATATTTAACGATTTATTCTATCCAATTCCGTCGTCTTTCTTCTCAATGTTTTCTTCGAGTGTAGTTATATCTGCCTGCAGTATCCTAGCGCATATATATTTCTAGGTTTCAGTTCCCATCTGTTTGCGTTATATATTTCTGATTGCCTCGTTTAAAGCTCTGCCTGCTCGCGCTCACGTTCCCCCACCGACGCACTCTACCCCTTGCTGCTATACGCCCCCGCCCATTCTTCTTGCCAGTAAGCCCCAGCGCTGCACGTACTCTACCTGGCGCTCTTTATGTACTCGTATGTGTGTGTAAGTAATGTTTATATCGTCAAATTCAACATAAATGCCTTACGTTAATAGAATTTATAATGAGCGCACCTAGAAACTCGCCCAGCGTGTGTCGCCATCTCGAAGCCCCCTCGAAAGCCCCAGTTCCAGCTACAGCTACAGCTTTTCATAATTGGCCCACAGCTCTGGGAATCGCAGCGAGCGGAAAAGGCATCCCGAATAACCGCCACAGTTGGGGGAGGGGAGTTCTCTCAAATATTTTATCGTTTATTCCTTGGCATTGGAAATATTCGAAAAAAAAAACCCTAACAGCAAATTGTTTATTTAATTTTTCAGGGCGTCGCTTTAATGGCAACATTTTTGCTGGGGATTAGCATGTGTGTAATAGGAACTTCTTGAGAAGACAGTCTTAACGTGTTCCAAGGTACTTTCCAAAATGTCTTTTAATCATTATAAATTTCTTTTTAAATTGGCAGCTAACTTAGTCTGTCTTAGGTACGTATATAGGTTTTTTTCAAGTAATCTTACAGTGTCTAAGACTTCAATTTATTACACAATTTGAGAAATAATACTGCAACTTAGAAAACTGTAAACAAAAATTTGCTAAGCTTTATCAAACTTCATGAAATCAGTAATAGTATATAAAATAAAATAATTTCACTATAATTAAAAATTGCTATATTCTTTATCTTTCCAATTTACAAAAAGTTTTACAATTGACTTATACTAAAATAAAATAAATGCAACTGAAAATATAAGTTAAAAAAATTTGAAGAGTTTTATATTAATTAATTAACATTATCTATAATAAAAAAAAAAATAACTGAAATTATAGATCATTAGAGCTTGGAAAGTTTTATACGAATTAACTAACATAATTTTTAATAAAATAAATTCTCTGACATAAATTATAAGAACTTAAAAAGATTTAAAATAAAATTTTATTAAAATAAAATAAATTCATTGAAATTATATAATTAATTAATAACCTAAATGACTGAACGATTTATGATTAAAGACACAGCAATAAAGCTAAAGATAATTTAGTTAAACGTATTACTTCAATTGCTATATTATATTATTTTTGTGTCACTAATAGAATCTGTGCTCAGTTCACTTACGTGTATATGGGCTTTACATTGCCCTGGCGATACCAGATGACCAGCTGCACCTTATCGGCAATCATGGTGCCGGGCATCAGATCACAGGGCAGCGCTACCTCCGAGCCGACGGCTGTTAGAACCTCCGACAGTGGACCTGCAAGAGAGGAATAAGAAGATATATATTAGTTGCAGTGCAGTTAGATGCGTAATGGAATGGATGTAGACTCTGCGGACTTAAATTTCTTAATTGAAATATGTGAACTTTGACATTGCATGCTATGCTGGTGGTGGTGCGCGTTGAACTGTAATGCGCATATCACACATACATACACACATGTATAACTATGCTATAACTATGACTATAAATTGAGTGACAGCTTGATTTCCATTGTTGATAAGCCCGCGCTGAAAGGGTAAGCGCACGGGCGACCCATTGTGCGGATCGCGGGTCTACGATAGCGCGTCGACATCATCATCATCATCATCGTCGTCGTCGTTGGCTATATGCATTTGGTGTAGTGTGCGGCGTGTGGCGCCTCGAAGTTGTCGCAACCTCGCGACGTGGTGTCGACATCGATGACTTCTTCTTCTTCCGCTGCTGCTGCTGCTGCTTCTTCTGCCCGCTGTCGCGCTGTGCGTGTGCCGCCCGCTGTGGAGCTCGACTGGCGGGCAATTAGTCGTAAGAGGCGGGCGGGAGTGGGATGTGGTTGGGGTATACTAGGTCTTGCACTGGGTGTAGCCCACGGCCCTCGGCCCTCGGCACTTGGGCCTTGGTTGACAACTGTCGCTGTTGTTGATTGGTATTTGGTATTATCAAAGCATTGTAATTATACAAATTATATTCTCCATATTTTCCTGGGCGTGCCGTACGTGCCTATATGTGTGTCTTCCCCTCTCTCCTCCCCCTCGCACCTGGCTACCCCGCTGCGCTTTCCCAAATACTTATCAAAATTTTCGTTGGCTTTGGACTGTGTCAACAGTGCGTCGTTTTGTTGTGTTTACTTTGCTTTTAAGCTTTTCCACGCCAGTTGCAAGCATTGTCCATGGATAACGTATTGAAAATTAATTAATTTAATGCATTTTTACTCAATCGCATTGTACTATATTTGCCGCCTAATTGGCGGAATAGAACTGCAAAAATACTCCCTGGCTCGGCGCCCTGGGGCCAATTTCCGTGCTCGATTAATTGTTGTAAACGTCGCGTGGTTTGCCTATGAAATGAATTACGCAGCTGGAGCAGACCTCAGCGGCTTCTCCTACTCCGCCCCTGCTTGTGTGGGAGGCGTGGCATGGAGCGCTGAATTATTATTAGCTAATGAAAACGCGTGTATGGACTGGAATGTTGTGGCATAAATTGTTGCTGCTTTTCTGGATGATGGATATACGCTCTGAGTGGTTTATGGCGAGTAAATACCTTAAATAAGTCGTTTAATTTGCGCGTGGCAACCTTTGAAAATTTTAACGAAATGTTTTGGCCAACTATTTCTGTGCCAGCGTAGTTAAAATGTTGATATACATTTTATATTTAGTTTTCGCATTGAATTTGCGGTCGGCAGCTCGTGTGGTAAGCGAGATCAATGGGTAGGGTAGAAGCCTGCACTTTACACTTTAATGAACTTGTTTGGTGAGTCGTAATAAATTCAGTAACGACTAAAAGTTGGAAGTAAATGGGAAATAAAATCATTACAGTCTCTGACTATAGGAAAATATAAAAGTTGTCGAGATTAGCTTTCGCCTTACTCTCAAATAAATAAATAAACTTCACATCTTTATTCGGCACTTTAAGTTCTCTTGAAAAAAATACTATAAAATACATAAATTATAAAATAAAATAATATTATTAAATAATATAATAATAAATAATATTATTAAAATAATATTAAAATAATATTAAAATAAATAAATCTGTAAGCTGCTGAATGCTCGATGATTTTATTTCAAAATTATATTATATATAAATAATTATAATATAATAAACTTTCTAGCTCTAGCTTATGAAAATGAGCTCAACTTTCAGCTTTACCTTACTAATAAATCCCTTAGTTTACATATATCAAGCTATTTTCAACTCTCACGCTATTGATGAAAAGAAAATAATAATATATATAAATCTGTGATCTGTAAAAAATGTTATAAAAAGTTTAATCTGTATAACAAACTTTATAGCTTTAGTTCAAGTCGTAATCGAGTTGGGATCAAGTTTCGTACAGTACATTTTCTGTTAAATAAATGAAGCTAACTCTAACTCCCAAATTAACTGATTTAAAAATAATAAAATAAATAAATCTCTTAGCTGTTTGCTTGCAAGATTCAATTTCAAAAGTAAATTTTATGTGTGGAAATGTCTGTTTAAAAACTTGCTCATGGCTCTACCAAGTTTCAGAGCTATGCCTGAAATGCTTATGCACCCAGTAAATGCTATGAAAATATTCCATTATTATTGACCTACTAACCTGCCTAATCCACACATTCTGCTGGCCCTACGCGATAGTTACTGCGCATAATTAACTTGATGCCCATCGATTGCTGAAACATCGCAGCGGATCCCTTCGACTTCCGACTTGCCCCGTCTCCGGCTCCGGCTACGGCTACGGTCCATCTGTTTGCCATTCATTTGACGCTACTCTAACAAATTGCAGCCGAGCCGAGCAGCCATGAGAAATGGCCAGAGCCATTAGTTATGGCCATAGACGAATCGAGAAAGATGTGTCAAATCAGCGTAACAAATCGTAGGCCTAACACCCCGCCCCCACTACACACCACCCATCAGCCGCCAGTGGTGCTAAATCTATATACAAAACGCACTTAGGCCAAGCGCCACGGGAAGGAGGCGCCAAAAATATGACCACAATCGGAAGAGCGAACTGCGGGGAAGCATCGAAATCGGAATCGATTGAATGATTTAATTCGTTGCGAGGGCAAATGCAATTTGTTTGTTGGCCACACTGAAAAAATTAAGCTCGAGAGGGGGAGGAGCCCAAATTGGGGTCAGCAGATCAAAGCGATAAAATTTGTGTTACGACCGATGAAAAAGGAACCAGACGAAGCAGCTGGAGGGGAAGCGACCCGGATAATTGCTAATTGCAACGCGAAGCACCAAATGTTCACACACATTCGAAATGGCACTCGAAGTTGAATCGAATGCACGCACATTCAAATAATCGAAATAATCGAATGCGAATGCTTGGGCAACTGTCATCGGTCATCGGTGTAGGTCGTTCGATCAGTTTGACTTTGATGCGAGCCGGAAATTAGTTGACGCGGGCGGAGCGAGCGAAGATTTATTGTCACACGCTCCGGATCGGACGTATTGGCTGTACGAATGACTGACTGACTGAATGAATGAGCGAATGAATGAGTTTGCGACGCAAAAGTGCATTTCAATGTTGTGTAGCCTCTCATCTGTCCGAAGTGCTTTGATCTGGTTTTTATTAGCCGGCAATATTTTGACAAATTGTTCCCTCCTCCCTGCTGCCTGCTCCCACTGCTCTGCTAATGGTGCATGCGGCAAATGTTCCGGCATGATATATTCTATAATTAAGCAACAACATGGAACCGCTGCAGTCGTCGAGCTGAAGATGTTCTCGCCCCATGTTGTCGCCTCATAATTGTGCCACTTAATGTGGGCGTCAACATGCTACGAGCGAGTTGTGTGCGTTCCGCTCGAATAGAGTATGCTATATATATACTATAGAAATACATATATATATATTTTATATATGCAGTTATAGGAAGGCAAAGACATGTGCATACACATATTGTAAACATTAGACGCTGCAGCAGAGCTCCAACAGTCTTCCCACTCTGCCAGAAACTCAATTTATGAACTTCGTACAAGTCTTCTTCATGTCAATTGAAGAAAATTCCGGGAACGAAGTTTCTGAATCGTTTGTTTATTTAGTGTGAGCGATAATAAAGCCGTAAAAATGAAGTATACTTTATAGTAGATATTTTAGAGTTATGTATATTCTATATGTATATAGATAAGGATAGAGAACTACAAAAAAGAGCAGAGATCGTTTTTTTTTTTATAAAAAAAAACAAATTAATACACTTTTGATAATTATAAAAATACTTAACAATTAAAGTTTATATTTTCAAACAATATATTTTTTTATATGTAGTTATAGATATAGACAAAGAAAAAAAATTGCTTGCAAAGATTGTTTAGTTTTAAGAACAGATCTTTAAAAAAATTAACTACACTTTCGATTATTATAAAAACCCATTATAATAATGTTTAGAAAAAACTTAGGGCACTTTTGATTATTATAAAAATGCATTATGATAATTAAAAAAAACTTGATAAACTCTTGGTTATTAAAGCAATCTATAATAATATACTAGAGTTGTTTTCACTTGCAATGAGTATAGTATTTTACAGTAGATAATCTAGGGTTATAGATAGGGATATAAAAACTACAAGATAAATATAATTTTTTTAAAAAAAAGTTACTTAAAAAACAATATTAGAATGTAATATTTCATATTTAAAAAAAGTATTAGTAAAGTTTTGATTATAATTAAAATCCATTATAATACTATTAAAAAAAAACTAAGTACACTTAACATTTTTATAAAAATATACTCGAATGGTTTTCATTTGCAAGCAACCAATTACCCAACTCGTTATCGAATTCCTCCCTGATCTTTGGCCCAGCTGTGTTACCCCGCTTGGTAAAACAATCGCGGCTAAGTGCAGGGCAATTATCCACTCATTCAGTCAATCAGTCATCCGCTCAATTTCTCCCCAAGGCGATTGGCTATGCCAATGGAAACTCTTTTCATTTATTTATTTGGCCAGCAGCTCGAAATTGTAATGAAAATATTTTGACAATCAGCCCCAAAACGCCAATGATACTTGTTCGACATAAGGTAATTACTCAGATCATTTGTTTGGCTTACAAACGCCCCAGGGGAATGCCAGGGAATTGGAAACTTCGTATTGGAATGGGAAATTAGAAAGCCAAATGCAACGAGAGCTTTTCGTCGCATTCATAAATAAGAAAAAAAACAACAACGAGTTGGCGCCTCGCTCAGAAAAAAGGAAAAACAGAGAAAATAACAAACAACAGCAGATCCAAATAGATCAGCAAATAAATCAAACATCAAATGTTTATGTTCCCGTCTACATGTTGCCCAAGGGGCAGGAAATGAAAGGAGTGAGATCGAGTGGAAGTGGCTGAGGAAATGGGGAAACCCAATGGAAAAGCTTAAATTTGATATATGCTCATGTTTATATATCATTGATGCTTAAAATAAGTCCATTTCGGGTGTTTCACAATTGAGAAGATCCTTTTACGGTTGGGGAATTTAAAAAAAAAATAAATATATATGTTAAATGTTTTAAATAATCAGATATGCATTTCAGTTTTGTTTTTCACATTGTATCTGCATTTTTTGATATTTAATTTAATTTTTAATTATTTGTTTATAATATATATTTTTAGATTCTATATAGAAACTGATGATTAAGAAGCTGGTTGTAAAATCGAGGTTTCATTTTTTTTCTGCTCTCAACAAACTGTTAAGTACTTGCAATAGTTAGTAGTTATATATTTTAGTAACATAATATTCTATTACGAGTACAGCAGATTTTTTGTCTTGTCTGCGAACCTGCTTTTCTTTTTCTAAAATATTTGCCCTTTTATTGGCGGCCAAGTTCTGCTGAAATACTTCTCATTTAAAGCCTAAAACCGTTGCGTAGTATAGCCGAATTTTAACTTGACTTATCTGAGAATCTACTTTTCTATTTCTAAGATATTTCCAAATAAAAAAAATTAAAAATTATTTAATATAATATTTTGATATAAAAATATTATATTTTCCTCTCTTTATTATCTGCCATGCTGCAGTGCTTCTATTATATGCCTGAAAGCTTTATGGTATAGCCAAATTATTACTGGCCTTGTCTGTGAACCTACATTTCTAAGCTACCAAATAAAATAAAAAATATTTACAATAAAATTGTTATATATTATAACATTGTCGGCCAATACTGCCAGTACTGCCATGAAAGCGCTTTCTAGGAAACAATTTGCTTGATTCTATAAATTGCTCACAAGTTCTGTGTAACTTGGCCATGATAAGAGACTTCCAATCACACAATTTGTCATTTTAAAGAGCTTTCCTTTTTCTGCTTGCCTGCCATAAGGATCTGCAATTCCAGATAAAGCCAAACTTCGATTGTCTTTAAGCCACATGTTGACAACAACAACAGCAGCAGCAGCAGCAGCAAGACGAACACAAACAAGAGGAACGACAATTGCTGGCGACAAATTGGCAATGACTCAAGCAAACGCCTCTCCGTCATCTGTCCGCTCAGCACCTCCCCTCCCCGCCTTGCTCGCTGTGTCCAGTTCCCCATTGAGTAGGCGCCAGTTGACAACGTCAGCAACGAGTGTAACGTAAATGTCTCTTTGATTTTTCCTTTTATTTCTATATTTTTTTCTCTCTAACAACAATAACAACAGCAACAATAACAAGTAGAACGCTTCAAGCCCTGCACGTGACCAATGACAATTTGCAATACGAGTTTGCTGGCCATTTATGACCCTCCCCCCAACCAACCACCCGACTGCCTGTTCTCTTGCCAGTTTTCTTTATTTTATTTGACTGTGGGCCAACTCGATGTGAAGTTGACTCGTTGTCGTCGATTTGAGCTTTAATATTTCCTGCAGGCGCATTTGTCGACTTTTAGGGTCTGCCCCAACATCAAAGCGTTGGCGGAAGTTCAAATTGCCCTGGCAGCCCATTCACTTGTTGGAATAGCCAGATCCCAGTTCAACACCACCCTATCTTCCTCTTACCCCGCCGAGCTGTGCTGGCAGACGGCTTCCCGACGGAGTCATAATACCATTCCGATTGCTTATGGCCAAATGCCTGTTCCACTGACAAGTCTGGGTAAATTAACTCCAAAATTAGCCAAGTGCGTTAGGTTCTTCCATTCCCCTGCTCTACCCGCTTACGTTGTGCTTTTCTTTTGGCATTCGATAAAGTTGCTTTTATTATATGCCGGCATAGGAAGTTATAAAATATGGAAAATACTACGTGTATGTGTGTATGTGTGTGTGTGCGTGTGTGCGTGTGTGTATGTGAGAGACTTGGGCAGTTTTATTGGATTTTCATTAGATTGAATTGACGTAAATGAAAATAAATATGGTCATACAAAAAAGAAGAAGTTGGCCCAAGGTAATAACAAAATAAGGGCCAATACTTTTGTAGTGTTAGCTAAATGCGTAAAGTGCTTAGCAGTATTTTAGTAATTTCCTCAATCTGATATTCGCAACTAAAGAGAATTCGGGATATCAGATTTAAATAGTAATCAAAGACCAAATATTTTTGGAAGAACTTAACATAAGATTTAAAACCAAATACAGATTATAAAATTTGTAGGAATCTTTAAATTAATACTGAATAAAACATATTATTTGGTATTTTACTATGAAGTTCTTAATATTGATTTTAAATTTGTATAACTTCTTTAATTTATTCAGAATAAAACAAACCTAGTATAATATGATACTGTAAATAAAATTTAATTTATGTTTTAAACTCTTTAAATATAAAAAAATAAAACATTATTTATGGTATTTTACTATGAATGTAAACTTATACAGAATCTAACAAATTTGTCATGGTTCATATGCATACAACGACTATGATAAATAGATTTTATAAATTTTAAAACTCTTTTAATTTACAAAAACATAAATTTCACTATTTTTAAATCGTTAAAATATTTAAGAAAACATAAAGTATCAACTGAAAAATTGCCTTGATTAACTATTATACATTTCAAAGAATTGTTTACTGTATCAAACACTTTTTAGACATATCTGTTTCTGATACTTTTGACTTATTGAGTACACAGTAGAGCACACTTTGAGATCCAAAATACTCATACAACTATAACTGAAGATTTTTCAATCCGCGGCTGATAGCCACATCTAGCCTGGCAGGTTTCACTTATCGAGCACACACTGTAACCGTTGCGTGGCATGTCTGGGCCACATAACTCATCGCTGAAGCGCGTTGCAGGCACACTCGAGTGCATGAATATTTATATAACTGTGTTACAATATTATTATAAATATGATTTTCCTTATTTATAACAAGCTGTTCGGCAACGTAATTTATGTTCGAAAATCTTTGTGCGCTCGGGTCAGTGAAGAAAAAAAAAAAAACTAATTTTATGATGGATTACCTGGGTGCCCCCCTACACCCCACCTCTTCACTCTACTATTCACTCTTCACAATTGCCATCTACCCCCAAGGCCTAACCCCATGAGAAGGTTCCACTGCGCTGCACTTATCGCATATGCTACGCCACGTCCATCAAATGCAGCGCAGCGTGAGGCTTGCCACGCTTATCATCCAAACACGCACACACACACACACACACTCACACACCGACACACACGTACACACATGCAACTTGACTAATAGAAACCTCAAAGTGCATTTACTTTTGTTGACATTTGTAAAATGCAAACAGAACACGCAGAGGCGATAGATAAGTATGTAGAAGCAGCAGAAGAAGAAGAGTCGTAGGAGTAGGAGGAAGAAGCACCTACGGACACGGACACGGATATGGACTCGGATATGGCCACAGCTCGACTTGCGCCGACTCGCGATAGTTAGAGGCATCACTCAAAGTGATTAGATCGCCGTGGAGGGCACGAACAGATAGATAAGTTAAGCCGCTGCTCCGGGCGGAATCTATAGAAGAACATTCTACATTTATATATGTATCTCTCTCTTTCAATTGGGGGAGCTTCAATTAGTTCGATTTTATTGCTCTGAGAATATGGTTATGTTCGCCTATTTGGCCTGTTTGCCTGCACTTTTTTTTACGATATTGACACTACAAATCGTGACTTTTTCATAATGTATAGGATTTACACGTGTTTATGGCGCACCATAAACAGGTTTAACCCCACGCCACTCCCCCTGGCACAGGAAGTTCAATGGGTCGCACTCAGGCCATAACAACAGCAACTTCAACAGTTACGGCTCGGAGCAAGTTGCTAAGTAACTCGCATATAAACGGTATTGTTGCCACTGGCAGACAGGACATTACGATCTTAGCACTAAGTGGAAGAGGTGTGAAGAGGGTGAATCGAAGTGTGTGAGTGCATAAAATAGACGGAAATATGCGGTATAATACGCTGGAGTTGCAGGAAAAGTTTCACTAGAAACTACGAGATTAAAATATATAGATATATAAATAATAATAGTTATATAGAAATATGTAAATAGTTATTATTACTTTGAATTCAAGTATTATTAGGCTTGCAGAAATGTAGGGCATTATGACTGATACTGGAAATATACGTTATAATATGAA
Source organism: Zaprionus bogoriensis (assembly GCA_035046045.1). NCBI lineage: Eukaryota > Metazoa > Arthropoda > Insecta > Diptera > Drosophilidae > Zaprionus > Zaprionus bogoriensis. The sequence continues at coordinate 96,862 of JAWNOI010000098.1, read as the reverse complement.
AGTTTTATCGGGGGAAGTTTTACATGAAATTACTTTGGATTACAGTATTATAAGGCTTGCAGATAAAAGATATAGAAAATTTTAACTGATACTGAATAATATAAAAAACTTTATATTTTATAGATGTCTATTACATATTTATGGTATGGTGAAAATTATTCTAATCCTTTCATATCGATCTTTCGGAAACTTATGAAAATTTAAATTTTATGTGTATTTATTTTTTATTGCAGCAAAAACTATAAATGTTGTTTTATTTAAATTTAAAACAAGTTTCAAATAAACGTAAATAAATGTACATCAGTTTCTTGATATTTTTAAGATTTCTATTACATTTCCATGGTATTTTAAACATTTCATTTCGATGTATCTGATCTTTAGAAAACTTATTAATTTTTAATTATTATTTGTATTCATTTAGCATTGAAACAAAAAAAATAATTTTGGTCTTAGTAAATATATGAAAACTTTTATGATAATTTAATAAAATATTTCTCTTTAAACTGCTACTTTTTCGGCCCACAATATTGGATCACCCTAGTCTGATTGCAACAGCTGCATCGCGAGTTGCAGCCTGTCAACCAGCTCTACCCACCTGCACGCCTGTCCACCTATTCGTACATCCGCCCGTCCATCCGTCCGGCTGTCATTGTTGTAGGCAAAAGCAGTTGCTCGCGTTGCAAATGGAAGTTGCGCTTTGAGGTGCCACGGACACCTTTGACAAATAGTTGCAATAAAATGTCCTAAGTGCTGCGTGTTGTTCGAGAACAAAAGGTGTCTGCCTTCGAGATGGATGAATTCATAACTCGCTTCAATGTGGAAGGAGCTGGAGGGGGGTACCGGTGGCTCCTGGTACTCCCCGGTTATACCTGCCACGACTCCCACTAATCGCCGGGTAACATGATATTCATGCCGCATCGAATTAGCTCTTCTAGCCACGTCGCGGCCGAGCACAACTCGAGCTCAGGCCCGAAAGAAGATATTATGCAAAATAATATATAATTTTGATAGCACCCAATTTGAGGCTGTCATAACAAATGTGCTGAAACAAGTCCTGAATATGTATGCGAGCCGAGTTCCCTCTGACCTCACACCCCCCCCCCCCCCCCAACCACCCTCTGGCCTGTTGGCACGCAAGAAAACGGGCTCAAAACAAGCGGCCAAAAAAATCGATATATGTAAAAAAATGTTTGCATGACTTTAGGAAATTTAGCAAACTTTTTTTTCGTCTTTCTCTTACTGCTCGCGCTCGGCCTGCCCAGGCTGAAGCTTCATTGATATGAAAAATATCTTTTAAATGCTATAAAGCAGCTGCCAGAAGGGGGCGGACCGGACTGAGCCGGAGCTGGAGCCGTAGCCGGGCCTCGCTCTCTGAAGAGCGGCAAAAACAACACTCATAAAATTAATATGATATAATAAAGAAAAATTTGCAAGCTGCCAAAACCATAACGATTGATTCTGAATTATAGCCCGATGCGGCAGCAGGGGGGCAGAGGGTGCCCAGGGTGGGCATGGTTACGCCTTCAAAGGCCACTTTTGCCGCAATATGTTTGCGAGGGGAGCGAAGCGAAAGCAAAAGCGGAACGAAACGAAACCGAAACCGTTTCGAATAAATAACAAAGCTCCACCAAATAAAACCAAATATGTTGCACCAACGAGGCAGTCGTGGCGGGGGAGAGGGGCGGATGGTTCGTTCGGTTTCGGGATGTGGCCGCAAGGAATTTTCAAGGGATTAGTGCGCCACTTGCTCAACGAATGGGGGAGGACCCCGCCTCGAATTAATCATGGCATTGTTCGGCGCTTTTCAAAATAATAAATACTTCAGCGCAACTATAAAATAAATTACTCAAAATCATTTCACTATCGCAACGGAACAGCCGACTATATGCTAGCGCAGCGACGGCGAGAATAGATCGCCAGCGGAACTGTGTTTGGACAGTTTCAACATTTGGTTTCAGTTTAGACTGCCTATGCGACCCCTCCCTCCCTCCGGACTCTTCCAGTCCCTGTCCCAGTCTCAGTCCCCGTCCGTGTCTCCGCCGCATTTCGCTTTGTTCGTTGTCATGCGTTTTGTGTGTCAACTTCAAATGAAATGAAATGTCTGGGGAATTTGTAGATCATTAATAACACAGAAAGAGAGACAGACAGACAGTACGAGAGCGAGAAAGACAGTGGGAGCTACAGCGAAAAGCGCACATAGGGCCACTTAGGAGCCCTGTGAATGGGGCGTACGCGAGACTTCATGCCGTGCCCCTGCTCTACTCCGTCCCTGCACCTCTGCTCCTTCCCTTCAGTTGTCAGCGGGACGTAATAAAAATGCCAGGGTGAAGCCCGGTGCGGGCGCTGGCATAAAATTGGAATGGCAAAAATTAATCACAGCCTCGTGCTGTGTAGAGGAATGAATGAAAAATGCAATCGCTGCCGGCCGACAGCAGATACCTTGGAGTATAGGAATACTCAAAATAGACCCCGGACCGAGACCTGAGACCGTCAGTTAGACAACATGAGATCAGCTGTTTTCTCTTCTCTGTCCGCTGGTTTCCCCAGGGCCGGATTCCCACTGGGAGTGCCAGCAAGAGACTTAAATCTGGATAAACTGAAGTTGATCAGTTGCGAGCTCGTCAATCAAATTAACAACAGAAATAATCTATTATTTAATACTGGAAAATACGTTTGTTTACGTGGCCACACTAAGCGTTATATTCAATAAGAAAGAATTTTAAATATCTGTGAAATTTAATTTAATTGAATATGTTATTTTGATTGATTTCCATCAATTATATTTCAGAATATATACAAATTTCAATCAATTGAAATTTATTCGAATATGTTATATTTTTTATCTCTTCAATTATAATTTAATAAAATATTTTAAATTGATTGAAGAGTGGAAATAAATTTGATTTCCTTATATATTTATATATATTTTTTTGTAGTCTTCTGTCTATCTTTAAACATTTCAAGCAGGATCAAGTATACTTCTGAGTAATACCTCATAGGCAGTTTAAATCAAAATTCACATTGCAATAGAATAATTAAATTTTCAATCAAAATTTAAAATATAAATTCTTAGGCATTGATTTCAAGCCTTCCAATCCTTATACCAAGAATATTGCACATTTAATGCAAAATTGAATACTCTTATCACTTCAATCGAATCTCTTTCAATATTCCACCTTAAATTTAATTCAATTTTCTTTGAATCAATTTAAAGTCAAGTATCATCCACACACACAATTGAATTGTTCTTCTCCTTTTGCTGTCAACAGCTCTCGATTTTCCAAACGTTCCCCCAAAAATTTTCCAACTCAATCGCCAGTTTATTTCTCATTGAAAACCGAAAATCGTTGCGTATTTTTAGGATCTCCATGGCACTTTTAAGCCGCTGCGATTTATGTGGAATTGAAACAAAATTCATGTGCATATTTTTCTACTTGTTATGTTTTTTTTTTTTGTTGTTCTTTTTTTTTTGGTTTTTGTTGCTGTTGAGTTTTTCATTTCACTTTGCCGGCATAACCACCCTGCCACCTCAGGCTCCTCTTTGCCCCAGAGCAAATTCCCATTTTCGTATTCGCTTGTTTCTATTATTATTTCGTGTTTCGTTGCATTTCGTTTTGCCTTTGTCTCGTTTTTGATACCATTTTCCATTTCGTTTTTCATTTTTGTTTTTTTGGCCACTTCCGCCCCAAGTTTTGGCTTTGTTTTTTCGAATTTTTTTCGGTCTGGTGGCACGCGCGTTTTTGTCTAACGCTGCACTTGGGAATAAAGTCTGGAATAGGCAATGGTCGTCGCAGGCAGCCCCTACCCTACCACTACCCCAGCAAGAAGGTGCCCGCCGGCAAGCTACATAAAATATGGCATGTGCATCTTTGGCTTTGTTTGCGTTTAATTTGGAGCGAGAAATGTCAAAAAGCTACAGCAGATTGAGTAAACAAACTATAAAACTAGATTATGGGACTTATAAACATAAACTAAGCGACAACAGAAGCACAAGATGAGAGATGCAGAGTGAGGAAAACTCAGCAGCGAATATGCAAATAGAGCAGTGGAGAGACTGGGGAAGTTAGTCAAGCGTCAGCCCAACTTTAATCGCTGTTAACTTAATTAACAAATGCGCCTTTGAGACTCCAGTCAGTTTAACAGTTTTCAGTTGTGTTTTCGACAATTTATTTCTCGTTTCTTTTGATATTTTTTGTTGAATATATCGCATAACGTATGCATTAGTTATTCATGAATATGCAGCGCAGCCGCCGCCACACTCACTCGAGCTGAACTCGTAAATTCTGCGACGGAGACTCTTAAATATGCATGAAAATCAAATTTGCCTGCTCCTCTTGATATTTTAATTTGTGAATATATATGTATGCAGACGTTTATATACATATATATCGGAATATATATCGTCTGTGTTTTATTGCCTTGCTCGTGTGAGAGTTTTTGTTTTTTATTTTATATCAAGTTAATTGCGTGGAGGCCCATCAATCGTGTCAAAATTTTGTAATTTGTAAATATCAAACTCAACGCACAACGCATTTGTCTAAGACTATCAATGCGTGTGCGGGTGTGTGTGTGTGTGTGTGCGCCTTTTGACAAGATTGATGGATAGATAATGCGACTGATAAATCTCCATTAGGACAAGGCATCCTTTTTCCTGCTGCTGCCAATCCGCTGAGAGTTAATTTGCAGCCAATGCGAGAGACAATGACAACGATTTGATTTTGGCCATGTCATTGTCATTCTCATTCTCAGTCTCTCTAGCTATGTGTGTGTGTGTGTGTGTGGACACGCCTACCTCGACACTAAACTGGCACAAACTGGCTGCCAGCTGCCAAAACAACTGCCAACAAACTGCTTCTTCATTTATCACGGCCCAAAAGACAAGGTAAATACGCCGAGCTGTGATGACAATTCGCTTGCAATTACAATCAAATCTGGCCTTTATTTTGGAGTTGGCTTTAGAGAAATATCATACGAGAAAGGAAAGATTTCCCGGAAATCTAATCTAACATTTATTACTTGAGTGAAATAGATACAAGAGAAAAAAAGGAGCCGAGAGCAATGCTCGTTTATCTTTATAATGAAATAAAATATTCAAATATTTGAGAGTCGGCTGGAAAAATAGGTTTGTTCACTTGCAATCGCTTTCAGAAAAAAACAAAATTACTATACAATTATCTTGCTCTATTATTAAAATTTTCTATAAAAGAACTATAAAATTATCTAGCTATTATTATTAGTATCTTCCGAAAACTACTAAAGTATTTCCCAACAAATTTGTAGATTGAAATTCTGCCTCAATTTTATTATATTTTATTTATTTATTATGAATTTTAAAGCTTAACAAGCTTTACTTTATAATTTATTTTATATTTTTTTCGAACATCGCAACCGAATCTAGATATAGTTATGCAAAAATAAAAATCTAACAAAAATATTTAGAAATCTTGTTTTTATTATTTTAATTGGCACTTTCGAGAAATTATAAAGCTTTTCTTAACAAATTTGTAGATTTAAAGTCCACTTCTATTTAAATGTAAGCACATTATTAAAGTTTTTCAAGACAAGCTTAACTTGGTTTATTGCCAGCTAGCGTTTTTTGCCAACAGCTAGATTTTTTTGCGGCTCATCACTGACAGGTCTGCACTCGACTGTCACCGAAACCCGAGTTGATTTCGTGTAACTTGGAAAAAAATGCTGAAGCACATAAAATAGTCGATTGATTGGCTTCAATGATGGCATTTTAACCAAATCACAGGCCCATTTACGGCAGGCACCTAATGCCAGTTGAGGCAGAAGAAGAGCAAAACGACGAAGAGAAGGGCGAAGGCGAAGCCAAGATAGATGCACAGTTACCGCATACCGCGTTGACACCTCAACCAAGTGATATCGGGCCCACCGTACAGCGACGTGTCATCGTTAAATCTGCCGCCAAAAGTCATAAAGTTCCGATTTCTTCAAGCGAAAGAAGAGACCCAAAGACACTCGATGTCTGCTGTCAATTGTTTTCGAATAAAACCAGGCGATTCAATTGATTTATAGCTCAGTATAGCCCAGGTGTCAGCACGAATCTATGCCAAACGACCGACCAGGCACATCGAGCACAGAAGTAAAAGGTAAATGAATATAAAAAAAAAATTAACTCATTATTTATCGGTTGACTTACTACCGATGTTTCGCTGGCATTCAACTAATATCTCATTTATTTGAAATCTCTACGTTTTTTCCAGACTCATTCAAATTGGTATGTAGAAAATAAATTGTTAGTAATAATAGTTTATTGAACTAATTCTATGTTAATTGTACGCGCTGCGCGTCTAGTTATTTTCGTGCGTGATGATTCTGATTAGAGGCAAAAATAAATCATTTCGATTGGAATTCATATACGAGCTAATTATGCAGCTAATTACATATACATAGACGGTCGGAAAATTCTATTGTGCAATTTAATGAAATTATTTTTGAATCATTCAGGGCAAGGGCTGCAAGCGTGTGGGGTAAGCAGTGGGTTTTGACAGCCCAAGGATACCCTATAGAATATCGATTTCTTTAAGTAAGCAAAACAGACAATTTTTGTTAGAGTAGGAAGAGTGAGCGAGAGGCAGAAAAGGCAGCAGAATAGTAAAAGCATTTCAAGTGAAAATAAATAGTACAAGGCGGCGAGAACAACGCCAAAAGGGACTAGAACCAGAACAAGAACAAGAGCAAGAGCAACATCAAAGGAAGCACCAAGCACTCACACACATGCACACCCGCACACACACACGCACACATACACACAAGTCTAAGCAGGGAAAATCGCTTATGCAGGAAGCACTTTTCTTCTGCGGCTCCTGCTGAGATTTTCAACGCAACAACGGCGTCTGCAAGGATAAGAGCCTGAGCCCAAGCCCGAGCCCGAGCCCGAGCCCGGCCCAGCGAGCTCTTTCGCATCCTCAAACTCTGCGGGCGAGTGTGCTGTGTGTGGGAACGTGATTTCAGCATAATTCCGTATATCAGCGCATAAATGGAGCATGCCAGTGACACACAAACACACACACACACCAGCACACAGTCACGGCCACATGCCGCCAGAAGCCAAAGGAGCATGCTGCACTTTTCCAGTTTATGGCAGCAGACAGAAGGCAGCAGGCAGTACTCAGTTCTCAGCTCTGCGTTCCCAATGCTCAGTTCTCAGCTCACGGTTTCGCTATCGCCGGCAGCGGGTCAAGTTCATTAAAAGCGAATGCCAAATTTGTTGAAAATCCCTGCACATATGTACGATTTCGAACGGAACACAGGGAAAAGTGCTTAAACTTCCCTCAAGTCCAACAGTTCGCTAAATATGCGAATCTCTATGTGTGTGTACCCTGTGTGTGTTTGTGTGTGTAGGAGTGTGGGCGGCCCACAAAATCGTAGTAAATCGCCGAAGCTTGACTAAGCAGTTTCCAGAGTTTTTACCAAAGTAGTTCTCAGCTCTTAAAGCACACAAAGCTAAGGGAACCTTGTGATTGATTTGAGTATTTCATATTCTACATTTTTAGAATTTAAAATAAATGTTTAGTATTTGAGTATAAGCCATTTTTGGAATTCAATTGTCGACAATTGCCTTTTAATTATCTAACAATTTTTACATATTTTCGTGATTGATAAAATAATTTTTGATTGATAAATTCTTGATTATAATAAAGTTTGAAAATTTAAGAAATATTCGAAGAGCTAAATTCGAGTGTTATCGTAAAAGTATATTTTGCATAAGAATACTTTAGATTTTATCGTTTTTTTAAGAAGAGATCTACAAATTATTATATTTTTTTTTGTTACATTTTTCATATTCTAAAATATGTCAAAAATAATAAATGTGAAAATTCCCAAAAAAAAAAAATTAATTTATGGGCCACATTTTACATTTTCTATAATATTAAAAAAAGTTTACAAACTTTTGAAAACAAATACAAACAAAACCAACAACTATTCGAGCGACCCTCGCCTCGTTCACGAAATGCCGCACACGACCAAAGCGGCCATCATTCAGTTTTGAAAATCGAAAATCATCGAGTGCCAATTTACAATTTGCAAATCGAAAAGGCATCCGACGCCAATGCGCAATTCTCAATTCACAGAGACGTAGGGAGAAGGAGAACGCTGCAGGCAGGTTAAGGGCGCAGTCAGGCAGGCTGGGGGCGAGGGTAGACCGACCGAGAGCGACGAGTGGCGGCAAAGCCGCTGCCGTCAAAGCCAGGAATCTGCCTTGACCGCATCAACACACCGTACATACACACACCGTGCATGTCACATACACATGTGTTCACACACAGCCAGAGATAGTATGCGAGAGAGAGGGAAAGAGAGAGTGAGTGGGCGAGTGTGAGCGAGATGGAGCATCCATAGGTGGTTGGCAAACATGAAACATGAAATTCGAGCGGTTTAAAATTGAGCCCATTGATTTTTGAGCTGAGCACGTCCGTCCGAGCCCGCCTCTGCCTCCTACAGTGTGTATGCGAGTGTGTGTGTATTTGTTTTAAAATATATTCCGGCTTTTCTGCATTTTCATTCATCACAATCCATATCCATTCACAGCAGTCGGGCGGGTAATTTTTCAAGTACTTCGATGTTTGCTTAGCCTCTGTCGGCGAAAGGGTCGGGATTTCCTCAATGCGCGTGTTTTATGGTTTTTTCCCAAATACACAAATACATGCACACATAGATTGGGAGCAGAAATCAAGGATTAAAATGAGCAACAACATCCGACGACGACGCGGACGCGGACGCAGACTTGACTCCCGCATCGTGCGCCGTATTTGCCGTCACGCTTAGCGCCGTCGAGGGTCCTCGATTCCATCTGCCACCGGGAGACATGTATCTTCCTCCTCCACATGTTTCCCTACAAATTGTTGTACAAATATTTGCCCTACAGCGAAGTCCTTTTTGACCAACCAGCAAAAAAAAAAATCAAGCATGGCAGAAGACAGCGAAACGGGAAAACAGAAAAATCAAAAAATAAAAAAAAAAACCGAAAAACTGAAAACCGAATCTGGCAGCGAAATTCCCGCTACGCATTTATTGAATTAATGGATTATTTCTGTGTCAAAACATCTGCGCTCCGCTCACGTATTCTCCTATCTTGCTCTCGCTCTCCCTCTTTTCTCTCCTTTATCCAACACATTCTGTCGTTTTTTATTTGCCTTTTCGCCGTTATTTATTCAAAACACTTTGGCTCCTGGCCATATTTATTTGCCCGCCTTTTTTATGCGCTTTCCCCACATAAAATTTCTATATGTTTTTCGAATGTTTCAAATTCGATTTCATTTTCCGCATTTGAAATGGAAATCTGCGTGCAATAATTAAATGAAAATTAACAATTTAATCTGTGGCAATTTGAAAAAACTCAATTGCAAAATGTTAACTCACAACAAAGGGAGGGTAATGCCACGCTACAAATAGAGAAGTCCAAAGGCCTTTGATAAGGTTTTTTATAATATATATAAATTTTAAGCAGAGAAATAATGTGTTTTCTTAGTTAAAGAGTAGCTGGATAGTCTTAAGGTTTTAAAATGATTTTTATAATATAGATAGATAATTTTTGTTAAATATTTTTAAAATGATTTTAAACATGGAAAAGCGTTTTGTCTCTGATGCCTAAAGCCTATATCCAAAAGTATTTGAACTATAAAAAGATTTAAAATATTTAAAGGATCTATGGATTTTTTTTTGTCCTAATAAGGTAAACTTTATTTAAATTCCATTTACCAATATTCGATAGTTATTCTATACTTTGCGTTATTTGAATTTCTCCACTGTTTATCACCAATAATAACTCGAATTTAATATTTAGTCCCGTTTCTGATTTAGCTTTTATAATATTCCAATACATTTTAAGCAGAGAAATAAAGCGTTGTCTTAGATTAGGAATAGATAAGTACCTTAAATCTAAGATAAGATAAGATAAGATAAATTTTAAAACAGTTATTTTGAGGACGTGATAATAAATATTTTTTTCTGAGGAGTTTTCCTAATAAGGTCAACTTTATTTTCAATTCCTCGTACCAATCACACTTCGATAGTTTTGATATTTATAATAAATTGTACTGTTTCTTGAATCTTTTGATTACCAATAGATGTAATCTTAACTAGAACTTAATATTTATATTTAATTCCATTTCTTTATAACTTTACTATTGTAATTACTATTTCCTCAATTCGAGCAAATTATCGGCTTATGCTTTAAATTACTTCTGCGACGATAGTCACTCTAACATTTTTGAAAGGTAAATATAATTTAACTTTAGCTTGAATCTCTTTTCTATTGATAATAATAAAAGTAAAATCAAGTTAATATTTTATATACTTAAGACAGATAAATTGGCAGTTTCTTGTAGCTATCGCAATGGTTATCGATTGCCCGACATTTACGCAAATTAACTGAAATCCTCTGCCAATCCTAAATACTTTCTCTGGTTTCGCTTTTCTTCCCCTTCCCCTTTTCACACCGCCTTTGCTGCAGTTGCGGCAACTTAAAATCCCGCCAAATAGTTTGTTGCATGTTCAAATTACATTACGCTTAGCCGAAAAAGGCCGCACACACACACAAACACAGCGAGAAAAAACCATGTCAATTTTCTATTCCAATTGGCCAAACATACACGAGAGCTTAGAAAGGCGGCAGGCGAGAGAGAGGCGGTACAACAGTTGTAGGCCCGTTTTTATTTTTATTGGCCAACATTCATTCCAATTGCGGCTACTCACACTCTTTACACACACACACACACACACACACACAGTAACACGCTCGCTAAACACATGCCACAAATTGGCCAAAAAGGAAAATCGAGGCGCCAGCAAAAGCGAATTGTGTTTCTGTGTGTGTGTGTGTTTTTCCGCTTTTCCTTCCGCCTGTTTTTGGCTCGCATTAAAATGCACTTGTTAACAAGTAATTTGTCGGGGAATGGCAGATATTTGCTTATCGCAGTCATGAAATCAGTTCAGCGAAATAAAAAAGGTTGCATATTTGATCAGATAGTCAACCCGTTGACCCCTGAACCTGTGCCGAGAAAAAGGACAGCGTTCAGTTTGCGCATTTTAATGTAGTTGAGTCTTGCTTTGAATGGGAATGGGGGTAAAAGTACCCAAAGTATATAGAAACTGATGTTCAAACTCGCTGCGAAGATGCACTTATAATTAGAATAATAACAGCTTCATATGCCAAGCGCTTCCCACACACACACACACACACACACACACACACAGCTGTAAATGGACTTTGCGTAAGTGGAAACTTAATCTTTATTGGGCGAAGAGCTCTCTGTGCCGCCCTCGCTCTCACTCGGACTTCTATAACTTTAACACTTAAGCCGCAAGTCAAGTCGAGCACTTGAAAATAATACTACAATACCCAATACAATACAGTACAATACAATACCATACAATACAATGCAATATGGTTATGGTTATGGTTCTTAAGTCGAGTCTCAAATCCCCAGCGAGACGAGAAATCAATTTCAATCAAACAAATGCAACCGTCCGAGAAGCAGGAGAGTTGCGAGAGGCGAGAGGCTCAGCCAGCAGCACCAGAATCCACTCGAGTGAACCAATAAAAAAAATAAAAAAAACGAGAACGGAGAAAAACCCGAAACCGACACGGCAAAAGTCACAAAGTCGAAGGGGGAACGAGGTACACAGTGTGTGGGGGACTGAATCGGCTTCAGTCATTGACGGGTATCGAAAATCGAGGAAATGAAAACAAAAACGAAAAATGAAAAATGAAATGAAAATGAAATGAAATGCATGTTACGAAATAATTGAGCATAATCAAATTTAAATCACATTTGATGCTGACACCAAAGCTGATGCCGTTGATAATGTACGTAATGACGATGATGAGTTCGCTCGAGAGTTTTAGCATCGATAACAATGGAGTGCGGCAAGAGTGTCACAGTTTGTCGCCAGGCGCATAAATCCAATTACATCCGACACAATTCCGATTCGATTTTCTATGTGAATTTAGAGAAGGGCGGGCGGACAAACGGACGGACGTTTGCATCCGCATCCGCATTGAGTGCACCCCTCGCTCCACTCTTGACTCCGCACTCCTGTTACCCTACGCAACGCTTTGCAATCGAAGCGCAACATTACGGACACAAACTCTCTGTGAAAAGTGCATTTCCATTTTCCCCGAGTCCCTTGTAATTAACGGCGAGTGAATTTCGATGCCAGATGTTTGGCCCGAAAGGTTACGCCTTCGTCTACCTCACTCTCTCTCTCTCTCTCCCTCTCTAACGACCATACCCTAACACACTTTTCCAAAATCCGTAAACACTAACGACAAAGTCAACACACAGGCAAAACATAATCATAGTATGCGGTAATGAACCAACTACAACAACAACAACAACTACAACTACTATGACAAGCGCTACAGCAACAACAACCACTAGCACTACTACAACACCTACTGCCACCACTACAACATCAACAATGTCACACCGAAAACCCATTGAAATTTTCTCGAATTTCATTTGATTTCCGTTAAGCGCATTGAATTGAAGGGCATACAGAGCGAATTAGAAAGAGAGGGAGAAACTAGTTCTAATCTTAGCATATTTAAGACCCGCATTAGCAGTGAATGTAGATCTATATAAAGCATATCTCTATTAATCGTGCATTGTGTGCGGATCACGCTCAAGATATCCAGTTACAGCTGGTACTCAGAGCTTGAGAGTCCCAAGTTATTGGAGACCCAACATGGGATTGGAGTTTCGAAGCTGTTTAACTATTGTATATAGTGTGAATGGGATACTATAGAGTTTATTATATAGAAGCTTAATAAGATAATCTATTAGCTTGCGTTGTCAGATCGAATTTCTTAAGTTAAATTAAATTAAACAAAATTTGCGAATTTTAAATGGAAAACTGAGAGGACGTATGAAATTCTAGTTTTTATCATTGAAAAAAATTATTTTCCATTTTTGTAAAATGTAAAATGACGAACAAAACATCGTACCGCTTTGTCAAGCATAGAGTCTCAAGTAAAAAAGTGTAATCAATAATGGATATAACTTATTTAAATTGTTGAAAATTGCTATAGCTTATATCTAATTTCAATATGTTTCGATGAAAAATAAAACAGTTCTATGAACGTTGAAATAAAAGTGAAATTATTTACTTCTTTTATATTTAATCTCGTTTAAAAATAATAAACCAATAAATTTGTATATAAATTATAGTTAAAAGACATACGAGTATTTACTTAAAATTTTTTTTTTTAATTAAGCAAATCGGATCAGTAGAAAAAATCTCTTATTGACGTTAAAAAAAAATTATATTAGTTTCGCGAAAAACTCACTTAAAGTTTTTAAATATTCCGCAGAAAGTTGGTGCGTTCGAGGTGCTCTAATTCGATGAATATACATTGTATTGAAAAATCCATATTCTCTATAAATATTGACTTTATTTTATGCAAAAATAAATATATTTATTTTGAAATGAAGCCAGAGAACCTCCCCTTAGGCAGAGTTTGAAATACTGCGCAGTGTATTTCCAGTTCACACACCAAACGGTGCTTCCCCTCGAACCTTTTGAATTCGTTCATATTGTTTTACCCTGACCCTACGGCAGTCTTTTCTATGTATGATAAAAAACTAAAACCTGTCAAAATGTTGTTGCCGTTTTTCCCCCTTGCCCTTTCAATTTAACGCACAATTCGATCTGAAACCGCAAACAGAGTTGCCAACCCCCGGCAAAGTGTTAATGTCTAAATTACTTTTCATGCTTGTTTCTTTTTCTTTTATACCTATTTTTTACCATATGCGGCATGTGTATGTGCGTGTTTGTTTCTTTTACTTTTGCAACCCTGCTCGCACTTTTCAATGAACATTTTCCCCATTTCCATTTCGAGTTGTGTTCGTCTTGCGGTTACCCTGTTTATTTTCCAATTGAGGTTTTCACGCAATTTCGTCAATGGGTTCACATGTTTTATTTATCACCTCTACTCGTGTGAGTAAGGGGCGGTGGCAACCCTATCAATTGTGCGAAGTGGTATGGAATTCGTAGACTCACCTTCATCAGCCGTCGCCGGGTGCTGTTCGGCCAGACTGCCAGGGATGCTGCTTAGCTCCAGCAGAGCGTAGAAGACGCAGGAGCAGAGAAGGAAGCTGAAGCTGTAGCTGTAGCTAGGCTCCAGCTTATTGTAGTTGTTGTTCTTGTTGCTACTCGCACACATTGTGGCACTTGCACTTGTGGGCGGGGAGGGAGAAGGCGAGCGTCGTGTTCGTAGCGCTCAATCGTTGATTTGTGAACTCTTTACTTATGGTCGGGCCGCTCGCCAGGCGCAGAGTTGGCAGCTATGCGTATGCCAATGCGTGGGTCGCTTCAAAAGTTCTCGCTTTAGTTTTGAGCTTGTGTTAATTTGATGTTTTTCATAAGTTTTTCATTGTGTTGCTGGCAGCTTTTCCGAGTTGCAACGCGCTGATATGCTATGTATTGTGCACATGTTTGCATCTCACTCGCACACGCACTGTCTTGCTCTCTCACTCATGCACTGTGTGTTTCGCCCTCGCTGTGTGCGGGTTTTACGTCGATTCAATTCGATTTGATTTGCATTCGATTTTTGCCGTGCGCCACTGTAAATAGAAAATAGAAAACACAACATTTTCACGAATTAGTTTTCATTTATGCAGAACAACAGAAGAACTTGGGGAAAAACCATCGGGAAAAACAACTGCTGGAAAATATTGAATTGCAAATGAAATGAATCAAAGAATGCATGTTAAATTCTCCATTTGAGTGTTTGAGTGTTGTGCTTGTTGTTCTTCTATTTTTTTTTTTTTTTTTGGAAATTGCACAAAAATTATTAAACATTTTGTTTGCCATTTGCTGCGGCTGTCAAAAATTCGAGTTGCTTCTCGTTTTGCTTTTCACTGTTTTTTCAAATTTCCCTTTTTATTCAATCAGATTTCGCTGCGGAATCGAAAAAGTTCTTTGGCAGCTGTCAAATCTGGAATTCCACATAAATTGAAACATTTATGGGGGGCGAAAACGTGAGCAAGAATTGATTGATAAGCATTCAGTTGGGTTCTATTTTTACGATTATCTCTACCATGGTTTTTGTTAGAAATCCTAATCGGAAGAGAGCGTGAGGGAACTTTAACTTGCATTGTAGAACTTGTTATATCTTTTGTTTGGAACACCGTTATGATCCATCCAGCTATGTTAATGTAAACTTATCTTTTTTTAACCATTTTTCTATAATTTCAATTCCTGTAAGCACATATTTTTTAATCGATCCACCCATTCATCCAGCTAATCAATTACCAAAATATTAAATTATTAAAAATTAATTAATTGTAAACTATGGTATAAAGTTTAAAAGTTCAATTAATTAAAAACTATACTTCAATCTATTTTTTATCTATTCACAATCTATTTATCTCAATATCTACCTATATACAAAAGATATTCATTATATTAATCCATATTTCTGAAAGTTCTCATATTGTAATTTTTGTAAATAAATATATAATTTCTTAAAAATTCCTCTTTTTCGAATCCTGTTTAAATAATTCCAATAATAATATATATATATTTCTTGATTCAACAATCAATCAACATTACTCAAGAATTCGACAACCTTTCAGTTATTTCTGTATATAAATTTCTTATAATTTGTAATTTTTCCGAATATTATTCCTAGTCCTAGTCCCTAGTCCTAGTCCTAAAAAATTATATATTTTTCTCAATATGTAAAATCAGACTAAAAAATCCTATAAATCAGTTTTACTAATTATGCTCTGCCTACTGCTACCAGCATAAAGCTTATTCAGGTTGAGTCCAGAGTGGCACTTAAAGAGTTTCGGCACGCACATACATATCGCAAGACGAGAAAATGGGAAAAATGGCCTTGGCTTGGGAAACCTTAAATAAAAATGGCTCATTCGGAATGCAAGAGCTCCAGTTTCAGTTTCTGTTGCGGATCCCCTCTCTCGAGTCTTGAGTCTCTACTCAACGAACGTCATCATTTTGATGGCAAACTATTTAAATATTAAAAAAGCCAACAGGCGCAGTATTCAGCCCCCACATCATTTTCCCAAACTCGCACAGCCTGGGAGTTATACTTCTGATAGATTACTGTGCCGCAGTCCAAGCCGGGAGCTGGCAAATGACCGTTTTGATGGTCAACGCCGTCGAGTAAATAATAAATAAATAAATATTTATATTAATATTAAACAAGCGGAAAGCTGGGCCTTGAAAATACACACACACAGATGTGAGTGTATCTACACACATATGCATATTGGTACTTGGTATGAAAGGGAAATTCACGTCAACCTCTCAACATGACAAAACAAATTGACCTCAATTTTTTATAACAAATACTCGGGATGTCGTGATGTCGTCAAGTCGACCGAAAATGGAGCAAATGTAGCCAAAGTAAGCACAACAAATACACTTAGCACACACACATACACACACACACAGTCGCACACGTGCACACCTAACACTCACACACCTGTCATTCACAGCGTGCAAGTCTTGTAGTGTGGCCAGGTGAAATATTGCTTAATATGAAGTAAATACAAAGATTTAAGTAGCAATCAGGCTCCAACGAGCTGCCCCGCCCCTTCACCCGCCCCTCAAGCTGCCTGCCCTCTTCCGACTTGTTACTTATATGCTCTAGTTTATTTCCTCTATTTCGGTTGAAGCAATTTCGCAAGATTTTCTCTAGCTAAGGGGCTTACGAGCAATTCTTCTAATACAAACACAAACACCCCTCGCCATACTACACACTCGCAGGCGTCAATGGAGGCAGGAGCGCATCAGCGCAGTGCGTTGTATTGGGCGCCGCAAGAACGATGCAATGTTAGGTGGAAACCAGAACTCTATTTTCATATATAAAAGAAGATTGAGAATATATTGGAAACTACAACATTTTGATGAATCAATTTGAGGTGAACGCATAAACATAAACGAAACAAAACTAACAAATAAATAAACTTGAGCATAATGTCAACATCGTTGTTGCATCAATCAATAATTTGCCCAGAATAATCACTTTCGTCCGTATCATCTTCCTCGGAAATTTCGTCGTCATCGAGTATGACGACCATCGGATCCTCAAAGATCTTCTCGTAATACCAGAAGTTCCTGCGACAAATCGGACAGCGGCGATTGAAGCGTATCTTCTTGCAATACACATCCATGCATTCATAGCAGAACGAGTGCTTGCAGAACAGTTTTACCTCATTTTGCTTGGGGGCTAAACAAAAGACACAGCTTTCCAATCTTTTTTCCTTTTGTTCCATTCTTATTATTGTGTTTGCCTAGGAATTATATATTATTTGTGTGTATCGAAATATTTATTAGCCGATCAGTTTCGACAGCTTAGGAAAAGTAAATAAAAGTCGTAATAAACACTTGAAAAGCCCGTTCACCCAATGTTGCACATTAAGACAACAAAGAAAAATGGAGGAGCTTTAAATTGTGTTAAAAATTAATAAAAAGAAGCTTTCTTATTTTGTTCTTATTATAAAAAAGCTTATGAGCTTTTACTAAACATATTAAACACATATAGCTTGATAGATAAAGAAATAATGTATGGAATATATGATAAATATATAAAGTACATATAATAAATATATATAACAAATAAAAAATATATATGGAATATATTTTACTTTGAGGGCTTCGTTTTATAAATTAAGAGAAACGAGCAGGTTTAATTCGTTGCATTTCCCGCATTCAATCAGCGCCCATTTGTCAAAGTAGCCCGCAAGCCGCTCCTGCCTGGTCGCACTGGCTCGGCCAGTGTGTCAAAAGGTGAGCTACAGCTTTCGTTGGGGAGGGGAAAAAAAGGAAAAGTAGCAGGAAAAAGCAACTAGCAACTGGCTACAATGCATGAGTTGCCATTCATAATATTAGCGCGTCGAGGCGATGACGATGGCAACCAGGAGCAGTAGCAGTACGTAGATGTGGGGACTGGAGCCATGTGCAAGGACGTTGTTGTGGGCTCGAAAGCGAATTGGAAAATATACGATATGTAGAGGCTGGCTGAAGCAGAGAGAAGGTAGAGCATGGCCCGGCCCGGCATGGCCTGGCCTGGCCTGGCGTGGCCAGACTGAGACCGAGACCGGGCCAGGACTGTGCCGCAAACTACACGTGTACGCAAAGCAATCAACAAGCAGGATACGAGGCGAATGAGTAACATAAATAATAAAAACGAGAGTCGCTGGCGCACTCTGCCCCCGTTCCGCTCCCTTCCCCGCCTCCAGTTGGAGCATTCGCATGAATGATGTCTGAATGGCAAATGTGTGAGTGGCAGGCAGAGCGAGGCAAGGATAACTGAGTGCGACGGGGGCCAGGGGAATGTCTGCTTATTTATGCTGTGCCTATTGGCGCCACTTGAGACCCCAAGACCTCGGACCGCTTCTCACCTACCAATCCCTCCCCCCACCCACTCCCCTCACTTCAACGCTTTGTATCTAGCGCAAATAGAAAATATTTATGTATTATGCAAAGAGAAATGCGTAGTATCCAGCATATCGAGCAGAGCGCAGTGGGGTTAGCAGGTTCTGCGATGCCAAATAATGGAAACCTGTTGGCTGAAAATCTAATTTTCATGCACAGCCCCCTCCCCCACCCCCTCTCCCTTCCACTTAAGAGCAGTCCCTACGCGTCTAGCACGTGTAAATATACACAAATTCAGTGAGGCTTCCAGCTACGGGTTCTCGCTCTGCACTGCTTGCAACGCCCACGCAGCAGCCAAGACATAATTCAGTGAAAGGTTCACCGAGAGAGAGAGAGAAATAGGGGAGACTGGGTGGGAAGGGAGCCAGGGGGAGGGCAAGAGCACATGGGTATTTAATTTGGGTTTACGCCGCTGCCAAGATTATGTGAGAGTGGTAAGTGCAGATGTTAAGCGTGTGTGCTACATCGAACCACGCCAGGCAGCCTTTGCCCTTTGCCACGCCTCCCCCCTTCTCATGCTCGGTTCTCCCCTGGTTCGAACCCGCATAGCCGGCCAATTGTTTATGCGTCTATTGTCGGACCGTGCGCTGTGTAGTTGCCAAACCGATTGGCAGTCGGTGGGGAAGGAAATCTGTAATGCTGCCGCCATGGCATATATAGAATACGTAAAATATATATGTACGACTTCGGGCCCCCATTGTAGCTAGGACTATAACTTTAAATCTTGCTGAATTTTAGTTTTCCATTTGGCAATATTGCACTACCTGCAGCCTTAATAATTAATTAGCATATTTAAGATTATTTGAGATCGAAATGTAGTTGCCTGCAGGCTTTCTATTAGTTAACAAGTTCCACAATGTAGGACCATGGAAAGGCGTTTCTTTTAGAGAAATGAAATAGCAAAGTTTAGCTGTCATTTTAAGCATTATTGAAGCGTTTTGCAATAAAATGTTAAGGCATGTTCTTCAATCTAACGGCTTACATTTGTGGGTATCTAAGAAACAATACGAATTTATGGAAATTCTCTTCTCCATATTCATATGCCTTTCTGTATAGCTAACTTAGATATTGGCTTAAAAGAGAGATTTATCTAAACAAAAAGTTTATAATATTTTTAAAAAATATCCTAGATTTTATCTACACTTTTTCAGTTTTATCTACAGCCAGTAGACTATAAGTATAAGTGTATAAGAAAAATCATATGAAGTACTTTACTTTTGAGCTTGAAAGGGAGATTTATCTTAAAAATATCTTAGAATTTCTCTACACTTTTTCGATTCTATCTACAGACAGTAAAAAGTGTTTAAAAAAGAAATTTATCTAAACAAAAAATAATTCATATTTTTAAAAAATATCTTAGATCTGCTCTACACTTTTTCGGTTTTATCTACAGATTGTGTGGGAAAGAAACTTTTCACTTTATTTTGCTTTTGTTTTTTATCAAAACAAAAAATTATGTTTACTTAAAAAACAAATATCTTTGATATTTTGAGCTTAAAAGAGAGATTTATCTAAACAAAACATCGCTTTTATCTTTAAAAGATATTTTATAAAAAATATTTATTCTTGTAGTTGTAACTACAATATATTACGACTAAGTATATCACTTTTTTTTTTTGGTCTTACTCCATCTACATCTCTTTCCCGGTTAACATTAAATTATTCGGTCTATACTTCAAGCACTTCACTGCATTTACTTGATTTTCGCATAGGTTCTACTCTACTCCCTGCGCCCTATTCACTACTATGGTCGCCTTTCCCTTCTGTTACCCTCGTTTGCCTAGCAATCAAGAAATTCCACACGCCAAGCCAATTTGCATAAGTGATTTGCTGTCTGCTTTCGGCTGCTGTCTGAAACTGGCCTGAATGATGTTTTGTGTCGGATGGATGTTGTTCCGGCTCGCTTCACATGATCTCTTCATTCGCATCCTGCGGCGCATCAATTGCCGTTGTTGCCAACCTCGAGAGGTGAACGCAGCGCCGGGCACAGGAGGGGGACAACGTGACGCCAAACAAATTTATGAACTGAATTTGCTCTACACGAATTTGAGACTCGTCTCTAGCAGAATGGACGCTGCTGTCACCAGGCAGAGAGTGCGGGGAGGGCAGGGAGGGGGCTAGATGAGCTATGGAATGAGCAGGAGAGCGAACGAAAGCTGCGCTCCTGTTGCAGTAAGTGAAATTAATTAAAAAGGACGCATAGCGTTAGTCAAGGATTGTTGGCAGACTGTGGCAGACAGCAGAAGGATGAGCGGACAGACAGACGAACAGACAGGCAGGCAGGCAAGACAGACAGACAGGCAGACGGACGGACAGACTTGGGCGCACAATGAATGGGCAAAAAGATGTCAACACTTTGTTCAAGATGATGACGTCGTCCTCGTTGTCCTTGTTATTGCTGGCGTGTTGTTGCTTTTGTTGTTGTTGTTGTTGTTGTTGTTGTTGTTGTTGTGCTGTCCATTGTTGGCTGTCATTGTTTCATATTGCTCTTCTCATCGTCGTCGTTGTCGCCCACGTCTTCATCTTCTTGTTCGCCTGCGTCCTTCTGGCTGCTGTTTATGAAGTGCCAGGATATCTGCACGTCGCCTCAGAGCGGGGCGCAATGTTAATAATAGAATCTTCTTCTATTTTTGCTCGTTTCGCGTTACAAACTCGCAGCAGCAGCAGCAGCAGCAACAGAAGCAACAGCAACAGCAACAACAATGCGCACTTATTCTTTATTTTGTTTCCACTTGAGTCTGCTGGGAGTTTCCTTTGAAAGAGGTTACTCTGCGCTTTCAGTTTCAGTTTCAGCCACGGGTGACGCCTCCTACACCTCACCAAATTGCTGTTTTCCAACTTGTAGTATTTGCTTAGCAGGCGTATTAAAATTTTCTTCGTTCCCGGATTCTTTTCGCATTTTAAAAAATTGAATTTAATATTTAATATGCCGCTTATGCGCGGTAATCCACACGCATCTCTTGCTACTCTTCCGTGTCCCCATCAAATCAGTTTTGCATACTGCGGCAAACGCAAGAAAGACTGATAATTAATTGAGTTTGCTCAAGCAACTCGGCAACTCTGAAAGTTTGGCATGCCTTGGCAAACATTTTGCCTAATGAATTTCACTTTAAAAGCCGAAAACCAAAAGCCAAACACAAGTTCAAAAAGACAACAGTCGCCTGTTATAATGCATACCCAGTGCCATAGCCTAAATAAAAACAGTTTAACACTGCAGAAAACTGGTAAAAAATGTTAAAAATATATAAATAATAATAATTATGTTATAAATCAAAAGTAATTATGCACTAAACTACTTAAATATTGAGTCTAATTGTAAGAAACAATAATAATAATAATTACGTTGTATATAATAAATTATTATGGACTAAACTTCTTATACAGGGGCAAACGGACAAACGGACAGGCAAACTGACAGACATGCGGTCCGGCAGATTGACATACCTCTAAAAACTTTTTAAATATTGGGTTTTATCGAAAGAAATGATAATAATAATAATTATGTTGTAAATAATAAGTTATTATGTACTACACCTTCTTATAAAGGGACAAACGGACAAACGGACAGGCAGACTCATATCGAATTTATCGAATAGAAAACGTGTACTTTTGTATGCTATATACCCTACGTCTGTTTTGCGAAGTATCTAAAATCAGCTTAGCTCTTGCTGCAACTTTGAAGAATTTAGAGCCACAAAAATGCCACATTCGACTAAATTCGATGGCATTTCCCAATGATTTTTAAACGTTTCTCTGCTCTGCCCGCATATCCTTGCAGTCGACTGTGCGGTCTACCGCAGCCGCAACAATTGTTGCACTAAAATGCAAACTTTAAACGTGCATAAACATAATAAAAACGCAGCTCACATGTTGCACACACACACATGCACGCACGCATATATCGCATAGCCCGGTAAATGAAAAGCAAATACATTTCAAATTTCAGTGTGAAAATATTTGCGATGAAAAATGCAAGCGCAAACAAAAACAATTGCACGGGAATTTATGCACGCACACTTGGAAAAAAACCTATAGCCATATCTGGTATATATGTATTATATGTGCATATCTATGGTAAATGCAACATCTTTTTTGCTCTCTGCACTTTTTTAATTAAAAGCAAAAAGCCAATGCGGCGTGTCCGTTTGAGCTCCGCTGGGGTCTGCCGGGCCAGGACCGAGCCCGGAGACAATGAGCGCCCGTCGAGCTCGTAAAAGTTCAATGCCAACGGAAGAGGCGGAAACCAGCGTGACAATAATGACGGTGACAGCGCGAACTGCTGTACCTCAAGATACCCTGTGTATATATATTTTTTTTAATTATTTATTTTTGGTCTATTAATAGCAATAATAAAAATTTGTACTATTAAAGACTGTAAACAAATTTAATAATTTCAATAGCATACTGTACATGACAAACTACCATATACCCCATAATTGTAATAAATTAATACTGCTATTATTAACATAAAAAATGTTTACAAAAGTATATATAATATACATATATAATACCCTAGCATACGTTAAAAATCTGGGAAGTTTGATGTATAGAATAAAAACTGCAATGTATTCTGAAATATTTACTCACACATTAAATAATATGAAAGGATTCAAATCTAATTACATTATAGTATTTTAATCTATTGTATATAATTTTATGTGTGAATAAAAAATAGAGAATAACTGCAATATATACCGAAAACTATATATGCTACTCTAGCATACGTTAGGAAGTCTGTATAGATTAATAATAACTGCAATATGTTCTGAAAAAAGTGTAAGTAGTAAATAATAGGAAATAATTTGCATACCTTATTGTTTCTTATTATTTACTACTACTACACCAAATAAATTCAATTACATTATATTTTTGTATGTATATAATTGAATGTATAAATAACAATATATAGAATAGCTGCAATATAGACCGAAAAATAATAATTAATAACAAATAATATGATACAATCTGTAATGAGCCCAACTATATTTACTGTTGCTGCTGTTGTGTATACCCTACGCATTGCTGGGTATATTGAATAACAACAGCTGAAAATCATAAAAAATGCATGTGCGCATAGCGCGTACACGTAACTGTAGCCTATATAAATAGGTATAAATATAACGAATATTGTTTATACACAGAATGGAGCGACGGACGACGGAC
Source organism: Zaprionus bogoriensis (assembly GCA_035046045.1). NCBI lineage: Eukaryota > Metazoa > Arthropoda > Insecta > Diptera > Drosophilidae > Zaprionus > Zaprionus bogoriensis. Next base: position 73,264 of record JAWNOI010000098.1, on the reverse strand, counting down.
GACGGGCGACGAGCGACGCCAGACGAGGGGCGACCGACGACTTCTTACTCAGGTGGCCCCGAAAAAAGTGTTGCATGTTTTATGTGTACCCTCTTCCCCCTCTCTCCCTCTCTCTCATGGTTTCCTTTTATTCTGCTCCTTTTGCTGTGTTGTGTTGTTTACAAAAAAACGTGATTTTTCAGAGCGAAAGAGCAAAAGAGAGACCAATAGAGAGAGAGAGAGAGCGAGAGAGAACGAGCGAGAAGTAGTAAAAGAGCAGCCGCAACGAAACTCGTGGGGATTTCAGAGAAAAATGCCGTGTAACGAGCCAAAAGGTGCGCCAGAGACACACACACACACACACAACCACAGCACAGCACACCACACCCAAGGCTAGCCACACACATGAGTGTATGAACTCCAGGGATCCTTTGCGTATTTCAAATGGATTACAAAATGCTTGGAAAATTATTTTCAAATGTGCCGCCAGAGAGTTTTCACTTGCAGCACTCTGGCTGCACGGCGAGGGGGAGTGGCAGAAGTGGGCTGAAGTGGCACAGACAGTGGTTAAAACATGTTTTATTGGCCCGCTCGCATGTTGTCAAAAATTTATTTGCTAGCGGCAGCAGGAAGCAGGAAGTGACGGGCGAAAGTGGTGGATGATGGGCGAAGGATGTCAGGCGGGGGGAGCGGGGGTGTGGTGCTCTGTCCTGAGCACTTTGTCTGGCTGCGTTTACGTTCTGCGGTTTTCATGGCCTACGCACGTGCCACAAGGAAGTTGGCTTAATTGTGCGAGTGTGCGAGTCGAGTGTGTGAGTGTGTATGTGTGTGTGCGCGCGTATTAATTGAACCTTCTCATAGACATTTTTCTACACACATACATAGACACTCGTATCCAACTGGTATGTGTGCCTGCGAACAGGATCTGGCACTTATAGTGTGAGGCAAGTGGGCGGCGGCGGCAGCGCGCTGGGCGTGTCTCGCTGCCAAACGAACGACTGTCAACTTAATTGGCTGCGGCGTGAAATTAATTGGATTTTTACGCACTTTATCTGCGTTTTAATTACAGGCCTTCGCACTCCGACATCAATGATACGGGCTCGAGGCTGGAGCTGTTGTCAATTTACAGTCACTGCCAAGAGTTAACGTTCCACTACCGTGCCACTACCCGCTCCCTCCCCCGCGCATAATTCAATTGGGCTCTGTTTGCTTAAGCGAAATAATTGAGCGTTTAGCGTGTTTATCGACTTTATTTATCGAACTTCTCCAAGTCCAAGTCCGGCGCAGCACTCTGTGCATATACATATATATCTGGGGACCATTAACCGTTAACCGAGCCACCTACTGCAGTAATGTACTATGAGTTATGATGCGTATGTCGTGCTACAAGCCACAACAACAACAACAACAATACCTGTAAATAGCACGCACACTCACACACACAGCACTTTAGGCATTACGGAAAGTTTCCTAACTAAAGAGAGACAGAGAGAGAGAGAGAGACAGCCCTAAAGCTGACGCCAGCCAAGCCCCCGGATTTGCTCTCTTTCTCTCTCTCTCTCTCGCTCTAATGGAGATTAACTTTAACCCACAACGGCGACAACATGTGCAAATGGCATTAATAAGTGGCTTAACTATGCGATACCCTGTAGACGGGCGCACAGTAGGGTTGTTGATTATACTTATGTCAAAAGATTAATTTATATACATATATTTTTGTAGAAGAATTATATATTTATATCGGAATTCTTGTTTTTTTTTTTTATTCTACTATATTTTTCCTATAAAAAACAGTGCTTGAACACGAAACTTCTTTTTTTACATATTGTGGAAAAACCCACAAACTTTAAAATTTATAACTTAAAAGAAGAGTTGTAAAATTCGTACAAAGAGCTTTTGATAATCTACACTATCCATAAAAATAGCGATGTTTGTTTACTACTTCCTCCTATATGTCAGCCAGAAACTTATTGAGTGATAGTGTATATCAAAAAAAAAATATATACTTATTTTTGTAAAAAAAATAATATAATTATATCGGATTTACTTATACGATATATTTATTTCATATATTTGATTGATTTTATTTTAAGAAAACTTAAAGAAAATCCTTAATACTAATGAAAGTGAGTCCATTTAAATTTTCACTAGTATCTTCCATGGAAAGTAACATTTCTAAGGAATTAACTCGTTCTTATAGGAAGTTTTCAGCAGAATTAAATGTGAGTTGCACCCACCAAGAAGAAGAGTATACTTCTTAGGAGAATTACAAATATCACAAATAAGGAGTATATCAATATTTTAAAGTGATATTTTAAATATCATCATTTTTTTTACACAACAAAAATAATCATCGATACGATATTTTAAAAATATTCAAATTGAGGGCATGTACAACATGCTATCGATATTGCTTATCGATGCACTGTTATCAGCTCAGTCCAACGAAAAGGCTAAAGAAACTTTATAAAGAAATTACAAATTTACTTCGATCAATCACTATTATAATCGCTCATACCCTACTGTCAGCATTGCCACAGGGTATTCACAATTTATATTGCGTTTTTGTGTCTCCGGCTTACTTTGACATATGCACAGAAACACGGCCCAACAACAACAACAACAACAACAACGGGGACAACAGCACGCAGGCTGAAGCTGAGTCCCTGTCGGAGCTGCAGATGGAGTGGGTGCAAGGGAGAGGGGTGAGGGGAACCACAGGCGCTGGGTCACGCACAGCGCGCAAATTTTTCATCGTTAACAGCCATGGAGAAGGCAAAAACCGACGAAGCTGGTAGCACAGCCAAGTGGTTAGCCAGAAAAAGGCACCAAGAACATGAGGAGTAAGCGAAGCAGCAGCGCTGTTGGAGCTGTGCAGAGGTGGGCAGGCAGAGGGAAGGCGGGGCAGACCACAGCTAATGCAAAAACAAACACAATGACCAAACAAATTTACACAATGCACACACACAGGACAAAACAGGAGGCGCTGAGCAGCAGGAGGCGTGGCAGGAGCGCGTAGAGCACAAGGCAAGATAAACCATCAGACAGCGAACGGGTGCTAATAACAAAACAAGCGAACAGCAACAACAACAACAACAACAACAACTACAACTGCGGCATATGTTTGCTGTTCCTCTTCAGTACTACCTCCCCGCCCCCTACTATGCTCTTCGAACTCCCCCACATCCTCATACACCTCCTGCCAGCTCTTCGCTTTGTCGGCAACTGCTTTTAAAGGCTTTCGGCTTTGGGGCTGCTTGTTGTCGCTTCTTTTTGCGGAGCCTTTTGCAGTGGAAAGTGCAGGCCGCCAATCAATGGGGAAGTGAGAGCAAAAGTCGCTGCGAAATTAATTTGCGCAACTGTGAAACGAGTGCTGCACAGTGGGACAAGACCGATTCAAAAGCAAGCATAGGATTTCATCCAATTAAAGTTGAAATTAAATAAGAAAGACTGAGAAACAAATTTCAAATGCCAATGCCTAAAAATTGGTATATATTATATAAAAATCATGTGAGACAATCTATCTATCTATTAGGCGTATAAGCATATATGGTATATAGCTTTTTTATGCATTTATGCAATTTTAAAAAGATATTGTAAATCCCACACGTTGCAAATTTTATATCAGAAAATTTTATAAATCTAGATAACTTATAGGCAGACAACTAAATTAAAAAGCGTAATATGATAAAAAATATGATATAAATAAAGAGACTATATACAAGCTCTTTTACACATTTTTTTTTTTTTGTATCCAAACAAGATTTGAATATATCAGTAATATTATTAAGGTATTGTATATAACCAAAACACATACTCTATAAGCAGAAAACAAAAATAAATATAGTAATATAATGTATATAAATTTATATGTTTTAAAATTTTTAAACTATAAAGGTTTATCTACAAATTTCAAAAGTGCAATGTTAAGTCTGTCTTATCATTACACTATATATTTGTAATATTATAAATATGTTTGTATAAGGCGTATAAAAATACATTTTCTATAAAACTCGCCTTTGATATTCAATGCAGTTATATAAATACCATCCATCCATTTCATATTTATGTCTTACATTCCCTACGCAATATTTTATGACATTACCCAAAAACATGAAAATTTCATAGTTTATCCAGCGAGCAGTCGGGTTACAGGAGGAGACTATGCTATAATAATGCTCTCTTGTAATCAACTCGTTTTACGACCTACAGCGACGTTTCTATTTGAAATATGTTAACCCACTGTGCAGCTGGCGTTGCGTCACAATGTGCAAGCAGTGGCTTCGGCTTGTTCTGCATTTATAATATTGGTTGTGCACACCCCCACACACACACACACATACACACACTGAACGGCACACATGTTGACTGTGGCGCCAACGTCATGTGCATGCCACCTAGCTGGAATCCCTTATTACCCTCAACGCCCCATCCCTCCCCCCTTTTCCATCACTTTGCTGGCCATTTGCAATCCCTTTAGCTGGCGCCAAAGGAGAAACTGGCGGAAGGTGGGGCAAGCGGGGCGGCTAGGCGTGAATTATGAGCTATTGAAACCTCAAACAAGTCGCACCACAACAAACAAAGCGCCATACACACCCGCATCCATATCCACACACACACACACACACACACACACACATTTGCAGGAGCACTATTACAACACCTACGCGCCCTATAACTCATTCCGGCGCCCCGTACAACATTTGTTGGTTGTGCAACATATTCACTCCTTTCTTTCGTTTCACTGCGGTTTGTTCTTTTTTTCTGTCTCTCTTTCTCTCTTCTGGCTGTCTGTCTTTCTTCTGCCATTCTTGCCCGCTTTCTATGGGTCTCCATTTGCCGTTCACCGTTCAGCCAACAATTTTTACTTTATGACTTTATTTTGTCCTCGTTTTATGCATTTTTTATGCTCGCCGTCGCGGTTTTCTCACTTTGTTGGCCGGCAAATCCACCGGCAGGCAGCTCACAGCTCACAGCTCACAGCTCACAGTTCCCAGTTCTCGGGTTCCCGATCCCAAAACACAGTTCAGTACGGTTCAGTACCTTCCCTGCACTAGCGAGCCCTGTGCCACCCCGCTCTACTTCTCTGCCCTGCCCCCTTAGAGCAATGAATTACCACCCGCCTGTGCGCTTCACTTATGCTGCTGCTGCTGCTGCTGCTGTTTCTGTTCTTGTTGTCGAAAGAGTTTTTATTATTTATGCATTATTTAGTTGAAACGACAATTATAGGTTGTTAGGGAGTTTTATGAGCCCTGGTTAATGCGAGACATGTGTGGGGCATAAGCCGAACCCAAGGCTCCCCAAGGATGCACACCCCCAAGCCAAACTCGACAGACAGGCAGCCCGACAGAGAGACAAGCTGAGGTGCGGCCTTTTAACCCCTTTTGGTAGACACATTAAAAGGCAACTTGCACCCTCAGTCATAATATCGGAAACATAAGTGTATGAAGTGACAATGGGGGACAAGCTGAGAAACATGCGGGTGACTTAGACATGCAAGCGTTATATTCTTGTCTTAAATTACTATAACTATGCCAAATATACTATGTAAATATAGAGATGAAATGAGACAGCCGAAAAGTTTAAGTGGCATCTTAATATGGAGGTTTTGATACAAAAACTATGAGTTGATAAAATTTCAAACTTCGCACATCGTTTTATTTTTTTTTTATTACATTCAAGATCTACCCAGTAGATACTTCTAAAATTTAATGTTATAAAGAAATCCTAAAGTAATTAATAAAATGTTACTATAACAAGTAAGGAAAGCTACAGTCGAGCGCGCGCGACTGTAAGATACCATTTACCCTATTCGAAGAAATAATACAAAATAAAATAAATGGTATAAAAATAAAAAAAAAAGCAATTTACATTAAGAAAAAAAAATCGCCCCGCGCCAGATTCGAACTCAAGAACTCTCACGAACTTTGTAACTTACGAGTCGGACCTCTAACCACTAGACCACACAAGTTTACGCCGTGCGATCGGCAAATTAGGCTTTTATTGACGCGGGCCCTCTACTGCGTCGATTTAACGTTTTGGTTAGGAATCGCTAGCGCCCATAACTTTGTATGGGGAATTCGAACTCCTATAACTTCTTTGTTATTAAAAAAAAAAAAATTGAAGAAAGCTACAGTCGAGTGCACTCGACAGTAAGTTATAATTTACCTTTGGCTGCTTAAAATAATTCTTAATATTAATTACTTTTATTCGAATTAATAACAACGCATCGCATATTTCCGAAATTAAATACACATGCATTGACGCTAATGGCACATGCCGACTGCACGCCGATTGTGCGTTCGCAGTCGGCGCAAGCATTGAAGCCGAGCCTCTGCTCCGTCTCTGCTGCTGTATGCAAAACTTTTCGCGCCTAGGAACAGACCATGTCCCCGGTTCGAATCCCAGCGCAGTCTTCTTTTTTTTGTATTGCATAGAAAAAGTTTTTGTTTTTATTTTTTTTTTTTGCATAATATACTTTTCATATAGCTCAAAATTATTAAAAAAAAAAAAATTGCCCAGCGCAGGATTCGAACCCGCGACCTCACGCATCAGAAACTTGCGAGCCAACCATCAAGACCACACACAGTTACGCAGTGCGATCGGCAAAAAAAAAAAAATTTGCCCGTTGCTGGATTCGAACCCGCGACCACACGCACCAGAATCTTGCATGCAACCATCTTGACCACACACAGTTACGCGGAGCGACCGGCAAATGAGACTTTTATTGATGCCGGCCTTCTGCTGCGTCAGTTTAACATTCTAGTTGGAATTCTAAGCGCCCACAACTTTATATGGGAGATTCAAACTCCTATAACTTCTTTGTTTATTGTCCGATCGGATTGAAATTTATAATGTAGATCTGTACTATGGTAAGCTACAAGAGTGTTAGAAAAAATGTTTTGTTATTTCCCTACTTTTCTTAAAATTCAATAGTTTGGGGGCGGTGGGCGTGGCATCCAAAAGTTGAAAATCAAACATTCTTCGTAATGTTACCAGGCACCTTACTTTCAAATTTGGCGCTTCTAGCTTTTCTAGTTTTCTTTTAAACTATAAAAATGTGTTTTTTAGAGGCGGTGGGCGTGGCATCCAAAATTCTAAAATCCAACTTCTGCATAATGTTGCAAGACACCCTCCTACCAAATTTGGTGCGTTTATCTCTTTTCGTTATTGAATTATTTAGAAAAAATCGAAATACGCATTTATCGATTTGCGGAGGCGGTGGGCGTGGCACATCAAGTTTGAAATAAACTTCTTGTGTGTATTGAATACACGCACACTCCCACCAAGTCTGGTGCCTCTAGCTCTTTTAATAGCTGAGATCTGTGTGTTCATACAGACGGACAGACGGACAGACGGACAGACAGACGGACATGACCAAATCGACTCGGCTATTGATGCTGATCAAGAATATATATACTTTGTATGGTCTGCCACGCCTCCTTCTGCCTGTTACATACATTTGCACAAAGTTAATATACCATTTTTTACCCATTTTCAATGGGTAAATGGTATAAAAATTGGGTTAAGATTTTGTACCATATATACCTAAATAATGTATCTACAATAGTATTAGTTTAATTTAAAATAATTATGTTATTATTAAAAACTACAACTTTAGATGTAATAATAGTTATCCCATACCACTAAACCTGATAATAATTTCGCCAATTTATATCTTAGAATAAATAACAGTCACAAATAACTATGCACATTAAAAAAAAATAATTTTAATTTCTGTTGAGAATATGAGGTCAATATTATTTAAAAAATTCTATCCTTAAAGCTTATACAGGTATTCGGAAGTATGGAATGTCTGACCCTGTTAAACTCAGAGAAACAAAAAATTATGTAACAAATCAATTTTAAATCCTGTCTTAACTTTTTTTTGCGATTTCAAATATCCACTTTCATTATTCATATAACTTATCAGCTCATACTATAACACAAAGAATACAAATAATATTATAAGTTTGTGGAACTCTTTCTATTGACTTAAGTTTCTGGCATTTCAAAATGAATTTCTATTAAATGGCTATAGTTTTTATTTCCAGTACTACGTAGCCACTTATCACGTAAACTTAGATTTAAATCAAAGCAATTAGAAGTTTAATGCCCTGCCCGAGAAGTCGTTACACAATATGCCCAACTATAAAAGCAAAACCAAAACTGTTTTAGTTGGCACATTAATGTATATATATAGGTATATTTAGAGAGCGACGATAAAGATCCGAGAAAAACGATAGAGCAAGAGAAAAGTGGAAAAACTAAAGCAAAATTCATAATAATAATGCAACGAAATAATTATGAAACAAACATAAAGTCGGTTAAATTTAATGCAATTTGCTTGGCGAAAATGAAATTAATTTTCAAGCCCAGACTGCGGAGGGTAGGGGGTGCTGCCAGCGAGAGGAATACATCCAATTTATTGAAAAAAGGACGAAAGAGAATATGAAATGAAATGGAAATGGGGGAAAACACGCGCAGCACTTGGCATTAAAAACGAGACTGAATTATGTTCCATAATAAAAAGTTATGACTGTAAAATTTTTTAATTGCACATTTGGGAGGTTTTTGTTGTTGTTGTTATTGTTATTTTGTTTTTGTCGCTTTTTTGTTGTTGCTTTTGTTTATTTAATTTTAAATTCGTGCGCACGCAACGAGCGCGTCTCACGTCTTTATTAGGCGCATTTTCCGCAGGAAAACGAAACGACTTCATCGACATTTTCATTTTCCATTCGAAATGCGTAACAAGACAATGACAAAGTTTATTTTGGTTTTTGCGGTGCTCGAAAGTGAAACAAAAGTTAAACACTTGAGCAGCAACAACAACAAAAGCAACAACAAGCGGCTGTTGCTGTTGCTGTTGCTATTTCCATCGTTGCTGTTGCTATTGCCATTGTTGTTGCTGTTGCTGCTTTTGTTTTGACTGGGCAAACATTGTCGGGCGGTTTTTTGTTTATGCGAAAAATGAGCGATTAATGGCCTTTAGGCAAATGCTCAGCGCCGGCTTTTCCTCAATTTGTTTTCCTCACATTTGTGTGAGTGCGAGTATGTGTGTGTTAGAGTGTGTGTGCACCGGTTGTGTTTTGTGTTTGCTGCCTCTGTTGATATTTCTGCCCGAATGAGGAAATTGAATTTATTAGCAGAAATTATTGAGCTTGCGGTGGCTTTAAAGAATCCGCAATAGAGAAAAGCAGCAGCAGCGGCAGAAAGATGAATTAGGGTTGCGGCCAGGCCCGAGGCGCAGGAACTTGATTGAATTTTACGAGCTATTTTAAACGATGTCTTAGACAACAATGGGCCCCGCCCTTGTGGCCCCTTTATTTATGCTGCATTTTTAAACGGTTTCGGAAAGTATTTCAGAAATTTGCTCGAAAGAAAAGCTTTACATTTTACAGCAGCAAGAGAGTTTTCGCACAGTCTGAGTTAGAAATAAATTAGTTTTATGATTATGAGCAGAATTATCCTTAAAAGGCAATGATACTAGACAAAAAGGTTGAAGCTCATTGGAATTTGACTAAATAGAAAAATTGTAATTACATTTTGATATAGAAATAAAATCGAAATATCTATTATACAATTCGAAATCTTTGAGAATTTGGCTGTAGAAGAGTTTAAGATCCATGCGATAGTTTGTAAAGGTTTATAAGTAATATATATATTATTACATAGTATAATCATTTTTTTAATTTCTAGATATATTTAGGCCTTTTTTTTGTATTTCAAATTTTTTTGATAACATTTAAATATATTTTAGGTTGGGAAAATTTAATATGAAGTTTTTCTACTATTAATTTTAAATTGAATCTAATATATATTTTAACCTAAAATTTGTAAGTTAAGAGAATTTCATTTGAAATCGTTCGTCTATAAAATTCGAAATATTAATAAAAGTTGGTAAAAAATGTTTATAAAAAATAAATATTTAACAAAAAACAATCAACATATTTTTAAAAGTATTTTTTTGTGAATTTCTAGATATATTTTAGAATTTAGTTTGAACTTAGCATTGAATACTTTTTTAGACTTATTTTAATTTTAGAAACTCGAACTTGTAGTAGAGATTCTTTTAAATACTACATATATATTATATAAATATTTTATTTAGAGCCTTTAAAAGAGCGGGTTTAACTAGCGCATTGAAGTTGATTTTTTTATCAAAAAATTTGTATATTTATTAAACAAGTTTACTGCCTTCCTTGTAATAAATTTACAAAATTTATAATTTAGTTCCACAACATTAATTTGATTTAATTTAATTTATCACAACAGTTCAAACATTTCACTTTAAACTCCCTTTCTACCTTTAAGTTGACTAGCTTATTCACTTCGAGGCCAATTTTAATATATAATTTGTGATAAGGTAATCAATTTCATAAGCAATTTTGGACTACAGCACAGTGATTGCCTCTATATTACAACGTGTTTTCGGCTTATCTTAATAATGCAAACAAACACCCAACTTTAAACGTTATTAGCTCAGGGCGCTCTCTAGCTTTGCTGTCTTTTTCCAGTTTTTTGCCCGCTTTAAGGCTCCAACAAACTTGAGCCCCGGCCATTTGGCTAATGCACTGGCTAACTACGCTCATTAAGATTAACATTGCCAGGCAGCGGAAGAAAAGAATACTGAAACAAGAACTTTAGAGCACAAAAAGTTCCTAAACAGAATTTATGCATGTGATGTGCCGTCACTTGGACTTGGCTTGAACTTTGGCTAATTTGTTTCCCGCACTTGTTGGGCACATTTTTCTCCAGACTTTTTTACAGTTTTTTTTTTGTACGCCAAGTAAATTTACAAATTAATTAAAACAACAAACAAAACGGCGACAGAAGAAAAAAAAAGGACGAGCAACAGTCCAGACAGGTTCAGAAGTCAGAGAAATCTGCGAGAATAAAACCACAAAAAGCCAAAGCAAAGCAAAGCAACAACAGCGCTCAAACAAAATTAAGGCACTAAAGCGGCAGCAGCACCAGCAACAGCAACAACAACAACAACAGCTACAAAAATAACAACAACAGCAGGTCAAATGTCACTGAGTAGTTGAAAAGGCAATTTTCACAAGCGCCCGACGGAGGCAGCACACGAAATAGAAGCCGCTGGCCAGAGCAGGCGAAGGAGGAGGGCGCTGAAGGGGATCCCGCACCCGCACCCGCACCCGCACCCGCACCACTAAATGAAGGGACACCACAACAATAGCAACACCAACAACAACAGCAGCTAACAAGCCCAACGACAAAGCGCCCGTCCAAGCGCCGACGGCAAATGTAAAAAAGTCAAAAACTCGTGGAAATGGAAAATGGCATGGACGGAAAAGCGCCGCTCGACGCCGCTGCTGAGCGCGTAGAACAACAACGCACAGAAATAATAATAATAAAAGTGGGCGGCGGCCGGATGGTTGCCTGCGAGTGGGCGGGGCCCGTGTAGCACAGTGCGTTTCGACGGTTTCAGTGAGCACAGTAAATTATAAATTAACGCTGCAGGCGACGCGAGGTCAACGTGGCGCTGCCCCCATGCCCCTCTCTCTTTCTCTCTCTTTCTCTCTCTTACACTCTAACCCAACTTTGTGGTTTTTTTGTGTGCACACACACACGCTTGCGTGTGTTGTGTGTGGGTCTGTGTGCGTTTTCTGGTGATGTCCTTTTCACGTGCGAACCAAAAACGCGGCACGCGGCAAACTGACCGCAGCAACAGCAACAACAAAAAAAACCCGAAGAAAGCGAACAAGGACAACAGGCACAGAGAGGGGGGGGGGGAGGAAAGCAGTAAGCAGAGAGCAGCACAGTAGCACAGCCAAGTGGTTCAACAATTGCTGCCCTAGGAGCAAAGCGTGTCACACGTAGAGGTATGAGGCGAGAGGGAAACAGAGGCGGAGAGGGGGGCTAGGGTCACAGCACAGTTTTGGTGCGAGGAAATGGAAACGCAAAAGCTGCAAATTGAAAATAAGATGTGAGTTAAGCAGAGATTAAGCAGACGCCCAAGGCATGGAAATCAAGTTGTTCGCACAGTGATTTAATGTTTTAAACAATATTCAAATGTTAATTGGAGACCAAAATTAAAGCAGTTATTGATGGCACTAACTTGGCTAGAACTTGTTGAGTAGAAGTTGCTTGGAAAATACAGTTTTTGCATAATCATACAGTGAGATTTTTAGATAAACGCAGAAGCATTGAAGTCCTTAATTTAAATTAAGTTATAAATTAAAGAAGTAATAATTGAATAAGCTAATTAACAATAATTTTAATTAGTTATGGATTACAGTTTAATTTAAATTTTTTATATTTTATGTTTTTGAATTCATTTAAGTAATTCAAATTTAAAAAATATAAAAAAGCAAAAAATGCAATTAATATGAAGACCATGGAATTATAAAAATTATAAATTAACTACTTTCATCCTTACTTCATTAACTTTTCCAATTTGAATATTATACCAGTCCAACAACATTTTTCCTACAATATCAGAACGAGATTTTTCTTAGTTTTAATTTATAACTTTTTGGATTTTAAAAATGGTAACATAAGCGACATTTTTCTCAGTTTAAATTTATTAAATTATACCCGTCTAAAAATATGTTGCCTTATTTTTAATTAAATAATTTTCTATAACTTTTCAAAATTGAAAATTATACCAGTCTAAAAATATTTTTTAAATAAAATATAAACCCGAGATATTTCTATATTTTTATTTATTAATTTTCTCAAATTGTTTATAAAATCAAAATTATACCGATTTTGCCAGCAAAATCACATCTAGATTTTAGTATATTTTAATTTATAAATTTTCTTTAACTTCTGGAATTTTTAAATTATACCAGTTCAAAAGTAATTTACCCATAAAATCCAACCGAAAATGTATTAAATTTTATTCATTTTCTATAACTTTTGAAATATGGAAATTTTAATAATCCAAAAAGCATACAAAGTATTTACTTTTTGTGCATATGGTATTTAAGTTATTAATTTTCAATAACTTTGAAATTTCAGATTGTAATAAATCAGTCCATTAATAGTACTACAATTTTAATTTAGAATAATTTTATGGATTACAGTTTATTTAATTTTTTTTTTTAATTATTTTACATTCCAATTTCTGAATTTTTTTTAACTTTTGAAATTCTAAAACTTGAACAGCACCTATAAATCGAACCGAAAATGCATGTACCTATAATGCTGCTATATCAGGACACAGGACACATTCAAAAAACTTTTCAGGTGCAACCCAGGCTGGCGATAAAAGTTTTCAATGGTTAAAACTTTGAAAAATCAAGCCAGTAATTAAGGCAACTAGCAAACAAACAATAATAATTAAAAAACTTTGCTAACAACTTTCTGAATTTTAGGCAACTCTCACACGGCTTAGATGTCGGCTAACTGGCCACAAATCCCAGACACAAAACAAACACTCGAAGAAACTTAATAAAATGTTTTAAAACACACTCGAAGAAACTTAATAAAATGTTTAAAAAACTTATGGCATTTTATTTATTTATTATGAACAGCCGCAACTTTTTTTTTGTTGCTTCAGCGCGCCTAAACAATTGTTTTCGTACGTAAATAAATAACAAAATATTTTGTAGAGCAACTTTTGCGACGTAAACATCAATTTCCACTTAATATCGAGTAACATTTGGCCAAACACATGGAAGGGGTACGCAGAGGGGGTGAAGGGGGCTGACGACTCGATTGCACTTGTTGGGGATGTTTTTGGGGAACATTAGACGCAAGTCCAGCTGCATTGTGTGGCCTACGCATGATAAATATGCGGAAAACATGCACAAAGCGAAAGAAAACAGCAGGGGAAAGAGAAAAACATAACGAACTACAGTGGCAACCCCCTCCTCCTCCCCCTCCCCCTTCCGACTTACAGCTCACTTTCGACACGCGTGGACAATTAAAAATTTCATTGACTCGCAACATGGACGCGGACGGACATCCGCCCCTGCGGGAGGGGGGCATAAATTAATGCTTAATTAATGTTGTGTGCGCCAGTGGGCGGGGCACTCATAATTTTCATATATTTTCAACGTATGCAAATTACTTTGTTATTTAATCCTTGTTGTAATCCCTTTGCCGTATCCTGTGCGCTTGTCCCGTTACGTTTCTCTCGATATTTCGCACTTTGTCAAACACTTTGTTCACACTCACACACACACACACACGCGCGCACAGCTGCAGTGTCCATAGACTGCATTCAATTTGATTTAAGCTTCTCTTAAATAATTCGCTGGCAGCGTGTTTTTGCTCTTAGGTTCCCCCTCCTCTCTTCGACCGAAAGCAGCGCAGCAGACGATCGCACGTAACGAAGGCGGCAGGTGGAGCTGCACTCATCAACTGGTTGCCCTTTCGATCGTCCCTGTTAATAGCTTGCCGTTATGACACGACGCCGACGACGACTGCGACGCCAAGCACGAAGAAAACGACGACGACGACGACAGCGAAAACGACGTGCGAACGAGCGAGCGATTCGTTTTTACTTGATGGGAACCGACCAACCGCTACGACTACCACAACGCTTGGGACACTCGGCAATACTGAACGTACGCATTGGTCGACGAGGGCACAGCGATGTTAGCGCTAACAGCACTTGCATTCTTACAGTGGAACCTGTGGACGACGAGTGGATCGTATGCGCCGCTGTCGCGCATAACAGTGCGTGAGCGCGAGGGCAGGCTGTTAATGAACCGCTTATGTTAGGCAGTTTAAATTAAAGCATATAATTAATCAGATACTTCAACTTTAATTAATAACTACATAATTACTGGTTGTTGCCATTACTGCACTAAGTGAAGGTCTTTAAACGGAAACTATTATAGACTGCAGGTACTCGAGAATATTTCCCTCTGCTAACATTAACAGAGTGACACACTTACGCACATGCGTTCCACATGCTTTACAGCCGACCGCTCTCTGCCGCTGTTAGTCTGCAGAGCGCTCTCAGTGTGGAACTGGAGTTTGTGCATGGCTATGTTAGCTTTGCCGCGTAGGACATTTCGGAGCGCAACATTTGTAGCACATTAGTAGTGACATAAAAATAAATAAAAGTAACAAAATAATTTAAATTAAAGAAAAATTCAAAATAAATAAATACCTATTTTGAAATTAAATATAAATTCCAATATATTCTAATAAACAAATAACGGAACAAGCAAGTTGTAAACATACATTACAATTTGAAATTCGGACTAATGCATTCCACAGTGCTATTAGAGCATATTAGTGTCCACAATTCGGAGTAGTGTTCTGTTAGCGTAGTCAACGCTATTTGAACTGACCTGACGCAATGGCAAAACCTTTAGCTACAGTATTTAATTTCAAGGTATACGATACACAATTTGGGCTTATAAATACAAATTTTAAATAGCATTAAATTTCAGGCGATTAGATTAAAAATTTAAGCAGTATTTCAATTTAAGATATTAGATAACAAAATTGAATTTGTATTCAATTTTAAGCTATTAGCAACAAATTTAAATAGTATTTAAATTTCAGGTATTACATAAAAAATATAAAGTATTATTTAATTTTAAGCTTTGAGCTAAAAAAGTAAGTAGCATTTAATTTTAGACGATTAGATAAAAATGTTAAATATAATAGTATTTAATTTTAGGCTATTAGAAAAAAAGTTGTATGTTGTATTTTATTTTAGACTATTTAATAAACAACTTGAGGCAGTATTTAAAATTTAAAGTAGTATTTAAGTTTAAGGTATTATTGAAACTAATGTATAAAACCTTTTAAGTATTATTTAAATATAGTATCTAGTTTTTGGCGATTAGATGAATAACTTTAGTAAGTATTTTAGGTAGCAATTTTAAGGTAAAAGATAAAAAAAATTGTAGTAGTATTTAATTTGAAGCTATAAGATAAAACATTTTAAGTAACATTTTTTTGGTTTAAAAAAAAAAATATTAATTGTATTTAATTTTAGGCATTTAGATAATAATTTTAAGAAATATTTAATTTTAGACCAATAGTGATAGTAAATAATTTTAAGAGGTATTTAATTTTAAGCTATTAAATAAAAAATGTAAGTTGCATTTAATTTTGGGCTATTTGATGAACGAGTTTGAAAAAAAATTGTAAAATATCTATTATTTTTATGGTAAATTTAGTACTAAACCTTTTTTAATGCATATTCAATAAAGTAAATTTAATAAATTTTTAAAAATCTTCGTACCTAAATAAATGAGATAAAAATAATTTTCATATTGAAAAAAGAGATTTAAATACATACCACAGGTAAATATATTTACAACGAGGCAAGCAAAAAAATCGTAAGGAATTTATTTTGATTTCTATCAGTAAAATATTCACGATTAAATCAGAGCAAGAAATACGCAAATGCAATTCGAATATAGAAGAATGCCCCGATGAGCGAGATAAGACTTAAGGGCGGACGCGCAGCCTTTTAAAGTATCAGAATACAACAACAAAGCCAAGAAGAAGCAGCAGCAGAGCAAGCCGCAACAAAGGCTGAAAAAATAACAGCGATTTTAATACCAATTAGGATACTTTTTCAGAGTTAAACTTGTGAAATGCGCTCGCAGAGGGGGCAACTGCAACAGGCAGAGAGAGAGGGAGAGAGGAGGGGGTGGGGGAGCCTGTAGTAGCAGAAGAAATGGAACCTGTTCGTGTGCCTGGGCACGCGGCAGGTAACAACAGCAGCTGCGGGAGGAGAGCGAAGAGAGAGAGAGAGAGAGAGGGAGAGCGCGCACAGAGCAAAGGGCAGAGGCAGAGGCAGAGGCAGAGGCAAAGGCAGCGCCAACGACAGCAGCAAAGCGTAGGGCAGCGGCGAAGGCAGCGACTGCGACGGCGACGGCGACAGCGACTGTGACAGAGGCACAATTTAAAACTAAATAAAGCAGTAGCAGCAGAAGAGAGCGGCGAGCAGAGCGGCAGCGGCAGGGGGAGTGACAGAGCAGTAAAGATTAAAATCGGAATGACAGTAAACAGCAGCAGCAGCAACAGCAGCAACAGCAGCAGCAGCGAAATGAAGAGCGAAAGAAAAAAATGCAAATTCAGATGAATATCAAAAGTTGAAGTTCTCATAGGGTCAAGGGGGGGAGGAGAGGAGGGGGAGTTAGAAATAAAGAGAGAGAGAGAACGAGCGCGAGCAGGACAAATGAATGCAGCTAGAGCCATGACTCTGAAGCATTCACTGTACCAGTTGCTGTGCCTTCTCCGCCCCCACCTTCGCCTCCGCCTCACTCCAGCCACGCCTCTACACTATTCTATTTGGTTTGGCCAGTGCGTTGACCCAACGGCGCTGGCCAAGCAAGTGGCATGTTGGCCTTGCCGTAATGAAAAGATGCAACTGCCTGCCAGGATAAACTTGTCAGTCATCGTGCAACTGACAGGCTGCAGGGTGTACGCTGGGAGGGGGGAGGGGTGTATGTGTGTGTGGTAAGCAGTGGCAGGGGTAGCTGAGGCTGGGCATGCTCCCACAGGGCATCCAAGTGGATCCGTTCTGCTCCGGAAATGGGCAGGGCGCTGCGCCAGCTCGACTTGGCGATTAGTTTTGCTTTGCATTTAATTCAGATATGGATCGGGACTATATGTATATGCCAGTAAATAAACATACTCGTATATACTGGGATTTTATCAGCAAATTAAACTTATATACTTGCTAATTAAAGAAATTCAATGGAATGCTATATATATATATATATATATAAGCTATACGTATATAATATACATTTATAATATTTAATATATTTTTATAATTATTTTTAGTTTGAATACCGTACATTTTTCATATATTTTCTGAATTTATTAATGATTTTTAGTTATTCGAGCCAATACAAATATTTACCATAATTAATATATTATTAATTTCTTTGACTAGGAGTGAGTATCTATGTTTATATTGGTATTCGACGAACGTAGGTCCTTTTTTATAATTTAGGTTTAATTTAGGTTCTATCTAAAAATATTTTAACATATATTTAAATTTTAAATAAATTTCGAAAACTATAAATAAAATACCATATAAATATGAAAATATTTTTATGTTATATATATTATTATATAAATATATATTTTATTTATATTTTATTTAAACTAATAGTAGTATTGAATTATTTAAAGAAATATACAAATATATACACATAAATAGATATTAAACATTTAAAAAAGTTAGAAATTAAAAATAATTGTAACATTTAGCTGTAGTCATATTATTATAATATTGTATTTAAAAACTAAAAATACCTACACATATTTCTTTTTATTTTATATATTTAAGTTATAGGTTTATTAGGAAAATTAGAAAAATATATAAAATTAGGCTAAAATTTAACTGCAATAATGTAGTATTTAGAAAATACAAAATTTCTATATACAAATTTAAGTTTAATATGTTTTACAAAGCTTAGGGATTTTATTAAAAATATAATATTTAAGTTTAAAGTCTTTTTAGTAATAGTAATAGTAACAGTAACATATGCTGTAGTAGTAATGCATATTGTATTGCAAAAATGTTAAAATATTTGTTATACATTTTATATATAAATCCACAAAATCTAGAAAATTTAATAAAAATATATAAGTAAGAGAATATAATAAATGTTTGTGCTTACATAAATTAATATATATTATAGATTATATGTCTAATATATTCAAAAACTGCATAATCAACATTTTAAAATGGACCTGAAAATACCCACAACTTAATCAGAAAACACTTTGAGATGCTTAAAGTTAAGTAATAATAATAATAATTGTGCAATAACTGCAGCTTAATGCCGACTAAAGACCCAGCCAGCTACTAACTAAGCCGATTGCATACATATCTACC
The DNA here is from genome assembly GCA_035046045.1 of Zaprionus bogoriensis. Classification (NCBI taxonomy): domain Eukaryota; kingdom Metazoa; phylum Arthropoda; class Insecta; order Diptera; family Drosophilidae; genus Zaprionus; species Zaprionus bogoriensis. The sequence continues at coordinate 54,486 of JAWNOI010000098.1, read as the reverse complement.
ATATTTCGCATTCGAAATTTAATTTGCGGCACTTGCAGCTACCGTCAGTTAGCCCAAAAGTCGAGCATTTGCATTGGCTTTAATTGTTTTCGCATTGTGTTTTCATTGTTCAGTTGCTTAGCCATTGTTGTTGCTCCTCTGTGCCACAGATTATACATTCCGAGCTCACTTAGGAGCCGCACCGGCCCCTGGCCCGCCCTCAACGAGCTGCTGCCCATTTGCATAGATTCAACTGCTTTTTCCATTTCTCCCTCTCGGATTTCCTTTTTTTCTGGTATTTTAAATGCTCGAGCAGAACGATTAGGGAGTATCTGACGCGCCGGGAAAATATCAAAGTAAACAGAGGAAAATTGGAAAATGTTTTCCGCTCGCCTTTAAAGTGCTTTCAACATGTTGCCCAATGTCGCGTCCTTCGGCTACCTGAGCGCGGAGACAGCGCTTTGTTCTACACATAATCTGCATTATAATTTCATTGTCTTGTCCGTCGCCTGTCCGCACAGTGGTTTTTGTTGTTATCGCACCTGTTACACTTTTCCGACTGCCCTTTGTGTGGAAGCTGAAACTGGAACTGAAGCTGGACCGGCGCTTCGATTTTATGGCCCTCATTAAACGCGCTCGCAGCTCGAGAATTTTCGCGTCGAAGGAAAATTTCATTCAGTTCAGTATTTTCATGTTATTTGGGTTTTATTGGTAGACTCTGACGGAGCAGACAGTCGAATTGCTCAGTTAGTCGCTTCTTGAGAAATGGGTTAATTAATCAAATCTTACGAGGATGACGCTCAATGCGTGCCCTTTGTTTGGCCTGGCTAATGAGTTAGGGGCTTGATTCCTTTTAAATATTTATATTTTTTGTCTTCAGCTCAAGGTAACCAAGCAACCTCTTTGAGAAATGAGAATATTGCTTATTACAAATAACAGGAAGGAATAAGCAGGAATTACAGATAAATATTAGGGTCAGATTTAAAAAAAAAATTGTTTTACTTCTATCGCCTAAAAAGTGGTTTTTATTATTTTAAATATTTATATTTATTTTCTATATGCTACACAATTCAAGGCAAGCAAGAATCATCTTTGAGAATTGCGAGATTTCAGATAATATTGCGTTTATATGCTTGTAAAAATTTAGGTATGCAATAGATATTGTCGAGAGTCTAAAATATATATTAAAGTCCAGAATTGAAAGAAAGAGAAACATGTGGAAATTGTTGTTTAAATATTTATATTTCTATTCTACCATATGTGCGCTACAATTCAAGGCAGTTAAAAAAAAAACTCTGAGAAATGATAATTTAAAATAAGTTTACGAACATTAATGAAGCTCTTTAGGTATGCAGGAACTACAGATAATTCTGCGTAAAAAATATGAAAATATATATTAGGGACAGATTTTAAAAAAATAATGTGACTTAATTTATATTGCTTAAAAATTTGTTTTAATACTGTTTGTATTCTTTAAAATATTCTTTAAGAATTGAGAATTTTACAATTGCATTTTGCCGCTTATAATAAGTTTTTGCAAAGTAATGCAGGTCTCTAGGTATGGTAGGAACTATAAATAAATGAAAATTATCCAGAGAAGTCCCATTTTCTACAAATAATTTGTTAATAATTTAAATTGTCGGAAGAATTAAAAATATTAATGTAAGCCTTAAGGTAGGATTACAAAAACATATTTCATTAATAATTTTTGCACAAAAAATTACTGTATCGTAATATTGTTTGAAAAATACTATACAGCTGATATAAAATGTATTAGGGTAAACATAGTCTTGTTTCGAAAAGAGTTTTGCTTCTAAAAATATTTTGAGTTATTAAAATATATGGTCAGTCTAAATTATATAAATTCTTGGCCTCTAACAATATCTTTGTGTTATTATAATGATTAGACTTATATATAAACTATACAAATTCTCGGCGATCAGCATAAAATAGATAAATTTTTGCCCTCTTACAATTACTTTGCGTTATAATAATATTTATTGGTCATAATTATATAAATGCCATCCTATAATTCAGTTCTAGTAGCTTAGAAATATTGAATATTAAAGTATAATTTAAAAGAAATCTTTATATATAAAGTATAGAAATATATCATTTAAAAGTAATATATGAAAAAGTATAAAAACATATAATTTTAAAGTAATATATGATAAAGTATAGAAATAAATAATTTAAAATTAATATTTAATAAAATGCACTTGTGGATTATTATTTATAAAGCGAGTTGCTATAAATTGTCGTTAGTCCTATTTTTGTGCCCAATCATAGCATTAAAAATCATTAGTATATTCAGGTTTAGTCTTCATTTCTGATAAATAGAATTGCTCTTTTCACAAATACTCTTTAAGATTTCAAATTGAGTAATTATGTTTAACTTAATTTTTTTTAATAATCAGAAAACTCCCACAACATTGATTGATATAGAAAGAACAATTTTCAAATATTTTCTGCCTTCCCAGAAAACTGAGCATTGATTTCTCCCGCGACTCTACGAGGCTTGCCACCAGTTTCCGGCGTAGAAAGGCAGTTAGTCAAGTTGAGTGCGCTGCGATTCTACGGAATCGGGGGGAATTCTATTCATGCACAAATTGAGCATCAATTTGCGTGGCATTTAGGCAAATTTTACGGCCGTGCGCCTGTTCCGGGCGCATTTTGGCATTTTTGTTATATTCGTTAAATTCGCGGCGAGCGCTTCAAAGCGCAGAACGTAAAAGCTAAACAAAACTGCCGGCGCAACGTTTAATGAATTTCTTTTGCTTTATTTTGCAAGAGCAGAGCGAGTGTACTGGCGACCCCTGCGACCTCCTCCGCCTTCCCACACTTGGCGGAGGTCATAAAAAGGGTTCACAGACGATTTGCTCGAATTAATTGCGCTGCCATTAACGAAGCGTAGACGGAGACAGAGCAACGTCACTTGACAAACCCCTCGAACCCCCCTCGATGTCCCACTGTCCCAAAAACCTACCCGTTCTGCTGCTGTTAAACATTTTCGCCGAAATTACGAGTATTTGCGTGTAATTTGTTTTCGCCTTTGTTCCCACTGCAAAAGGAAATTACAAAACATTCCCAGTATTTTTTTGCCTCCCCCCCAGAAAAATATTTGTTTATTTGATTTCATTTGCCAGCAGGAAATGCAAATTAAAGTGGTCTAGCGGAAGGGGCGAGGGGCGGTGTGTACTCTTTGCGAATCTATAGCAACAGGTTTTGAGTTAATTGAATATGTTTTTTTTTTTTTTAACTACCCCATACTCTGTGCAGCCTCTTCTTTAGTCTGCAATCCCCATCAAAATATTTACCCAAAGCAAAAACATCACAAAAGCATTTTTAATAGGCTTAATGAAGAAAGTTGATTGGTTTCGATTCGTGGTCCCCGAAAAGGGTCTCGGCCAAAGTGCCAAAGTTCAGCTCCAAATGCAAATCGTTTCCGAGTAAAAAGCAACAAAAAACCAGGAATTAATTTTGTCCTCGGCGAAGTTTGCATACTCTTACAAAAATATATACGAGGTGTGTTCAAAAAGTAAGGTGACTTTTCAAATTTCGCGGGCAACATATTTTCGATTATCGATTTTTTTGTTTTGTTATATTGGTACACTCTACGATCGAAATAATAGCACCACTACTTCAGAAAAGGTTTCGCTACTCGCCCTCTTTTCATACCTTTGCAACTTATTTTTAAGTTCAGAAAACTATAAATAATATTATATTGAGGAAAAAATTGCTTCAAGACCATCTAATGACTCCAAAAAAATTGATACTGCTTAAAATATAATCATCAAACAATTTGCACTATTAATTAACAGGCCGTCCAGAGTCTGAGCTCTGGTGCCTACGTAAGCCCGGCGAATATATTGACATAACATATTTTAAAGCAGTCATTGAATATAGTAATCTGAATTTTGAGGTAAGTCAGAAATTGTTTTTTTTATTCTAGTCTAAAAATTCTTATTATCAAAACTTCAAATTCGCAACAAAAAAGTTTGTATTTGTTTCTAATATTTTCTTATAATTTTTAGATTTTTATGGCATTTTTAAACATTTTCGCAAAAGCAAAATATCACTGAAATTTTTTAAATATGGTAAAACGTGTAAATCAAGAAAAAATCGAAGATATTATATATATATTAGCACTTACCACTTTTTTTACAGACAGCAGAGTATTATTTATAGAGCTTCTTATCAACAAAAAAATTGATGCCTTCTGTACAAAATGAATATACCCTCTGCAAGGGTATACAAATAACTCTGACTTTTGCTTAAGACTTGTTTGTTTCTTTGTGGCTGCGCTTCTGCCTAATATTTCTTCATTAAACCCCTTTACAAATTGATCAGATATCGCGGGCATCAGATACGCCATTTGTGCCGTCATTAGAACTACAAATTTTTATGATCGCTTAATATGTTTGTTTAGGAGATACTTATACTAGATCCATATCGGGAAGGCCGTTAACTCGTTGACTTTGTTGTGGGTGCCGCGAATCGCAAATGAGCTGTATAACAGTATTGCCGTATAACAGTATAACACTGGCACAGAAACGGAAACAAGCGGCTAATTAAGTTCGTATGTTCGCCTTAAGTTGTTTCGCCTCTGATCATCAGGTAGCCGCCTTTAATGGCCTTCATCAAGATTACGCCCCCTCGACATCAAGTTCATCCTGTAACCCATAATTATCTACTACATCATATTCAAATCTCAAGTCTGAGCTCACGCCCCACGCCCGAACTTCAAGCGATGAGAATGCAATTATAGACAGATGCACTGGAAGAATTTAGAGGTGGGACTTTAATGGTTATTTAATAAGGTTAGTTTTTAATTATTAATTCAAAAAGTTTTCTGTATATTTATACTGCTTATGGCTAAGTTTTTAAAAGTAATAGTAAAAAGTGCAAGAAAATTAAAAAAAATTGAAAAATGGGTTTAGAAAATCTTTAGACCAATCTTTTTAATAAAAAATGTGAAAAATTAGTTAAGCAAATCTATACAAAAAAATTCTTGTCATAAAAGCGCAAATCTTTAATTTAATCTCTAAAGCTTTGAAAGCCTACTATATAGTCTTCATTCTACATTATTCTGAAAAATATAATAATTTTTGAAAAAAGAATTACTTATCATATATACACATTTAAATTACAGGGTACACAAACATACTTGTTATACTCTACATATATTTTATATATAAGCATTTTAAATCAGATTAAAATACAGCTTTATATGAAAAGTTTATCAGACAAAATTAGGAAATAAAATCGATTTTCTGAAAAAAACTATGCTCATTCTTTCATCATTCTTTCTCCTCTTGCACTGCTTTGCCACACACTTTTCTCGCAGTGCATCAGAGTTCACTCAACTATCACACGCAGGGATTTGATTTCTTAATTTCTTATCGCGCGACGATTACCTAACATCCATTCATCCGCCCGGGCCTGGAGATACGATGTCATAAAAGCGTTGCGGGCGACAGTCGAACGATCGAGCGAACGATCGAGCGAACGAGCGAGCGCGCCCTAACCTCAGACACGGATTGAAGATCGTTAAGTTGAGGGAGGGGCAGTAGGAGAGAGTAGGGGGATCGAGCTGGGGAATGGGGCAACGTCTCACGCACAGAATCCAGTTAATCCCGATCTCGGCCTCGGCAGCTGCAGCTCGTAAAAACATCGATGAAAGAAACCCTTCTTTCTTCCATAGACTTTTCCAGTTTCCAGTTTCTTCGGTTTCAGTTCGGTCTACGGATTGGAATTTTTATTGTATCCGCATCTTTATGGGCGTTTATTAATTACCCCTGGACTCAGCGATTCCCAGAGGAGCGCTGCGACGCTCGGCGGCGGCAGCGCTTTTATCGCGCGACGCGCTGCCTAAAAGCCTCCGAATGACAAATCCAAGGCGTTGAATTAATTTGTGCCACAACTGGCAGCGGCCCGATGCGATAAAGCGTTTAGTTTGAGTCGACCAAGCCGCAGATAAATCGCAGACCAGTTGAAGACCCAAGCCCAGGTTGGCAGTCCAGGTGGCAGTCGCAATTGAAGGCACAGTTGAAGTCGCAGTTGAAAGTAAAGCTAAAGAATAAGTTAAAGGACTAAAGAGAAGCTTAGTGGGTAAGTAAAGAAGCTGGCAGAAGATCAGGTTGTCGACACAGCATAAGTACAGTTGTAGCTTAGATTCAAGTTAGAGTTGAAGACTGGTGGAACCCCTGATTGCAGGCTCAGGTCAAACTCTATTTAAATTAGGTTTTCATTGAAGACACATTTAAAACAGCTTCAAAGGTGCAGTCGAAGCTACAGGTGCAGGCTTAATCTGTAGACTAGTAATGCTTTTTTAAAACCGCGTTGTAGCTTAGTTGACAAAATTCAAAATCTTCAAAATTATGATTCCACTTAGAGGGATTGATTTGGTATAGGTGCAAAATTGTTATATATTCTAAGCACAATCTGAGGACATTTAACTGATAATCTGCATAAAATAGAAAATTTCCAGCTGAAGCTGTATTAAAGTGCATCACGCAATTCAGATGGCTTGACATAATCAGATGCATTATGGAAAAACCTAACATAGTTCGATCTTTAGGTGTTATGAAAAAAACCTAGTAAGGTCTTTTGGGTTTTATAAAAAAAACCTAGGTAGGTTTTTAAGGTTTTATAAAAAACCTAATTAAGATCTTTAGGTTTTATGAAAAATCCTTGTAAGGGCTTTAGGGTTTTATTAAAAAACCTAGTTGTAAGGGCTTTAGGGTTTTATTAAAAAACCTAGTTAGGCTCTTAGCAAAAATTAAACTAAAGCTTAGGTCTCTAGCAGAGCCCAATGTTAAAGACTGAATCCAAAGATGAAAATTTAGCTATAGCCAAAGTACATGCTCAGCTTCATTATCTAAAAAGTTAGATGTTTTTCTCATGTTGAAGACCAGCTGAAAATTGTTCTGTAGACACAGTAAATGCTTAGTTTGTAACCCATTAGAATAGCAATTAAGGATCATACGGAAGCCAAGTAAAAGCCCCTGTTGAACGAAGTTTCTGCATAAGTCTCCGTTGAAGCCCCTGTTGAAGCCACAGTGGAAACCAAAGTTGTAGGCTATGAAAGACTTCAAGCCTGTGCTGCTCTCAAGTGGAAGCCCTGTTTGAGCTCTCTTGAACAAAAATTGAAGTCCGATTGGAGCGAAATTCGAGTAGAAAGCAACGTTGAAAATGTTGTTGGCTAAAAAGTTGCAAGGCTGACTTTAACCCTTATTATTGCTTAGTTGAAGCCCACATTGAAAACCCTTTGGAGTATTTAGTTGAAGCCCATTTAAGACTTGGGTAGAAAATACGTGTGAAGACTTGATTCAGGCTTAAAAGACTGTACCATAACCATAAAGCTCTAATGCTCTGCAATGATGTCACAGTAGAAAACTCAGTTGTAACCTTAGTTGAATCTTACTTAGCTGCTGCAATTGAAGCCAAAATGCTCTTCAATAATGCCTCATGAGAAAACCTAGTTGAATCTGCAGTTGAAAATTTAGTTAAAAATCACTAAGCTGCAGTTCGAGGCATAATTAAAACTGCAATGCTCTTCAATGTTGCCTCAGTAAATTCAGTTGAAGTTTCAGTTGAAACTTTCGTTAAAGCCATAAGTTTGCAATTGAGGGCACAATTGAAGTTACCATTGAAGCAGGTTAGTTGAAGGCCCTGTTGAGTATTCAGTTGTAGTCCATTGAAACATATTAAAGCCCAGTTGCAGCCTTGTTGAAACCTCATCAAAAGAAGCAGTTGAAGCTTAAGTTTCAGTCCATTAAGACCCTGTCAAAGCGGCTGTTACCGCCGTCTCAAAGTCCAGTGGCAATCGCCGTTGAAACACCTTCTGCGACCAGTTGCAGTTGCTCACCGGCTGCATTTCATTATTGATGACGGCTCGATCGGGAAATGACCAAAATAAAGATAAGACGCGGCCCCAACGAGACCTGAGAAAATGCAGCGCGTTGTGTGCGATAAGCTCAAGTTGCCTCTGCCTCTTCCTTCGTCTCTCTCGCTCTCTTTTTCTTTTTCTCGATTCCTTCAATTTCAACTTCAGACTTCAGCTTCAGGTATTTCACAGACGAGGTGTGAATATGTGAGAAATGCCCGCGATAAGGCGCAACTCGAAAATTTTAATTAGCAGCTCTGGAGGCCTTAAGACGCTCCACGTCTAATTGAATCCCTTCGCCGAGGAAACAGCAGCAAAACTGCGCAAAATCGAAGACGATAGGCGGTTGGGCGTGTCCGCTTGGCGCGCATTAAGCCGATGATATGACAACAGCAGGGCGATCAAGCGCTGCAGATAAGCCCAGTCGAGCGTGAGCTCATACCCTGTAAGAGTGCGAGCAAGGAGCATGCTGCGTGCCTGCACAAAAGTTATGAGTTAAGTGTAATTTGCCATAGTAGCATTTTATCTTATCTTAAATCAAGAGAGAAACCGATGGGTTTTAAATCTATTTAACTATTACAGGGTATCTGAAAATCCACATTTCTTTAGATAGCCGTAAAAGGGTAGCCAAAGTTCTTGCAAACGATTTTTAAGAATTTGTTCTGTCAAGAATAAAATTAAATAAAGCTTAAGATACATAAAACTGAGTCAGAAATAAAAACTTTTCCCATTAGACTGGTATGAAGGCTTAGAAGGAACGACCCGATCATTATTATCATACACTTAATACAGGGTATGCGGGGTATATAGCTTGTAACAGTAAAAAACGAGTAAAGAAAGCTACAGTCTAGTGCACTCGACAGTAAATTTGTAACTTTTCTACTACTCTTAATTCGATTTATGGAGGCGGTGGGAGTGGTATCCAAAAGTTGAAAATCCACATCCGGCGTAATGATACAAAGGATGTTCCTACCAAATTTGGTGCTTCTAGCTCTATTTATAATTTCCTTATTTACAATAAATCATAAACCACCTTTTTTGATTTGCACGAACTGTCTTACCAAGGCTGGTGTCTCTAGCTCTTATAGAAGCTGAAATTTGTGTGTTCATACAAACGGACAGACGCACAAACAGACGGACATGACCAAAACGATTCGGCTATTGAGATTACACTTTGCATAGTTTGCCACGCCTCCGTATGCCAGTTACACAATTTTTCACTAAGTTAATATAACATTTTTACCCATTTTCAATGGGTTAACGGTATACAAAATAAATCTAACTCTAGACAAAATTTAAGTAAATATAACAAATGCTCTGTTATATAATGCCTACAAATTATTAGATTATTAGATTAAGTATTACAATTATATACATAGTATAATGATAAGGTTTAGGCATGTACAAAAGGTGGCATAAAATGTCAAATTCGCAGTAAAACTTTTCTTCTTAACTTTTTTCTACCATGAAGAGGAAACAAACAGAAAAGTGACAGCTTTTATACTGGAATCAATAAAAGTTTGGAATATATTCCAAATACAGGAAGGGTATAAGGATATAAAGAATATACCAGTAAAATTAGTGCATATATATTCAATATATTATTTAGAATTTTTTAAACCTAGAAATGTGTTTTAAAGGCATTAAAAAAATTGAAATGTGCCTAGTATAAAAAATTCTATTATATAAATTTCTTGTGGTAGTGGTGCTATTATTTTGATCGCAACTGTATAGTTGTGATTCACAATGGTAATTTTCTTCGGGAACTCAAAACGAGCTTGACTATTATTGAAAGCAGCTTAGTTTAATAATACTCTGGTATAAAAATACTGCATAACAGATATACCATTAGATATGGACGTAATTTATATCGCAGGCTATATATATATATACAGGCAATACAGGTTATAATACTGAAGTTGGCAATATATAGATGAGACAGAGATTAAATATAACATGAAGAGTACTCCGACTATTGCATTATTTTGTGAGGCATAAGTTCTGCGTTTACATGGTTGAATGGAATCGAAATATGCTCAGGTCACTAAAGGGCATCCTGAGCATTATTGGAAGTCCTTCTGCTTGTACTTGATCGGATCGTAGAAGGACGTCATGACAATGCGCCCGCTGAACTTGCGACCGCTGAGCGCGTTGAGGGCCTTCTTGCAGTCCTCGACGGACTCGAAGCGCACGAAGACCTTGCCGCAGCCGCCCTTGGGCGAGTCGACCCGAGGTCGCGGTATGCGCAGGCTCTTGACCTTGCCGTACTTGGCGCACTCCTGCTTGATGTCGCGCCGTATGTCCTCGTACTCCTCGTCGTCGAGCAGCTCCTCCGGCAGCACCATGTTGAGCAGGCAGAGCACCTCGGTGGCTTGGCCCGTGCTCAGCTCGGTGGGGAAGCCGGGCACCTGCAGCACGGGCAGCTGCGTGGCCACCAGATTGCGCACGCCCGCTATGGAGCGCTGCACGACGAGCTTACGATCGCCCAGCTGCATGCCGTTCAGCCCGGCGATGGCGTGCTCCGTGACCGTGGGATCCACATACTCGCAGAAGGCGTAGCCCTTGTTCTCCGAGGTAAGCGTGTCCTTGACCAGGTTGAAGCCGCGCAGCTGGCCGAAGGTCACCAGCAACTCCTTGACCTGCTCGTCGTTGAGGCACATGGGCAGGCCGCCAATGTAGATCTTGTGTGGCGAATCCGGCACCACCGGCGATATGGAGAGCTTCTCGGAGAACTCGTGGCTAGACGCCCGCACCGAGGTGACGGGGTGGTAGTCGTGCGGGCGGCGTATCTTGAGGCTCTGGCCGCGGTACATGATGCCATCGAAGCCGATGGCCTGCGTCGTCTCGTCCATGGAGCGGAACTCGAGGAAGGCGAAATTCTTGTCCAGATTCGTTTGGCAGGTCAGCACGGCCTTGCCGTCGTGGGCGGCGGCGCCCTTCAGGCGCTGGATGTGCCCGTTGAAGAAGGCCATCATGTCGGCGTCCGTCGTGTTGAACGGAATGTTGCCCACGTAGAGGCGACGCGCCTGCCGCGTCACCGTCGCAATCGCCGCCGATTCGCCGTTGGGCGTCGCGTCGGGCACAATGCGCGATGCGATCTGGCCACTCGCCTGCATCACCTTGTACTCGGCGGGCGACAGGTGCTCGTAGCCCATGGGCGGTATATCCCAGCCGGAGATTTGGCGGCCCTTGCGACGCTTCGCCAGCAGCTGTTCGCTCTTGCGCATGCTCGAGCGGGTCGGGCGGTGCTGCGAGCTGGAGCGGGAGCGTGCCCGCGGCTTCGAGCTGCCATACGAGCCCGACGTATGTTTCTCTTTGTGTCCGCGCCCCATTTGCCAGCAAGTTTTCAATTCGACTGAAAGTAAAGACTGAAGCTGAAATAATCCAAAATATTGTCGCACGAGCGTTCTCTCGATTTTTGCTTGCGGAAAGCAAAGGCAATGCCCACTGTGATGCCCACAGACTGACAGCCGAGTGTAGTTTAAGAGAGCGAGTTTACTTTGATTAGCTGCAAACACAATTTCAATTGCAGGCAAAGCAAAGGAAAAGGGAAAGGTCACTCACATCAGTTAGGGCTTTTTATACCATTTACCTATTGAAAATGGGTAAAAAATGGTATATTAACTTTGTGAAAATGTATGCAACAGGCAGAAGGAGGCGTGGCAGACCATACAAAGTATATATATTCTTGATCAGCATCAATAGCCGAGTCGATTTGGTCATGTCCGTCTGTCCGTTCGTCTGTCCGTCTGTATGAACACACAGATCTCAGCTATTAAAAGAGCTAGAACACCAGACTTGGTGGTAGTGTGCCTGTATTCAATACACACAATAAGTTTATATGAAACTTGATCAGCCACGCCCACCGCCTCCGCAAATCGATAAATGCGTTTTTCGATTTTTTGCAAATAATTCAATAACGAAAAGAGATAAAAGCATCAAACTTGGTAGGAGGGTGTCTAGCAACAATGTGCAAAAGTTGTATTTTAGACTTTTGGATGTCACGCCCATCGCCCCTATAAAATGAATTATTTGAATTATAAGAGCACTAGAAAAGCTAGAAGCACCAAATTTGGTAGTAAGATCCCTGATAACATTACACAGAATGCGGATTTTCAAATTTTGGATGCCACGCCTACCGCTCCCAGAAATCGATTTTGTAAATCGATAAATCGAATTATAGAAAAAGAAGAAAAGTTTTTTTTAGGTATTATTATAGATAATTATAATATCGACCAACTCTATTAATTTAGATCCAATCGGACAATGAACACAGAAGTCGTCGTGCAGTCGGCATGTGTCATTAGCGTCAATGCATGTGAATGGTATTTCGACTTCGATGACTTCGAAAATATGCGATGCGTTGTTATTGGTTCGCCGAATAAAAGTAATTAATATTAAGAATTATTTTTTAACCGCCATAGGTAAATGGTATCTTACTGCGAGTGCACTCGACTGTAGCTTCCTTAACTTGTTTAATTTAATTGCAGTGAAGAGAGGCACAAGATGCATGGCGCTTGCAGCTTAAGAGAGCAACTGTAAGCAGCTGTAACATGGATCAAGGACTTGACTGTCCGCTTACTCTGACTCTCTCCTAATTAATATAATTTGTAATTTGTAATTGATGTGCGTTTTCTCTCTTCACTCTTTACTTTGCCCTCAGCAGTTGCATTGACATTCCGCATTAATTAAATTAGCATACGCACATCGTTAAAAACACAAAATATTTTGTTGAAATGATAATTGCAACGCCTCGAAAACATGTCGAAAGCCGCAATTAAGTCATTCATCATTTATCGAATATATCGAAACAATGATTTGCCCCCCTCACTCTCTTAAATGTCATTCTTTCGGCGGATAACGACGACAAATGTCGCGGCTGCTGCGGGCAAATAATCATCGTTGATAATTTCCGTTAATATCGCTAATCAATTATAATTGATTGGCACAAATGGTTCCCGCAGGGCCCGGACCCAAACTCGTATGTTCTCTGTGTGGTCCCAGAGCTTAGCTGCCGGCGGGCAGAGCAGAAGAAGAGAGCAGTTCCCATCCCAAGATTCCACGACGACTTCATTTTCGTCGCACTCTTAATTAATTCACCGAAGGCGACACAATCGAACTGTCAACCGCAGCGAAGGAGTACGAAAAGAGCGAGAGAGGGAGTGGAACGAGCACGCACAGGAGGACCAAACCGAAAGTCATTCGAATGAAAAAAAAAACCCAACGGCGTGATAATTAATGTCCAGAGAATGGGAAATGGGATGTCAGGTATTTCGATTTCAACCGCGATCACTCGCCTGTGGGGGGCATGCGATTGATCCGATGCATCCTATGCCCTAGGCAAGGATAATGGCCGCTTAATGCTCGATTTGATGACCCAACGCCGATCGCACAGATAGAGACAAGAAGTAGAAGATGTGAAAGAAGATTTATAACCCATTCCGTAAATTCCAATTGGCACTTTTTGGCTCGAAATCCTCCGCTCGATTCCTTATTAATGCCAAATTAAATACTTTTCAACGTTGTCCGAACAAAAAAACCAATTAATTCTCATTTTTCAAGTATTCTCATTCTCGTTTCTCTCTCTTTCACTCTCTTTGTTTTTTTTAGAACCCGACCCCATGACAAACGCAATTAATTTGTCCATTTAAATTCAGGCAACGCTTCGACAAGCCCCGAAAAAAGAACCCCGAAGAGCCCCGCGTACGTCAAGTGTTCCCTGCGTTTTTTCGATCGTGCGCTTCGATTTCCATGTTTTTCGTTCGTTATTATTGAAGGGCGATAAATTAATTTTCAAACAACAAAATGTACCTACCTATAGGCATATACTTGGTGTCTGTATATACATTTGTGTGTATATAATTTGTATTATTACGTATAAGCAGGCTGCTCTGCATGGAAATTGGTTATTTACAAGTTCAATATCTAAAATGTATATCTTTCTTCGTACCGAAATTTGAATGAAAACTGTGGGAAAAATGATAAAGAAAATACTCCATTGATTAATAGGGAGTATTTAATATTATACTATATTAATATATATATTATTTTTATATATTTTATAATACTACAACGTTATTTTTTACATTTTAAATTACTTAATATTTTATTTTTATATTTTATTAATTAATCAAAAATTATATTTAAATATAGATGTACAAAATGTATAAAAGCATTTAATCTAATTCAAAAATGTATCAATTTTAATTCCAATCTGCAGCGCATCCCACTGTGCTAAAGGATTATACGATATGTTAAGTCACTGTCAGCTCTTGCGATCCACACGCATGCGTGTTCATTACATACATATGTTGCCCATGCGCTCTTTAACAGTGCGCTCTCAACTAATTTAAAGGCAGTGGAAGAGCGTATCCTTAATGCCTTCCACGCTTACTCTGCATTGTTCTAATTGACTTATTATGTATGTGTTGTGCACTCACAAGGAGTAAGAGAGCGCGAAATGGAATGAACCGAGTGCGCTCTTAGTAAACGCACATTGGTGCGAGTATTTATGGTATTGCAATTTTATAACTTTTCTGTAAAATATACAGTTTACAATATTTTTCTATAAGTAACCTAAAGCTACACCAATAAATCCCACCTAGGGAACATAGATTTTCATGCATTCCAATTCCATTGATATTGTTTATTATGGAAATATTACAATGGAATTTCTTAGTCTCAAATTTGAGAGTTCTATGACTCCTATTCCCTATTTGTAAACATTTGCGATTGCATTTCAATTGACAAATATTTTGTCCGTTAGCCTCCAATGAGTACGATTCCCGGAAACTACACTTCCACAGGTATTTTTATTTATATGAGCTCGGGTCCGATTCCCATTCGCATTCCCACAGCAGGCATTAGTCATTGGCTAACCGATGTGCCGATTTCAGACCTCCCAGGCTCATATTTCTCCCACTAATGATATCTCTTTTGTAGCCCATGCTACTCTCCTTCTCCCACTCCACCGCCTCCGCCACAACATTTGGTTGCGGTTGAGCCGCAGAATTGATTATACGCTGTTAGCAAATGTGGCAAATTTTGTTGAAATCTGCACTGAAATGTTCATAAATAGAATGTTGTGTATTTTTTCGCATCAAATGTAAAGTTTTGACCGCACACACGAGGGTTATGGGAACATTTCGTTCGAACAGTTTTGGCCCGAGGACAAAGGGTTTTCGTTGCGGATTGAAAAACGTCACAACGAGCTGAAGTTTTGTTGCGTCTGCCGCGTTCCACGAATTTGGGATAGAAATATTACGAATTTTGTGCCATACAGAGGGTATATTAGTTTCGAACAAAGCGCAGAAAGACTCTTTATATACCTACAGTAATAATAATAATTTAGCTATAATAACATTAATAATAATACTAAAAATAATATTAAATAATAATAGTATTAATAATGATAATTATACTAATAATAATCATATAATAAAATATATATATTGATCAAAGTCAACAGCCTTGTCTCTTTCAAAAAATAAGTTGAATTTTAGCGATACTATTGTTAGTTTTCAAGAAATTTTAATAAAATTCATCACATTTTATTTTTAAAATATTCCCTTTATGCTGTTTTAATTTTTACCAAATCGAACCAGCCTAAAATATAGTTTTCATATGAACAAAGTTTGAGTTTTTTTATAAAAAGTCATATCCATAGAAATATTAAATTAACTCTCCACTGCTTCGACCACGAACGAGTTTAAGCTATAGTTAAAATTTTAATAGAATCAAAGAACTATATGCTATAACGTTCAGATGAACGTCATGTTAGAGCATACAACCCTCAGTTATCGATTCTATCTAGTTTTTCTGGCATTTTGTCAAACCTCTGTCGGAATAAAAGTTTTAATGAACTGGTTCGGTTGCTCAGTTGGTCGATTTCTGGTTCTGGCTCGTACCGCTTGGGTTCAATTGATTTGTGGCCGCAGGCGTGTGAACGTGATTTTATTATCAAATATTTTGTGCTGTTAGTTCTAGTAAATTAAATAAATCAACTGCTCAAATACAGTGAGCTGAGGGGGGGCAGTGCCCTTCCCAAATATAACATACATGCATATGGTGTATCTTTTTTGGTAAAATGTCAACAAGAATATTTCAATTTGTTTTCTGATGAGTCAACAGAAAAACAATTCGCATTGGACTCTCGGTTCTCTGTTTTCTGTTTTTTGAGTTTGTTTGTTTTTTTTTTTGGGGGGAGTTTGAGGGGCCAGAGGTAGCGCTGCTGTCGTAAATATCTTTCGAGTGCATCCGCAACTACTTCAGATTACAGATTTCAGCATAACAATTTATTTTGATATGTATTTTTATGCAATTTCTCGACAATTTGTCGTCAGGGCGCGCACCCGAAACTTGCTGCCGCATCTGCCGGCTGCCCCTGCTGCCTGCCCCGTGCTGCCTGCCTGCCTGCATCCTTCTGTTTTTTGCAGCGTGGAATTTGCATCATAAATTGTCAGCAATGTCATAAAATATTTTGCCTTTTTTTCCTGCTTTTTTCAGCTTTTTTCGCTTTTTTTGCTTTGCCGTCAACGTCATCATCTCTGTTTCTCGCTTTGTTTTAGTGCTTCATTCGCTTGGTTTTATTTGCCTTTCGTTGTTTCAGTTTCAGCTGCTAAAATTAAGGCGCAACTACCGGGAGAGTGCCAGACAGAGAATTCCTAATGGCGCCCAAATTATCTGCTTAGAGCTCTTGAACTTCCCGACAGCGCGCCACGCGCAGCGCGACAAAATGCTGTCAGAGCAGCTCGGTAATCCAATAATATGCGCAGACAGACGGGCGGGCAGGCCCCTGACACGCGATACTGCCCCCCGCTGCAAGATGTGTGTATCTTGCAGCTGCAGCACTGGTAATTGCATTTGCAAAGCTCACAAAGCTGCTTGCAGCCTTAACATAAGTGAGGTTATGTCGTGTTTGCTGTTGCTCATGTAATGCAATATCTGAAAGCGAAACAGACGCACGATAGGGATAAGACTGTAGCATATATTGAGTGCTCACGCGCAGTGCAGCGCCGGCTACAAACGATTTAATGCATCAAGAGATGCTCGTATACCTAGCTTCAAAGCCAGATATCAGCTTCTTTAAGAGAAAAATTAAATTAGAAAAATTTAAAAGAGATTTGGAATTGAAAAGATTATATTGACGTATTAAAAAATACTTATTAGTTTCTAAGAGATCCGAAGTTGGCTAATTTGAAGAGTAGAGAACACTAGGCATTTTCAATATTCGTATAGCTAAACAAAAAAAATTTTGAAAAATTTAAAAAACTGTTAAAACATAAAACCTGCTAATAAGGAATTCGATTTTTGTGGTATGTTAACAGGGTCTGATGCGTCTTAAGTTTCTGAAAAATCAGTAGTTGGCAAATTCAAAGAAAAGACAAGCCTAGATATTTGGTATAGTTTTATGCATTGACAAAAAAACTTTAAAAAATTATAAAATGTAAAACCTTCTACTCTATGCTGCTCAAGAAGCTGTAGTTGGTAATTTGGACAAGAAGATAAGACTACATTTCTAGAAAAACTGACAAGAATTTAAAAAATTTTTAAAAAATGTTGAAATGTAAAACCTGCCAATAAGGAAAACGAATTTTGTGGTATGTTAGCACGTACTGATGCGTCTCAGAGGTTGGCAAATTTAAAGAGAGGAGAACACTCGACACTTTTATATATTTTTATGCATAAAAAAAATTAAGAAATTCTAGAATTAATAAAATGTCAGACCCTCTAATGTAAAGTTTGTTTTTTGTGGTATATTAACATATTCTGATGCATCTTCAGGAGCTTTAGTTGGCCACGTCGAAGAAAATAAAGAATGTAGATCTAGAAGGGGTTCTGCGGAAAGCAGGTGTTCATCGATCTGGCACTATTTTTTATAAAGGTGTCCAGCTCCTTGCTTACGCCGATGACATTGACATCATTGGCCGTAGCAAGCGTGATGTCACTGCTGCATTCTCCGCTATCGAAAAGGAGTCAGCAAAAGTGGGTTTGGCGGTAAACGAGGGCAAGACGAAGTATATGCTGTCGACAAGCAGGGAGACGCGGCGCCTAGACTCCCATGTGGTAGCCGACAGCTATAACTTCGAAGTGGTCAAGGAGTTCACGTACCTTGGCACCGCCATTAACACCAAAAATGACGTCAGCCTGGAGATCAAGCGAAGAATCACACTTGCCAATAGGTGCTACTTTGGTCTGAGTAGGCAAATGTGCAATAGAGACCTCTCTCGCCGAACAAAACTAACACTCTACAAGACACTCATCCTACCCGTGCTCTTATATGGCGCAGAAGCATGGGTAATTTCACAGACGGATGCAGCAGCGCTTGGAGTGTTCGAGAGAAAGATTCTTCGCAAGATCTTCGGTCCCGTTCGAATTGGGGACGACTTTCGCATTCGAATGAACCACGAGCTGTATGAGTTGTACGATGACGTGGACGTGGTCCGGCGCATCACGATACAACGTCTGCGCTGGCTCGGCCACGTTGTGCGTATGGATGAAGAAGCTCCAGCTCAGAAGGTATTCGAAGCGAGGGTCGACTATGGGCGACGACGAAGGGGACGACCAAATCTCCGTTGGAAGGACCAAGTGGAGAAGGACCTTAGTCTACTGGGTATTTCCAATTGGAGGAGGCGCGCGAAGAGCAGAGGCGCCTGGAGGGAGACGCTGAGGTCGGCCAAAACCCGAAATGGGTTGTAGTGCCACCTAATAATAATAAGATCTAGAAAGACCTACACAAATTTTTAAAAAGTATGAAATGTAAAACAGAAGAAAATAGAAAATGTTAATACAGAATTCGATTTATGTCGTGTATTAACATTTTCTGATTCTTCTCAATGAGCTGTAGATGGCAAGAGAAGATAAGACTAGAGATTTCGAAAAATTGACACAAATTTTAGAAAAAGTGATGAGTTTTAAAGCCCGCTGCTGTAGCATTCAATTTTTGTGGCAAGTAAACATATTCGGATGCTTCTTAAGTAGCTGTAGCTGGCAATGTCGAGAAAAGAAAAAATTAAAATCTAGAAAGAAGGACAACAGTATAAAAATTTGATGAACAGCAAAATCTGCTAATGTAGAATTAAATTTTTGTGGTAAATTAATATGTTGTGATGCTTCTCAAGCTGAAGCTGCCAATTTTGAAAAGAATATAAATCTATATATTTAGAATATAGACTTGACAGTATATATATTGGCTACACTAACTTAATAACTCATTTTTTCCCTCTTATACTCAACTTTTCTCAATTTTAGGTAATCTTCTGAAAGACTGTCCGTTTCTGTAGTGTCTCCAAGATGTATGTATGTCTTTGTTTCGTTTATAAGCCTGTTAGTCTGTTCAGATATGTAATATATGTCTTGTATGTCTTTGTATCTTCATGTTATATGCATTTTGTACTTCTCTGGTAGTGTTTGGAAAAACACAATTTTCACCCCTCGACAAGTGCCATAGAAAACGCATCAGTTCCCCTCGTAGTTTTTCTTGTCCTTTTCCAAGCTAGGAAAATGCTCCTGCTCTCTCTCTCCCTCGACTTGCATTTACTTTATTTATTTGCTGGTTCTCCCCTCTTAACCCTTGAACGCACTTCAGAAATTGATTTCTATGCATTGCTGCCCCCTCATTCTATCAGCCTCCTTGCCTTGCTGCCACAATCACGCGCAGACTTTGCAGTTAAATTTATGTTTTTCCTTTAGCCATTATGGTCGAAATTGTTATAATTCAATAACGAGACTCTTGGCCCAGCTCCCTCAACCAACACCCCTGCACAATTGCCCCTTGCCACGTCTATGCTCGCCCCTGAACTGCTTTGTTCTGATTCACTACGCAGAGAGCGGGGGAGCGGCAGAGCAGGAGAGTCAATCGCAGAATGCGCTCAAATCAATTCAGAATTTATGCGCTTCGGCTTGTAATTTATTTTATGAATGTTTAATAATCTGTGCACTGGGTAAATTTATGACAATTGCATGTTAATTGCCTGCTTGGCGCCGATACGTCAGTCAAACGGTCGCCCAGGGGCAGACCCGGAAGGGGCTACGAGTTCCCGTTGAGGGACCTTTGACAGTGCGTTCGTTTTGTTTACATTCAATTTCATAAGTGCCACTGTAGGGGGCAGAGGCGTCGGTGGAGGGGAAGGGGAAGGGGGAGTGGGTGTCGGTTGTCGTTGTCGGTTAGTCGTAGACTGCTGTCCATTGTTGACTGAGAGCCGAGCTGAGCTTTGAGTCGGGCGTACCCACAGCCAGCGCTGGCAGCTAATGGGGCGACAACAGTTGACATGCTGAGCACATTATTAGACGCCCTTTCAAGTTTACGATATCGATTCGAGCTTGTTCAGGCATTCGACAAAATAAATGCCAGCCCTGGGGCTTATAGCTTTGAGTGGCGTCTGGAGTGAAAGCTGATTAATAATAAGCACATATTGAGGGGCAATTACTGTGAAAACGACGCAGCGCAAGAGAGCGAGACAGAGAGAGAGAGAGAGGGCTACAGTTTTTATAGTTGCGCGGAGTGGTCGCTAGGCTATAAGTAGCTTCGCAAATTCAAAATCACAGTTTAGGAGAATCAATTTAATTTTATGCTTAATTCAATTTACAGCTGTTAAATTTACAGCACGCGATTATGTCAATAATTTTAAGCATTAGAACAGCATATTAATCTGCAATTGCTTAAACATACATACATACTACCTACATTGTAAGCGCTACTGCAAGCAGTTCACAGCATTAATTAAACTTCAATCTAATTTGAATTTAAACAGCGCGCAAATTTGATAATATTGGCATAACAGACTTAAGATTTACAGCTATTTAATTTTTATACCATTTACCCAAAAAATGGAATATTAACTTTGTGTAAATGTGTGTAACAGATCAGTGTGTGTGATCAGCATCAATAACGGAGTCGATTTGGTCATATCCGTCTGTCTGTCCGTCTGTATGAACACACTGATGACAGCTATTAATAGAGCTAGAGGAACCAGACTTGGTGGGAGTGTGCGTGTATTCAATACACACAATAAGTTTATTTTGAACTTTATGTGCCACGCCCACCGCCTCCGCAAATCGATAAATGCGTTTTTCGATTTTTTGCATATAATTCAATAACGAAAAGAGATAAAAGCATCAAACTTGGTAGGAGGGTGTCTAGCAACAATATGCAAAAGTTGGATTTTAGACTTTTGGATGCCACGCCCATCGCCCCAATAAAACGAATTTTTTGAATAATAAGAGCACTAGAAAAGGTAGAAGCACCAAATTTGGTAGTAAGATCCCTGGTAACATTACGCAGAATGCGGACTTTCATCTTTTGGATGCCACGCCCACCGCCCCAGAAATCGATTTTGTAAATCGATTAATCGAATTATTGGAGAAGTAGAAAAGTTACAGAATTTTCTTTGAGGTATTGTTGTAGATAATAATTATATCGGTTTATAGCAGTCCGGCATGTTACATTAGCGTCAATGCATGTGTATTTGACTTCGAAATTTGCGATGTGATGTTGTTAGTTCGCCAAATAACCGTAATTTCGATATTAAGAATTATTTTTTAGCAGCCAAAGGTAAATGGTATCTTACTGTCGAGTGCACTCGACTGTAGCTTTCTTCACTTGTTTCAGCTTAAATTCCCCATGATGACTCTTCTTAAAGCAGTGCTCAGCGCTCTCTTAACCTTCACCCACACACACACACACATAAGCACACAGTGTTAGCTCAGCCTTGACTTCAGCTACAAGCAGTGCGCAGCACTTGGTCAGCGCTTGCAAATCGCTGCATAAATCGCAGCAGCAACTCGTGTGTCCCGCGTCGAGCTGCTCTTCGCTCACTCTCTTCACTTGGCTGGCAGCTCTTCATCATCTTCAGTGACACTTGTTTGTCTAAACGCTGTCGCGTGGCGAACTCAGTGGCCCGCCTCGAGACCTCTGTACAGCAGCCCCAGCAATGCGACCTCTGGCTGATCTGCTCATAAACATTGCTGCACCAACAACACACACACACACACACACACACGCAATCCAGCTGAAACTTCCAGATGATTTATGAAACTCTGCACATCATAAGCGAATGCGTTTATCATTTTTTACTCTCTCGCCGAAGCTGGAAAAATCTTGGAACTGGCGACGTTGACAAATGACAAAAAACTGCGTTGCTTCTGCTGGGGCTCTTAGCTCAGCCGAGAGAGAGAGCGAGAGAGAGGGAGAGAGAGAGAAGCTGCTCTTAATTTTATCCAGCACGCGCATCCGGCCAGTGTTCTAGGAAACGCAGCGGGCACAGGAATAAGGCCGGAGTCGACGGAGTCGACCGCAGCGTCTGTCATTAAATATGCAATAGATTCGCTTTTTGCACGCCTCGCTCAAACTTTTAAAGCGTCACAAGTCGCATAAATTATTCTGTTAACAACTTGTGTCAACATGATCATTAACAACACATTCCAGCTACAGGGACATCATCCAAAGGAAACTTTTCTATTGGCCAATGGGAATTGCCGAAGCAGACATGTGTCTGACAATGGCTCAGCACATTTGCAATGTTAATGGACAGGTACTTAACAGCAGCAGCAGCAGCAGCAGCGGCAGCGACGTCGGCAGCAGCAGCGGCATCAGCAGAGCTTATGCGGAGTAAATCCTGCTGTTGAGCTTATAAAACGAGAGTGGACTTTGATGCTTGCAGCGGAAGTAGCCAAAGAGAATTGTGATTTCGCTTAATAGCTTGAAATGCGAGCGGATGAAGTGATCGAAAAGAGAACGCAAACTTTGCATTGAATTGCCACAGAACAAGTGCGAGTGGGATGCAGCACACTTTACAGCTGAGAGTGACAGTGGGAGTAATTGCATTTGGCATTCAATTAAATATTATTTAAATTAAATAAATCGCAAGCAAATATTAAAAAATAAAACTATATAGATAGTATTATTTAAATTGAATAAATGGCAAGAAACTATTAAAAAAAATATACATTATAATATTACTTAAATTAAATAAATGGCAAGCAATTATAAATCATATCGTAAATAAAATTAAAAAGAAATTTTTACAAAATTCTTAAAATGTTATGCAAACTCTGTACATAAATAAAAATCACATAACGCAGGAAAGCGTAAGAGTGACAGTAGGAGTTATTGCATTTGGCATTCAATTAAATATTACTTAAATTAAAAAAAATTAAATATTACTTAAATTAAAAAATTAATAAAATATATACTTAAATTATACAGATGGCAAGCAATTAAGAAAAAATGTATAATATTACTTAAGTTAAATAAATGGCAAGTAATTATAGAAAAATATAGTAAATAAAAATAAAACGATATTTTCAAAAATGCTTAAAATGTTATGCAAACTCTGTACATAAATAAAATCACATAACGCAGAAATTAGTTCAGGCTAACAAAGTTATCTACTGTCGACTGGCAACCAATTAAACCATTAGCTCTGCGTTTCCGACAATTAACTTCCCGTAATGCTGTTAACTCGCCGCCCATCGATTGAATCGAGTCGAGTCAAGTCAAGTTGAATGAACCTGCACCCACACCCAGGCAGGGGCCATAAATGTTTTCTGATTTTCTACTCAGTTATCGTTGACGCTATTAAAGGTACCCGGCGAGTACCTCGACTGGACTGCAATTACAGGCCTGGCACTGCGGAAGTCCTCGCACATAAACAACAACAACAACAACTGGAAATGCAACTGCAACTGCAGCAACTCTTACCAACTCCGACTGCAATCACAACAAAGTATCTCTTGCTAGCGCGTCGTTAAAGTCGTCAGAGTCATTGTCTAAGCGCCTGCACAATCATTTTTTACGATTAGAATGCAACTGTCGAATAAATCAACTTAAAGTGCGCATGATTCATACCAGTGTGCAGTGTGCAGTTCCATCTATACGCACTTCCCCGGCACTAAGAGAAAGGAAGCGCCGAACAAAAGAGTGCAACAAAACCTCGCGATGATTTTTGAAGCGCCAAACGCGGCGCATGCGACGCCTAATTGGATTTTCCCCAGAGGCCAGCCGCACTGGTCAGCATATGAGCGAAGATGCCAGGCAGAGCGAGAGAGAGCGAGAGAGCAGCAGGAGGCAGTGCTAAACAATAAATATGGCACGACTGTGCGCACACACACACACGCACGCACGCCCGCACACTCTCTTCGCATAGAGAACTCGATTGAATGGCTCTCCAGGTACTCGCTTTGCGCTTTGTTCCGCTTGTTGTTGTTGTTGTTGTTGTTGCTGCTGATGTCGCCGCACAAAGTGAAATTGTGCGTAAAATTCGATGGTCACGTTTCCACGTCTGTTGACAATTGTTTTTCTGGCCCTGCTGCACACATGCAAGAAAGAGTCGCAAGAGGCAGGAGAGGGAGGAGAGAGAGGAGCGCTAGGAGCAGCGCTGCTGCTGTTTGCCATTAAGCGCGTGTCTCTGCAGGTCTCGCAGTCGCCGCCGCAGTTTCCAGTTCCCATTTCCCGTTTCCAGGCACTCACACTCGCACACTCGCCTGCTGCGCTGCTGCTAATCTTTTGTTTAGGCCTGACATGTGACAACAGAACAAAGACAAAGGTGAGAGCGAGATAGCTGCAGCGCACTCTTCGCTCTTCCCTCAATTAGGCACAACATTTGCACTGTGCCCGTGTCGGCTTTCGATCATATCTCAGTCCACTGTGTGCCAAATTGCACTGGCGACAGACCCTCCCCCCACCCCTCCACTCACACACACACACGCAGTCTCAGGCCCGACAACAGACCCGCAGTGGACCGGACACACCTCCGTCTGTGTTATTATTCGCAGGGATTTGGACTCATTAGGCGCATCGGATGACGCATTCAGGTTCGATTTTCGGTTTCTCGAATCTCGCAGCGTGCTTCTTGCTGCTGCCCCTAACGAGCTGTCCAGAGAGATCTCTCTTTCTCTTTCCCTCTCTCCCTCTCTGCGGTTTCTCCCAGATTAGAACGATGACTTTTGAATAGCACTGGGAGCTTATCAATGCGGCTATTTCTAGCTAAATTCAATGGACCATGAACCCGAGGTTATCGCAGTATAGACGATTTTTAGGGAAGTGCCGACCTTTCGTATTCAACTTTGATTATTGCTAATACATTGCAAATTTATAATACACATTTATTATTTATTATTGCATATTTTAAATAATTTTTTATACTTATTTGTATGTTATAATATACACATAACAATAAATTGAAAAGTTTTAATGTTATCACATTATTGTTTTTTATTCGTTATGAACTTATGACGTTTCTTTTCAAATTTATAGTTAGTTTTTAAAGGTTCTAATCAAATCGAAAAAAATGCTATTAAATAAATATATTTTTAAATTTAATAAATTTGTTTACATGCGAGTCTAAAACTTTTAATAATAAAAGTTTAAAATACATATTTAGTTTTTATAGCTGCTTATCAAATTTGAAAAAATATATATAAATTTATAAATTATATGTATCTTTTTAAATTTAATAATTTTTTCATGCACGTTCACAAGAAAAATTTTAATAATAGAAGCTTAAAACATGTACTAATTAAAAAATAGATTCATATTAAGTCGAGTGGTATAACATGCTTATATTTTAATTTTAATTCTCATATTTAATTCATTTTTTATTGTGGGTCTAACACTTTTTATAATACAACCCTAAAATTCATTTAGTTTTAAAAAATTCTTATGAAGTTGCAAAATATGTTATTATCTACAATATATATATATATTTATATTATTTTATTATTATTTTTGCATTGAATTCCTCTCTTAATGCGCGTCTATAAAACTTTTAATATTGAAACTTTAAAATTTGCATTTATTATAAAACATGTTTTTATTCGTAGCTTAATGCATATATTTCATTTATTTTTTTGATGCAAATTTAAAACTTTTAATATTAACACTTAAAATTATATTAAATTTATTATATTATATGTTCCCATCATAACATGTTTATATTCTTATTTACATTTTCATATTTAGTTAATTTTATTGCAATTATATATAAGCAGTTTCCATTTAAATATATATCATCAATCCCAATAACTTAATCCCATTATCTTTATTTATTTATTATTTTCAATTTCGCTCAATTTAATTGCTTGCATTTATTTTCCAGCTCCTCCAATGCAGTGCATACCAGCCTGAGTGGGAGCAGCGTACAAATCTCACCGCGTGCCAATCAGTGAGCCGCACTCGAGCTGCACGCGAAGAGAACTCGAGTGGAGCGAGTACTTAGCAGAAAGAGAGAAGAAGAGCGCGCGAAGGACTTAGCAAAGGCAAGTACACTGCTTGCAGCGCATTGAATTTCAGTTTGCGTTTGAGTTTTGTGGCTTAGATCAAGGGTTGGGGTTCGAGCAAATATTGTAATACAAGTGAAATGGTTAACGGGGCCAAAGACAACGCGGGGAAGGCGGTAAACAAGATTTATGAAATTGTTGCCGAAGCTGCTGCAGGCGCTGCGCAGCATGTCAAGTGGGAGAGGGAGAGGCATAGAGCTAATGGCAAATGAAGTACGTTTTAAGTTGCAACCGGAAGAGAAACGAGCAGAGCACTGACCAGCAAGGGGTGAGAAGAGAGCGCAAGCAGCAGAGAGAGTGTGATTGAGTAGCGAGTGGGAGCAGCGCACGATTGGCTGCTGTAGCCTGTCAGCTGTTCGAAGCTTATGGAGGATTACGTTGCCTGGAAGCGCTAAAGCAACAACAGAAACAGCGGACATCAAGTTGGGGCACAGTGGGGCAGGCAGCAAGTGCATGCCGTGAAACTTCATGCGCTCTCTCTCTCTCTCTCTCTTTATGTGTGTGTGTTTGTATTTGTATTATGCTGCCAGCCGACATCTACTTATTTTCATTCTCACTCTGCTGAAAATGCAAAAATTATTGCACAATGTTTTTATGACGAGCGAAATATTTGTTCAGCATTCGCTTTACTCCCATTCTCTGGCGCTCTCACTGTCTGTTTCCGCTCTGCCGCTTCCTTTTTTCCAGATTTTTCGCAACGGTGTTGAGCCGTTATTGTTGTTGTTGCTGCTGTTATTATTTCTGCTGCTGCCGCTGCTGTTGTCGTTGTTATTGTTGTTGCTGTACGCGGCTGTGTTTGCTCTGATGCCATCCTGATGTCATGGTGATTTTTAAGCCTTCGGCCATTTTATTTGTTTTAAATAAAACACGCAAATGCGTGGCCTGCGGAGCGGGTAGAGTTGACACCGCGCATAAATGACCCCAGCAGCAGAAACATCCCCCTCCCCCACTTAACAGGCTGAAACACGGAATGAGCGTAACGAATTATGTATGCTCTTTAAGGGATTTCGAATGGGGTCTAGATAAGGGTACAAATAGTGTGAGTGAGTGTGTGTGTGTGTGTGTGTGGAAAACGAATTTAAAGCTCATTTCGTTACTGCTATATAATAAGTTAGGGTATCGGGTAGGCTGGGTACAGTGCTTTTCCTTTTGCTTTATGTACCTTGGAATGCTGATATCAACTGCATAAGGTCGGCGTACACGAGCTATGAAGTTCGATACTTATTATACATAATTGTTTCAATCTAACTCTCAATCTATCCCACTCACGCACTCTCTCACTCTCTCTGTGTCGTTTTTTATAAAACCATATTTGTATATCAATGCTTTTCTTTCTCTCTCTCTCTCTATGCCTCTCTTCTTTTATTTTTCGCTTTTTCAGTCTACACTTTTCACTGTCTCTTTCTTTCTTCCCCTTTTTCTATATCTTTATCTATCCCTGTCTCTCCCTGTCTATGTTTATTTCTCTCTTTTTTTCTCTATTTTCTCTCCACTCAGTCTCTTTCCTTCTTTCACTTTTTCATTCATTTTGTCCCTATTGTTCCCTTTCTCTTTTCTCTCTTTCTCTTTTAATCTTTCACTATGTTTATTTATAATGGAGAGTCATTTCTCAATTCCCCCCCATACTTCTCTCTTTCCCTACATTTTTCCTCTTACTCTCTCTCTCTCTCTTTCCTTCTCTCTCTATCTCTCTCTACACTTTTTACGGTTTTGTTAGTTTATTTCACTTTTTAATTTATTTTCCCTCTTTTTTTTATTCTCCATCTATCACTATCGCTCCCTATCTATGTTTATTACTCTCTAATTCTATTTTTACGCGCTTTCTTTATGTATATAATTTCTATCTCCTACACATTTCTCTTTCTCTTCATTTTCTCCCTCTTGCTCTCTCTCTCTCACTCTCTCTCTCTCTCTCCCTCTCTCTCTCCCTCTTTCTCTCTCTCTCTCTTGTATTCCATATCTCTGACTCCTTAATGATCTCTCTCAGTCTAATCTCCTAATCTCTTTACCTTCCGCAGTCTTTCTCAGTCTCCCTGTATTTGTAAGCTTCTTTCTGAAAGTCTCTGGTGGTCCCTCCCTCTACCTCTTTCTCTCCACTCTATGGACCACTCCTCCCAACCAGACTGTCTCCCCAATTCTCTCTTGATACAGTCACAGTTACTTGTCCTATGCTGAGCCCCGACTCTGGACTGTCCTTGACTTAAGCCCGTGCTCTGCGGGCATCCTCCAACTGATACCTTCGGCCAGGGAACTCACACGACACCCGACGCCCGTCGCCCCTTCGCCGTCCGCCGTCCACTGAGCACCGTTTAACCCCACGTAACCCCACGGAAAGCAAAATATTTGTATTTAATAAAGCCCGGACAAGTGGATGGCGCCGGGTCGCTTGACTTTTTGCATACGACTTGTGGAATTTAATGTATCCGACGGCACGCCCGACGGCCGTTGTTGGTAGGCGACAGAGGGAGGGGGAGACAAGCCAAAAAGGTCCTGCACACAGACCGTAGAACAACAAGGCGCAGGAAGACGAGGAATATAAAAAAGCAAAGAAAGAACTGTGCATATGCAAGGCATAAAAAAATACAATAAAATTCGAACATGAAAAGCCTATTTAAAATGCTGACATACGAGAGAGAGAGGGAGAGAAAGACGGAGATCTAGATGGAGGGAGATGGAGCACCAGCGGACAACAGAACTGAGCTCGACTCAGAGCTGCGAACTGCGCCGCTCAACACTTGAGGGCGCCACAGTGCACTGTGCGTGGACAATGAGATGTGTGGGAGGCAGGGAGGGGGAAAGCGACGAGGCGTGGCGCTTGGCAAGGCAACAGAGCGAATTACCATAAAATGAAAAACAAAAGGAGCGCAAGGCAATACGAAATACATTCCGTTGCAGCGCCCCCTCCCAGTCGGCGCCCAACCCGCTATTCCAGCTACCTTCTTTTGCCAGGCGAATGCGAAAATATGAAAATTGAGTGAAAATATGTAAATGTAATGAAATATTGTTTTCGCTGGCAAAGGACACAGAGCAACAGCAAGAAGAAGAACAAAAGCAGGCGACTTCGCACATGACGTCGAGGATTTACTTAGTTACTCCGGCCCCAAAAGCCCACTTGGCACTCGGTGAGAACCCCTCGAAATTTATGCGTAACAAGTCGCTGCTCCATTTATCATCGCTCTCCCTCGCTCGCGTCTGTGATTTACACTCTCGTTTTCGTCTGCGCCGCATGACAGACTGTCTGTCCGTCTGCTTGTCCGTTCATCTGTCCGCCTGTCCGCCTGCCCGTCTGGCTGTCTGTCTGACAAACTGAGGCAAAGTATTGAAGCCGTTCTTGCTGTTATTTAAATTATGAAAATTATTCAAACCACAAATGGAATCATCATCATCAGTTATCGCCCCCTTTACAACACTGCCCGTAATACACGCACTTAACTACACTGAACTCTGGCTGAAGCCAGAGCTGAAGGGATTTCGAATGAGCCGCAGTTACAGACAGACGGGCAGACAGACGGACTGACAGACCGCCATACACACAAGTATGTATTTTTCTTTGATTCGTCGGGGGCTTGGGATGGGATTGAGGGTTGCGCATGGGCGGGGGAAGTGGTTAAGGGGGCGTAGAGCATCCGCAGCTGGCAATAAAAGAAAAGCTCATTTATGTGAATAATGTGCACAGATTTTATGACAGCCATTGGAATTCAATAGAATGTCTATATATAAATACATATATGCATATATGTATTTTAATATGTGTGTCTGTATGTCTAGTATTTGCTGTATGTCTGTCTGTGCCAAGTGTGCAGTACTTCATAGAGGGCGCAGAGTAATTGCTGATTATTTCGCGTATTTCTCAAGTGTATAGGGTGAAATTCCATTAATGAGCACCAAAGTCAGGGGGAAGCGCAGGTATTCCATTTTAAATATATTACGACTGAATTCTTGAATTCTTGAATTTTTAGATATAGTAGAACCATGTATATATATTTGTATAAGCTAAAATATCTTTAATCTAAATATTTAACTTTTATTATTATTTATTAATAGAGGTTTTTATTGATAGTTAATTAATTAATTTATTATATTTCGTTATTAATTTGTATTAAATTAACAAATGTAGTCATTAGTTAATATCAAATTAATTAAATTATATTAGTTGTTTTTACTAAATTAAATAAACAACAGTAAAAACATATTTGTATAAACGAAAATATCTTTAATCGAAATATTTAAAATTTATTAATAATTAATTTGTTAAAGTTTTAACTAAAAGCTTATTAATTTATCATTTATTTATTATTTAAATTAGTTATTAATTAGTATTAAATTAATAAATGTAGTCATTTTTTAGTATTACTTAATATTATTATTATAACTTTTATTATAATATTAAATAAATTAATTAGTTGTTTTTACCAAATTAAATCAACAACAGAGCTGCTCCACTGTGCGATCTTTGACTGTACAAGAGTTAAATGGTTTACAAGCTCTCTGCGTCTCTCTATCACACTAACACACACACACTAAACTAAACGAATGTCTCCCCCACTATTCACGTCTCCCCCCACTCTCTCTCAAACATAATTTAATTGAGCATAAGTAAATGCAGACCTCTGTGGATTACAGAGATTGTTATGCAGCATATTATGTGTTATGTACTATGTTATGTTATGTTATGTTATGTTAATACGACGTATAAAGAGAGTGGAAAGAAACCCAACTGTACGCACACAAGGAATTGCATGCTGTGAAGCACACACATGCACACACACACAGACAGACACTAACGAGTGACATCTCTTCTGACTGCAATATCTGCTAATCTCGCTGTGAATATTTAGCCCTCTCTTAGTGTGGGCGATTGCATATCAATTGGCTTGACAGGCGCATTAGTGTAAATTTCTGCTCGGACTGACTAATTCAATAATCGCACTGGCAATTCACGAATAACCAAAGATAGACGATATCTCGGCCACAATCTAAACTGCAGGCCTCAGCTGTCAGGTCGACATGAAATGCACAAATTATTACCACTTAAAATCGGAAAGCACTCAAAACAGAGAGCAGAGCGCGACCGCGCGGCGTGGGGAGCGGCAGCCTAAGAGAGCAGAGAGATTAGAGTGATATCGAGAAGGAATAAATGAAATGAGCCTCAGTTCGAAATGTCATTAATAAATCCCAACAAACTGCATTTGTATGTGTGCGTATGTGTGTGTGCGAATGTTAAACAAATGTTGCACACACACACACACACAGACGTTTGAAAATACACTCATTCGCATGAGTGGCAGCTGCAAATACAGTTACACAGACAGACTCAAGGACATGCTCAGTACAGCTATTTACTGCTAATGAGTTAATTCAATTAAGAAAACCACACACAGACGGACTTGAGCTGGGCAGCGGCAGCGGCAGCGGCAGAGGCAGCAGCTAGCGTGATCCCGGCAGCATTTGACTTGCGATTTGACAGTTTTCAATTAGTCAAAGTGTCATTGGGTCACGATGAAATGCTGCCCACCACTAGGTAGATGTCGTAACGTCCAGCCAGAGGTCGAAGCTGTGGCCGTAGCTGAAGCTGAGGCCGAGAGCGCAGCAGTGACAGAGGCAGAACAGAGACTGAGCCAATAAAGCACCCGCTGAGTAGCAGCTCTTGTGTTTGTGCGGGCAACGCGGTGACTTGCGTATACCCTGCGATTAAGAAAAGTTTGGAACAAACGGTCAGTTATAAATGTATACTTATTTGTAGGCAAATATATTATAATTATTATTACTATTTTTACCATTGTTATTATAATCATTATTATTATTATATTTATTAATTTAAATATTATTGTTATAATTATTATTCAATTTATTATTACTATTTTTACCATTGTTATTATTATTAGTAGTATTATTATTTTTAATATTATTAGCTAAAAACAGCCGCTATTAATATAACTTAAGTTGTAGCATAGTAAACAATAAGACAAAATCTATAAAACTGCTAGAATCGGTCGAATTGTATAATTATTCTTACTATAATTCACACATATTCTTTCTTTATAAGTGACAAATCGTACATACAAAAGTTTGATCGTGCTTTACTTATCTGTGAGCATTTTATTAGCTTTTTGTTCCAACTTCAGGCGTTAGTCGGTGTATAAGGGAACATTAATAGCTTAAGTCGATAGTATAAGTAATGCATACGTATAAATATGCTCTACAATTTAACAAATATCCTTTCCCGCAATTCGTAAGGTCTCCTACTACCTCGTTTTGATTATTTAGAAATAATTAAATGAGTATCGCGTGAATTTCCTTGCGAGAATTGCATTTTTTCCGTGCTCCTTGGAAGCCATAGCCATCCGGCCGTAGAGTTGTCAAGCAACGCGTTCGTAAATAATTCATTAGCTGAAATTCCTTGTCATGTTAGCCCAGTCCACTCCAGTGTAACCCCCTGCAACTCCTGCTCCTCTCGTAGTTCCCCTGCCGCTGACTGTGGAAGGGCATTAAAATCGACATTGCTAATTTAATGAGTTTTCTACTCGGGCAGCTCGGGCCCTGAGCTAAAATAAACACTCGAGCGTTAATGTTTGAGATATATTTAATTTATACACACTTACATCAACTGCCGGACGACTGCTGCCTTGGTCCGGTCGTGGGTCGGGCGTTGGGGCCAAGGCAAAAACGCCAAAGGCGCCAATTTCTGACGCCGTCTCCAAGCGGCGTCTAATAAAAATCAAACATGGCGTCGAGCAGGTGCAACTGCTGCTCAGTTGAGTGTGAGGCACTGTGCAGCGTTGTATCTGTATGCCCCACGCCGCTGAGTGACTCCTGACAGCGGGGAAACCGCAAGCCACGCCGACTCGGAAGCTCAGTGGGCCGATGGTCTGTACCTGAACCTATAGCCTGGGCACGTGGCGATAAAGAAGACATTCATGGCACTTTGTTCGGGCATTAAGTGGATTTAATGTAAAGTTTATGTTTTCCTTAGGTTACGTGGTCGATTTCCGTTTTATTGCCTTAATTAAAAGATTGGCTACGTCTCCTGACACTGCACCACATGCGGCTACAGCTCCACTCCTGCCTCGTTGTATAATCAACAATATTTATGGCTATTTGAAATATTTATTTGACTTCTTGCCATTTTATGGCCACACACACACACGCACATACTCCATTTTTATGATCGAATTGGAAAATGTGCACAAAAATTAAAATCGCATAAATTGAGCAGTTTTTTACGGCCCTCGATGTATTTTTGGAGTGGACCTTGAAGAGCGTACTATTTATATATATGCATAAATTGCGTAGAAATGTCTGAGCTGCAATGAAGCTGAAAGTTTATTATCAAGCGTCAGTTTTCCGACACTTTGACTATCGCGAGAATTACCTAACAAGCTAATCAACTTCCCCCACAGCTGCGGCTATCTGATAGTCTAATCAAATCGCTAACACCTTTGACACCTCGCTGCACGGTGGGTGTTTACGAGCTGTCGCCACGCATTATTGGGATCTCGCCTTCAGCTAGAGATCAGCCATAAATACGCACATAAATCGACCACGCAATTCGCACAGCTGACCTTATATAGATGCTTAGATGTATATATTTATCGGGCAGATAAAAAGAGAAACGAGATACGAGATACTTTCGTTTTCACGCCGAGCCGCGCTAATCGCTCGCATTAGCCGACAAAAGCGCAGCGCATAAAACGACGAAGAATGTCCAAAGCCGCAGATGCCATAAAATCACACACAAATAAAGGGCATACAATGCGCGCCTATAGCCCCAAACTTGAAGGGATGGAGCAGAATGACAGTCGGACGCTCTGATCGTGAGAAGCTGAGCATAAATTTGAGAGGATTAGCAGGCGAGCAGCAATTGGAACCTATTGCTTTCTCTCTCTCTCTCTCTCTCTCTCGCAGAACAAAAACTTGCACTCACAACTCTTTAATCTCTTAAACGACTGCGCTGCTGCTGTCTGTGTTTGTGTGTGTGTACTCGAGTTCTTTCATTGCACTCAAAATCTATTTACATTGTGCATATGACGAAATTACTCAAAGCTTCTACTACTGCATTTTATTTAGATTTGTGCGTTTGTAAATTTAAATAAATAATCAAATAAAGGTAAACAAAATATTTTCTTTGTGTGCAGCTTCGTTTCACTTCTCCCTCTCTCTTTCTCCCTCTCTTGCTGCTTTACAAATCCACTTGCAGCCACAAAATGTATAGTATTGTTGTCGCAGTTGCTGCTGGTATGAGACGCATTTTACAACTTCTCTTGACAACAACTGCTGCTCGAGATCCGGCAGAGCGCTTGACAACCCACTTACGTAGCAGCCACCAAGGTAAATGCAAACATCGGGCAGCTAACAAGAAAGAGAGCCGAGCGTAGATCTAGCAGCGCCAAGTCGAAGTTGTGATACTCTTAAGAACGCAAGCAGAGCTGCCCATACATAACATACATAACTAACATGGCGCTAACAGAGCTCTGTCGCTCAACACTCTAACTCTCTTGCTGCGTAAGTGAAAGAACACACACACACACACACACGCACACTTGCAAAATTACTGTGCTTATGTGCTGCAGCGCAAGAGAGCGTATTCGGCAAGCAGCGCTGCCCAAAAACAAAGCTGACGCAAGCCTTTTGGAAGCTGAAGCAGACGTTCAAGTGCTGCAAGCGGCGCTGCGGGGTAGGCAGCCACTGCTACCGCTGCCGCTGCTGCTGTTGCTACTGCTTCAGTTGCGACTTTAATGCAAACAAAGAAGGTTAACTGTGCGGGAGAGAGTGAAGCACAGTGTGATAGGGGAGACTGCCAGGCCTTTCACTTGGCCGTAGGTTCTTGTTCTGCTATCGCCATCGCCGTCGCCATCGCCGTTGCCATCGTCATCATCGTCACTTAATTGCGTAGGTTGGTAGCCGTGGAGACCGTGGAGACGCGCTGCTTCAGCGGCTACTTCACCGGCCACTCAAGCGCCCCCACCCCAGCCCACTACTTGCTACACCTTAACCTTTCATACTCAGTCCCGCTCTGCGCTCTTAGTTCATCTCTGCTGCGCACACCTTTTTGTGGCTGCTCTGTGTGTGTGTTCATTTGCATGTGATTGTGTGTGTGTGCGTGTTTACATTTTTACTAATTTACAACAATTTTCGTTGTACTTGAATACAAAATGCAGCGCTGCCCGCTCTCTTCCTCGCGCTCTTGCTTGCGCCCACTCTCCGCTGCTCTCAACACCCCCTCGCCCCCTCGGGCTCGTGTGCTACTTTATGCGAGAGCGCGAGCATTAAGAAAAAGCAAAATGTGTGCTTATGCACCTGCAGCGTGCTGGTATTGGTGGTGGGAGAGGTGAGGAGAGGAGAGGCAAAAAAATAACAAGATGATGCTCAGCAGCAGTAAGAACAATAACAACTACCACAACGACGATGATGGGGCAAAAGAAGCAGAGGAGCAAAAGCAGCGGCGAAATATTTAAATGAGGTTAAGTTAGTGTAACAACTATTTAGTCCCCACTCCTTGCTCTCTCTCTCTCTCTCTTTCGCTCTCTCAGTCTGACTCTCCGCCTCTTATCCCGCTGGCTGTCAA
The DNA here is from genome assembly GCA_035046045.1 of Zaprionus bogoriensis. Taxonomy (NCBI): domain Eukaryota; kingdom Metazoa; phylum Arthropoda; class Insecta; order Diptera; family Drosophilidae; genus Zaprionus; species Zaprionus bogoriensis. The sequence goes on along the minus strand of JAWNOI010000098.1, from coordinate 18,778 downwards.
AAGCTGCTTGTTCTTTTACTTTTTTCGCAGTTCTCTTTCTCAGAGATTACATAAAAACTTCCAAATTTATACAGCTGGATGAATTAGTGTGTGTGTGTGTGTGTGTGTGTGTGTGTGTGTGTGTGTGTGTGTGTGTGTGTGTATGTGTGCGTGTGTGCGAGTGTGTTTGTTATGAGGGTTAAATTCTGCATGCCAGCGCTAATTGGGTCAAGTGCTGCAGGGGAGTTGACAAAGAAACCTGTTACACCTGCAAGCAAAAGTTGTGTTGTGCTCCACAAGCAAAGAATTTATTTGCTGCATCTGTGTGTGGGCGACTGGCTGGGGGAGAGGCTGTTAAATATTTAAGAGAGGGAAAGACGCAATGCAACTTAGGGTTAAGTAGAAAAGTGTCGCAAGTGAGAAACTTTAAGATGAAATTGATTCACATTAAAAACATATTGAAATACTTAAGACACTCCTATAAAAATTATTTGTATTTTAAAAACTCAACGAAATTTATTTTTACACTAATGAATGTATTCTAAGAGAAAAGTATATAAATGCTGTAAGGACTCTCTTAAAGTATGTTTGTCTAATCCACGCGCTAAGGATCATGTTTAGCTTGAGTGGGATATGGTGCAAACTTTAAGAGAAAAATTGGAGCAAAATTTGTTTTTAATTTCAATACAGTTCAGACAGTCTTAAAAATAAATGAGTATTTTAAAAACTGAACTTAAGTTATTTTTGTTTTATTTATTATTTAATTTTTACATTAGTGAAAGTGTTTTAAGAGAAACGCATATAAATGCTGTAAGGACTCTCTTAAATTATGTATGTCTTATCCTTGTGCTAAGGATCTTGCTTGTCTTAGATTTTACTATGGTAACTAAAGAGAAAAGTAAATAATATGAGAGCAGCATGCACTTATGCACTGCATATGTATATAACGCTCTTAAGGCTTGTCTTAGATTGTAAGCGTCGTATGCATTTATGCACTACTGTCAACTCTCTTAAGGCTTGTGCATTTAAAGGACTCAAAATGGCTGCGATCGGCTTCAATTATAAGCAGCTTAAGAGAAAACGCTGTCTTAGCAATGTGCAGCAGCAGAAATCTCTCTTTGGACTACTTAAGCTGTAAGTGCGATTTAGCAGATAATTCGAGCGCGCCATTTAAAATTATTGCGCCTATCGGTTGCCAAACTTGAGGAATGCCTAAGAGGCGCGCTCTCTTAAGCCGTTCGTCCTCGGCGCACTCCACGCGACCTGCAAATGAAATTTAATATGATTTTAAACGCTCTTAAGTGGCAATAATATCGCGCAACCGACAGCTCTCAAAATTGGATTGCATAATGCGAAAGCGGCAACGGGCGATCGGAATTCGAGAAATGGCAGACCGAGAAGGAAGCTGTCGTCGAGCACAGTGGTTCGAAAAGGAATGCAGGCCACTTAATCAAATTGAAAACTGTGCGCTATAATTTCATATTTAATTCAAGCGGATTGCATAATGACGGCAAAATGATATCGTATATGTATGTACGATGCGAGTACATATATATTGGATTATATTAACGGGAATTCGCAGTGAGTGCAAATAAATACAAAATAAATAAACAAGCGACACGCACAAACACGCACATAATAAATGCGTGGTTTCATTATTAATAACAAGTATCTGTATCTGTCGATGTAAATGTATCTCTGTGTGTGTGTATCGCTATCCGCAACTGTAGCCGTAGCCGTGTCCTCGACTCTGGCGCAATATTCATTTCTGGGTATGTTTGTGTATTTAGTCGTGTTTCACACTCCAGGCATAGTCTCACACACATACACACGCACAGCGCCTGTCCCACTCCGTGCAGTCTGTGCAGATAAAATGTCAAAGTCTCAAGCGAAATCAACAAGCATATATCCTGCGGATATTTTGCTCAACATTTTGTCAGCTCACAGTGGCAACGTTGTCACTCACTAACTCACACACACACACACACACACATGCATACAATCACACAGATTTGCTATAGTACAGTGAAAACTCTTCTTAGAGCACAGGCATGGCCGAAGAAGTTTTTAACGCCTAATGGAAAATTCAAACGAATTTACGGATTAAAGTGACAATGTCCGTCATTGAGAGGAACAAATTTAATTTAAGTGTCCTTATATGAAGTGTAATTATATGAAGTGAGATAATTTATTAGAAATGTCCATATAATGGATATTTTAGGTTAATGGACATAAAAAAAGTTCATTTTTGAAGTTTCGGCCTTAAAATAAGAAAAAACTTGACGAACTGCTGAAACTGAAAATATCCAATGAACAAGTTAGATTAAGCGATAAAAAGAAGAGTTAATAGAAAAAGCGAAAAAGTTTGCCCTAGAAAATTTCAAAGTCCGCCTTAATGTTATCAACATATAAGAGCTGTCCGTTCGTAGAGGTTTCACTGTAAACATGTGTATATGCCTGTGTGCTGTGCACGATGAGCACGAAACAAGCCGAAGCTGAGTCTGAATAATGAATTGCAATTAGCGCAATTACAACAGATTGTCACAAATATATATGTGAGCTATATGGAAAATCGTGTATACAACTACCTGTAAGCACCCACTCCCCTCTTGCTCACTCCAATTCTCTATCTTTCTCACACTGACAGTCATTTCATTTTTTGGCAACATTATAATTTGAATAATTCAGTAACCGAACGGACAGAGGGGTGTGCGCCAGCTGGCTGACGACTAACTTAGCATATCACAATTTGGTTCTAGGCCACATCTGGTCCCCCTTGCCAACACACATGCGACACGAGACACACAATTCCGTAATGCACAGTGGACAGTGGCAAATGTTTTCGAGGGGAGGAAGTTTCCACTGCGACTTGTTCTGGTCTTCCCCCTCGTTGTTTATGAGCGTATCGAATTTTTGGGGTTACTTGCGGTTCCGTTGGGCACATAAATATTTATCCAGCGATAAAAGAATTTGGGTTATTTTTTTATAGCGCAATTTAACTTGGTTAACCCAAAGCCAGTTCGCATGATGAAAGTCGAGGGGAAGTCGGAAGACGCCGACTGGGGCAGTAGCCCCCGCATACGTTACTCGAGAGCGGAAGATAGAGCCAGCGTAGAGAGTGCAAATGTCAAAGGAGCTATAAAAGAGACGGAAATGGAGTGAGTGCTACGCCGGAGAGGGAGTAACGATGTTAACATTAGCAGGGATTGCTAGAAACAAACATAATACGATATCGGTGCTTGGCGAGTGCGGGGAACACTTTATGGGATAGCGCAAAAAAGGGTTGCTCGTATATTCAACTTGAACTTCCGTTGGTCAAACAATTTTAATTATGTTTAAAATTTAATGCATGATGTCCATATCGAATTACAATATTTGCATAAACAAGCTGGTTAACTGTAATTTAATTAAGTTAAGCATTGAAAAGTAACTCGAAAATTGGAAAAATAAGCAGGGAAATAGATTTACTGATTTAATATAAAAAAAATAAAACAATATAAAAAATAAAAATTAAAAAAAAAAAATGATTAGTGTTGGTTTTTTTAATTGCAAATATATTATTTAATGCATTAATTAATTATAATTACAATAATATGCCTATAATTTTGAAGAGCAACTTTGTCATCTTTTTAACCAATATTATATTGCTTATAGGCCACTGTGCTGCTGCCTGCGCGCTGGCAAATAAAATGCGGAAGGCTTCGCATGGCCTCCGGCATTTACCGCAAAACAATGAAAATTACAGAGTTGCTGACGATGTGGCGACAACAACAGCGCCACCTATTAGCTAACACAGGTGAGCAGTGCTGCGTTCCAGCTAACTTTCCCCTACCCCTGCCACCGCACTCCACTCTCGCTCTCACTCAGTCTCTCTTCTCTCTCTCCTGCGCTTGAGTCAATATTGACGCAAGCATATCTTTTTATGACATATTTTTGGCTACTGTCAGTGTGTGTCGGGTTTGTTTGCATCCTGCTCTCTGTCTGCACCTGACACATATGCATGTAAGTATGTGTGTGTGTGTGCATGACACACTAACACAAGTGCAGACAAACCCGAATCGCGCACTTGGCTGAACTCTGCTTTGATGTCTCAGTTATTCTTCTATCTGGGTTACCGGGTAATGCACTCCGAAGAGAGCGAGTGCAGAGCGGGGGAGCAGCACAAGAGAGTGAGAGAGCGAACTAGCTCAGCTGATGGATGACGTTCCGTATGCAGAACCCTCTCCCCCCCCTCGATTGCATTTGCATTAAGAGGCAGCGCGTAAACATGCGACTTGACAGGTTCTCTGCATTTTCGGGTGGCAGCTCGTGTTGACAAGTGACGCGGCCACAAAAGCAACACAGACTGCATTGGAATCGGTCAAGCAGTAGACGCTGATCGGTTGAGCGTTGAGTGTGAGCAGACAACGAAGTGTTGATGCACTTTTCGTTTGTTTTCTTTTTGGCGCTGTAGTATTATTATTCTATTGAATGAGTTTAGTTCTTTATTAAACTGCAGTTGATAATTAGTATAATTATAAAATAATTAAAAAACTATAATTATGCTAAAATAATTATAATACTATAACTCAAATATAATAATTATAATAATTCTTAGTCTCTCCAGTACTTTCATATTAATTAAATGCTTACCAAAGCTTTATTCCATATTTTTTTTTTTTAAATTCACAAGTTTTCTTTTAGTTTTAGCTTAGTTTAGTTGTTTAGTTTACTTTTATACTTTTGTTTATATTAATAAAACTTCTAGAATTAAGTTTTAAGCGTAATACTTTTCGTTTAAATTCCACTAATTTTTTTATAGTTTACAGCGTTTTATGGTTAATGTTTTACTAGTACTTTATAATATTCATTTCCACTTCGAAGTGTTGCAATTATACTACTATATACTTTTCTCTATGCTCCTCAAATTTCCACTGGTTATTTTAAATTGTAGTATTTTATAACACATTTCGCAGCTTTTTACTTATTTTACGATTTTTAGTGTACAACCAGCATTTTTTTTTTATTTTTTTGTAGCTATATTATTGTATTCCTACTGTCAAAGACCTTAATAAGACTTTCCTGTTCTCTTATTATTTTCTTCCACAGCTTCAACTACTCCATCTCTCTCTCTCTATCTACTTCTTTCGCCTACAACTAAATGCGTAATTTACGGTTTCTGCTCTCTGCGAGCTCCATTTGCGTTGGACCCTCGCGAAGAGCATTAAATTTGAAAATCTAATGCCATAAATTAGACGATTCGCCCAGTTTCGAATGGATATGGGTGCAATGTACGTCTGCGAGGGAGGAGTTGGGCGGTCGCTGGCGGGGAGCGCACTTAATATATGTACTCAGAGCACACCCAGGCGATTTTCTTGGAAGCACAAGACGAGGTTTCACACATCAGCCAGACGGACAGCGGACAGGAAGAAGGGGGCAGGAGGGGAGGGCAGACGGCGGACCGTGTGGAGTGTCAACTGTCAGTGGATGGACTTAAGTGGCCATAAAGTAGGCACATCACGTGGTGGCGTGGCAGTTGACAGTTGCAGGTGTTGGCCGCTAGGTGTCGCGCTGACAGTTTGGCAGCCAGAGCGCCGACTGGAATGTTAAGCGGGCAAATCGCACGAAAAGGATCAGCGCATGCGTGAGGGCATTCGCCAGCCAGAATAAGAATAAGAAGAAGAAATAAAAGAAGCTATGCGAAATGGAAACGAACTGGAAGCGGAATGGAACTGAAATCGAGCTGCTGCCGCCGGGGCCAACTTTGAGCTGAACTTGTCAACGTTTCCTGCAAAGTGGCGATCGATTTGCATGACAAATTGAGCTGCCAGCGTGGTGGGTGGAGGGAAGGGAAGGAAAGGAAACCCTAGAAGTTCGTCTCAATCGCAATTTGCGGTTTTCAGTGTGCAGTCAGACCAACACCGCAACCTTATGGTTTACCTCTACCTCTACCTTGCTTTCAATTTCCACATCAATCTTTACCTTATCTTTACCTTCACCTTAGTCTTCGTCTAGATCCCCCTTCAGCTTCAATTTTATTCCTACTTCTAGCACTTACACCACCTCTACCACCGCCTTATCTTCTTCTTCACCTCTTCTTCTGTGGATGTAGAAGAAGTGGTGAACGATTCATTTAGCTATAGCTATAGCTCTATCTCTAGCGCCACCTCTACCTATAGCTATACTTCTGTCTGTGCCTCAGGCGGTATCACCTATATATCCACCTCTACCTTTTCCTCTATATTCACCTCTACCCTTTCTCTACCAATAGCTATACCTGTAGCTCTATGTCTAGGCGTATCACTAGCACTACACCTCTATATCCACCTCTACCTTCAGCACTACCTCCAACTACTTCCTACTATATATTCACCTACACCTTTACCTTTATATTCATCTCTACCTATACCTATTATACTATCACTACCTCAAACTCTATATCCACTTCTACCTTTACCCTGTATCCACCTCAACCTTTAGCGCTATATCCATCTCTATATCCACCTCTTCGTTTTCTTGTATATTCACCTCTACCTTTAGCTATACCTCTACCTATAGCTTTTTATCTAGCTAAACCTCTAGGTCTACCTCAACTTCTTCCTCTAACTATACAACTAGCGCTATCTCTACCTCTATATGAAGCTCAACCTTAAATTCTATATCTATATCCACCTCTACCCCATCCTCCACCTCCACTACCTCTACCTCTACACCCCTTCCTCTGTGCTCATCTCTTTCTCTCTGCTCGCATTACAACGACGCGATCGCATTCCGCGCGTTGCAAGGTTTCTTCCGTAGATGCGGCTTGATTACCACCTGGCCGTCAGTGCCTCATGATTTCTGCGGTCAACTTGTTTAAGTGGGCGCCGTGTCTGCTCTTCCCTTGCTCCCCCTGCTGCTCGCTTGTAATGCGATCTGCATTCAAGCCGAAAACTCAATTAATTTAACTCTGACTAACATTTGACATAATAAGCTCCGCGTCGGGGTCGCGTTCCCTTCCTGCGCTGCGACGGGGCAACGTTTCCGGCGCGCTGCAGCCAGCAGCAGTTGCCGACAAAGCGACAACAACAACTGCAACAACAACAATAGCAACAACAGCAATAGCAGCGACAACTGCAGCACGTCGCGCGCGCTTTTCTATCTTGTCAATAAATCTCAATATCAAAATATGCTAAATGACCACCCGCACGAGGCGAAGGCGAACAACGCACAGCGCAGCGAACAATATGCGAGAGCAGACAATAGTTCGCCAGATGGAAATGACTGAAAATGCAAATGACTCCACGAATGCCAAATGCAGTGAGCGAGCGAGACGACGAGACACTGTGAGAGAGAGAGAGAGAGAGAGAGGGAGGGAGAGTAAGGAGAGAGCGAGAGAGATACAACGCAAAGCAGCCCAGCGGGACTGAGTGGAAGGCTGTTTACCTGTATGCAAGCTGACATCGAGCTTGGAACTTCTGTAGTAGCATCCAGTCCAATTTAGATGTTAAGAAGATCTACAGCGATCTACCCTTGAGTTCCAATAAACAATTTGACTTTAAAACAGCTATGACACAAGTATTGCATCGATATATCTTGAAAACTACAATCATATATACTCTCAAGTGCTCTTTAAATTAAAAGAAGAGTTAATTTCTGCAAGTAATTCTTTTCAAAGTACCTACAAATATAAAAAAGGTTTTAATGGATCTCATAGCTTAAGATTCTCAGTCATTCCTATAAGGTTCAATTAAAAATTGTAAGCATTCTTAGCAACTTTTTAAAAGTTAATAAAAATCTTTTCAAAATCAAGAAAAACCTAAAAGAAAGTTTTGTCTGTTGATTTTCGATCGTTTTAAAAAATAGAAAAAGCAAATAAAAAACAAATAAAAAACAAATAAAATGGTATTCTAATAAAAACCTTGCATTTTTTAGAAATTACGCTAAAATTAACCTATATATCATTTACAAATATGCAAATTAAATAGAGTTGAACCACTACAAGAAATTCCTTCAGCTTTGCCAAAGAAGACCTGAATTGAATTTCCTTCAAAACTGCACTAAACACGGCTGCCAGCCCCAGCCCCAAGTCCAACTGGGTTGCATTCAACTGTGCAGATACATCGCATAAATCTACAATATGTTAGGCCTTCTATTCTCCCCGCCCCCACTCTCTCTCTATATCACTCCTAGCTCTGCCTAGTTTAGCTTACGATATTCGCTGCGTTTTGCTTTGTCTCGTTTCGGGGCGGTTCTTTCATTAAACGCGACGCGAACGCAAAACGCAAACAATGAACCGTGTTGACAGGTTTCGTTTTTCCAGCTCTCGTTTGATTGATTTAACCTGAATCGGTTGACAGGTACGAGCGCATTTTGGCATGCCCATGTCACGAGATACTTAAGATATGGAAATGCTAAAGCGATGCTTATGCTAAGCGCAGTCCGCAACGAGGTACAACTCACTCGACCCGACTCGAAACTAAAACCTGTCGATCAGATTGAGACAGACAAACAGTCAGAGAGAGAAAGAGAGAGAGATAACCACAAAGAGAACTCTGGAGTTATGCAGAACCTGCATGCATATTCATAAATACTTATAAATCGCGTTGTCTTTGTTCGATTTCGATATCGAATGCGCAGGTATCGAGTATCTGTTCGAGGGAAGGAACACTTGTGCGTACAATAACCCCTTCCGCTTCGGGAGTGGAGAACTTTGGAATTTGCACTGTTTATGTAGAGGGGTGATAGTGAGGAGAGCTGCGCAAAGGAGTGAGTGACTGGAATAATACCTAGCTAGAATTTTATAGAAGTTTATGCTCTAATTGTGACTAAAAGCTGCAAAGTATAAAAGATATGGTGAGAGAGAGAGAGAGATAGAGAGGGAGGGGGAAACTCAAGTTTAGGAAAAGAGATAAACACATTTTGGATAGATAACTTTATTTTTTTTATTATTAATTTTTTTTTTTTAATTTTTTTTATAATTAACATTAATAATCAACATTTTATAAATAGTTAATAAGAAGACTAGAAAAGCTAGACATTTGGTTAAATTGATCATAAGAAGTCTATAATATTGAGCTATACTCAATTAGATTACTTTTTTTCTTTTATCTTCTGTATTTTTTTATATTTATTTATTTATTTATTTTTTATAAAATACTTCAGTATTCGATATTTGGATAAATAATAAGAAAGCAATAATAAGAACCCTAGAAAATTGAGTTATTCTTTTATCTCCTTTATTAATTTTTTTGTTCTCGAAAATCGAGATCCTTGTAAATATATAGAAGTTTAAAACAAAGAGATTGATGAGCGAGAACAAATAATAAACAACAAGAATTAGACTAATAACTGAAAAAATGATTTATAATTTTATTATATTACCATGAGAACAGAGCAAAAGAGAAAAAGTGTGAGGCAGAAATGTAAAAAGCCAAAGGGATTAAGAGAAGGAGAAGTACAAACAAGTGTAAGTATCAATCATTTTAGATAAATCACTTTTCAAAGCTCTACATGGAGATAGGGCTGTGAGAAGACAGAATAAGAGAAAACTGCTATGCAAATAGCTGAAAAATGAGCTCTAATTTTTTTAAATTCTTCACAGACAGATAGAAGAAAAGTGAGGGAGAAAATGAGCTCTAATTTTATTAAATTCTTGCTATAAAAGAGAAAGAAACGCAGAATTAAAAGAGCAAGGGAGAAAATGATCTCTAGTTTTAGTACATGCAGTATCAATCTATAGTGACATTAGAGACAAAGAGCGTGAGCATGACAAACAAGTGCTGAATAGACCCGAAAAATGCATAGCATTATATTTCCCAGTACTCAGATCACTTTTCCAATAGTCTCGTCAATCAAACTGCATTCCCGGCTGAGTCAACAAGTTTTCTAATAATCAGTAATAGAACCAGAACCCAAATTACCGCTATAAGCTTTGTTTAATGACAGCCAAGAGTCTTAGCTATTATAGATCGGATTGCAGTTTCGAACAGTGGGTGAATAATTACGCCAGACGAGAAGAAAGCTAAATATGCCGAAGACAATTGGACTCGACTCGAGCTGAGACAAAGCGGGAGACAGAGGCAGCGAGACGAAATTGATTGACAGTTGAATGATTTAATGAGCAACAAGATAAACGAGATGCCTCTCTCCTCCAAATAAATTACATATTTTCATTCGAATTTCAATTTGAATCCACACACAGTACTCGCTCTGCGAGTGTCTTTCGATGCATGCGAGTGCTTGCAACACGCGGCGGTCCACGGCAGATGCCTATCGCCAGCTCCGCAACGGCGGCGGCCTTTTCTTGCCCCGTCATTCGACTATGACGATGACGACGAAGCCGAAGCTGGTACTGAGACTGAGGCTTGATCTGAAGACCAAGACGAGGACGACCACGCATTTTGTGTCAACCAGTCAACGGGATGGGAATTGATAAACTAATGTTAGCTCAAGTTGTTGTTGCTGTTGTTGTTATTGTTTATCTCGTTGTTTCCACATTTCCTCAGTTTGGCCATTTCTCGGATGCCCATTTCCATAATGCATGCAAGTCACAGAGACCCGCAATGAAATGTTAGTAGTAATGGGCAGTAGAGCAGTCGGATAACTGTGCTGTGAGTGATAGTATGCTTTATATGTGTGATTTGATGTGGTGTTTGCTACTGCTTTCGCTACTGCATCTGCTTCTCATTGTTCTACGATTTTCACGATATCTGCAACTAATAATACTTCTAGAAGCAGTCTACTACTACTATTAAAGTAGAAATTATCTTTTAATACTTATTATTATTAGTTCAATGACGAACTTAACTTACATAAGCCACTTTTTTCATTACATACATCGTATTTCACTACTATTTCTAGTACTTCTGAAACTAAAGACTCAACTAAGATTTATACTATTTTTACTTTCAATACTTCTCTACATTCTTATATGATATAAGTATAAGAAAATAATGTCTTATCTGTTACAATTTTCCTATAATATTTTATATACCAAAGGCCCGACTAAGAATTATATGTTACTTATACTACATATTCTACCAATACTTCCTTACATTCTTATATTATGTTTAAACTATTACTTCAACTACAGCTTCTGTGATACTAAAAATACTACGAGAACTATGGCATTTCTGGTACTTTCTCAAATACAAATAATTACTGTGTATAATTGAACTGTAACTTCTTTACGATGAATTTCAGTTGTCAGCTACTTATATTTTTTATACTAGTTATACGTTTTTACTATTGCTACGTACTATGTCTATTAGAACTATAGTTTCTTTAAAACATACTACCTTATACTACTAAAACTTACCGTATACCTTAATTAAAATTTCAACTAGTACTCCTACCCTTTCCTCTTTATCATCTATATCTATACCGCTCATATTAACTTATACTAATTCATACTTCACATAACTACATACTGCTGCGTACACTCACTGCGAACATTTCTCCACGAGTGTGTGTGTGTGTGTGCTACCAGAAGCTCTTCGGCTTGAGCTGCTTCGCGCTTCTCTTTAATTTTCCATCAAATTTCTCACACACAATTAAATTCGCCTCGCCATTTAAAAACGCATCGCGCAGGCGCAACAATTGCAGTTCAAGCTCCTCTCGCATCTTTCATCTTTAATTTTTCATCTCTCATTCGTTCATTTGCTTTCTTTGCGGTTCATTTTAATGTCGTTTGCGTGTGATCATCGGACAGACAGACAGACCAACTCCACTTGTCGCTCGAGCTGTGGGCTTTTTGGGGTCCCACGCATTTCCCAGATACTCGGAAAGCAACGACTCGACGAATAACTGCAGCGAACTCAGACACTCACGCAGCGGGTCGAATATAATTTATGTATCGGGCAAATAATGTTTTACGATCTTCGAGTTTACGTGTTTTGTGCATGACTTCACTTTTGCAGGGGGTACGATAATTTCGGACAGCCGATAATTTTGCAGCGGAGCGATAATTTTGGCCTCATAAATTATATAAAACTGTATATATATTATATATTATACATATTATTATTTATATATTTTACATTTATTTTTATTTGTTATAGAAATAATTGAGACACCTCTGACTTGCTAACTAGATGAAACCTGTTAAAGATATATATTACTTCTGCAGGCTTTAAAAAGTCAAATCTAGATATCGTACAGTCGCGCTAAAGCTTATTATATAATACTCTGTTTTAATTTAAATATATCAAACCAACTAAACCTTAACATACACTTAGCTATTAATATATGTATACCATTTACCCATTGAAAATGGCTAAAATATGGTATATTAACTCTGTGTACAAATTAAAAATATGTAAAAATGCGTGTAACAGGCTAAAGGAGGCGTGGCAGACCATATAAAGTATAAACAGTCTTGACTATCATCATCTTGAGCATCAATAGCAGAGTTGACTTGGTCATATCCGTCTGTCCGTACGCCTATATGAACTCACAAATTTAAGCTATCAAAAGAGCTAGAGACGCCAAACTTGGTAAGAAAGAACAGGTGTTTTTCGACTTATTGCTAATATCGCAATTATAATAAGAGCTAAAATCATCAAATTTGGTAGGAAGGTCCCTTGCAACATTATGCAGAATGCGAACTTTCAACTTTTGGATGCCACGCCCCCGCCTCCCATAAATTGATTTTCTTTCGAGCAATAAGAGGAATTGAAACGTAACAAATCTTGTATAATATTCTCATAGCTAAAAATAGTATGTATATATAAAAAAATATATATTTAGATATATACTAAATCTTGGTTACTGCAAGGGACCGCTCTGCTCTCTCGAAAAAAGACTTTCTACTTTTTATCTTTAAGTCGATTTGACTCGATTCGAGGCTGGAGTAGTATGTCAAAACTAAACGTTTCGGATCCACAAATTTTTAGGCATTTTCGAGAAATCAGCTACAAAAAAAAACATAAACAAAAACAAAATCAGTGATATATTCAACTATAACACCGACGTTTTGGTACAACAAAATTGCAGATACAATGCAAAGCATTGCTCTATAACAGTAGTCCGAAATGCCAATGAAAGTTCTTAGCAATGGCGCGATGCGTAAGATCCTCCTCAGTTGGCGTGGCCAGGCGCCGCAGTACCCGAGCTCGACGTGCTGCAAGCCCCCGTCCGGCCCGGGCCCGGGCAACGGCTTGGCCGCCGGCGAGCGGCATGTGCACGATCGCAACTGGCAGCCACCGAATACCGTCAATGAGCAGCGACGCAAGATCATACCGAAGCTGGTGTACCTCCACAATCCGTGGAAGTATCTCATAACCAAGTTCAATCTGCTGAAGCTGAAGTGGTTCTGGGACTACGGGTTCAGTGAGGCAGACTTCGTCGAGGGTTCCAAGCAGGCGGCTGTCGTCATGACGGACATCATTCGGCAGCAGAGCCCCGAGAAGATCGGCGAGTTCACCACGCCCGTCGGCTTCCAGCAGATCACGCGCGACATGCTGCTCTCGCGCAACGACTCGCGCCTCCAGCTGGTGCGCTTCGAGACGGAGCATCTGCGTCGGGCAATACCCATGAAGGTGGCGACGCGGCAGAACTTCGGCCGCAAGTACGCCTTCATCGACATGCTGTTCGTGGGGCTGCGCAACACGAAGGACTTCGACTCGCCCAGCGAACTCGTCGAGATCAACGAAATACTGCGGCGCATGGACAATGAGCTGAAGACGCCGACGAGCGTCTCCTCAGTGCCGCATCGCATTGTCTTCGCCGAGATCTTCATACGCTTCCGCCGCGACTATACGGCCGAGTGGCGCCGCAAGGAGGTCACCTCGCATGCCAACGGCAACACAGACGCGCAAAGCCTCAAACATCAGCTCCACGCATCCAATTCGTCTTCACCATCATCAGCGCTAGCGTCGCCATCGTCGTTGCCATCGCCATCGCCGTCGCCATCGCCATCGTCGCCGTCTTCGTCTCCGTCATCATCGCCCACCGAAATCGGTGATGGGTCCAACATGACGATGGAGAACATCCTGTCGCGCATCAACGATCCCGGCTGGTCGGTGTCATTCTACAAGATCCTCACCTTCGATGTGCTCAACTTCGATCCGCAGCCTAATCGGAGATCGTAGGCCCCTAAAACAAACCCATTGCAAGGGACAAGCTCAATTCGAAACTGACAAATTCGCGTTGAAATCAATACATTTGTATAGTATTAAATATAGTTGAAGATACACAAAATGAATATGTATGCATACTCATTGGCTGATCAATAAATTAGATATATATATCTTTCATCTGACTTTGGATTAATATCGTTCTAAGGCTGTACATCTAAATTTTGTTGTATACCTTTGAGCTTTAAAAGTAAATATTATACTATATAATTATATATTTTGTGATATTCTTATTCAGCATACACGCTACCTCTACAGCTAAAAGAATCAAGTATTTCAGTATATTAAAGTATTTTTAAATTATATTAAATTAAACTAAACTAAATTATATTTAATTATATTTAATTTAATTAAACTAAATAAAATTTCATTCATTTAATTTAAAAATAAAATCAATATAAATTAAATTAAATAAATTACTGAGAAAACTCATATATTTCCTTATTTTTATTCAAACTCATAGCTAGCCTTAATTATTCGAAAAAAATAATAAAAATGTTATTCAATTTTAATTTTTTAGTTTTTTGGTAATAGATTCTTAGCTCTCTTTTGTAGCCTAATCAACATTAAATTAATCTATGTTAAAACTTTTCCAATATGAAGTTGATTCTTAATATTTATATTGATTTCTAAAAAAAAAACTCACATAAATATTATAAAATGACTGACTTCTTGTTTAATTTTAAGTTTAAATATTTCTGTATATTTAATCTACCACAAGTACTTTTATCAAATTCAATAAACGAATCAAATCAAATTAAAAATTAAATTAATATTCTACTGTGAGCAAAAAGTAAGGTGAATTTTCAATTTAAAATTCGCGGCCTTAAGATGGCGAACTTGTTCTTTTTTTCTCGAGTTGACAGGACTGTTGATGACATTTGGCGGGAATTTCATGTCAATGTCAGTATGAGTACTATATTTACGCTTTTGTTTGCCAAACGATCAAGAGTGCATTTGGCGATTTTTACAATGTCTGATTTAATTGAGCAGAGAAGTGCCATCATATTTTGTTTGCGGAATGAAATTTCAGCTGCGGAAATGTTGAGGAAGTTTGGGGATAGCCTTTGGTGATTCTACCATGTCCCAGAAAAATGTTTATAAGTGTTAGAAAGACTTCAAAGGGTCGGGAACGTATTGATGACTTGGAGCGCTTCGGACGACCATCGACGTCAACAGATGACCAACACGTCAATGAAGTGAAGGAATTAGTGCTCAAAAATGGTCAGCTGACTGTTAGAGACCTTACTGATATGATCGGAATATCAGAAGGATCTGTGAAAACCATTTTGAAAGACCGTTTGGGCCTACGAAAAGTCAAATCTTGTTTGGTACCGAAAACGTCGCACACTGCACTCGTTTTTCGTGACCATTTCGCCAAAAATTTGAAGCATATCGTTCCGCAACCACCGTATTCTTCTGAGTTGGCTTCGTGTGACTTCTGGCTATTCCCAAAACTCAAGAGACCACTCCGGGGAACATGTTTCGAGTTAATTGAAGAGATAAAAGAAAAAGCGACGAGGGCGCTCATGGTTATGCCGGAAAGGAACTAGATATTTGGCCTGTTTCGAGGATTTGAAAAAACGTTGGCATAAGTGTATTTTATCGGGATGGATTACTTTGAAGGGGATGAAATTGATTTAGGAAAATAAATAAAGAATTTTGACTTTACAAAAATATTCACCTTATTTTTTGCCCACAGTTGTATTTCAATAAGATATATTTGAATAGATATAAGGTGGAGTCTTCGTAAACATATTGAGCTTTAAATTTCCAATGAAATGCACTTGAATACAAGTATCATAAAATGACTGGCATTTTGAGTGAAGATTTTTTTTATGAATATAAGTATGTTTGGCTTAGTTTGAAACAATTTAAGTTAAAGTATTTATTTTGTATGAAGTTTAGTCTTATTATTTAAATTGAAAAAAACATTTTCTCAAAATTTGGTTAAATTTAAAAAATATTTATGTTTGATTTTTTAAAATTTCAGATAAGCTTTGTTGTCTTTTCACTTACAAATGCAATCCTTATCAGTTATATTTACATAATTTACTATATATTATATATACTATATTTAGCTTACTTTTAAATATCCGTCTTAGTCTAATATTATATACAGATAACGTATGTTTATTTTAATGTTCCCCTTACGATGTTTACTTAAGCTTTATTTGTTTTTCGACTTTTATCAGCCGAACTTAATTTATATATCTTTCTTTATCGTGAATCGCTGTATCTTTCTGCTGCATACGGGCATCTTCGAAATTTATTGCCTTGAATCGCGCTCACACCTTAAATGTTACCTTGTCGTTGCTGTCACAGTACCAACAACCACAACAACGACAATAGCAAGTCTGAAGTGGGGCTTATACATATTTGTACAAAATGATGTTGTAATAAGCCACATTACACGATTCCATGTTGTTACCATTGTCGTTCGGCTCTAATTAGTTTTCAAACATGGGCCCCACCTCGCAATCGCCCTCGCCCGCGCCCTGGCCCTCACCCTCACCATTTCAACCCGTCGCAATCGATTGAAATCTGGAAGTCCAGAGAATGAGACGGAGAAACGCGATGAGAAAAAAACTACCATGTATCTCATTATGTTTTGTGTTGATTTTTTGTCGCTTTGTCCGCATGTTTTACACGTTTTTGCATAATAATTCGAAACATGCTAAACAACTTTTCTCGTTTTCTCGCCTGGAGGTCCCTCGATCTCCGACATGTTACACGCCCTTCGCTTCAGTTGAAACTGATGAGCAAACGATGTGGATGCATTTATTCAGGAATTATGCATACGCTAATGGAAAATTAAGGAAAATCTAGTGGAATGTCATCGGATTAGCACCCTTTCAGAGTTACTGTTATTGAGTAGTTGCTTCACCTATGTTCGGTTGGGGTAGGCAGGGCAATTATTAGAGTGGATGAGCTAAAAGCTGGTTATACGTAGAGTATATTGCAGAGAATACATATATTAGTTGATGTTTTCACATGTATATAAAATATGAATATCGACATTTACTCTTAAACTGTTTCAAATTAAAAATTAATAAGGTTTACAATCAATAGAGCATTTTTGAACTCTTTTTATACAATTTACCCACTGAAAATGGATACAAATTATATACAAATAATATTAACTTTGTAAAAATGTTTTCCGGGCAGAAGGAGGCATGACAAACCACACCAAGTATATATTCTTGACCAGCCACCAATAGCCGAGTTAATTCCGTCTGTATGTACACACAGATATCAGCTACTACCAGAACTAGAGACACCAAATTTGGTTGGGTAGTTCGTGTACACCACACACATAATAAGTATTTCACACTGATGAATCACGCCCACCGCCTCCTGAAATCGAATTTTACTTGCAAAAAACGCAAATGTAGTAAGAGCTAAATACATCAAATTTGATAGGGAAGTCCCTTGCAAATTTCTCATCTTGTTGTTCTTACATCTATTGCAAATACCACTGAAAACTCGATTTGCCCCTATTAAGGCAAAAGGTTCAAAATTAATGTGGAGGATAATATGTTTTGAAATTTGAAATTTTGACAATCGAAAAAACATATTTTCCAAGGTAAGAACAGATTTATGAGCGCTAAGGCGGCTTGTTAAATTAAATTCATTACCATGAAGACTTCTACTTGAAAGACACCAAGTTTTTATACCATTTACCCATTGAAAATGGGTAAAAAATGGTATATTAACTTTGTGCAAATGTATGTAACAGGCAGAAGGAGGCGTGGCAGACCATACAAAGTATATATATTCTTGATCAGCATCAATAGCCGAGTCGATTTGGTCATGTCCGTCTGTCTGTCCATCTGTCCGTCTGTATGAACGCACAGTTCTCAGCTAGTAAAAGAGGTAGAGTCACCAGACTTGGTGGGAGTGTGCGTGTATTGAATACGCAGATCGAGTTTATTTCAAACTTGATGTGCCACGCCCACCGCCTCCGCAAATCGATAAATGCGTATTTCGATTTTTTCCAAATAATTCAATAACGAAAAGAGATAAACGCACCAAATTTGGTAGGAGGGTGTCTTGCAACATTATGCAGAAGTTGGACTTTCAACTTTTGGACGCCCACCGCCTCCAGAAAACACATTTTTATATTTTAAAAGAACACTAGAAAAGCTGGAAGGACCAAATTTGGAAGTAAGGTGCCTGGTAACATCACGGAGAATGTGGAATTTCAACTTGTGGATGCCACGCCTACCGCCCCCAAAAATCGATTTTGTAAATCGGTAAATCAAATTATAGGAAAAGTAGAAAAGTAGATAATAATAATATTGACCAACCCTATAAATTTAAATCGGATCGGAAAATAAACACAGAAGTTATAGGCACGAGAAGTTTCGCTCACAGCAGTAGAGGCCCGACGCCGACGCCGACTGCGCACGCACAGTCGTCGCGTAGTTAGTGTGCAGTCGGCATGTGCCATTAGCGTCAATGCATGTGTATTTGTCTTCGAAAATATGCGATGCGTTGTTATTCGCCCAAAAAGAGGAATTAAAATTAAGAAATATTTTTGAACAGCGAAAGGTAAATTGTATCTTACTGTCGAGTGCATTCGACTTGTTTTTCTATGAAACTTTAAAATCTCATAACTTTGTCAAAAATGCAGCGATTTTTCTTTCGAATGTCATTTTGTTCATGATTTTAATCTATTTTTAATATTGCATTTAAATTTT